>CAMZMU010000037.1:45982484-46582484 GCA_947311845.1 Poa pratensis | reverse complement strand
ACCTACACTTTGTGCTCGTGAGTGTATATAAATTGCTTGAATAAACCATGTGTGGAGGGGTCGGAGGAGTCATGTTAGTGTGTTGTGCATCATAATACCTGACTATAAAATTGCTGGTTCTTGGGTGGTTTGTTCCTACCATGTCGTATATTATCTTTAGCACGTTAGGACATCGTGGCGGGACAGTAATGAGAAGGATTGATACCATATATTAATCCAAATTCACCGGCATTGAGTCCTTAATATGTTACACTAAATTTGACTCTCCAATTATTTATACAACCCACAGTATAATAGGACCTACACTTTGTGATATGAATATTTACATATTGTTTGAAGAGGTCTTCTACAAAGTGTTTGGAGGAGTCATGTGAGCATGTTGGTTCATCATAGTACTTGCCATAAATTATTTTAGAATGACATGCATTATGACAGGACAACATGAGAAGGATTCATACCACAAAATTAATCCAAATTCATCGACATTGAGTGATACTACAAGTGACTAGTTTGTGACTATGATTGTTTACACAATGGCTTGCCAAAACCCCGAGCAAATTGCTCGGAGGATCCATGTGACTGTGTTGGTGTGTCCTAGACTCCTAGTACTTGACCATAAATTGCTCGTTTGGGGGTGGTTTGGTTTCCCTCATGTCGTAAATTATGTGTAGGCTAACAAGACATCGTGGTAGGACAATAATGAGAGGGACTGACAGAGGTTCAGCATATAGACTCCTATGTTCCTATATATATGGAGTTATAGACAAATTCCATTAATTTCCTCATCCTAGTCAACCAAGACCATATGAAATCGTGAGAATTTCATGCATGTAAAACACTCACGACCATATGTATGAAAAGGAGGCACCGGGAGGCACACCGCTTCTAGTAAGACCTCATGCATGTAGGAGAAGTTGGTGGATGCTTTTTTCATACTAGGCGCTCGCCCCATTTGATGAATAAGGCTAAGTCCATGGAGGAAAATGAGTAGTACATAGTGGTAGTGGCTCTGCTAAAGGCCCGAATGTAGATGAACCTGGATACTGTTCTCCGAGTATGGAACGATAAGACACATATGTATATATAACAAAAACAGTAAAATTTATGTTAACTTTTTTTTGGTGGAGATCTTATTGGAAAAAAACTTATATATGCATTCGTTGGAATAATCAACGCCGATGTCGAGATTAGTCTTCTTTATATTTTCACTTTGTAACTGTGGATATCGAGTTTGACCTAATAAATTTAGGTCGGTTTGATATTTGAATTGGATATGAACCTAATTGGGGTGCAAGGCGACAATTATTGAGAAATTATTTCACCCATTTTTAAAACAAATTTCAGTTCAGCACTACAAGTTGGCACAAGTTACAAAGAATTCCCCCTCTCTATACTATCATTCCCGTCCAGTAAACCCGCAGGAAAAGATGCCACAGAGCTAGGTCTATCGTCGCCGTGGCCGCCCCTCCCCATTGCGACCAAGCCCATGATCCCCCCCCCCCCCCCCCCATACACACTGGTCATCGGCCGACTGCTCCTCGCCCAAGTGTCACCTCCTTGCGGTTGTTCGTCCCTAACGCCATGTCATTTCCCGGTAGCCAACGCCAGAAGACCATCCGCCCTACTGGGAAAATTTGCACGTCCTGGTATCATCGCCGTAGGATATCTCATCACCACGCCATACAATTCCAGCCACACTCTCGTACAACACGTACGCTAAATTTGACCATTCCAATTGCCTATGCAAACTTTAATATGATAGAACCTACAACGAGATTATGAGTGTTTCTGAATTTTTTGAACAAATCTCCCGTAAAGTGCTAAGAGGAGTCATGTGAGTGTCTGTGTGTATCATAGTACTTAGACCATAAGTTATTGGTTGTTGGGTGGATGGTTCATCCCACGGCGTAAATTATTTTTAGGTCTATAGGAAATTTTGGCATGACAATAAGGATGATTGATACAATAGCATCACCAATATACAGACATTAAGTCATACAACACGTTACACTAAATTTGACCACTCCGATAATCTCTACAAACCGTAGTATGATAGAAATTACACTTTATGATTACGAGTGTTTACAAATTTCTTGAAGAAGTAACGAAAAAAGTGCTCAGAGGAGCCGCACGAAGGTGTTGCTGTATCATATTACTTGACCATAAATTACCGGTTGTTGGATGCATGGTTTGTCCCGCATGCAGTAAATTATTTTTACGACAACATAATATGGTGGCAGGACAATAATGATAAGAAGCGATAGCCGATAGGGATTCATCATATATTGATCACCCCACTGCTCCCCATATGAAGTCACCGACAAGTTGCCTTTCCACATCCCAACCTTTTTCTTACTCATGTAGTCCTCAGGCATCAACGACCATGAAAGCTCTATCGGCTAAGAATTATTGATCTAACCCCTGTGATCACTAGATTGGAAAGAAAGCTTTGTGCCACTTCCAGCCTTCTTTCACAAGGGGCTAGGCTGCAGCTCATCACTTCGGTCTTTGCTTCACTTCCATTGCATTTTCTGTGCACCTTACATATTCCTCAAGGAGTCATTGATCAGCTGAATCGGATCATTCGACAATGTCTGTGGAGAGGAAATGAAGATACTCCAAAGCAGTCACTTGCTTCTTGGGAGTCCATTTGTAAACCGAAGGATAAAGGTGGTTTGGGTATAGTAAACTTTGGAATTAAAAATGATGCACTACTGATGAAGTTCTTGCATAAGTTTTATAATAAAGAGGATATTCCTTGGATGTCTTTGGTTTGGAATCAGTACTATACTGGAAAGGTACCACATGCTGAAAACTTGTGTGGATCGTTTTGGTGGAGAGATGTTGCTAAACTTATGGATAAATATCGGCTGATTGCTAGGCCAGAGATACATGATGGTGCTTCGGCTCTATTTTGGTTGGATGAGTGGAAAATTGGGGGTGATTCTGTGCCCCTTAGCCAGAGATTTGCTAGATTATTTTCTTATGCTGTGGAAGAAAAGATTTCTGTGAAAGAATTACTTGGAGTAGCAGACAAGTCGACATGTTTTCATTTGCCGCTTTCGGTTAGGGCATATGATGAGTTTCAAATACTGATGACTTGGTTAGGTGATCTCCAGTTGGATGAAACACGGCCTGATGCATGGAGAACTAATTGGAAAGGGGGTGATTTTTATGCAGCCAAGTACTATGCTAGTGTACATAGTGGAATTGTTGTCTGCCCTGTTTTTGGTTGGATCTGGAAAAATAAATGTATTATGCGGATTAAAGTGTTCACCTGGCTGCTGTTGAAGGATCGGTTAAACACTCGAGACCTCTTGAAACGGCGACATTGGCATGTCACGGATGATGAGCATTGTGAGCTATGTCAGGGGTTCCAATATGAGGACAGACAGCACCTGTTTTTTGAATGCAACTTCAGTTTGAGAGTGTGGAATTACTTGCAGATCGTTTGGCAACAAGGTGATAATATGCTGCAAGTTGTTACTGATGCTAAAAGGAGTTTCTCGAAGCCTTTCTTTATGGAGGTGGTTATGATTGCTTGCTGGAATATTTGGAAGGTTCGGAATGATAAGATCTTCAGGAATGAAAGGCCCCGGTTTTGTGTTTGGAGGGGACGTTTCATGCATGACATGTATTTACATGTACATAGTTTCTCTGATAAGTTTGCTCCGGTTGTAAAAGCATGGTTGGACAGTTTGCCTTAACTTGTAATTCTGTACAGTTGCTTTATTTTTAATATAATTTAAATAAACTGTGGGGCTCTTGCCTCATAGTCTTAGGTTCAAAAAAAAAATCGACGACCATGAAACCGCGAGAATCACATGCTAGTAGGAAAATGAGGCACCGGGAAGCACAGTGCCACAGCGTAGGCACCATAGACGTAGCATTCGGCGGTGGTTGCATCTTTCTTGCTAATCATTCAACCCATTTGTCCGTCAATGTTCAGCCATCATGAGTACTGTACAGGCCCGGGCCATGTGCGAGGAGCTCGTCCGAACAGGGCCCCAAATTCCAGGGGCCCCCGAATTACTAATACCTAATACATATAAGTATGAAGTTTGCAGCCCAGCACATGCCAGCGCTAGTGCGCTACTAGGCCACGATCAGTTTTTTTTTTGGCCCAGCGCATGCCAGCGCTACTAGGCCACCAGGCCACGATCAGTTGGTCTGATCGCTATCGGTACCTTGTGTGGCGAGACAGAAAACGAATCGATCTGTGCTGCATTCCGCCGTCCGTGATACAGAGAGACCGTGAGAGCGACGGTCGCTCCAGATCGCCGGATCGTCCAACAAAAATTGACGTCGTTTCGTCGTTCGTCGGTCTAGCGAGCGCCTCTAAAATCACAGATCATCGAACACGCCTGACAGCCTGAAGGTAGGATCGTTGCAACTTGCAAGTCTGCAACCTTGTCTCTTCGTGTCAAATTGTTTGAATTGTTTCATTAATTTGCTAATATGAAACAGGACGGATCATGAACAATATGAGAAAAACAAAGTGTCAATCCGGAGCGGAGAAGAAGAGGAAAAGAGAAAGATTGGAAGCAGCAGCTCAGTCGCAAAAGGGGCGCTCTCGATAGATTTGTTGTGAAGGAACCTCAAATTAATTCAGGAAATCAACCTCCAATAGCTAATACTGATGTTGCCCGTGGTGACGATATAATAGAGGTGGATACTCACACTGAAGAATTTGATGAAGGTGATGCTAATATGGATGAAGGTAATGATGATGCTAATGTTGAGGATGAAGGTAATGATACAACTATTGGTGGTGACAGCAATAGTTCTTTTCAGCCGGATATATTTGACCCAAGAAATTGGGATGGTCTTGATCCTAAAATGATTGACAATTAGACGAGGAAGCAAATGATGCGTCTGTTGATTTAAAATCTGCAGAGGAGTCTTTCAGGGTCAACTATTTTATACCTATTGTTGATCAAGCTATAGCTTCACTTAACAGGAGATTTGAACAGTATGAGGGGTATGAAAAAATATTTGGTTTCTTGTTTACTTCAGATCGGCTGCAATCCATGGATGATGATAGTTTGTCGGCTGCTTGCACTAATCTTGAGAATGCACTTAAGATTCCAGAACATGAAGATGAACATGGGAATAAGATTAAAGAGCAAAAAGATATCGATGGAGCGGAATTGTTGGTTGAGTTGATCTTTTTTCAGGATATGCTTGAGAAATCCATGGGCCCTATTGATATTTTGAACTTTTTGAAGAAGCGCCCCTATTATCCTGTTGCTAATATTGCATACAGAATTTTGTTGACAATTCCTGTTACGGTTGCATCGGCGGAAAGGAGCTTTTCCAAACTCAAGTTGTTGAAATCTTACTTGCGTTCTACTATGACGCAAGAAAGGCTCAATGGATTAGCGACAATAGCACTTGAAAATGATATCCTAGACAAGATTAATTATGAAGATATAATTGAAGATTTTGTTTCAAGAAATACCAGACGGATGATGCTTTTTAGTAAAACATGAGGTCAGTTTGTTATTTAGTGGTACTTTTAGTAGAGTTAAGATTTGATAAATGATATAACTATTGTGGATACTTGAAGCAGCAAGTTTCAGACGCACTCTTTTCCTTACCAGGGTACCTATGGGACTGGAAGGTTTTTAATGAGGCGGCTTGCTAGCTTAATATATTGATTTTGAATTTTCTTGATATGTTTCAATATATTGTTAAAAATAGCACATCCTTAAGTTAAGTAATAAAATAAAATTATTTTTAGTTGCTATATCATTTGAATTTTCAAATTTCAAGGCCCCATTTTGCGTTTCGCAGCGGGGCCCCCGATTTCTGGAGACGGCCTTGGTACTGTAGTATCGCGTGGTGGTGGTGGCACCGCCAAACTTTACAAGATCGATTAATCTAAAGAGAGATAAGAAAACGGTGGGGAAGACCTATGTGTGGTGGATGTGTCAAATGTTAGCTTAACATTTTCGACTTTGTTAACCATTTTGGTTTGCTTTGATATTTGAGTTGGAAAGAAACCGAAATTATCGTGAGATTATTTTCACACATTTTGCTTTGATATTTGAGTAGGCCAAATTATGAAAGAATTGCCCCTCTCTCATTTCTTTCCCGCAACCCCGCGAAGTCGCACAGAGTGAAAGTGCGGCGGCGCTAGGGTTTGCCGCCGCCGCCCCATCTCGACCTCCTCCGCTGCCGGCCACCAGAGAGAAACAGAAGGCCCGCGCTGCTCCTCACCGGCATGAAGGTCGTCGGCCGGCTTCTCCTCCCCAAAGTCCCCCCTTCCGCGCGAGCCGCTCCTCCCCTCCTTGTCCGCCGTCCATGGTCACCGCCTGAAGCCAATCCGCCCCGCCGGGAAAGATCATGCGCCCCTCGCCGCCGCCGCCATCTCCCAGTCTGTTCAGGCTTTCGGGGCGGCGCACCGGCAGGATGCCGTGTCCTTTGTAAAACCATAATGCTGTTACCAAGGGGAGATGCATCTACTCTGTCTAGGCGATACATTACCGCAATTAAATTTAGCCATCCACCATAATACCTGGAAAATAGTATTTTCTGAGCACAATCCACTGCTACGCGCATATTGATTTTTCAAGGATAGGGTTTATAGAAGAAGGGCCATGCGGACAAAGTTACATCACGGCTGGCACAGATGCCGATCGCGTACCCACGCTGCCAACCAGAAACCACTCACGCATATTGATTTTGGTAGACATGACCTGCCTCGTGCTTCATCAAATAAGAACACAACAAACCAGGATTGGGTATTCATATGCGAACTGTACTCTACCGAGATTTGAGACACACTATATCACCATTGCAGTTGGATTTGCATAACTGATTTTTTTACAATCATTCATGATGCTAGACCATGGCTACATTGAGACCGTTCATCCTGCATCCAATAAATATGGAGAAACAGTGTAAAATGAGAATAACATGCTATGGTGTACTGATGGAATTCTACCTAAGTGTCCGGTTGCTGGCCTGGATAAAAGAAGATTTATAAAGTAGTGATAGAGAAAAGAGGGTACAAATACTTGAGTTGATTTAATTATCACATGGTATGGTTATGTTCTGTTTGTTTAGTGATCAGAGGGTACAAATATTTGCATAGCATTGTAAATTTAATTTGTGTCTGAATAAAATATGCCATAACCGATTGTCCATATGGTACCCGTTGAATCTCATATGGACGGCCTTTTAGTTTAGGATATAGCAGATTCCGTGCGAAATACCATGTAGTGAAGAGCATAACTGAAGAATTGAAAAGTGATCAGAAAATTATTTGGTTACATTTGCCACGGTAAGCCACAGGGCCTAGGTTTGCTATATCAACATATACTCTTCCTTCGTAACCTGCATACATAATCAACTTAGCTTATTATATATGAATGGGGAAGCATATGGGGAAAACATATAAGAGGGTTATGCAGTGATGAAGTGCAGTTAATTGCGTGATGTTCAGTTGATCTGATTGTCCTATTTGATGATGACAATGATGATGAACCTTCAATTGGTAGCACATTAGTAGTGATGCTGTTGGTAGAAATTGCTAATGAATAATTTTGTTTGTGCAGACACGGCAGATGGGTAATAAGGCCAAGGGTGCGAAAAGCGGGAAAGCGATGATGATTCCACTCCATTTTCATGAAGAATATGTACTGCATCAGGATCTGTTGCTCAAACTGAACCATACCAATATGATGGAAGTCCCTGGACTGTTTGAGATCATATTGGTACCAAAACCTACCTCTGATATCAAAATGGAAATTGGGAATGGAGATCCTGTGCGGCCAGTGATGCATACAGGCACAGTTGTTGCTCCATTTGAGAGCAGAAAGGTCGTCGGGATCCAACTCGTTCCTGTCGTCCCAGAAAGACGCTGCATCTCTAAGACAAAGTGTACTCCCAGGTCTTGGAATGTTCCACTTTTTGGTCAGTGTCTTCACGGTGATGTCCATGTTGGATTCCCAGGTGTTAGTAGAACATGGAAAATGCATCAAGTTCTTCATGGAGACAGAGTTCTGCGAGCTCTCCCCAGCGATAGAAGACCGCTTCGAGATCTTTGAGAATAATAGTGCGTTTCTGAATCTTGAATCATCAAAGACAGTCTCATATTTTGGTGAGTGGCGAGTGGTAGGCTTGTTAATTGTTGCTCTAAGTCAAAGTGACACCTTGCCAAGATATGATTTGCGGAAATCAGATCTAAGAGAAGCCTGTACTTTTGCACTAGCTAGCTAGTTTCTTAATTCGTACTCAGCCCTTGAGGGGTTTAGCTTGAGCCTTTGTTATGTTTTCTCTCTTCTCAAGTCAAATAATACCCAGATTTGGTGCTTTTTCGTGAAAGAAAATGGACACTCTGCTAGTTAAGATCTGGCAGGCAGAAGAGAGAACACATATAATTGTGTCAAGTTTGTACCTTCCAATATGCAGTTTATTGTTGGTGACTACATTTCAGAAAGCTGGTGCGTTGTTCAGAGTTTAGACTTCCATACATGGTGGTTGCCCTAATTGCTCTGGCGTAATCTTCTCCTAACGACCGCCCCAATAATTGTCTTAAGTTTGATAGTCTGAACTAACATGGCTGCAAGCTGGTGCTACAAAGAAAAGACGTCATTGCCTCAACAATTGAACCGTTCTTAGTAGGACATTTGATTTGTCACTTTCAGTTGATCGAGTAAACAATTTGCGATCATTGCCTGCGTGACATGGACTGATGGTGAGTCTGATCATGTAAACAATGTGCAATGATTGCCCATAATTATATTTGGTAAAGGATGCTTCATCTTGTGTGCGTTTCGGACGGGACCTATTTAAAAATATACAAGGCATAATTGTAGATATGTTTGTTTGAATGAAAACAAAAATATACACTTATACATCAAAGATTTAAAATAGTGTGAGAAATAAAAATAAATACTTAACCATGATTGAAAAATCTGAAAATAAGAAACAATTAATGACGAGAGAAACCACACCCTTAAGTAGACATGAACAAAAATATTGGTCGATGAAATATATTTTTGATGAAATATGTGAGTGACAAAAAAATATTGATTCCTTGTGAACAATTGAAATGAAATTATTAAAATATGGATATAACATTCTATATGATGCAAATATATGGGAATAAGTGCAAAAAAAACTGCAAATTCCATGTATGCATTTTACATGCATCAACCCCCCAGAGAAAAACGACGCCCAGTCGTGGCCCCAATACCGACATTATTATCGGACGAGCACAATACCGCGTGTGCCAACTGCACCAAGGCCCCGACCGAAAGGGACTGGCGCGGGTGTGCCTGACAGGTGGGACAACCGCGTCCAAAGTCAGATTCGCATTTCATTCTCCCGCATGGTGCCACCCCGTTCGCAACCGTTCTGGCCCAGCCCGGCCATCCAATTTTGTTCGTCGCTGCCACAACTGCGCGCCACTGATGTTGTCCCCCCCCCCCCCCCCCCCCCCCCCCTGCACGTCCTCGTGGTGGTCCTCACAAGTTGCAAGTCTCGTGTGGGACCGTCTGACTGAATTGTCAAATATAGACATATTGATGGAGTTTACACGCGGGGCGACTCTCAAGGCCAACAGAAAAGTCCGGCGCGTCCAATCCAGCGCAAGAAAGGTGGCGGAGGATAGGAATAGCTTTTTTTACTAATAATATGTTGAGTACATATTTCGATCTGATGACTAGCCTACAACATATATAAGCTACTATTCTAGTCCTTCTTCGTTTATGCCCTTCCGCGCCATCTATTATGATTTATGTTGGAAAAGATGATCTTTCCTTCGTCATCAAATGCCACGATTTCTTTCACCCTGGAGGTATGATTTGCAAAATTAAGGCATCCCATCCACAACATGGCATCCATCTCCTACTCCGCCTACATATGGTGAATCTTCAGCTTAAAAATCGATGGAGAAGGGCCCAATTTTGATCTTCATCTTCAAATCAGGGTTTTGTTTTTGCAAAAAAATGAGAACTCTATGTATTTTATAATTTTATGAGGTTCTTCTAGTAATATATATGAGAGGAAGGAGCGAGCCGGGGTCAGCACGCCTAATAACATGTTCTCCTTGATGGCATGGGCGATGTCCTTGACACCATGGTGCATGCTCGCGATGGTCTGGTTCTCGTCATCGCTGAGGGCTCCCCTATTCTTATTCCTCTAGTCGGTGCTACCGGGGCATCAGCCAGCTTGTCTGGACCATTTATGATGACGGTGTCCGACTCCTATGTGTCTGGATAGTCTAGCGAGGGCGTACCGAGGGGCTCTCACTTGAGCTCATGGAAAATTTTACGGTGGTCAGACCATCAAAGAAGATGGTATGCATCTGTGTGAAGTTGAAGATGGTTTGCTTACTTAGATCCATCGGTACACGTGTGCGATGCAGAGGACAGTTCGAGTAGAGGGGGTGGTAGACTTCCCGCTGCCACTGCCGCTGCCGCCGACTTTTGATGAGTGCGCCGCTTACCTGCTCGCCAACCGAAAATGAGAGCTCGACTGGGGGAAAATGGTGGCTTAGACTGGACGCTGAGAGTGGACAATCTAAATAAGCAGGTGGTTTCGATGGATTTCCCCTTGCACCCCCTTTTTCGCTGCAGAACATGAGCTCCCACCATCTCCATGGTCACATCAGAGCGTGCAACATCTTGAACGACTTGTAGATGGGGTGGCAGCTCCCTCATTAAAAAGCAAATAAAAAACAAATAAAAAGGAAACCACTAATCTATCAAGTCTACTAATCTATCAAGTCCCTGTCAGGCCCTATAAAAAATGGAATACAGCACAATTGGACAAATTGCAACTTGCCTACTAATCACATGCGCGTCCACCAATGCACAGTACAGAGTAATAATCTATCAAGCCTATAAGAAATGGCATACAGCTCACCTGGACAACTTGCAACTACTAAAGTCACATGCGCATCCAACAATCCACCAACTGGTAAAAAACAATACTTCACTATGTGTACTGCATATATACACATACACATTCATCAGGACACCAGTCACCAGAGTTTCATTGGAGATATACTATCTATATACTTTCCATATATCGATCTTGTTGACCAACCTGCCTCTGCTAACAGGTATGTACATATCACAGACACAGGATCGCTCCTCAATTTTTATTTAGTTTTGCTCTTGTTGTATGTATATATGGTTACTTCTCTAAGATCTGCTCAAGCCTCAGCCGGCATGTGGCTCTAGAGATCTAGATCGTGTTTAATCGTCTACCACTTTCGATTCCATCCCAGTTTTACCGGTCTAGTTCGTCCCTTTGCCATTACGCGTAACTGGTCAAGGGTTCAGGTTCCAATTTCTCGAATTTGAAGATTACTCTATACTTTTTACTCTACATCCCAGCATCTCAAATAAAATGCTCCGTTGAAGATTACTTGTTTGATTGAATCATCGGACATCTCCCCAAACAGTTCCAGTTTTTGCTCCGTTGACCACCTACCGGCTCCACTACGGAAACAGCCAAGATGCCGACGGCCCCCTGCCGTCGGGGAAAGGCCGAAAACCATCGGCGTAGTGGTAGTCGGCGTATCCCCGTCGGCGTAGAAAAGCCGTCGGCGTAGATTGTGCTACGCCGACGGCTTTATGAATTGGCAGAATTTTGTTTGAATTGTTTAACCACTTAATCGCACTAGAGACACATTTATCTCTAAGCATTCTTAATTCCAATCTTAATTACTTGCTTCTACTAACACTTCCCCACAGGGAATCCATCCTCAGACTACTCCAGCCCCAGCACGCTTAACTTCTTAATTCCTTCCCTATGAGCTACCTAGAAACAACATATGCTTTACTGACAATAGTATCATATCAATCCTATTAACCCATGGACTATGATGTCACACACCTTTATTTTATGAATCCAAATAATTATTTAAATAAAAAGAAATGAATCATTAATAATAATCTTGAATTAAAATATTCTTGAATTCAAATAATAATTAACTTATTTGCCTTTTTCCATTTAATATTGAATAATTCATATCTACAAATCCGTAAATTGAAATTTGACAAATAATATGTCTAAATCGATTAGAAAAATGACAGAAATCCAAATATGACATTCATATCATCCATAACCCAACTCTTGACAAGTTTCCTTCCGGCTTGTCCAATCGGGGACTATCACGCTATAAGTGCATGTAAACTCTCTAGAGAGAAGTGGATGCCGGTGAAGCAGGTCACACACCGGAGCGCAATCTTTGTGATCCAAAACCCATAACACACTTTTACACACATGGTATGGCACCCACTAGCTTGTGGTGGGAACCCGACGCTCCGGAGCCCCACTCCGGTGAAACGCTAGCCCCGTTGGAGAAAAACCAGACTTATACGAATACAGCCGGTACCGACGTCAAAATGGGGTAGCAAAGTGTACCTAGTTGCTTGGTTGTGTTAGGGTGGACCCTAGGAAGTCCCAAAACAATGGTATGACCCAACTCTTGACAAGATTCCCTCCTGTTTGTCCGATCTTTGACTTTCAAGCTATAAGTCATGAAACTCCCTAGAGAGAAGTCGATGCCGGTGAAGCAGGTCACAACCCGGAGTGCAATCTTTGCCATCCAAAAACTCATAGCACACTTGTACAGACATGGTATGGCACCCCATAGCTTGTGGTGGGATCCCGACGCTCCGGAGCCCCTCTCCGGTGAAACCCTAGCCCCGTTAGAGAAAAACCAGACTTATACGAATACAGCTGGTACCGGCGTCAAAATGGGGTAGCAAAGTGTACCTAGTTGCTTGGTTGTGTTAGGGTGGACCCTAGGAAGTCCCAAAACAATGGTATGACCCAACTCTTGACAAGATTCCCTCATGTTTGTCCGATCAGGGACTTTCAGGCTATAAGTCATGAAACTCCCTAGAGAGAAGTGGATGCCGGTGAAGCAGGTCACAACCCGGAGTGCAATCTTTGCCATCCAAAAACCCATAGCACACTTGTACACACATGGTATGGCACCCCCTAGCTTGTGGTGGGATCCCGACGCTCCGGAGCCCCTCTACGGTGAAAACCTAGCTCAGTGGAGAAAAACCAGACTTATACGACTAAAGCCGGTACCGACGTCAAAATGGGGTAGCAAAGTGTAACTAGTTGATTGGTTGTGTTAGGCTAGGCCCTAGGAAGTCACAAGACAAAGGTATAACCCAACTCTTGACAAGATTTCCTCATGTTTGTCCGATCTGGGACTTTCAGGCTATAAGTCATGAAACTCCCAAGAGAGAAGTGGATGCCGGTGAAGCAGGTCACACCCCGGAGTGCAATCTTTGCCATCCAAAACCCATAACACACTTTTACACACATGGTATGACACCCCCTAGCTTGTGGTGGGATCCTGACGCTCCGGAACCCCTCTCTGGTGAAAACCTAGCCCCGCTGGAGAAAAACCAGGCTTATACCCACATGGTATGGATCCTGACACACATGGTATGACATCTACAACCCAAAACACACTTGTACCCACTTGGATGGCACCACCTAACTTTTGGTTGGATTCCGACGCTCCGGAGCCCCTCTTCGGCGAAACCCTAGTTTGAACATGGAATTTTTTGTTCTTGCTCATGGAATTTTTTTTGAAGAATATAGTTTGAACAATGTGTATGATGATGTAGATCTACTTTTCCTCTTCGAAACGAGCTAAAGAACATCGAAATCCGAGTTCCAATGCAAAAGTTATGCTCAAAACGGTGAGTAAGTAAAAAAACAGAGCTAGGCCGACGGCTGCCGTCGGCGTAGCTCAAAAAAAAAAGCTAGGCCGACGGCATGCCATCGGCGTAGCTCAAAAAAAAAAAAAGCTAGGCCGACGGCATGCCGTCGGCGTAGCTAAAAAAAAAAGGAAAGATCTAGGCTGCCCTGGTCGGGGTCTATGCCGACGGCCCCGACATTTGGCCGTCGGCGTAGGTCCTGGCCGTCGGTGTCTTGAGTCTTTCCCGTAGTGCTCAGCTCAAGTCTCGAATAGGTACCGAAGCAACTCCTTTTTTGGATGCTTAGTTTCATCGCTCATGAATTCCTTTGTTAGATTTATGTATGTAAATATGTTGCATTGTGCTCTTAGGAAGACATGGAAAACCTGGAACTTGAAGAATTGCAGAGTATATTTGATGGAAAAATCCAACCAAGAAATGTGAAGTTATCAGCACTACAGAGCATCACCGACAATTTCTCCAAAGACCGAATAATTTGTGAGGGCGGATTTGCAACTGTTTACAAGGTAAACTTCACGTTTCACAGAAAATCTGGTTTAAACAACCTGAGTATCTATTTTAATTTGGTTCCACGAAAGAGCAAAACGAAACTACTCGACAAATGTTTCATTTCTAGATGCAGAATTGTATCAAATTACCACTAGATTTCTGTGTGCGGCTCAACTGGGATTACTATAGGACATGGGCATTAGAGGACTCCGTCCCTGCACATCCAGCTTTGCGAATGACGTCGATGGATTCGCTAGACCTTCCAGTTAAAACCTTGGACGAGCTGATGAGCATTTGCAGAGGATTCTTGTGGAAGGGAATAAAGGATATCAAAGGAGGCCATTGCCTCATGGCTTGGAAGACGAGGCAGCAGAGGGGGCAAGATTGACCCACAAGCCGTCCCGCACCCCTAGACCACCCAGGCCCAGTACAGCCCAGACCAAGGCCCATATCTGACAGCCGCCAGCCAACCAAGGCCACCTACGCAGCCCCTCTTCTTCAACCTCTCAACCTTTCTTGTTTCTCTCAAGAATACATACAACCAAGGAACAGCACAAAGCTTTGCCGAGAGGCTCTGCTCCTTGGTGAGCACACTGGCTACATTGTTTCCTGCCCCGCATGCAGCCATAACTTCTTATCACTACAGGAATCATCTCATATGCCTACAGCCAAATGCCGTCGGCATAGGCACAAATGCCGTTGGCATATTGTATGCCGACGGCAAAATGAGTATGCCGACGGCAAAGGCCGTCGCCTTCTGCTCCCTCGGCATACAAAGGAAAAGTCGTCGGCATACAGCCCAATGCCTACGGTTTCTTTTCACCGTCGGCAATTAAAAGCCGTCGGCACACAACATAATGGACTTGGGCGTCTGACGGCGTCGAAACGTTTGCCGACGGTCTAGCCATCGGCATATACTCGCCACGTGGCACCACCCGGTGCATTAGGTGCATTTCCGTCCACGTATACGCCGAGGGCTTTGCCGTCGGCATACATGGAGTATGTGCCGACGGTAAAGCCGTCGGTATATTTGCTGATCAGAACCAAAAAAATCAAATAAATTGTAGCAGCTTCCAGAATACTGGCAACCAATATATGAATCCATATATTAAATACAGAAAACAGACTTCCCCAGCAGCGGTATGACCTCAATCAAATTACACATGAGATGATTACAAATACACATGATTCAATAACCATACAAACACGTTTCATGCTTCAGATCCAATCCAGATTCTTACTAATACTCAATCTTAGTTGTCATAGGTTGAAAAGATAAGCAAAAACATCTAGTGAGCTACCTACCATGTTCCATAGCTAGAGCCTAAGACGTTACCTATCAGTGAACATCAAATTTCCTAATTAGATAGTACAACTAGTTATACTTATCATTGTACGTTGAACATCATCCCTCACAGATTAAGCAGTACTCACGAGCACCGAGGCGGAGAAGGCCATGGTTGAAAGCTAGGGTGGAGGTGCATGCATTCTCCACTGACTGTACACTCAATTCATCAGGAAAAAAGGAAACAAACTTAAGCAACAATAGATGGAGACCAGAATAGATAGTAGTATGCAACACGTGGCAGGTAGGCAAGTAAAAACTTATTGCTAGTATGATACTAGGATGCAACAAGGATCAGTGCTAAAAGGTGCTCTACAATGGTATACATGAATTACAACACTGTTCGAAGTAGACAAGGCACAAAGTAGCTATCAGCTGAACTTAGTCTCAACTTTGATACCAATCTACCATTGATAAAATGGATATTGTAGCCCTAATAACATACATTGATATGAAGTACAATCAATATGCTACTGAGAACTTGAGGAACTAAGAAGCTACGTTCAATCCTCCTACTTTGTCAACATAGCAGATTCCACTCTTTGGTGCTTGGTAGGATGGGTACATTATTGGTTGCCTAGCAGCTCGTCAGCAGCATTCGGAGCATAAACTCCATGGCTAGCATTCAGAACAGAACGATATTCATGAATACAACACGAGGATCATCCAGGTAGTAGACATTTAAATTAGCTGCTGTCGTACTACTCGTTAAGCTTGTTGGATCAAACAAGACAATGACCAGGTTTGCATCAACTACTGACAAACAAAACATGGTGAATTAATGTTGTGTGCCTGCTGTTGTGGTCCATCAGGAATGGTCCATTGGTGCTTTTCCAAAAAGAACACTTGAAACACTTGGAATGAGGGATTTATACCTCACAATGGCAAAACCAGTTCAATAAAGACATGTAGCAAGCAACATTGGGCCGTCAGCTAGCCGGGGAAGGGATGCCATCCGAGGAGCCCGGACAAGCTTGCCGACGGTGCAGGACGCTGGCGTCTGTGAGTGTCCCAGAGCCGCGGCTTGTGAATGTTGCCGATGAAGCTCGCCACCACTGTTCCTCCCGGTTACCCTCACCCCTTCGCACCATTGAGCCCATCCACCTCCAATATGCTTTGAACCTGTAAAATATACAAGTTTTTCAGCACTGTGGATGCATAAGCAGCAAAAGAGTTGAGCACGTCCATTTTCTATGCACCCATGCGTATGCACCCAAGAGATGTAGACGCATGCTTTCCCGTGCCAAAAACAAGTCACATATCACATACATGTCACAAGTTCATGACACAATTTTCATGTCACTATGATAGGTGGGGAACCTTGGTGGTAGGTTACTTACAAGGCTGGTCCTAAATTCTTGCTAAACACTGTACAAACGTTAAATCCTGGGCCTTAAAACTTGTAACAATCAATGAGATAAGATTAATTGATTCTCAATTCTAAATTTTATTAGCAAGACTGTAAACACTACGCACGGTTGTTCAATTCGGTACATGAGATTGCTGATTACATCTAAGCAACAAACAGACCTGGTGTGCTTGCCAGTGATGCTAGATGGCCGGATCAGCCGTTGGATCTTGCAGAGCCAGGGCTCGGCCCCCTCCACACGCATCGGCATGTTGCTGGACGGACTCCTCGGACCGGACAGGTCAGCAACAAGGTCCGCGTCGGCGTAGTGGAATAGGAGGTCATAGTGTATGAGCTACTGGCGCAGGACGACACAGAAGATGTGGCAGTAGACGTAGCAGCCATCATCACCACCGTGCAGCGACCCATGAGCATCCCCAGGTTCTTTTTACTTGTCTGCACAAGCAGGAACAAGATGAATAAACGTCAAGATTAAAACTCGAATCTGCGATGGGCAGGGCAGCAATAGCACGGTGGATTCAAACAGCTACATAATTTTACACACAATGACAATGTTTCCTAAACATTTAGGTCTCTACAAAATCTACATCTAGGTAATTTATCTAGCTAATCTTGGCGTTGGACAGGGAACCAAACTGAGATCAGGGGGCTCCTCACCTGCACGGCCGGTGGATGAGAGCTCGTCACGAGGAAGGTCGGTCCCGGAGCTGCGCCTGGTGGAGCAGCAGCACGCCACCCTCCGCTGCTTCGTTTCCGGCGGGGAAGAACGAGGACGCGGGTAGACGAGATCGACGGAGCGGCGCCCGTGGGTTCACGCACGGACGCGCGTGCCGACGAGCAGGCCTAGCCGCGTCTCCCCTTGATCTGCTCGCGGGAGTGGAAGGGACGGGGAGGGGGACGATCTATGCGCTGCGCCTCCAGATCGCCGCTGCGTGCAGCAGCTAACCGGAAACGGCAGAGTCCGTCCATCGCGGGGTCGGGGACGGCCATGAGCGTCTGCGCAGCGGGCGGCCAGCCGGAATGGGCGAGGACGGCCGGAGGACGTGCGCCGGCTGGTGGATCGAGTGTGGCGGCTTCGCGAGGGTGGCGGCGCAGAAGGGGATCGAGGGAGAGAGACGCGTGCGCATTTGGCTTAGGGTTGGGTGAGGTTGAGTCATGGGTGGGTGAGTGCGTGCGTATGTACTGTGCGTGCTCCTCTGAGATGGTTTGGACGGTGGAGATAAACGGTTCAGATCTTGTGCATTTTTCGTGTCAAAAATGACATTTTTTGTGAAGTAAGTACAAAAAATATGGTGCAACATGGCACCCATCCAAATATCTCACAAAGTAGACCATATTTGATGGATAATCCAGAAATATTAGGAATTTTCTCGGTTTCTACCTAATTTTGCCTATTTAAACGACTTTATGGCTATTTTCCAAAAGTAATTCAAATTTGAACTACAAGTGTGTGATAGTTTGCTCTGAAAATTTGACAAAAATAATTTTAAGTTACACAAGTAGTGGTTATATCACAGAACCGTCGATAGTTTTGAATAATTCAACCCCTTTCAATGAATAGACATGGCGGCCATTTTAACCTTTTTTCAAAAAAATAAAAGAAAGGGAAAAAATAATCAAAAAAAGAAATCGTTTGACATGGAGTCCTTTTATGTGTATTAGTTGATAGGATAAATGATAAACTTGAGTTTTGACAAAGTTTTCAAAAAACTTCTTCACAAAAAGATCAATCATCTATAAACATGTATAAGTTTCGAATCAAATGACCTAGGTATAATCATTCCTGTGGCATAGTTTGTGATAGTATGCCCATATTTGACACATAGCTGTATCTTGATATTACAAACAATGTTGCAGAACTGAGTTTTTTCAAATTACATATATAAATACCATTTTCCTTTTTTTAAGTGTCAAAAATGACATTTTTTGTGAAGCAAGTACAAAAAATATGGTGAAAAATGGCACCCATCCAAATATCTCACAAAGTAGACCATATTTGATGGATAATCCAGAAATATTAGGAATTTTCTCGGTTTCTACCTAATTTTGCCTATTTAAACGACTTTATGACTATTTTCCAAAAGTAATTCAAATTTGAACTACAAGTGTGTGATAGTTTGCTCTGAAAATTTGACAAAAATAATTTTAAGTTACACAAGTAGTGGTTATATCACAGAACCGTCGATAGTTTTGAATAATTCGACCCCTTTCAATGAATAGACATGGCAGCCATTTTGACCTTTTTTCAAAAAAATAAAAGAAAGTGAAAAAATAGTCAAAAAAAGAAATCCTTTGGCATGGAGTCCTTTTATGTGTATTAGTTGATAGGATAAATGATAAACTTGATTTTTGACAAAGTTTTCAAAAAAATTCTTCACAAAAAGATCAATCATCCATAAACATGTATAAGTTTCGAATCAAATGACCTAGGTATGATCATTCCCATGGCATAGTTTGTGATAATATGCCCATATTTGACACATAGCTGTATCTTGATATTACAAACAATGTTGCAGAACTGAGTTTTTTCAAATTACTCATATAAATATCATTTTCCTTTTTTTAAGTGTCAAAAATGACATTTTTTGTGAAGCAAGTATAAAAATATGGTGCAAAATGGCACCCATCCAAATATCTCACAAAGTAGACCATATTTGATGGATAATCCAGAAATATTAGGAATTTTCTCGGTTTCTACCTAATTTTGCCTATTTAAACGACTTTATGCCTATTTTCCAAAATTAATTCAAATTTGAACTACAAGTGTGTGATAGTTTGCTCTGAAAATTTGACAAAAATAATTTTAAGTTACACAAGTAGTGGTTATATCACAGAACCGTCGATAGTTTTGAATAATTCGACCCTTTTCAATGAATAGACATGGCGGCCATTTTGACCGTTTTTCAAAAAAATAAAAGAAAGTGAAAAAATAGTCAAAAAAAGAAATCCTTTGGGATGGAGTTCTTTTATGTGTATTAGTTGATAGGATAAATGATAAACTTGAGTTTTGACAAAGTTTTCAAAAAACTTCTTCACGAAAAGATCAATCATCTATAAACATGTATAAGTTTCGAATCAAATGACCTAGGTATGATCATTCCCGTGGCATAGTTTGTGATAATATGCCCATATTTGACACATAGCTATATCTTGATATTACAAACAATGTTGCAGAACTGAGTTTTTTCAAATTACTTATATAAATATCATTTTCCTTTTTTTAAGTGTAAAAAAATGACATTTTTTGTGAAGCAAGTACAACAAATATGGTGCAAAATGGCACCCATCCAAATATCTCACAAAGTAGACCATATTTGATGGATAATCCAGAAATATTAGGAATTTTCTCGGTTTCTACCTAATTTTGCCTATTTAAACGACTTTATGCCTATTTTCCAAAATTAATTCAAATTTGAACTACAAGTGTGTGATAGTTTGCTCTGAAAATTTGACAAAAATAATTTTAAGTTACACAAGTAGTGGTTATATCACAGAACCGTCGATAGTTTTGAATAATTCGACCCTTTTCAATGAATAGACATGGCGGCCATTTTGACCGTTTTTTCAAAAAAATAAAAGAAAGTGAAAAAATAGTCAAAAAAAGAAATCCTTTGGGATGGAGTTCTTTTATGTGTATTAGTTGATAGGATAAATGATAAATTTGAGTTTTGACAAAGTTTTCAAAAAACTTCTTCACGAAAAGATCAATCATCTATAAACATGTATAAGTTTCGAATCAAATGACCTAGGTATGATCATTCCCGTGGCATAGTTTGTGATAATATGCCCATATTTGACACATAGCTATATCTTGATATTACAAACAATGTTACAGAACTGAGTTTTTTCAAATTACTTATATAAATATCATTTTCCTTTTTTTAAGTGTAAAAAAATGACATTTTTTGTGAAGCAAGTACAAAAAATATGGTGCAAAATGGCACCCATCCAAATATCTCACAAAGTAGACCATATTTGATGGATAATCCAGAAATATTAGGAATTTTCTCGGTTTCTACCTAATTTTGCCTATTTAAACGACTTTATGCCTATTTTCCAAAAGTAATTCAAATTCGAACTACAAGTGTGTGATAGTTTGCTCTGAAAATTTGACCAAAATAATTTTAAGTTACACAAGTAGTGGTTATATCACAGAACCGTCGATAGTTTTGAATAATTCGACCCCTTTCAATGAATAGACATGGCGGCCATTTTGACCGTTTTTTCAAAAAAATAAAAGAAAGTGAAAAAATACTCAAAAAAATAAATCCTTTGGCTTGGAGTCCTTTTATGTGTATTAGTTGCTAGAAAAAATGGTAAACTTGAGTTTTGACAAACTTTTCAAAAATTACTTCACAAAAAGGCGTAGGCATACAAACTTACAGATTATTTATTTGGGAAAAAAAGTTGTATGCCGACGGCCTAAATAAGGTGGCCGTCGGCGTATAGGTGGCGTCGTCAGCTTGGTAACGGATGCAGACTTGTATGCCGACGGCCAAACATATGCCTACGGCTTTTTGAAAAGCCGTAGGCATACCATATAGTTGCCGACGGCCAAACGTATGTCGACGGCGTTTATAAATCCGTAGGCATACAACCATATATGCCGACGGCCCGACAAAATGTCGTCGGCATACATTTAGCCGTAGGCAACTATCCGTTTTCCTGTAGTGTATGGCTACTATCGCACGACTTGGACTGCGCACAACGGCTGATTAGCAGGTCCTATCTTATCAGCTAATGCAATCCATGAACGCACCTCCTACTAACTTGACATGCAACTAATTAACACCATTAGCTTTGCATGCATGTATCTCTATTCTACACAGCCCGCAACTTCTAGTGTTAGGAAGCAAGTACACAAATAAAACATGATCTAAATCCTATGTACTTAACACTAATAATAAGATTAGTTCCAACAGCGCCGGCCACCGCTGCCCCCACCGTCAGCCATCCATCCCCGCCACTGCAGCCCCCACCAGCGGCGGGAGAGGAAGTAGAAAAAAGGGGGGAGGGCAGCAAGGCATCTCGGTCGCCCGCGCAGGAGGGAGCGACGGAGGACTGGACGTTATGTGCTATACTGCCGGGCCAAATACTTTGGTTGATATGTGCAATTTTTGAGTTTTATGCATGCCAGATTTTTTCTCACAAACTTTTGAATTGCATGTTCAGATATTTTCTAATGCCGTCCAAGTATGAACAGGGTGTCCTCCGAAATGGAGAAATCGCAGTGAAGAGGATAAAGAATGGCCATACAATAGACGAGAAGCTATTTCATCGGGAGGTTAACAGCCTATTGATGGTCAACCACAAAAACATAGTTCGTTTTCTTGGCTTCTGTTCTCATACGGAACATAAACCACACCAACGTGAAGGATCAGGCGAATACATTTTATTCGAGGATAGAGAAAGAATACTCTGTTTTGAGTACATCAACAAGGGAAGTCTTGAGAACTATATTGCAGGTACACTCTGGAATGTGATTGCCTGAAGGCAACTTTTCACTCTCTTGTTAACTTCTACTCTTCAATAACTGGCCACATATTATTAGGGGCTGGCTAACGGTTATATCAATTATTTTTATGTCTAACAGTACACAAATAAACGTTGGAAGACCTCACGCTCTTTTCCCTTTTATTCCGTAGATGAATTAAGAGGGCTTCAATGGGACACCCGTTATCTATACCTAATAATAAAAGCATTAAGGTTTCTTGTGGTACGTCATTTTTTTTTGCCGATTTTACCCTCCCACCAAATCACATATTTACCCACCACTGCCAGTACCGGTTCGTTTTTCTCCCGTATCAAGCCGATCAGACTTTGGGGTGACGATCTGCTTAACTTCTGCCTCCCGCATCTCATGGTGACGACCTCGCCGGCGCCGTGTCCACTCGCGCCCCTGGCCTTGACGATCTCGCCGGCGCCCTGTCCACTGGCGCCCCTGGCCACTCTACCACGCCGTTCCTCTGGCCGCGCCCGCGCTCACTCGTCTCCTCCCGCCGCCCCACTCGCCGGCACACGCCTGGCCGCGCCCGCAGCTGCCCTCACCGGCCTGCGCCTGACCACGTCCGCAGCTGCCCTCGCCGACGCTGGCAGCTATATGAGCTAGCTCACCACAGAGTACTACTAGATCGGTCGATTGATCTGAGAGCTAACTCACTACAGGTCGTAGAGTACTAATCGATCGATCTATGTGGGCTAGCTCACTAGAGGTCGTGGGCGTTCGTTGCACGCGCTTCCACGGATGAACGCAAGGCATCCGTGGATAACGAGCGAGCCGGCGCCGACGCCCTGGCCACTCTCCCACGCTCCGCCGCATGCTGGACGCCAAGTCGCTTGGCCGCGCGCCCGTCGACGAGATCATGGACAACGAGTGGCACGTCTATGTGTCCACCGCGCCGCCGGACAGCCCGCAGACGGAGGACGACCGCGAGCGTGCCGAGTTGGAGAAGGAGCAGAAAATGGCGTCGTTCGGGTCAGCGCCGTCGCTTCTGGATGGGAGGTTGCTAGGCGGGAGCTCGCGGCAGCGCTCGAATCTGAATGCCTCGTTGCTACTAGAAGGGAGGTTGCTGGGCGAGAGCTCGCGGCGGCGGTCGAGCCTGAACGTGTTCGACCTCATATCTTTCTCGCCGGGGTTCGACTTGTCGGGGCTTTTCGAGGACGAGGGTAGCGGCAGCGGCGAGGGCGAGCAGCAGGGGAACGCAACGCGGTTCGTGTCGGCGGCGCCGGTGGAGCAAATCCTGTCGGCGCTGGAGAGAACGGCGGCGGCGACGGCGCGGTGCGGGCGAGGGAGGACCGGTCGGTGGTCATGGAGGGGACGCGCGAGAGCGCGCACGGCGCACTGGCGGTGGCCGCGGTGATCTACGAGCTCACGGCAGAGCTGACTGTCGTGAGGTGCGGCGCAAGGCCGGCGGCGCCACCGAGGCGACTAATCTGTACCGGTACTGATTAGTTGTACACTTAGACAGTTTGCTAGGATGAGCACAGTCAACATGCCGTCGCCCACGCATCCGCTTTTTCCGGATCTGAGCGGAACGAATGGCTACGATAAGACCATGCAGTACACCGCGGCGTGGAAAAATCGCACTCCTGCTCGCGTCGCCCCTCACCTCGCGCGCGCTGCTCCTCACCGGCCGTCGACCTGGCAATGGTTGTCTGCGCGGTTCTTCCAGCGCGCCAGTGCGTCGCTCCATCCAGGCCGTGGCCGCCATCCCATGCCTGGCTGGTTTCCACGACCATCTCACGTGCGTGTTTCGCCGTAGCTACGCTGCTTCCCTGTGGAGCTAGCTAGCCTATGTTGATTCTGATGTGTTGACGTGTGTGGATGGATATGTTGTGTTACAACGTGGATAGAATTGATCAGATTTCTTTCTCCGTAAGTAATCTGTACATGCACATGAAATTTTTCGGTCAAGAAGGAACACAATCGTGCGAGCGACATGAAATTTTTCGGTCAAGAAGGCACACAAGCGTGCGAGCGACGGCTACAGCTCTCTGGTAGGTCAGGTCAAATAAATTAATGACACAATTTGTGTTCATTACAACTAATTAACCCAAACTATGGCAATTTGTGAAAAAGTAAATCATGATTGTTTTTTGTGTGAATCAAGTAAATCATGATTATTGTTATGCAAAAAAAGTATCACGTAAATTTTTTCCCGTTGCAACGCATGGGCCCGTTTGCTATAATACAAAAGCGAAAAACCAAAGCAATTTTACTAATTTGCCGATTTGTGCACAGAAATAATAATTTAAAATGATTTTAAAGTAGTTTTTGTTTCCCGTTGCAACGCACGGCACGTTTCCTAGTTTACTAATAAAGGGAATATGCGAGGGGCTGCACTATCTACATACGGAAAAGCGTATCATGCATATGGATTTGGAGCCAGCAAACATACTAATAGATGATAACATGGTAGCCAAAATAACTGACTTTGGTTTATCAAGAATGGTGGATAACTCACAAACCAAAACTAAAAATCTCTTTTTTACACCGTAAGCATTTTACGAAAACAACAAGCAATTTTCTTACAAAAAACTGTAATGGGGTCTAAAAAACTGTACCTAGGTCGATAATCTTTTAGTTTAGTCCCTCGATTATTTGGAAAGAAACCCGCACTCCCTCCTTAATAGGCGGTTGATGGGAAATCAAGCCGCAGTACATCATGCTAGGTTGAATCCGAGTCTATGTCTAACTCGTGTCGTTCACTTATTCTAACAAGGCCTACTCTCCCTCCTGCTGCCTGATGCTACGTTACAAATTTCAACTTGGCCAACACACGACCATTCAAGTTCTAGTTCAATTGAATGGTGTTGAAGCATCTACTACCCACGTGGATTTGGACTCGCCGCGCAAGCGCCGACTTAGGGACACTAGCCGCGGGCAGCAGCCACCTACTGGGCCTCGACTAGACCCACACACATCAGGCAAACACCAGCCTAATTTGCAAGCCGCGAGTGGGCACGTTGATTGGCTTGTAGTAACCTGCTAGCTAAGAGAGGATAGGAAGGAATCCCGTGACTTAGGTGAGGTCAGATTCATACACCGGAATTCCACGAGTACGGACGATATTTTTGGCCGAACTGGATCGCGACCTTCATACGGTTCCATGGGTTGGCAGCCTGGCGACGTCTATGTATTGGCCCGGGAGCCAATCAGTTGAACGTGGGAGCGTCGATCGGGGCGTCCCTTTGAGATGCCCACGTTCAACAGGAGACCGGGCATCATCAGCAGGCTAATAGAGAAAAAGTAATGCATTGTTTTGTACCAATTGGCGCAACAATGACCTATAGCCAGTCTTCTAGACATGACATCAAATGATCTAGTACTGCATTATTTCAGAATGGATCCATAGCAGCAGCAAGCAGTGTCCTCGTGCCGACGTCCCTTAAATTAATACTGCATTATTTGAGACCGACGCGCCTATATATAAAATTAAGGCCACGGGTGAAGGTGAATCTCAAACGCTCCCAACATACATGTCGTGGTCTTGTTCCTGCCAGGAAATTAAGGAGAAGCTAGAGTATGATGGAAGAGAGTGAAGAAGAAATCACGCAGCACAAATCCGTGAATGATTATCTAAAGTTTCTCCTTGTTCTTGTGTATGCATGCATATATAATATAGAGAATACTGAAGATCGATATCCAAATCGACCAACAAGCTATCTAGCCATGAAGGTTACTACAATCAGCCTAGTACTTCTCTTGGTGTTGCTGGCTTGCAGTGCGCATCATGTGGTCCTTTGCAGCTAGGGCTGGACTAACGAGCTGCTCAGATCGTTAAGTCTCGGCTCGTTATGACTCGTGATCGTTAAGACTCGAATCGTTAAGCTCGTTAAGGATAACGAGCTAAATTTAAAGATTGACTCGGTTCGTTATATGTTCGCGAGCGCTCGCGAGCAGCTCGTTAAAACTCGTTAAGAAGATGTATCAGGGTATTCAGCTAATTAAGTAAGCATTCGCAGCAACAGATTTTGGACATAGATATACTTATAAAAATATGCTGATATGTATTTGTCAAAGACCTACCGTGTGCAAAAATAATTAAAAGATGCAGATTTGCAGCCTACTGCCACGATTTACAGCCTACTGGCACGTTGCTAACGAGCTTAACGAGTAGCTCGTGAAACTCGTTAGTTTGACTGTTTAACTCGTTAGTGTTAACGAGCTAAAATTGCTGCTCAGCTCGGTTCATTAAGAAAACGAGCCGAATTCAAACGAGTCGAGTTACCAAGCGCTCATTAAGCTCGCCGAGTTTCGAGCTTTATGTCCAGCCCTATTTGCAGCTCCTCCTCCCCGTTATATGGGAACGAGACAGATCGGCTGTCGCTGCTTAGTTTCAAGGGTGGAATCTGTTAGGAATGGTAGAGGCGAGTCATTCTGAGTGCATTCATAAGCCGTCCAATGTAATGAACCTTTGTACTTGTCAGAACAATGACGTTGTGGCAGGTAGTTTCCAAATATAAAACGGCAATTGGACAAGAACTATGGCACATAGCTGTTGCCTGTATATGTAGACTTTGTAGCTTGTATGAAGTCTTTCTTCTTTGTAGCTAACCTGATGTTGACTCGTTCTTAATGTTGGAACATGTGAGTAGGTGCCAAGTCGACATCTTGGTGTGTCACATTAGTTGTTTATAGCTACTGAACCTACTGTTTATCTTGTTAAAGAATTAGTTTATGATAATGACATAAACCAACTTTGAATAGCCTACCTATAAGTAAACAACTGTTGGGGACTGTTGTTGATAAGATCGTAGTTGAAAAAAAAAACTTCGCGCCTGAACTAGTATTATAGAATATATCCATTGCATTCAAGTAGTGTTTTGTGAACTGAGAAAAGTTTTGAGGTAGGATAACAGGTAACGTGTGGGTGGAGTCAGAAGAATAATCACTAGCTCTCATCTCTCATGCTACTGCTTGGAAAAAATACTAGCTCTTCTCCCAAGCAAAAATCCCGCTTCCTCCTAGGAAGAAAGAAAAGAAAAAGTTCCATGGCCACTGCTTGGAAGGTCGCCGCGGCCACGGCCGTGGTGGGCTGGCTGGTCTCTCCCGTCATCGCGTTTTTACTGCCCAAGATCCTCTCCCGCTTCGTGTTTGACCCGTCGGAGATGCTCAGGCAGCTGAAGATCCACATCATGCCGGAGCTGCTGAAGACGCTGGGTAAGGTAGATCAAGCGAGGATGCTGAGTGACGTAGATCGAGCGAGGGAAGAAGTATCCGACGTGTCCACGCTCAACGACATGGCCGCATGGCTGAGGCACGCTCGGGAGGATGCGGAAGATATCTTTGATGATGCTCAGGAGATCGAGTTGTACCGCAACAGGTGTTGGCAGTGCCTCTACGACGCCATGAAGGCCTGCTCGGGGATCGTCCGGATCAGATCGGCTCGGTTACTGCAGTGGACGCGGACGAACCGCTGTTTGCAGCGCCTCTACGACGCCGTGAAGGCAGGCATCGTCGTCGGCTACGGCCCCGTGAAGGCATGCGTCACTCGCTGCCTGGGCACTGCATGCATCGTCCGGAGCAGATCGGCTCGGCTACTGCAGTGGGCAAGGAATTGGTTCAAGGAGCCCGTTCAGGTGAATGCCAGTGCTGCGGCCTCACACAACCATGTTGGGGTGACTATCGATACTTGTGTCTCACACGAGGAAGCAGTTTCAGAAGCTACAACCTCAGATTCAGCCTCATTTGGGGTGACAGCACCCTCGTACAGCTCCTTCGACGTCTTCAAGAACCAATGTAAATCCATATTCTACTGGTTAGTTGATGCGTATGAGAAAGCCTGCGTTCTCCGAAACTGGTCTTATGAGGAAGTTGGCATCACAAACAACCAGGTACACGGTACACACACACTCCTCATCTCATATGCCCTTCATGTACATGCTTTAGAAGTTTTCCTTCTTTTTCCTGTTAGCATGTATGTGTTCAAAGTTTATGTTAGTCCAGGAAGCATGTTCTCTTGGGAGCCATTTGTAGTAACTCACATTGAACCTACAGTATCATTAATAGCCAACTTATTTTTTATCTCATGGTCAGTTTATTTCTGGGAGGATCATGGGTAGTCTGGTTCTACCAATGTCTTCTGCATGCCAATTTCAGTTCCACCACTGATAATGTCTAATTGATACAATACATATGTGACGGGCAGCACTCATTTAAGATTTTGCTTCTTGTAGGAGAATGCCACTTCATTAGATTTTCTCGTTACTGCTATCTCAAGACGGAGCTTGAAGAAAAGAATAGAGAAGGTAGAAAGCACCATCAGTGAGGTGAAGAAGTCACCACTCTTGGGCGCAGCAAGCAAAAGCTCACTGGACAATATTGCCAGCAGGAACAGGAGTAGAATTAGAACTTCTAGCAACCGCAAGGTATTTGGTCGAAAGGCGTTGCGTGATTCTATCATGGCAAAGCTCCGCGAGAGCCCACATGGTACTAGTCCATGTTACTCTGCGATTGGCATATATGGTGTTGCAGGGTCTGGGAAGACTACCTTTGCACGGTATATTCGAGATTTCATAGAGGAGGAATGCAAGGAGGAGGAACTTTTTAACACCATCATGTGCATTCATGTGTCTGAGACTTTTAGTGTGGATGATATACTTCACGAAATGCTGAAGGATATTACCAAAGATCGGCACTCCAATATTTTAGATCGTGAAGATATGAAAGAGAAGTTGAAGAAATCATTGGAGGGCAAACGTTTCTTCTTGATACTGGATGATCTCTGGGTGAAGAGCAGGAGCGACCCGCAGCTAGAGGAACTAATCTCTCCGCTCAATGTTGGGTTGAAAGGAAGCAAAATCCTGGTGACGGCACGAACAAAAGTTGCAGCTGGAGCTCTATGTGCCGATGAACCTATGGAAATGCCTGATTTGGATGAGTATCAATACTTGTCGATGTTCATGCATTATTCACTGAGTGGTACAAGTGTCGCTGACGAAAAATTTATGCGAGTTGGGAGGGTGATTGCGGGAAAGCTACATCGATCACCAATTGCAGCAGTAATAGTGGCAGGACAGCTTGGAGCAAACCGAGACATCAGATTTTGGAAACATATTGCAGAGCGTGACATGTTGAATGGCACCATGCACGCTCTTTGGTGGAGCTATCAGCAGCTTAGTTCGGACATCAAGCGTTGTTTCGAATACTGCAATATTTTCCCCAGAAGATTCAAAATGAAAAAGGCGACCTAGTTCGCCTATGGATAGCGCAAGGGTTTGTAAAGACCAGTGGTGCAACAGATGACATGGAAGATGTAGCCGAGGGCTATATTCAAGAGTTAGTTTCATGCTCATTTCTGCAACCGGAAAAAACTGAAAAGGATGAAGAGTTCTTTAGAATTCATGATCTGCTACATGATTTAGCACATATGGTCACTACAACTGATTGCTTCAGAATCGAGAATGGAAGCAGCAAGACAGGAGAAAGGTGGAAAGGAGATATCCCTCGAGATGTCCGCCATATGTTTGTTCAGAATTATGATGCAAAATTGATTACCAAGGAGATCCTTGGATTCAGAAATTTACGCACCCTCATCATTAATGTTGTTCGAGGAGATACACAAGTTGAGGAAAAAGTCATCGACAGTATTTGCAAGAAACTACTGAAACTGCGGGTGTTGGCCTTTGCTTCGAGGGAGGAATCAATCAAGTTTGAAAAAAAGGTCTCGCTCCCAGAGTCCGTAAGTCAGTTAAAGTATCTACGCTATCTTGCTTTCAGGACAAGCTACTCTTGGACAATAAATTTACCAAACACACTCAATAACCTTCAGCATATCCAGCTCCTAGATTTCGGTAGTGGCGTTATTTCTGGATTTACCTTTGCTGAACTTGTCAACTTGCGACACATATTTTGTAGTGCATTTGTGAAGCTTCCTTACGTAGGCAGGTTGAGCTCACTCCAAACATTATCAGGCTTCAAAGTGAGCAACGAACAAGGTTGTGAGTTGAAACAGCTGAGAAACCTAACCAAGCTTCGAGGTGAACTAAGAATCAGTGGCCTTGGAAATGTTAAAAGCAAGGGACGAGCTCTTGAAGCCAATCTATCTGCCAAGGATGGGCTTGTTGAACTAACACTGGAGTGGGATTATGATGATGATACTAGGTGCAGTCCAGAAGTTGAAGTAGATGTACTTGAGGGCTTGCGCCCTCCCGCAGGGCTTAAAAAACTGGTGCTCTGGAACTTTGTAGGCCGGAGGTACCCAGATTGGATGGTGAGTAAGCACAACGGTGGACTTGCTCATCTTCGTGTGCTAGAGCTTAATGACTGCAGCTGGGACGCCTTACCAGGCAATATGGAGCACCTCACATCGCTCAAGGACTTGCGGATCTATTCATGCGAGAACATCCGGGCTCTTCCAACACTGCCCCAGTCTCTTGAGAGATTTGTTCTCGTTGGCTGCAATGGTAAGTTCATGAAGACTTGTAACACCGAGGGACATCCAAACTGGCAAAAGATTGAGCACATCCGTACGAAAACTATTTATTGACCAGCCAAGTAAGACTGTATTACCCCCTTTGCTGCCTTGTTTCTCCATTTTGTACGTGTAAACAGTCCACCCGTAACTAACAACCTGCTACAGACTCTCCTTATGTTAGGCAATCCATTCGGTACAGATTGGCGTTTCATGGAGGCGATGAAGAGTATTCAGGCAGTGGCACTGAGTGAAGGATGAGGTTCGAGGCATTTGTTTCAAAAGGTGAAGCCAAACTGCAAGCTTGGTTGCTGCCAGTGTAGGACTGTGATGATTGGCGGTAATAAACTCTTAGCCGTTTGCCTTATGTGCGTGTAAAACAGGCTTTTTGCAGTACTGTTGAATCTAACGTCATGCAAAAAATAATTTTGTGCTTGCGTCTTCCGTCTGTATGTAATGAAAGACGCCACGTTCATTAATTTGTGCCAAGTCCGTCTCAGTGCAAACGTTCTTCTTATATCTTAAGGGGTTTCTACTCTGCTTCAGTTAGATGCGTATCTCCAATGGTGAGCAGAACACTAGCTGCATCTGGCATGTACCCTGCCTTTCGGACAAATTTATCATGAAGCATCTTCAGGTCAAGCTGATTAGGCAGGTTGCCTACGTAATGTGGTTAAACCATCAGTTTTTTAGTAACGTTTGCTGTACTGTGGAATGTAACGTCATGCAGTTTCGCTTTTTTGTGTGTGTGCTTGCATCTTCTGTATGTACACTGAAGGACGGTTGGTTCATTTGTGCCAAGACTGAAGGCATATGAAATCAACTCTCACCATTTGGAACTCTGCTTCTGATTTCTCGAGGCTCCACTTGTATAGTTGCTTATATCCAATCAACAGCCGAACACTGTACCTGTGGCTAGCATCTTCAGACAATTTACCATGAAGCATCTTCATTCAGGTCAAGCTGATCGATCAGGCAGCTGGTTGCCATCAGGAAAGCTCCATGGACCGGAGGCCAAAGCTGCTAGAGACTAACCCAGGTAGGTAAATAGTCACGAAAATTCTCAAATTTTGTTTTCTACCTCGTGCATATATACAAGATGCATATGCCACAGCATATATGTTTTTCAAAACGAAATCAAAATGTTTTACTTTTTGGCTTCAGGTGGTACTGATGAACGGTTTATGGAGGCCGAGCAACCAACAGCTACAGGTTCAGACAACACTCGCATGTAATCTAATACAGAAAGGACGACTCGGAGGCGCAGGGTGCCATGCTACCGCACAGGTACCAACGCGGACAGGCACGCGACCAAGGTACTGACGAACGATTTTACTGCGAGGTACCTTCCTCAACGTCCCATGGGTTCTTGTGTTGGAGGAGCTTCCAAGGTGGGTACTGTACTACCACATCGACCAGAAGGGAGTCTTGGATTCAGTTGTGTGCCCCTCGTCCATGTCCTGGCAACTCCATTAGCAGCGTAATCCCATCCCATGAGAAATTTCGCTGCTTTCTGTATGACGTGCGGGGGTATGTTAGTGGCAGCTCCTTCTCTGCTTCCGATTCAAGATGCAATTAGTTGCTGGACAGTAGTTGGAGCATATACTAGTAGTACAAGATATTACCATATGAGAAGTGATGAGATCCATCCAGGCACATAAAGGGGCAAACACTCCCCTCCATATGTGTACTCTGTTTACCCGGACTGCACTTTGGATGTTTGGCCTGCAGAGTTCGATCGGCCTAGTTCTGTTCGTCCTCGATTTACCCGGACGATGGGTACGTAGGGTAAACTAGTTCCTGGACACCCACATGCAGGGAACGGTTCAATTATGGTCAGTTGTAGATATTTCAGGCCTTCCTAACTATTTCAATCAAAGGTTCAATTCTGATCAACGGTTCAATTATGGTCAGTTGTAGATATTTCAGGCCTTCCTAGCTATTTCAATCAAAGGTTCAATTCTGATCAACGGTTCAATTCTGATAAACCGCCACTGGTTCGGGCTCCACCTCCTAACTTATTCTGGCACATCCCATTGGTTTTCATGCTACCGTGTCAGCACCTACTTGTTTTCTCACGCTCATGGATCACTCCAATAGCACGTACCCATTCAGGTCAAGCCCGATCAGATGGATGTTCAGGTTGCTGCAAATCAAGCAGCCGCTAATCCTTGTCCATGCAACCACTGGCCCCAAGAGGCACCACAACGTATCTCGTTACGTATCCGACGCCCAGAGTAAACAGAGTACGTTCCTGAACTTGTTCTTTCCATGTTTCTTGTACTGAAATGTCTGCTGGATGGGGGATGCAAGGAAGAAGTTCAACTGAATGCGTACGTGGGATGCAAATGGGATCCACATGACCACATGCATCGGCCACCGTTCTCTCCGGCCGGTAAGCTAAATAATTGAAACTTGGACCACCCGAGGGTTCCGTAACCAAAACCAAAAATAAATGACATGCCATTTCTAGTTCATTTGGGCATCGAGCATATGGCTCAATTTGAATGGAGATTTGTTTTTGGTCGGGTCGGGTGATAGAATAAGTCGCTCAAGGACCCGTGCGAAGTTGTCGCTGCGTTGATTAGTTCACCAGATAGTGCTTCCCAGTTCACTTCAGACCTTGGATATGCAGATGTAACAACAGGCTGCAAAGTAAGGGAAAGAGAACAAGATATGAAATTAGAAAAACAAGCCTATTGCCGCCTATGCTACACAAGCGGCATGGCATGTCACGTCACGCATGGATTTGCTCGCCGCCGAATCAACGCTATCATGCATGGAAGCTACTGTGTCAATCGTTTTTGACACAATAGTTTTTCACGGCAAACATAAAAATCAAAGTGGAAGCTAGACATGAAAGGTTTTTTTCCAAAACAACATTTTTGTAAGGACTAAGCAATTATTTTTAATTTCAACCACAGTAAGTATTCCATTCAGGCGTGCAGTATACACCTCTGTGCAAATTAAAGTCGAACTTGCTAAAGTAGAGAGAGTTCGGATAGGCTTTCCCCTCTCTCTACAGTATCCGAGAGAGGCGACCAGGGCGAAGAGAAGTTTTCCCCTTCCTCCCGCCGGAGCCGGAGCTGATCCTCGCCGCCTCTCGTCGCTGCGGCGACGGGGGGTGGTGGGGGTCGCGTTCCCGGTCTCCTGGCGTGTAGATAGGGTAGAAGTAGGTCTCCTCGGCGCTGATTTTGGGAGGAAATCGGCGCCGATAGGAGCAAATAACTCCGGTTCCCCTCCTCTTCTTCGTCGGCGACGGCGAGTGGGGCCGTGCTCGTCCTACCGGACCTTGGTTCCGGTGGTTTTGGTTCTCCTCTTCTTCGGATCGGTAGAGATTTTGCTTCCCCCGGGCGGACGGCAGGGCGACGCCGTCGTTCGTCCACCGTGGGGTCCAGTCCCTTCGTCCCGGCGTGGTCACGGCTCCGTTTTCTCCGGCGGCTGCTGTGGGGGTGTAAGGTGGTGTGAAGGGATTCGGGAGCTCCGGTTGGTGGTGGAGTTCAGGGCTTTGGCGGTTCCGGCTGGGGTCTGCTGCAGAGTTTGGGAGGATGGTGGGTGGAGGATCCGGCGCGGCTGGGTCCAGAGGAGGGGGCGGCCTGGCCGTGCCCGTTCAGCGTTCATGATCCCGTCGCCTGCGGCGGGTGGCTCCTGCGGTCGTCAACAATGTTGGAGGTTTGCTCTTCTCCAGGTTTGTGGTGGCTTTGCTTTCTTCCTCATCGACGCCGGTCGATCGGAGGAGGGCTTCGTGGTGGTCTACAGCGTTCTTCACCGCTCTGCTGCTGGTTCTGTTCTCTGTTGTCAGCTGGTGTAGCGTGCGTGTGTTGGTGTTTGTACTCTGTATCCTTTTTTGAGATTTTTGTACTCTGTATCCTGAATGAACACACGCAGCTTATGTTCAAAAAAAAAAAGTTGAACTTGCTAACATTGGGGAGCTTCAAGCCTTGGGGAGCGTTGTACAAGTTAATTCATCACAGATTCACGGAGCACTGAGATGTAAAATCCTGCCGCGCCTACTAATTAATTTATCAAGGCCCTGTCAGACCTATACATAATAAATGCCGTATAGTTCAGTTGGACAGCTTGCAACGTACTTTTCCTATGTTCAAGTTTAGAAATGCACAATGCAGAGCATCCTATGACCCTTCACTAAATCTAATCAGCAACTAGAGACACAAAGGAGCGTTAAGACTACCCACAGTGGGAGTAACATAGATAGTAACGTAAGTGCCACGTAGGCAAAAAAGATGATGTGGCATGTATTTAATGAAGAAAGAGGTGGTGGTGATATCATAGGTGGATACCGTAACATAACAAATTTCAAGGCAAAATGAGTCTACAAACTAATAAATATAGTACAATATAATACCACATATATGTTACTACCCACTATGAAGATAGTAACATAGGGTAGTATCATGTACATGATATCACTCTATGTTACTTTCCACCGTGAGTAGTCTAAAGTTTACATCGATCGCTGCATGCACGTGGCAGCTTACATGTTGAATTGGTATTGTAGTAGTAGACAGGAACTGGTGTGCATCGTTTCCCATGACACCCATCGATCCGTGGGATGCAGGCTTTGTTTTACTAGGTCTTCCCAAGGTCATCTCTACTATATAATACTAGAAAGACACCCCACGCGTTGCAGGGTATCTCTTAAGAAATTTAATAAAACACATGAAACTTGAAGTTGACTAAAGAATATGCAAGATTTAGTTAATTATGATAGTCAATGGGTTAAAAAAATTAGACATCGAATGAATGTGTGGTTTATAATTTAAACATTGGTATGCTTTAGGAGTATATTTGATTGATATAGATAAGATTATATCAACCGGTTGAAGAAACAGATGTTGTGGATGACTTGCATGAAGATGACATACACATTGCCTCATAATATTTCTAGAAACTTTTTGAGTGAATACATATAAAAGAGCCCATAATTTTGAATAACAGCTATATGATTTTCATCATTGAAAATAATTGACAAAAAGTTCACATGCGAAACTAATTTTGGTGTTCTAGTTGCACATGATTTACTTGTGTAAGTACATAGCAGCATGGTGTGATCTTATTATATGAACTTAAAAAAACATTCTGTGAACAATTTGATGGGCTAAAAAAAGATAATGTTGATTCTTGCATGTAGAGATAGAAAACAATTAATGGATGTTAGTGGGATGACATGGACAATTGATTGGCTAAAAGAGCAAGTGATGTTGATAGCTTGCATGTTGAGATAGAAAAATATTAATTGCACTTAGTGGGGTTTTGCTTTATAAGAAGTATAGATTGATAAGCGATCGTGGTGGTGGTACGTCGTGGTCATTTTGCACTTTAGTACCCCATTATGTTGAAAACAACGCGCAGTCCTTTTACTTACCGGTTCGTTTTTGTCAACGCAGAGAGAGGAGACGATGAGGACCTCCACGACCGATCTAGATCCGCCGCCGACTAGGTAGACCTCCACGGGGCCCGGCCACCAAGAAGGAGGCCCTACGGGCCGCCCCTGTGCTGCCGACCAGGAGGACATCCGCCGCGCCCCGCGTCCCCGGCCGCCGAGCAGAAGGTCCTATGTGACGCCTCTGTGCGTCGGGTCCGTCGCGGACCTTCCTCCGCGTGCGGATGGAGCTCGCCGCCGTCAGCTCGCTTATGGTGGCCGGCTCCCAGAGGATCCCTGGTGTCCCTCGGCGTCGACCGCGGCGCGCCTCTCCAGCTCCCACACCGGCGACGCATGCCTCCGCCCCGGATCCCCGGCGCCTCCGCGGCTGGGCACGATGTGTCGCCTAGTCGCCTATTCGTCCGTGCCAACAACTGCTTCCCCTGAATCCCCGATTTCCCGTGCCCACAGCGGCAGTACATAGTCACCGCGGACGGCCACCTGCACCCTGCTCAGCGAGCACCATTTACTGCACACCTGTGTTCCGTCATGTACGATGGTCAGTTAGCTTCTCTATGCTAGGAAATGTCAGTTAGCTTCTCTAATTGTAGCCCACTTCTGTTCTGTTTCTCTCTCTGAACTGAATATGGTCTCACTTGTTCAAAGCTGAATGTTCTATTTCGTACGTTATTTTTAGAGCAAGATTCATGGTTGAATGGTGTCCAAGCAAGCGTGTCAAGAAATGTAAATAGTCTGTGCAGGCAAAGATACACTATATTGTTCCTGATCTGCGTGTTTGTTTGGTTTAGGTAGTTTTTTCACCTGTCAACGTTGTTGGTTTTGTTGATTTTCATTGCTTCTTAGATAGATGAGTGCACTGGATTTAATTTGTAAGATAGACATCTGGCAGAATTAGAGTCATAACCAGTACAATTAGATGGAGAATAGAGTGGATATATAGCACTGTTTTCCCCGCCTAAATCTTTGTCATTTCTGGCCTTCTAGATTTGCTATTAAAGGGTAAAGAGATTAATCCAGAACAGGAGAGTCCCGAGCTTGAGAGATGATAAGTGCGATGTACTTAAGAAAAGAGTGTGTATAAGATACATTAGCAGCCAGGGAAACAGAAGGTTTGATTGACTTGCGTGAGCTGATGACGATTTAGTTCTTGAAACCACGAAGAATAAATGATTTTCTGCACTTCATTCTAGAGAAATATATGGCTAGAAACCGTCCATCATCTAATAAATTGTTGTTCATTACTTAATTCTCCAGACAGGCACAACAGGAAGCAACCGATAGATAGTCTCATCCTTAGCGGTCATGATTTTTCTCCCGTTGCAACGCACGGGCAGTTTGCTAGTAATAAATAAACAAGGGTAGTTTTTGTTCCCCTGTACTCTATAGAGATACATGCATCAGGACCAATCGCCAGAGGTTTCATTGCTCATCCTTTCAAAATACAGTCCATATCTATCTTCTTGAGCCAGCAGCCCGCTCCGCTACTAACAGGTATGTACATATCGTAGACGCAGGATCGTTACTACATTTTGATCTTGTTTTGCTCCTGTTGTATGTATCTATAGTTACTTTTCCAAGATCCGCTCAATCCTCAGCCGGCATATAGCTCTAGAGATCTGGATCGTGTTTACCACTTTCCATTCCATCTCAGTTTTGCCTGTTGGGTTCGTCCCTTTCCCATTAAGCCTAACTGGTCGAGATTTCGGGGTGCCAATTTCAGCGATTTGAAGTTTATTTCGTCCTTTTTAGTCTACATCTCAGCATCTTGAATAAATTGTAGGGTTTGTTTGATCGAATCATTGTACATCTCCATAACTGTTTCAGTTTGTGCTCCGTTGACCACCTACAGGGCTCAGCCCAAGTCTGCAATAGATACGCAACTCCTTGTTTTGATGCTTAGTCTCATGACTCGTGAATTGCTTCAGAATTATCTATGTAAATATGTTGCAATGTGCAGTTAGGAAGACGAGGAGAACATGGAATCTGACATATTGGAGTGTATATTTGACGGAAGCATCAAACCAAGAGATTTAAAGTTATCTGCTTTAGAGAGCATCACCGAGAATTTCTCCAATGAGCGGATAATTGGCGATGGCGGATTTGGAACCGTTTACAAGGTAACCTTCACTTTTCACAGAAAATATGGTTTAAACGTCCCAAATGCTCGAGCAAAACAAAAACTGCTGGACAATATGAAGAATTTTATCAAGTTACCGCTATATATATCTCTGTGCTATACTGCCAAGCCAAATATTTTGGAGTTTTATGGGCGCCAGATTTCTTCACAAACTGTTGCACTACATGTTCAAATATTTTCTAATGTGATACAAGATTAAGAGGATAGGGAACAACCAGACAATAGATGAGAAGCTATTTTGTCGGGAGGTTAACAGCCTATTGAAGGTCAGCCATAAAAACATAGTTCGGTTTCTTGGCTACTGTTCTCATACCGAACATAAAGCAACCGAATATGAAGGATCTGGCGAATTCATTTACGCTGAGGATAGACAAAGACTTCTCTGTTTTGAGTACATCAACAACGGAAGTCTTGAAAAGTATATTGCAGGTACAGTATGTAATGTGATTGGCTATGGGCAACTCTTTTTCTCTCTTCTTTACTCTTCTACTCTTTAAAAATGGGCCACAAATTATAAGGGCTGACTAACAATTATATCACTTTTTTATGTCCAACAGTGCACAAATAAATGTTGAAAGATCACACGCTCTCCTCACTTTTTATTGTGCAGATGAATTAAGAGGGCTTCAATGGGACACTCGTTATTCAATAATAAAGGGAATATGCGAGGGTCTGCAGTATCTTCATATGACAAGAAATATTATTCATATGGATCTCAAACCAGCGAACATACTAATAGATGATAGTATGGTAGCAAAAATAACTGATTTTGGTTTGTCGAGAATGGTGGTAAACTCACAAACCAAAACTACAAACCGCTATTTATCACCGTAAGCAATTTAGCAAAACAACAAGCATTTTTTACGTTTGCTACATTCCATTTTCTGTGTATAATCAATATATTCTCATGCAACCGAATATGTGCGATCACAGATCTAATATCGACTAACTTGTTCAACAACCGAATATTCTGTTTCTTGTGACTGTAAGATCCGTAAATTGTTCCCAAAGTGGAAATAAGGTAAATAGTAATTGAGCACCCCATAATTGTTTTTTAGCGAAATAGGAATTACATCTCGGTATAATTCTACTTAATTTACATTCCAAGCATCGGATGCATATTGAATTGCTCATGGTGCTACAATTTAAAAGAGATGTTTTTAAGAAATAAATTGGTGCATTGCTTCCAGAATCTAGCCGGCATGATTTGTCTACCCTATGCTTATAAACTTTACAGGCATAAATATTTTTTCATTGTTCTAAATCAACTTTGTCAAATGGCAGGTACTTAGAAGATGGAGTCATAGATGGCATAAATCAGGGAAAGAAACACCATTCAGATACCAACAGATAGCCAAACTCATCGAGATTGGGCTACTCTGCCAAGAAAAGGACCCCTATAAGAGGCCTTTCATATCAGACATAATAAGTGTTTTAAATGAACTAGAAAGCACGGATAAGCGAATCAACAACGGAAATGAAACTTCAGTTGGGCAGGTAAGGTCATGTGCTCCTCATAATATCAATAGTAGTAACACTTCATTGGTTTCTCCATTGTTTTGTTTTCAAGAGAGTACAAACCAATGTGACTTGCCCCTTAGGGAAGTGGAGAAACAAACCACGAAAGTGGATCCTACATTATAGGAGAGGACTTTTAGATGTGTGCTTCATAATGTGGATGCATTCTTTTCGCTAAGCACTCATATATGAATAATATGACAAAAGAACAAGTGGCAGTATACTGGCAAGAGAGTGTCTATTACCACTACCCGATTTGTAATTTCGTCAATGTTAATAATCCAAACATTTAATTAAAAGAAAAACATTCATTACTATCTGCCAACACTTCTAATCTAGAAGTTTCCACTTTAATGTACATAACTTATGAGAGTGCAGGAACATTATATCTGATTGTTGCAGTGCATCTTGTTTTTTCTTGCAGATAAACCCCTACCCGGAGGATGACATGCTTGGGATTGAGCCACTCGTGCTACGATTTCCTATCGACCTCAACACTCACATATCAACTTCTCTTGAGATGACCAATGAGACAAATGCTTTTTTTGCCTTCATCATCCAAACAACGAGCCCCCTGCCATACTGTATTCAACCTAACAAACATATTGTGGCTCCATGGTCGAAGTATAGTGTCAACATAACATTGCAACCACTTGGCCATGCACAACAAGATAGGCAGTATACTGGCGATTTCATAGTGCGGAGCACCAAAGTAAATGACAATCTTATAAGTGAGGATATAACTGAAGATATATTCGATATAGAGGAGGGTAAATTGGTTGATGAGGTGAATATAACGATTACCTATAAGGCCGAGGTACCCCCAGTGGACGTGTCTCTTGGGTCGCTAATAATTACAGACACAATAAATCTGCACAGTCTACAAGAATCCAATGCGTCACAAACAAAGGAAGAATCCAAGGTGAGCATACAGACTTAATTAAGTTTGCTATGAGTTTAATTACCTTCCTTCACAGAAGCAACACCGTTTAAGAATTTGGATCTAGTCGACTTAGGTATATTTAGAAATGCATAATAAAATAATTAACAATTACCATAGAGCGTCCAAATATGTGCCACTTTTGTGTTCTTGTAGAAAATAGAAGTTTAATCCTCATTGTGATTTCCTTTATTATACTATGCCATCTATTAGTTTTATGCAATTCTAAATATAGATAAATTAAAATTTATCAATGGGCTGTCCACTTATATTTCACGTCAGTTTTCTGACTAACAACATAATCTTGAACATTATTTATTTCATTCCGAAATTTCATCTATGAGTTCTATGCATTTTCAGATTATCTTTGTAGGTAGATGAGCTATAGCTGCTCATCTTTGTGCAAAACATGATCTAGATGTCTGGTAGCACTGTGCCTAGTCCCTTTAATTTGCCTTCAGTCATAAAATATGTCGGCCTATAGTTCTAGTGTTCTACAGTAGAGAAGTTCTAACTGTCTCATTCACTCTTTAGAAAGAAATAAAAAAACTTCACCTTGATGGCAATAATTTTGGCATGAGGAACTATGGTGCATGTATATCTCTGTAGATATGCACTGAATTTCTTGTAGTGACTTCAAATGATGATTCTCCTAAAACTAAATGTGATGAGTGAAAATTTTACTAGGAAAAAGTTCACTGAATTTCTCTGTACTATATGTATATATATGATATATCATTGTACTCTAATTAGTTCTTAGATAATAGAAAAATACACTCTTGATATGAATGATTGATTGGTTTGCATAACATTCATAATTCCTTAGATACTACTCAGCTCGTCTCACATGGTTTTCCAATTATGGGGCCTACTAGTCAGCTCGTCTCACATGGCATCATATTCAGGTTCTGCTCATTTATGGCAATGGTAGTGCAGACTAGATAGTTCTATTGGTCGTAGTTATTGCAAAAAATACCAATGTTTCTTAGGGGCATGCTATGGAATTGTTTTCAAAAAGTCTATTATTAAGACAAGAAAATTCTTTGAAAATCACTGCTAATTGATTCTATTGCATCACAATTATTTTATGAATAAAAGAATGGACAAACCCTAAACCCGAAACTTCAAATTGTTGACATTATCAACTTGTGATGGTTCATGATTGGTGTTTCGGGAATCGATAATGACCTGTTGTGTTACCGTAATAGACTCCACTCCCCTTTTTTACATTATTTTAACTCAAGTTTGAAAAGAAGCGGTGATGTGCTCACGAAATTCCTCGATTTCAAAACCGATGTTGTTTTCACAAATTGCACTTCGACCAGAAAAGATAGAATGGCCCCTTTTTGGTAGGAAACTTGCTGGTTAATTGTGTGTTACTGAGTAACTCTACTTTACAGGAATAACTCACACTGGAAATAGTTTAGGAGCCCTGCTTCCGTACAGTCCCCCTCCCTTCCAAAACATAAAAGAGTATAATGGTCTTTCTAGTTGCTAATCCAGATTAAAGTTTGTTGGCTCGTCATGATCCAGATCTAAACATTGCAACACAACTACTCGTATTATTTTTTGTGAGGAGCTACTCATATGTCTATACGTGATCTAGAAAGGGGGTGCCATGACTGATTCTGACGGACAACGTGTTGGTCAGAACCGTGTTGGACAGAGTGTGCTCGCCGATGGGGAGTGTCATGGGTCTCTCAGCCGCGCCTCGCAATGGCTCAGCGCTTATTAACCTTGGTATGCTGCTTGTCGCCGCAGGCATTGCCAGAGGCGTCCTCACCCCAGCGGCGCGGCTGAGGGATCCATGACACTCCCCATCGGCGAGCACACACTGTCTAACACGGTTCTCACCAACACGTTGTGCGTCAAAATCAGCCATGGCACCGCCCTTTCTGAATCACGTATAGACATACGAGTAGCTTTAACAATCAAGTTAATTTTGACTAACTGAATGTTTCTAATTGGTTTATGTATCCATCGGCTATGTTTTTTTTTGCAGATAAGTGCATCTACCTCAGATGAGGTGATCCAGTTTGATCCCCCCGAACTCCGCTTCCCCTTAGTGCCAGATAAAAAGGTGTTATCCTCGATTAAAATAATCAACATCACAGAATTCTACGTCAGTTTCATCTTATCTTTCGGGGATAAAAATACTGCAAATTACTCCCGACACGATTCTGAATCAATCCTTCCACCAAGGTCCACACGATCGCTCACAATAACAAGGGAAGAAAGCAAGATGCAGGAAAAGACATGTCGTTCAATGACAAACTCTTGTGTGGTACGCCATTGTGGCTCAAGATATGAATGCCCGCTACCTTGATAGGAAGGATCACAACGAGTGCAAGAATTTGCCCATCGTTCTAACGAATGTAAGTCCACTATTTTCTTTTGATAATGCTCACTAAGTAGAGTGAATGACACTTTGTGTTATCTCATTAGGTATATATGTTTGAGAATCAATCTTTGTTTCCTTACTAGAATCTTTTTTTCTTGACCAAGTGCGAGGAATTTCTGCATTGCATTATAAAAAGAAAAAGGCAAAAATCTATCTCTACATATATAGGTGCTGCGCTGCAGGCTGCTGCCCTCCTCGCGGTGGCCCAGCGCCCTCGTCTGATCGTGTTTAGACGCTTTTGATTTGTCGAGTGCAGGAAGTATAGCCTGCTAGTCTACCTGCTGTAGCAATGGCATGTCTGACCGTGATGCTACAGTAATTCAACAGCAGCATTTGTGCTGCACTGTTGCTGTTGGCACACGCACGTTTGGCAAATGGGGTCGCCTCCCCTCCCTACACCTGACTAGTAATTGTGCACGTGTAATGCACGTGAGAAATTATGCAAAAGAAATATGATTATAAATTTGTATCATGCCAATCTTTTTAACTCATGAAGATCGACAAATTAATTTATTTGCTAGTTGCGACACCGGTAGCTTTAATTTACACTTTTCTATTAAATAAAAAATTGTGACAATAATGGAAAATAAAATAACTGAGGTATAAATGTTAGGTTCATGCCAGGTGTGCATTAAGAAATGTATGTTTGAGGTACAAAGGTACATGCACCAAGATATTGCGAATGTTTATCAATACACATCGGACTTGCATATACACATATTCTTGCGGGCATACACATGAAATGATTAAGCCATAGTCCATTATTACAAAATGAAATTAAATCATGTGTATGTACTATCTGTATTTGTGTTGGTTATTTTGCTAAATGGGGTACATTGTGAACTCTGTAAGGAAGTCGGCGGTGTCTGAGACACCTCCACGCAATTAAGACCACTCCGAGTTACAGCCTTCTTTTTCTGGCGGGCTATGCGTTGCCTCGATAGATAATCTACTTTTTTCTTGTGAGGCAATCACACATACCAGCCTTGACCATCCTGCTGTTTTTACGCTGACAAATTTTAACAATTGTTTGTGTGGTCTATAGTCGGGGCACACTTGTCAGACCGTGAATAATATGCGCCTCGTTGATCCTCCATATGCGATATCGCTGCAAGCAGACATGATATAATATTATAATATTCCATTATTTTGGGAAGCCGAGAATGAAAAATATAAATATAGATTAGAATCTGCTTCAAAATGAATAATGGAAGTTGCCCGTCAAATATATCTTGTGATCTACAGTAACTAATATATGAGAATCATTGGCATTTGTAATTTAGCATGTTGAATAGCATACTGACTATTAGATCATTTGAGTCTCCGTCCATGAAATGGAAGATAAGGGCATGTACAAAGGTAGAGAGGACGAGTCTTCTCTTAACTCTTTACATCATTTGAGGATCAATAAATATTGGTCGTACAATGTGTATCTCTTATTACCATCTCTAACAATTAATGATAATTAATTATATTTTATGATAGAAAATAGCCTTCTCTTATTAGTAACAGTGTAAAATTGTGTTAATACGGAAAGACTTATTTTTATGAGAGACCATCCATTAGCTAAAGGAAACAACCCTCTCTTTTTCCATTCTCTCCAACTAAGCAAAAATCTTAAATGACATTTTTATGAGAAGGCTAACATCGACCCATTGTACATACCCTAACAGCTGTATTTTATGATAATCCTAAATAAGAACACAGTCTATTCCAAATTTCATTCATTTGGCCCAATAATGTGTACGGAATAATGTGTACGGCAAGAAAAAAATCCTTGAAACATCAGGTATCAGCCCAACAATTAGGGATGCAGGCGGACGTCCGCCCTGACTTCCCGACCTGTCCGCTAGTTAAACTTCACTTAATGAATTCTAAACTGGACTTAATGGCGCTTAACAATTTTGTACTTTGATGGGGCCTGGCGGACTGTCCGCCACTTCCGTTGGACCGTCCGTCGGCATCCCTACCAACAATGCACTGGTTTGAGGTTCATGCTCCACAGCTCAAGCATGCATTCCCTTCCCCTCTCTATTCTAAATCAGAAACTTGTGCCGTCATATCTCCATGTAACATATTTAGCGAGTGTCATCACTGATCACTAATGACAAGACCCAGCTAGCGCTGCCATTATCATTTGCAAGTTCTTTATTTCTTTCAGAAAAAAATCCTTTGTGTTAGTGATGGATCTTAATGACGGATTTGAAGGAATTGACCAAATCCCTTGTCTGATCGCGACATTTGTTTCACTCTGGAACCGAAACCAAAAAACACAAACGTGTCTTCTTAGCTGTGAACATGGCGTCCGGTACCTGTGTTTGATCCTCATGTTTTTCCTTTGATTATCCTTTACATAAGTTACTTCCACAAACCCATAGTCCAGAGGTGGACTACTCCCTCTTCATCATGGTGTCGGTGGAGATGTTGTTGGAGGGGAAGGAGACCACACCGGCAGCGCCCCGCCGGAGTTTTCCCCCTCCAATCTTCAGCTCCAGATCTCTGTTTCGTGGTTTCTCTGTTTCGGCGGCGCTCCCTTTCGCGAAAGCCCTGGGGGGGGTCTATATATAGTCGTTTTTAGGTCAAGACGAAGCTTCGGGAAGAAAGATCGACGGCAGCGGAGGCCCGAGGGCCAGGATGGGGGACCCCACGCGGTCAGAGCCCACCCCTTTTGCCTTCTGGTCTCCGTTTTTCGATTCCTTTGCGCCTACGTTTCGTTCCTTCCAAAAAAATGATCCCCGTAAAGTTTCAGGTCATTTGGACGTCGTTTGGGTCCCTGAAACATCAAAATATAGAAAAAGGGGTTTTCTGACAGCGCAGGGTTAATTCCAGAAAAATGGGGAGTTGTTAATTATCCCCAAAACTCAATATAAATCATGAATATAACCCTTATATGATGCAAATAACATGGAATAACATGTAATAAAATGTAAAGTTCATGTATGCATTTTACATGCATCAACATCCCCAAGCTTAACCCATGCTCGTCCCGAGTATGAAGGTGATAAAACTAACATGGACTTTGCATTTTAATACTATCAATGGATATCAAAGGTGATTACTATTGCTACATAGAGTCAAATGATTCATTCTTCAAAGGAATAACAATATGCAAGATAAATTATGAAGTGATATCAAATACTCAATGTAAAGATGTTCAATGATAAATTCACAAAGTGTAATATAGAAGAAAGTACTATGGACCAAATGTATGCATAATGAAAAGTAAAAACATCCTATGGTGGTCATAGAGTACTTCTTATGAAAACTGAATATAAAAGGTGGACACTTTGGATAGATAAATAAGTAGAGGTAAAGCATGAATAAGTTTCATCTAACTTCCAAACACTTCTACTTAAGTTAATGCTTGCAATGTGGTAGTCATTGGTGTGGAGCTCTCATTACCCCTATCATAGCATCTTGAATGATTAATGTTTAAAGTGAAAGCAAATATGAGTGGTGTGCTTGACAATGTATTGGTTGAATGTCTCATGTCCCTTGAATACAAGTACCTACACCATGTGTTACTCACTTTGGTCCACAAAGTAAATTCAAATAAAGGTCATTGCAAGTAATAATAGTATCATCAAGAACTGCACTGGGGTACCTCTTGCCCCTTGACATGAACAAGCCCATGTCAAAACAACAAGACAAACAGACAATGAACAATCTCAGCACTCTTTTATTTACTATGGGTATAGCTTTTTATTATGAGGTGCATCACTGAATGAACATTATGGTTATGCTGTAAATTTCCACCATGAATGATGCATGGCTTAGATTAGCGGCCCAGGCATTTCTCTAACCATTTATACAAACTCTTTGAACTTACTAAGTATCCACATTCATTTCACCCATGATAGGCATCCATAAACAAAAGTACATGACATCAACTAAATATAAATAAGTGCAATGTTGAAAGCTTGCCATGTGACAGCACATATGGGCTAACTCCCAACCAAAACATTGTCAAGCCCACAACTTCATAATTTTAATCACAATGGTTCATGCTTATTAAATGCAATAAAAGTAAATTGTGCATCAAGTTCGTGAGAGCTTTTAACCAATTTTTCCCATGACAATCAATAACATAAGCATTTAAATTCAGAAATGTAGATAACACAATATAACATGATAAACATACTTGGAATAGCATAAAGCTAATAGGTAGATATGGTGGACTCACTGGAAAAACTTTGGTTGAAGGTGTTGGGAAACAAGCTTTTTACTTGTTGTAATTTTTGGGCTAGCAATAGGGAGAAAGTTGACCATCTAAATGCATGCATAAGTGTCCATAGAACTAATCAATCCATGTTAAACCAAGTAAAGTTAAAATTCAACATCTAAACATGGTAAAAGATAGCTCTTGACAACACACTTGCAAATTAACATTCATTCAAAGCACATGAATTATGCAACTATATGTATCTTTTAAAATCAACTCAAACATCCCTATCCCAATATATTTAATAGCATCCAACATAATTCAACCCAAACTTCCAGTAGCTCTCTCATATATAAATGATAGTGGTGGTCTTATTAACAAACCGAAATAACAAAAGCAAAAAAAAACAGACGCTCCAAGTTTATACGATAAAGTGCTTTGATCGAAAAACAGAAGTTAGACGTGTGCAAACCGAGAGTGTGTTGGTCCAGTGGGGTTGTCTTGACATCCCCAAGCTTATGGTCTTCACCATCCTTGGATAGCTCTTGGTGCAGCTCCTCTAATCCCTGTGAAAAAACTTCAAAACACCGTTTCTCCCATTTCTTTTCTGTGGGGTGATATTAGTAGTGATAAACAAATAGGTTCCTTGCTGCATAAAATCCTTAGGCAAAAATTCATATGAATGTCCAGAGAGTATATAATGTTGTATGCCTACTCATAAACTCAATTGAATCAAAAAGATTCAAGCAAAAAGCTCAAAGAATGCATCAAACAATATCAAGACAGAATCTGTCCAGAAAAACAGCAGCAGCAAAACGCATTTTTCTACCCTACTTAAACTCGTCAGAAAAATCTGAAAAAATCACGTATACAGAGGATGAAAAGTTGAAGCTACAGTTCAAATTACAGCTCAATCGGAGTTACAGATAAAAAATGAAAAATCAAACCGTGCACAGACTTCGTGCAGGCAGAAAACTCTCCGAAAATGAATAGCAACTTTTCAAACCCAAAATAGGTAAAACTTGGTTCTTTATTAAAAATCCCAGAAACAAAACTAACAAACTACTCTCTTGTTACAGCAAGAGGACTCAAAGAAAATCTCAAACAAAAACAACCGGGTTGCCTCCCGTAAAGCGCTTTCTTTATAGCCATATAGCTAGGCTTACTTACTTGATAATCAAAGGGGACGTAGCTCATGAGGGAGCTTGAACCTTGGTGTGTCCCTCTTCCTTGGGAAGTGTTCCATGCTCTTCTTGTGTGGAAACTGAAACTTCACATTCCCTTCCTTTGAATCAATAATGGCACCTGTAGTACGAAGAAAAGGTCTTCCCAAAATAATAGGACTAGAGGTTTTATTCCCCATGTCCATGATTAGAAAATCAACAGGCACAAAAGTCATGTGTAACTCTACCATAACATCACTTACTTTTCCTAGAGCATGTCTAATGGAATCATCAGCAAGTGCAAGTTCAATAGAGCATTTCTCAATATTTTTAAGTTCAAGGACTTCATATAGTTCTTTAGATAATATAGAGACACTAGATCCTAGATCTAAAATGGCATGGTGTGTCTCTTTTCCAATGGTTACTAGTACCTTAGGGATCCAGATATCCCCAAGCTTAGGTGGTATCATAGCTTCTTGATTGTACCTAGCAATCTTTTCTTTTAAGACATGATTAGCAATATAGGAACCAAAACCAGCCTGGTTAATATTAACAGAAGGATCACTTGCAAATTTTTGTAAGATAGAAATTAATTCATGCAAGCTACACTTCTCTAAATCAACAAATGGTTCCTTAACTTCACTAAGCATTTTAACTTCCTCAACTTTTTTCTCTTTTTGAGATATAATGATGTTCTTTAATGAGGAAACTTCCTTAGTGAGTTGATCTACTCTTTCAAACAAAATATCATGTTTTTCGAATTTGGATATGAACTCCTTATTGAGCTCCTTTTGAGTAGATATAAATGATCTAATGGTGTTTTCCAAATCACTAGAAACATTACTACTAGTGGTATATTTGTTTGGAACATATGGGGGCTTATTATAAGAGTTATAATTGTTGTTACCATACCCATTATTACCATAGTTCCTAATGAAGTTGACATCAACATTTTCAGGATTATTACCAACTAGTTCTTGCAAAGGCATATTTTCAAAATTTTGTTTATTAATAAAAGCAAGAATGGTGTCCATTTTAGATGACAAATCATTTGTTTCTTCTATAGAGTTCACTTTCTTAGATGAACTAGGTGCTCTATCAGTATGCCATTGACTATAATTTTGCAAGATACTTTCCAAAATGTTCTTAGCTTCTAAAACAGTTTTTCCCATGAAAGCACCTCCAGCAGCTGAATCAAGTATATTTCTAGACATGTAATTTAGACCATTGTAAAAAGAGTGTAAAATGGTCCATTCATTAACCCCATGTGATGGACAAGTTCTAAGCATGAGTTTAATCCTATCCCAAGCCATGGCAACATGTTCATTTTCATTTTGCCTAAAAGAGAGGATATTGTTTCTATTTTGCAGTATTTTAACAGGGGGATAATATTTCTTAATGAAAGCTTCTTTTAAATCATCCCAAGAATTAATACTACCAGTAGGTAATGAATGTAGCCACTCTTTAGCTTTTCCTCTAAGTGAGAAAGGAAATAACTTCAGTTTTAAGACATTACTTTCAACATTTTTAAACTTTTGCATGTCACAGATTTCAATAAAATCATGAAGATGCATAGAGGCATCCTCAACAGCACTACCACCAAATTGTTCCCTAGTTATCAAGTTTAACAAACTAGGACTAACTTCATAGCTCTCAGCAGTAATCTCAGGTGTGGTGATAGGCTTAGCAATAAATTGATCATTAGGAGTGTTTGTGTAGTCACACAATTTAGTTCTATCTCCCATTTTAACAAGTTTTTATGTGTTTTTAATTTTTTATGCAAAACTGAAAGTAAAATGACACTAATGCAACTGAAATAACAAATGCAACACAAAATGCAAAACTGAATATAAATATGCAAACCGAAATATAAAGATGATATGCAAGACAAGAACAAAACAAAATAAAATGATTGTAGGTAAAGATGGATAAGATGATGCTCACGTAGGTGCAACTTCCCCAAGCTTAGGTTGTTACACAAGTTGGTGATGAAGTTGACTTGATGTGAGTGATCCTTGGATAAACCTTTCAGCTATGGTTCCCCGGCAACGGCGCCAGAAAACGTCTTGATACCCAATGATGCCACTATGACGGGCGCGTAGTTGACGAGGGAATCTTGATGCGGTGTTGCTTCTTCGCTCCCCGACAACGGCGCCAGAAAACGTCTTGATGGCCCTTCACGTAGTTACCCCACAACGGCGCCAGAAAACAGTTGCTAGCCCTTCGCGTGGTGCCTGCGTGAAAAGTAAATGGGTTAGGTTGAGACTCCAAGTGCAGAGTGTATGTAGTAGTGGAAGACAGTTTTCCCCACGAGGGGTGACTCGAGGGTTTAATATCGAACTCTCGGGGAACCAGTATTTCAGGTGTTATCTTCTTATCCTTCTCTTGAGAACCTGCAACAAAATAAATTGTTTTGTGCCCTCAACCTCACCAAGTGGTTGTCAAGCACAAGTGTGAGAATGATAATAAAATAATATGCAATGCAAACAATAAGTAAATATGCAATGATGGTAAATAAATATGCAAGGATGGTGGTAGCAATGATAAATGATATTTTTGGTTTTTTTATGATGAATGCAAATGTAAAAGTGTTTTTGTATTTTCGGATTTAATAATGGCAGCAAACAAAAGTGATGATAAAAGTGTTGGAAAGGTGTTTCTTATGATTAAAAATGGACCGGGGTTCATGGTTTCACAAATGCACTCTCTCTTGATAACGTGGTAGACAATGGAACACTAAAATTAACATGTAAGATGGCAAGACATGGTTTGACAAGTTATTAATAATATGGGCATCACGTCCTAACATAGAGATCTCAAGTATACGTTGTTCTCTCTCTTATGCTCCACCAAGATGCGAACTAAATCATAACACCTTAGTAATTAATAAATCAGAGCATAGCAATAAGTTCAATGACATGAAATTAAAATAAGAACATGCTAGATCTAGTCATGGAGGTAGTGGCCAAGGTCACATCCACTCTCCGGTAGCATGCTATTTTTGTTTATCCCTAGTGAGGCAACAAAGTAAGGTAGAAAACCCAAGTGGATCGCAGAACTATCTGTCACGTTCACTGCACTAGCCACCCCCCGTTACTCCAACTAATGCACACGTTCCCCTCACATGCTCTCATAAACATGCTTGATCATGACAAGTAAATAAGAACGAGGTACATAATATGCATCTACTTTCATAACTGAAACAAAACCATTGCAATCTCAAAACATGTATTAACTCGTAATAAAGATCCACCACAAAGGAATTACATAGATGACCGTAATCATGTTCAGCAGCTCATACGGTACTAATTAGTGAAGCTCATAGAGAGGAGAGATACATAAGTTACTTCCACAAACCCATAATCCAGAGGTGGACTACTCCCTCTTCATCATGGTGTCGGTAGAGATGTTGTTGGAGGAGAAGGAGACCACACCGGCAGCGCCCCGCCGGAGTTTTCCCCCTCCAATCTTCAGCTCCAGATCTCTGTTTCGTGGTTTCTCTGTTTCGGCGGCGCTCCCTTTCGCGAAAGCCCTGGGGGGTCTATATATAGTCGTTTTTAGGTCAAGACGAAACTTCGGGAAGAAAGATCGACGGCAGCGAAGGCCCGAGGGCCAGGATGGGGGACCCCACGCGGTCAGGGAATCTGGCCGCGTGGGCCCACCCCTTTTGACCTTCTGGTCTTCGTTTCTTCGATTCCTTTGCGCCTACGTTTCGTTCCTTCCAAAAAAATGACCCCCGTAAAGTTTCAGGTCATTTGGACGTCGTTTGGGTCCCTAAACATCAAAATATAGAAAAAGGGGTTTTCTGACAGCGCAGGGTTAATTCCAGAAAAATGGGGGAGTTGTTAATTATCCCCAAAACTTAATATAAATCATGAATATAACCCTCATGTGATGCAAATAACATGGAATAACATGTAATAAAATGTAAAGTTCATGTATGCATTTTACATGCATCAGTTACCCCACGGTTCGGGATCACTCCAGACATGATCGAGACACGCTCTCCGATCAATGACTAACAGCGGGGTCTGGATACCCATGATAGCCCCCTGTGTGTCCACGAATGTCTTTCTATCGTTTGAACCTTTAGACGTCCAGTCTCATCCTCTTGCCTAGCGATACTTAGATTTTCCGAGCGTCGTTCTCCGGTATCACGATTACCGAGCATGACATCGTCATCGACAAATCTATCTTTACTCATCTGTGATATTACATCCCCGTGACCTAGTCACATGCTTGCAAGCTCATTGATGTAATCTCACCGAGTGGGCCCAGAGTATCTATCCTGTTATGTGGATTGGCAATTCCCGCTCTTGATCACTCGCCTCTACTGCTTCCTTCCGATACCCGAAAGTATCACCTTTATTGTCACGCTATATGTCATGCCGTTTGATGCGATCAGCCGTATCTTTCAGAAGCAGAGATTTGATATGATCTCACAGTCGAAGGTATGAACACTATGTTTCTATATTTTGGGTATGTCCATCAAATCATTCACCTAATGATATGACTCCGTTGTTAACCGACGCCATTGTCCATGATCAGGAAATCTTGATCATCTGTTACCCAACAAACTAGTTAAATAGAGGCTACTAGGGACCTGGTTGTTTTCATACCGCACGTGTATTAATGTTTCCGCGTAATACAGTTATAGCATGGTATTAAAACATATTATGAACAATTGAGATATGACAAATAAAATCACTTTATTAATTGCCTCTAGGGCATATCTCCAACCGTCTCCCAGTTGCACTAGAGTACCAATTAATCTAGTTTACAATTTGGTAAAAGCTTAACACCTATAGCAATATGGTGCATGCTTATCTCGTGAAAGAGGTTTAGTCAACAGATCTTCCCACGTTGAGATCTGTATGTGCTTTGCAACACTTCTATGTCACCTAGTTTGACATCATCCCGTATCTTATGATAACGGTGAAATATATGTTTGTCGATGGAGTGAGACTCGAAAATTTTGCGTAGCATGAGCCTTAAAAGTCTAAGAGATCTATTAAGGGAAACCAGTCATGCTTGGGAAAACAGCACAGTCCAATCACACTTGCTACTTCCGAAATAGCCATATATTCCTATACCTATGTAGATCATGCGACAGTGCATTCATATGCAATTTTGCAAGCTAACCCTTCTACGATAGTGCATTCATATGCAACTTCGCAATCTAACCCTTTCTTCAAAACAAAGGACTTCTCCTGTATGAGATTTCTAGCCGTATGGGTCAGTGTCATAACTTGCATCATTGTAACCCTTTTACGGCAAGTTGTCTCTTCACTCTTACCCATACAAGAAACATATCTTCAGTTCTCTGTACACATTGAGGGATATACTTAACATTTGTTCATTGATCCATCCAGGGATCACTCTAGAACCCGTTCTTCAGCTAAGAACTTGGGTCACAACAAGTCGAGATTTCAGTATGATAGAATCTATGGCTAAGGCATAGAGGATGTCGGACATCCTTTTCTTTCAATAACTATCACTGAAATGCCAAGACAATCTTAATATTTTACCTAGTCATACAAGTAAGAACCTTTCTTTGCTTGTTCTATTCTGAAACATTTCAGAATTTTAACCTAGGAAAATATTCCGACCTAATGTCATTAAGCCCCTTATGATCTATACGAATTATAGATTTAAAGCCTAATACTCTTAACTTCATTCATAGAAAATTTAATCACTTAAATAATCATTTATACTTTACTAGAGGATCTGTATCATTCTCAATATGTCGTTACATATAAAATCAGGAATGATACCTAGCTCCCACTTAAATATGCCTTTCGCATATAAGACAAGGGAATTTCCTTTTAGCTCTGTCGGAGAATGACTCCCACGAAACAGGGATGGTCAAGCTCACGAAGAGAGTTCGTGTAAGGGGCTGAACACGTTAGTCAAACAACCCTCAACCTGCACGGCGACAGTGCTCGTCGAGCATGAGGAGGGACATCACGACAGAGATGAACACCAGCCCGTACCCAGGTTCACGGCCCTCGTGTGGAGGTAACACCGCTACTCCTGCTTGTCTGTATTGCACTGCTTATGGAGGGTACAGTACAATGAGCTTGCCGAGGGCTCTCTTTTGGCAGTGGTGTGCACAAGGAAGGGGAACTGTGGTCTTCTTCTTCCTTGCGCGTAGGTGGCTAAGTTAGAATGAGGATGCGATCCTTTGCTACGGTGGTGCACCTCCTCCTTTTATAGGTGCCCCGGGCCTCTTCCCTGCGCTTGCGCGGTGGAAGGGCTACCACATGGCGACAGAAGGGGGAGCACGGTGCACCGCAGCCCAGCTGTCCATGGACGCGGTCCATGGGCATAAAGCTGATGCCTGTGGCAGAGAAACCACCGTCCATGCAGGACGGCCAGCTGGGGCTGCAGAGGAACGTGGGGGTGCCCACGGTGACGTTGGCCGTGGAGCATAGCGCCGGCCGGTCCCCTTATCACCAAAGAGGAAATCCTTATAGTCCGGTGCGGATGGCGCAGCTTTGTTGAACTGCGGCGTCGTCGTCACCGCGCGCAGAGACGCGCGTCACTCTGCGGCCGCTGCAGAGCCCATGTGCGCTCTGCAGAGGTTGCTTTGCAGCGAAGTAATCCCCACGAGGGCTAGGATGCCCTGTGGAGAATTTGGCGTTGACCTCTCTCCAGGGGAGATCACCTTGAAGAGGGGGCAGCAGTGGGGAGGGCCTCCGCAGGCCTCTACTGCCTCCAAAGCCCTCACGAGGCGACGCGCCTCGCGAGTCTCCCCAAGCCGTAGGCTTGGTCCTTAACAAAATTCGGCCATCGAGTGTCGAGGGCCGTGGAGGACAGGCCCAGCACACCCTGGTTCTCACTGGGCCGACAGTAGCCCCCGGGCCCATGATGGGCACGATGCAGTCCAGTGGACGCAGGCGAATCGTCATGGGCCCAAAGTGTCCGGCCGGCCCGAGACACGTGTAGGGCAGTTGAGCCGCGACGACACGTTCTCGCCGGAGATGATGGGCGTAGTGGGGGGACCCACCACGTCTTGGTAACTGCCCTGAGGCGATATAAAGCCTGCAGCGCCGGTTCAGGCAGTAGTTACTGCTTCATTTGCGCGCCCGTCTCCTTGCTCTTGACTTCTGCGCTTCCTTGTCCCCGGCGCTCTTCCTTCGCAATCTCGCTGCAATGGCGCCCAAGAAAGCCACCGCGGCCACGAAGGGCAAGGCAGTGGTGCAGGGCGGCGAGCCTGCTGCGATGCAGCAGGACGGAGACTTCGAGCCGGCTCTGACCGGCTTCCGCTTCGAGAAGCAAGCGCAGCTGGACAAGGTGCGTCACATGGCGGCCTCGGCGACCAACGAGCATGGCGCCACGGTGCTCAAGGTGGCGGGCAACTCTTTCGGCAGCTTCTACCCCATCTTCATGCACACCCTTTTCGCCGGGCTCGTGCCTCCTTTCTCCGACTTCTTCCTGGCGGTTCTGGAGCGCTACCAGATCCAGGTTCTTCATCTCCACCCCAACTCCATCCTTGTCCTCACCATCTTCGCCTATCTCTGCGAGGCGTACATCGGCATTCCGCCCTCGGTGGACCTCTTCCGCAGCTTCTACGCGCTCCGGTTCACGGCGATCAAGGAGCGGTCGGGGTGCGTGTCCTTCCGCATCACTGATGGCATGAAGGGCGTCTACATCCCCATCGCGCGGAACGGCGAGAACATTGTGACCAGCGTGACGAAGAAGGTGGAGGACTTCCGCAAGCGCTGGTTCCTCATGAAGTTCGGGAGCCAGAGCGCCTTCTTCGAACTGCCTGAAGCGCCTCCGACGAAGAGGGGGAGCTGGTCTTCCAAGGCGCTCAAGGGCGCGACACTTGGCCCCGTGGTAAGGCGCTTGAGGGACCTCCGCGAGGCAGGCCTCACCGGGCAGATGGTGGCCAAGGACTTCGTGAGGCGTCGCATTGCCCCGCTCCAGAGGCATGCGGACGCGATGTGGTTGTACTCCAACCAGAGGGACAAGATGCGCCTGAACGCAACCCTCTTCACGCAGGAGGAGGTGCACACCATTATGGAGACCCTCTTCACGTCTCCAGACATCCCCACGCCTACCGACAAGGCTGTTCCGTTCCACAGGATCGATCTCGGGCGTCGCGTCTCGCACGTGCAGACAATGCCGAAGTTCGACCAGTGGGGCCTGGTGCCTGAGGGGCATGTCGGGCCTCGCGAGGATCCGGAGTCTGCGGCGTAGGGGGCGCCAGCGGAGGGCGACGAGGAGACGAAGGAGACGCCCGCGAAATCTGACGCAGGCGCAACCGGCGCCTCGGGAGGCCCCGCTTCTTCGGCGGAGAACTCGAGCACCTCGAAGAGTGCGGCGCCTGGAGTTGAGATCCACGAGATCTCTTCAGGGAGTGGCGACCAGTTCGTGGTCGCTCCCTCGCAGCGTGTCGAGGGAAAGGAGGAGAGCGATGATGATGGTGCTTCGTCGGGCCACTGCGAGCCCCGCTCCAAGGCGGTCCACGACAGGAACGCCGGAGCCCGGGAAGGGGCAGAGGCACGGACGAGCACGGAGCCCAGTGCTCCGCCCGCGCGGCGGACGAAGAGGAAGAGGGTCGACACCGCGGCGTAAGTTTTGTATTCCCTTTTCTGTTTGATGTCATTCTTGTGTAGACTTCTCGAGGGGTTTTTGAACCTTTACCTCTCCAGGCGCCCCGAGGAGCCAAAACGGCGGAGGCTCCGGAGGCTTGGAGAGATCCCCAGCACTGCAGCGGCGTCTGCAGCGCCTGCGGCTGACGAGGTGCCTCCCGAGGGCACCGCTTCTTCTCCCGAGGCTGCGGCGCCGCCTCCTGAGGCAGAGGAGCGCCACGAGGAGAAGGAGGAGGAGGTAGAGGTGACGATGCCGCCGCCTGTGCGGCCTGACGTCTCTCCTGTGCGGCGGGAGGGGCGCCGGAGAAGGATGCGGCAAGGTCCACGCCGCCGGCGAAGGAGCGTGCGGCGGAGACAGCAGCGTTCGCAGAAGCGCGCGCTGACGTCGAGATGGAGGAGGCCGCCGCGTCATCGCCCCCATCGAGCACGAGCCTTGGAGAGCCCACGGTGGACTCTGAGGCCGCTGCGGGGGCGGCCTCAGCTGAGAAGGCCAACCCTGCCCCTGGGGAGAGGAGAGTGCTCCCCAGGGGCAGGAAAATGGTGGGGTTGATGGTGAGGGCGCCTCGAGCCCCCAGAAAGCCTCCAGCGCGGGAGGCGAGGGGGGTTCTCATCAGAGCCCCCAGAAGGCCCCTTGCGTGGATGAAGAGGGAGGCTCGCACCAGAGCCCCCAGGCGCGCCTCGAGGCCACTCAGAGCTCAAGGCGCGACGCTCCGGAGTCCTCGGCAGGCGCCGGCGCTTCCAGGCCCTCTGGTGAGCCATGGGCCTTAGTCCTGCGGGGGCGGCGCCCAGTTGCAGCTCGCTGAGGAGGATCGCACCAGGGCGGAGGAGGACGCCGAGCTTGCGCGGGGCTGGGCTTGTCTTCAGGAGACCGTGGGGCGCTGCCGCCGGAAGGACGAGGCAGCCCAGGCGCAACGCGAGGTAGCGCTGCGCTCCGCTGAGGAGATCCGCATCAGCGTGGTCCGCGAAGTTGAGGAGACCCTTGCGGACCTGTGTGCTAGGCGCGAGGCTCTCGAGGCGGAGACTGAGGCCAAGCATCAGGAGCTGGCGGCGCGTGAGGCGGCGGTCTCCACCAAGCACAAAGAGCTTCTGGACCGTGAGGCGGGGATCGTTGCCGAGTCGGAGAACGTGCGGCAGAGCTTGGAGAAGTTCCGTGAGAACCTGCGCATCCGCGAAGACCTGATCGTGCAGCGCGGAGCTGAACTTGACGCCCGCGAGGCCGAGACACGCAAGCGCGAGGAGCAGGTTGAACAGGTCGAGAAGGACCAATCCGCGCAGCGGGAGCACCTGGAGTCTCGCGAGAGCAAGGTTACCCAAGACGAGGAATTCTACCAAAAGCGCCTCGCGCAGACCAATGAGAACCTCCGCAAGAAGGAGGAGAAGATGGCGGAGGAGTCCGCGACCAAGGAGAAGCTCTTCCGTGACAACTGCAGGAAAGAGTTCGCGGAGAAGGCCAAGAAGCAAGAGGACCGCTTCACGAAGAGACGCAATGAGCTTGAGGCTCGCATCAGGGATCTTGAGGCCTTGAAGAAGCGATTTGACTCCCGCCTCCAGGTTGCTGCGGAGGCCCGGGCGCGCGCCGAGCAGGACCTTGCTTCCTTGGCGCAGGACATGATTGAGATGCAGCAGCAGGTGGGGCCTGCTGTGGAGCTTGCCGAGGAAGCTCGGCAGAGCGCTCTGGCCGCGCAGGTCCTGTCGCGCCAAAGGGAGCGCATGTTCGTCTCCTTGGTGAGGCGTGCGCGGACTGTTGCGGGCCGCCTAGGGGCCGAATCCCCCGTGCTTCCTGCCGAGGGAAACTCTGACGTCGCCACCTACCTCGGCTTCTTTGAGCAACTCCTCACCGGCCTTGAGGAGGTCGTGACGAACCTTGACGACCTGGTCGACAACGAGAGCCGCGAGCTCCTTGGCGTCGCGGTCGGCCAAGTCTTCGCCAACCTTGCACACCTCCACCCCGGCTTCGACCTCGCAGCTGTGATGGAGCCCCTGGAGCAGAAACTTGCTTCGAAGCTGGACGCCTCGGTGTGGGACGACGTGGAGAAGTATGTTCAACGCTTCAAGAGGGTCGAGGTCGAGGAGAGCGACGACGAGGCAGGCGCTGAGGAGGTGGAAGGCGCCGAAGAGGAAGCTGAAGAGGAGGCTGAGGAGGATGGTGACGGCGATGCCCCTGCCTAGGCCGCTCCTGCAACAAGACGCGTTTGAGGCGCAGCTATCTTTGTTTTAAGACTTGTTTTATTTCATTCTGGTTTGTAAGACACTTTAATGTGTGCTACTATGTGTATGTCCCTCGATGGGCCTTTTATCCCTGTTCCATGTCTTTTTTCGCTCTACGTCGTCAGGACCCATCTCTTTGCGCTATGACTCCGCCACTGCGGTATGCCGGAGCTTTGACTCGGCAAGGCCGGGGGGTGTTTAAGGCTTGGAGAGGTAAGGGCTCTCGAGTCGCGGTGCTCGAGGGCCCCCCTTTGACGCACAAGCAGTCCATGGAGTGTGAGGAGAAAAACCCGCTCGAGGGACGCAGATACTCGTGAGAGAGAGGAAAAAACTCCTGAGGCGCGAGCGCTGGACTTAGCTTTGCGAGACTTTGGCCTCGTAGAGGGCGTTGGTTTCCCTGATGGTGCGCTTCCCTCTTGAGGCCGGAGCGTGGCTTCACGAGCTTGGGGGGACTCTTGTTCCCTGTATTGGTTAGAGAGGCAAACCCAAAGCAAGTACATGGTAGTAAAACTCATGCGCGCTTATAGGTTCCTCATGAGTATCTCGCGAGGAGAGTAAGTACCAAGGTCCTTTGGTGAGGTGGCGTGTTTGGGAGCAAGCCCATGGGCCAGAGCTCTTTGGGAGGTAACAGGCGTGAGAGCGTGCTCACGTGTTAGAGCTCGGATCCTTTGGATTTTGCGGTGCTGTTGGGGTGCTCTGAGGCACAGTCACCGTACTCAGCCCCCGCTCGCGAGGTGCGCATGGGGAAAATATGAGCGCGAAATGAACTAAGATGATGAAAAGTAAAAACTCACCACCAAAATATTACACAGCGGCGCCTCAGCGCAATGTTTCATTGAGAAACGAATTGGTTCATTACACTTGGTATTGCCAAGATAAAGTTTTCCATGTCGAGGCATGGGGACCACATTCAGTGGCTGAGACTCTTCACGGCCTGCGGCGGCACGTTATCAGGAGAGCTCAGAGGGGCTGGCCCTCGGGAGGAGAAGCTTTTGTGAAGCTTGGAGGTGAAGTTGTGTGCTTCCCTCTAGAGACAAAAAATGTCTGGCGTGACTATGATCACGGGTAGAACTTGCGTAGATGCGCGATGTTCCATGGATTCTTGACCGGGATGCCGTCCTCCGTTTCGAGGCGTACCGCGCCAGGCCTGGCGATGTGTGAGACCCTGTAGGGGCCTTCCCACATGGCGAGAGCTTGTGGAGACCTTCCCTGGAGAGGATTCTCCTGAGGACGAGGTCGCCTGTCTCGAGAGTGCGTGGACGTATGTGGCGGCTGTGGTAGCGTCGCAGGTCTTGCTGGTACTTGGCTGCCCTGAGGGCGGCACGGCGGCGCAACCCGTCAAGGAGCAGCAGGTCGTCGCTGTGGAGGTCTGCTTGATCGTCCTCGTTGAAGGCAAGGACCCGTGCGGATCCATGCTTGATCTCTGTGGGGAGGACTGCTTCAGCTCCATACACGAGGGCAAATGGCGTCTCACCAGTGGGCTTCGTGGGGTTCGTGCGGATGGACCAGAGCACGGACGGGAGTTCGTCTATCCAGCCCTTGCCGTAGCCCTTCAGGCGATTGAAGCTTCTTGTCTTGAGGCCCTTGAGGACCTCAGCATTTGCTCGCTCGGCTTGGCCGTTGCTCTGTGGGTGAGCCACCGAGGCGAAGCAGAGCTTGGTGCCGAGGCTCTCGCAGTAGGCCCTGAAGATGCCGCTGGTGAATTGTGAGCCATTGTCGGTGATGATGCGATTTGGCACACCAAAACGGCAGACCAGGCCTCTGATGAATTTTACTGCTGCCTGGCCGGTATGCTGCGCACTGCTTCAACCTCTGCCCACTTGGTGAACTTGTCGACTGCCACGAAGAGGAACGGTAGCCCCCTTGCGATCTCGGGAAGGGTCCCAAGATGTCTAGCCCCCAGACCGCGAAAGGCCACGAGAGCGGGATGGTTTGGAGTCCCAGTGCAGGCTGATGGACTTGCTTGGCGTGGAACTGGCACGCATCGCAAGACTGGACGATGGTGGTGGCATCTTGAAGCACTTGGGGCCAGTAGAAACCGCTCCTGAAGACCTTGCCTGCCAGGGTGCGTGCAGAGGAATGGTGGCCACACTCTCCACTGTGAATGTCTCTGATCAGCATGCGGCCTTCCTCGGGGGGGACGCACTTGAGTGCAATTCCATTTGGGCGCTTGCGGTACAGGTCTCCCTCGAGGATGTAGTATGACTTGGCTTGTCGAGCCACTCGTTCCGCCTCCGCGTCTTCTTCGGGAGGACTCCCTTCAGCAGGTAGTCTTTGAGTTCGTCAACCCAGCCTGTCTCTTGATGCACCATAGCCAGCAGCAGACGCTCCCCTGAGGATGGACCGCAGTTGGGTGCCCCACCTACAGGAGGTGGTGGGAGTACTTCGTCTGTGCTTGTGGCTGCTGCTTCTTGTGGCTGCTTTATGGACGCCTTGGAGAGTCTCTCTTCAAAGACGCCGGCCGGCTGGGCCTGCCTTCGTGATGCTCGCTTGGCGATGTCATCTGCCTCCTGGTTCTCCTTTCGCGGGATGTGCATGAGCTCCATGCCCTGAAGTGCTTCTCGAGCTTGCGGACCTCTTCAAGGTAGGCGGCCATGTGGTCGTCTTTAGGCGTGTAGCTCTTGTTGGAGAAGTTAACCAGGAGCTGGGAATCACCCTTTATGAGTAAGTGCTTGACGCCAAGGGCGATTGCGGCTCTGAGCCCGGCGAGGAGGCCTCATACTCGGCGATGTTGTTGGAGATCTTGTCTATTGTGAAGCACAGCTGGATGGCGTAGTAGAGCTTGTCACCTTTTGGTGAGGTCAGACAACGCCAGCCCCACCATTGCGGCAGGCGAAAGCTCCATCGAAGTGCATGGTCCAGTGGCTTGGCATTGTATCTCCGATGACGCGGTTTCTTCTTCGCGAGGCTCTTCAGGAGTTGGGTCTGTCCACTCGGCGACGAAATCCGCCAGCGCTCTCCCTTTTATGACTCTTGTGGTGTCGAAGCGCAAGTTGAATGGTTGCAGCTCGATGTTCCATCCTGCGACGCGTCAGTGGCGTTGGGGTTGCGCAGGATTGCTCCAGGGGGAAGGACGTGACCACCGTGATGGGGTGGCCCTGGAAGTAGTGGCGCAGCTTCCTGGAGGCGATGAGGAGCGCGAGGAGGAGCTTCTGCTGCACTGGGTACGCTCGCGAGCATCTCGCAGTACAGTACTGACGAAGTAGACTGGATGCTCGACGAGGGTCGTTGATGGCGCGCAGCGTCGGCTCCCTCGAGAGGCTCCTCAGGACCTTTGGCGAGGTTTGCCTGTGGAGGAGCCTCGGCAGGGGTGCTTGTAGTGGACTCGACTTGAGGCTGTGGGTCTGGCACTGGGTCTGGAGAGACTGTTCCTCGTCGGGAGGTTCTGGACTTGGTGTGGCAGTGCTTTTCTTGGGGAGAACTGGCTCTTCTCTTTCCACCACCAGGACGGCGCTTGCAGTTTGTGGAGTGGCTGCTAGGTACAGCTTCAGATGCTCGCCTGCCCTGGGGGCTACCATGACTGGTGAGCTAGCCAAGTATTTCTTCAAGTCCTCAAATGCTTTGTCGCCTCTGGAGTCCACTTGAAGGTGCCGGATTTCTTCATGATCTTGAAAAATGGCAAGGCTCTCTCGCCGAACTTGGAGATGAAGCGGCCTAAGCTGGCCATGCATCCTGCTAGGCGCTGCATGTCCTTGAGGCGGCGAGGTGGCTGCATGTCTTCTATAGCCTTGATCTTGTCAGGGTTTGCTTCTATGCCGCGGTGGGACACGAGGAACCCGAGGAGCTTGCCTGAAGGCACCCCGAAGACGCACTTGGCGGGGTTTAACTTGATGTTCACCTTGCGCAGGCTGGCGAAGGTTTCCTCGAGATCCTTCAAGAGAGTGTCTCCCTCGCGAGACTTGACCACGATGTCGTCGACATAAGCTTCTGCATTTCTTCCCATCTGAGCCCCCAAGGCGATCCTCATGAGCCTCTGGAAGGTGGCGCCGGCATTTTCAGGCCAAAGGGCATGCAAGTGTAGCAATACACACCACAAGGGGTGAGAAATGCTGTTTTCTCCTCGTCTTCCTTGGCCATTTTGATCTGGTGGTAGCCTGAGAAGGCATCCAGGAAACAGAGGAGATCACAGCCGGCGGTGGAGTCCACAATCTGGTCTATCCTTGGCATGGGGTATGGATCCTTGGGGCAGGCCTTGTTTACGTCTGTGTAGTCGATGCAGAGCCGGCCTCCTCCATTGGGTTTTGGGACAACCACACCGTTGGAGAGCCAAGTGGGGTGGGCAACTTCTCGAATGATGTCTGCTGCTTTCAGCTTCTCTACTTCTTTGATGATGAACGCTTGCTTCTCGGGGGCTTGTTTCCGCGCTTTCTGCTTTACAGGGCGTGCGTTGGACACACGGCTAAGTGGTGCTCGATCACCTCCCTTGGTACACCGGACATTTCTGACGGAGTCCATGCGAACATGTCAGAATTTGCCCGAAGGAAGGCGACGAGCGCGCTTTCCTATTTGGGAGGCAAGCCAGCGCCTATGGTGACGCTAGCCCCCGAGCCCTCAGCCCCCGAGCCACTGGTGCTCAGCGACACCTTCTTTGTAGATGCTTGCTCTTGAGTGAACAGCTTCTTCTTCTTGGGCCTCTCGAGAGGCTCCATGTCCTCGTCAGCGGGGAATGCCATGGCAGCGGCCTTGTAGGCGATCTCGACAGCGCGCGTGGCGTCCTGTACGTGACCAGGATGGTGATGGTGCCACCGCTGCCAGGGATCTTGACCATGTTGTAGGCGTGGTGCGTGACGGCCATGAACTTCGCGAGGGCGGGGTAGCCGAGGATGGCGTTGTAGGGCAGGCCAATGTGCGCGACGTCGAAGTCAATTAGCTCGGTGCGGTAGTTCTCCTGCGTGCCAAAGGTGACCGCGAGCCTCACTTGCCCCAGAGGCGAGATTGAGCCGCTGGTGACCCCGGTGAAGGGCCTGGAGGGCATAAGCCACTCGTAGGGCACTTGAAGCGTCTCGAAGGTCTCGACAGAGATGACGTTCAGGCCTGCACCCCCATCAATGAGCGTCTTGCCGACGGCGATGTTGTTGATGGTGGGGGTGCACACCAACGGGAGGGTGCCCACAGTCTTGGTAGACTTGGGGTGATCTTTGGCGTCGAAGGCGATGGTGTACTGGGACCACTTGAGGGGGCGGGACGTCTCGACCCCGGGAAGCGCTGCATTGAGCTCGCGAGCGAACTGCTTGAACTGGTTGTTCGACTTGGGCGCTTGGGATCCGCCGAGGATGCATGCCATGGCACCCTTAGGGGCCTGGTAACCTCCAGGCTCTTCGTCGGGGAGATTGTTGTTTTTCTCGGCGGCATTCGCCTGAGTCCCCTGGGCCTCTGGAAGTTGCCTTTACGTCCACCCTTGCGGTAACCACGGCCTCTGCCGCGGCCCGCTGCCTTCTTCTTGCTCTTCTTGCTCAGCTGCTTGAGGTCATAGCAGTTCTCCGTCGCATGGCCGCGCCTGTTGTGGTAGATGCAGAACGGGCGGTTGTCCACCTTTTTCTCGCCAGCCTCGGGAGTCCTCGCGAACGTGCTTGGCGTCGGGCTCAGCTAGAACTGCGGTAGGCTTGCGCTTTGTCTCGTCACGCCTCTTCTGGGTCTTGGATCCCTCGACAGGGTCGTCTGTCGAGCCCACCTTGACGAAGAGGAGCCCTTTTCTGCCTTGGCGCACTTGTCTGCGATGTCGAAGAGCTTCACCACGGAGGAGAGGGTATCGTGGATGCCGAGCTTCTCGAGCATCCTGTGGTTGGTGACGCCCTCTCTGAAGGCCGCAATGACGTGCGAGTCCGGGATGTTCGGGATTTGTTGCGGACTTGGCTGAAGCGCTGGATGTACCTGCGGAGGGTCTCGCCAGGCTTCTGGCGCACAGCTCGCAGGTCGTTGTAGGTGAGGGCGCGCTCGTACGTGCCCTTGAAGTTTGCAACGAACTGCTGGCAGAGCTCCTCCCACGAGTCAATGGAGTCCTCGGGAAGGTTCAGGAGCCACGACAAGGCAGAATCCTTGAGAGCGTGGGAGAACCAGTTGGCCATGACCTTGTCGTCTCCCCCCGCAGCTTGGATGGAGGTGGTGTAGAGCTGCAAGAACTCGATGGGGTTGTTCGTGCCGTCGTAGCCCTTGGGTAGGTCAGGCCTGAACTTCTGTGGCCAGACGACGCGACGTAGGCTGCGGGTGAAGGCCGCGCATCCTGTGGCGTACGAGGCATGCCGCCCTGAAGAGCTCGGCGGTTCTGTCGCCCTGCTTGGCCGATTTCCTCGACGATGCGCTTCTGGAGATCCTTCTGGCGCTCCATTTCCACCCGCGCGTCTGATGCATGTAAAATGCATACATGAACTTTGCACTTTAATTGCTTATATTCCAATCATATTTGCATCATATAAGAGTTATACCAATGTTTTATAATGATTTTGGGAATACTTCATAGTTTTCCCATTTATTTGGAATTAACCCAATTTTTCCAGAAAACGTCTTTTTTAGTGTTTCAGACTTTCCGGGAGCTTCGGGACTCCAAAAAGGGCAAGGTCAAAGAGCACGGTTCAGAATTTTCGAGACGAACGCAATGGGCTTAAATTGAAGACCAGAAGCCCAACAGGCTGGAAATGGGAGGGTCCCACGCGGCCTAAAGTACATGGCCGCGTGAGCCCAGCTCGTTTCCTCCTTGGAGCTCCGTTGCCGTCGATTTTTCGTCCACCGACTCCGTCTTGACCTAAAAACGCATATAAAAAAGGTTCCCTGGCGTTTTGCGAAAGGAGGCGGCGGAGAAACACAGAACCACGAAACATAGAGACAGAAGGCTGCCGCCGGAGAAGATCGGAGGAGGGAAACGCCGCCGGAATCGCCTCCGGAGGGCTCCACCCCCCTCTGGCGTGTTCATCATCAACATCTACAGCAAGAACTTCTTCACCGTCATCACTATGATGAAGGGGGAGTAGTCCACCCCCTGGACTAGGGTTTGTGGTGGTAACTTTGTATCTCTCCTCTCTCTTGAGCTTCACTAATTAGTACCGTATGAGCTGCTGAACATGATTACGGTCATCTATGTAATACCTTTGTGGTGAATATTGTGGTGTGAGATGATTTGTTATGCATTTACCGTTATGTTGGAGCTTTTGTGATTTGTCATACTTTGAAGTTTCTGGGGGTAAAAAGAAAGAGTATGATGTGGGAGTGAGAGAAACCACGCTAGCCTTACGAGGGGTGACCTAGCAACACAAATGAGTATTTCTTTCAACTATGTGTTTTAGGACATATAGCCGTCATAAAAAGCTACCATTAAAACATGACAATTGTGTGTACTTTATCTATAACATGATGATCACCGTAGATGAGAGAGAGAGAGGATTAAGTGAACCCATGAACCATGTCCATTGTTCCTATAAGAAACACACACTTGAGCTTGTCCTCTTGCTACATAGAGGATTGGGCTTTCTCTCTTTGAGAGCTTTCACTTGCTACTACCTTTGTCTTGTCCTCTTGCAAAGAAGAGGATTGGGACACGTTTACATCCATCAAACCAACCATCTTGTTCTCTAAACTTGTTTAGTGCATAATCAACTAAAACTTGTGACACTTTAGTTGTAGGGAATAGATAACTTTTCCTTCTTGCTCCTGCGGATCGATACCTTACTTCCACATTGAGAGGTGCTACAATGATCCCTTGCTCTTGGGGGTTATCAAGTACTTTTCTGGCGCCGTTGCCGGGGAGCGTAGCGCTTAAGTTTCTATTCTTGTGTGCACTAGACTAAGCTTGGGAGGTTTCTTTATCTTGCAATCATCTAAGCTTGGGGAGGTTCTTTGACTTGTTTGATGATACTATGTCTCCTATTTATGATGATGAATATGATATTTTCAGTCCACCCACTATTGAGGATATAGTTTATGTTGATTATGATATGCCTCCTATATATGATGTTTACAATGATGAATATGATATTTTCAGTCCATCTACTATTGAGGATAAAAATCATTTTGATTATTCTATGCCTCCTATTTATGATGATTACATTGATGGATGTGATATTTTTACTCCCACTATTACTAATGAAACTGTTTATGCTTATGTGGAGAGTAATGATACTTTTATGCATGTGGATCATGATAAGAATGCTTTATGTGATGGTTATATTGTGGGTTTTATCAATGATGCTACTGAAAGTTTTTATGAGAGAGGGAGACATGACTTCATATACCACAATAATATTAAGTCTCCTCTCTTTTTGTTGAAATTTTTGAAGTTGCACTTGCTTTGCCTTCCTATGCTAGTCACTTTGTGCTTTATTGATTTATTTTCTTACAAGATCCCAATGCATAGGAAGTGGGTTAGACTTAAATGTGTTTGATATTTGCTTCTTGATGCTCTTTTATATTCAACTCTTATTTCTATGGGAGCATCATTAAAACTATCAAGCCTAGCTATATGGCTATAAAGAAAGCGCTTTGCGGGAGGCAACCCGGTTATTTTTTTGTGTGATTTTCTTTGTGTCCTCTTGCTGTAACAAGAGACTTTGTGTCTAGTTTAGTTTCTGGAGTTTTAAATAAAGTGCCAAGTTTTACCCATTTTGGTCTTGAAAAGTTGCTTATTGAGTTCGGAGATTTTATTCCTGCACGAGTCAGTGTACGGTATGATTTTTAATTATTATTATGTAACTCCTAATGAGCTCATATTTGAACTGTAGTTGCAACTTTTCATCCTCTATATGCATGAATTTTTTCGGAATTTTTCGAGAAAGTTTGGTAGGGTAGAAAAATACGTTTTGCTGCTGCTGTTTTTCTGGACAGATTCTGTCCCATTTTGTTTGATGCATGCTCTGAGCTTTTAAGTTGAATCTTTTTGATCCAATTGAGTTTATGAGTAGGCATACAACATTATACCCTTTCTGGACATCTCATATGAATTTTTGTTCAAGGATTATATGCAGCAAGAAACCTATTTGTTTATCACTATTAATGCACCCCACAGAAAAGAAATGGGAGAAACGGTGTTTTGAAGTTTTTTCACAGGGATTGGAGGAGATGCACCAAGAGCTATCCAAGGATGGTGAAGACCATAAGCTTGGAGATGTGAAGACAACCCCGCTGGACCTACACACTCTTGGTTTGCACACGTCCAACTTCTGTTTTTCGATCGAAACACTTTATCGCATAAACTTGGAGCGTCGTTTTTTTGTTTTTGTTTGAGTCTTGAGAGACCACCACACTATCAATTATATATGAGAGAGCTACTGGAAATATGGGTTGAAATATGTTGGATGCTTTTATAAGATTGGGAAAAGGGATGTTTGACTTGATTTTTAATGATACATATAGTTGCATGATTCATGAGCTTGTTTATGAGTAATAGTTTGCAAATTCTTTTTAGAGCTATCACTTATTCATGTTTTGGTGCTGATTGTTATTTTACTTGGTTTAACATGGATTAGTTAGTTCTATGGACACTCATGCATGCATCTAGATGGTCAACTTTCTCCCTCTTGCTAGCCCAAAAACTCCAACAAGTCAAAACTTGTTTCCAACACCTTCAACTAAAGTTATTCCAGTGAGTCCACCATATCTACCTACTAGCTATATGCTATTCCGAGTATGTTCATCATGATATTTGTGTTATCTATACCTCTGAATGAAAATGATTATGTTATTGATTGCCATGGGAAAAGTTGGTTATATAGCTCTCACGAACTTGATGCACGTTTTACTATCATTGCAATAAATAAAACATGACCCATTGTGATTAAGATTATGATGCTAGTGGCTTGATAAATGTTCGAGGTTGGGAGTTAGCCCATATGTGCTGTCACATGCAAAGCTTTCAACATGCTCCTTCATCTCATTTAGTTGATATCATGTACTTTTGTTTATGGATGCCTATCATGGTGAAATGAGGTGGAAATGAAGTAGTTTAAATGAGTTTGTATAAATGGTTAGAGAGACGCCTGGGCCACTAATCTAAGCCATGTATCATTCATGGTGGAAATTTACTTACATGCTATGGTGAACCGTCTGTGATACACCTTATAATAAATAGCTATAGCCGTCATGTGGGGGTAAAAAGAAAGAGTATGATGTGGGAGTGAGAGAAACCACGCTAGCCTTACGAGGGGTGACCTAGCAACACAAATGAGTATTTCTTTCAACTATGTGTTTTAGGACATATAGCCGTCATAAAAAGCTACCATTAAAACATGACAATTGTGTGTACTTTATCTATAACATGATGATCACCGTAGATGAGAGAGAGAGAGGATTAAGTGAACCCATGAACCATGTCCATTGTTCCTATAAGAAACACACACTTGGCTTGTCCTCTTGCTACATAGAGGATTGGGCTTTCTCTCTTTGAGAGCTTTCACTTGCTACTACCTTTGTCTTGTCCTCTTGCAAAGAAGAGGATTGGGACACTTTTACATCCATCAAACCAACCATCTTGTTCTCTAAACTTGTTTAGTGCATAATCAACTAAAACTTGTGACACTTTAGTTGTAGGGAATAGATAACTTTTCCTTCTTGCTCCTGCAGATCGATACCTTACTTCCACATTGAGAGGTGCTACAGTGATCCCTTGCTCTTGGGGGTTATCAGCGTCTAGAGGAGTCCGCTGCACGATTTGGCAATCGCGCGGCGAAGACGCGTGGGAGGCGGCCTTGTGGGCCGCAGCAGAGGCGGACCTGGCGGAGGCGGCGGCGGAGGTGCGCCATGCGCGGCAGTCCCTGCGCATCCGGAGTTGTGGTGCACCAGAGAGCGCGACGTCGCCGGAGCCGCGCGCGGCGCCGCCGCGATGTCGACGAGGTGCTGGAGGCGGCCGAGCCAGTTGTCGTGCGCCTCGGCGGTGGGGCGGTAGCGGAAGAGCTCCGCGGCCATGAGCAGCGCGGTGTTCGGACTGGGTGCTGGACGCCCAAGAGTGGAGGCGCTGTGGCGCTGGGACGGATGCGAGGACTCAGCGTCCTCGCCGTGCCCATGGTCGACGTCTTCGTCGAAGCGGTTGTCGTGGTGGCCGTCATCGTCCTCGGGGTGTTCCACACGCGGCTCAGCGGTGTTGCGCCCCGAGGCGCGGCTGGCACGGGGAAGGCCGCGGGGGTTGGTGGTGTTGGCAGCGGGCTCGGTGGTAGCCCTGCCTGACGCCCGCCGTGTGGCGCGAGCTGCGCGAGTGTCCGCCATGGTGCAGCGGTCGGTGAAGGTTGAAGACGCGCCTCAGCCCCCTACCTGGCGCGCCAATTGTCGGAGAATGACTCCCACGAAACAGGGATGGTCAAGCTCACGAAGAGAGTTCGTGTAAGGGGCTGAACACGTTAGTCAAACAACCCTCAACCTGCACGGCGACGGTGCTCGTCGAGCATGAGGAGGGACATCACGACAGAGATGAACATGTTGGAGATATGCCCTAGAGGCAATTAATAAATAGATTTTATTGTCATATCTCAATAGTTCATAATAAGTTTTAATACCATGCTATAACTGTATTACTCGGAAACATAATACACGTGTGGTATAGAAACAACCAGGTCCCTAGTAGCCTCTACTTGACTAGTCCGTTGTGTAACAGATGATCAAGGTTTCCTGATCATGGGCATTAACCGGTTAACAACGGAGTCATATCATTGGGAGAATGATTTGATGGACATACCCAAAATATAGAAACGTAGTTTCATATCTTAGACCGTGAGATTATATCAAGTCGCTGCTTCTGAAAGATACGGCTGATCGCACCTAACGTCATGTCTCATACGCACGACAATAAGGGTGACACTTTCGGGTATTGGAAGGAAGTAGTCGGGGCGAGTAATCAATAGCGGGAATTGCCAATCCGCATAGCAGGATAGATGCTCTGGGCCCACTCGGTGAGATTACATCTAATGAGCTTGCAAGCATGTGACTAGGTCACGGGGATGTAACATCACAGACGAGAAAAGATAGATTGTCAAGGATGAGGTCAAGCTCGGTAAAATGTGATACGGAGAACGACGCTCAACAATCTAAGCATCGCCAGGCAAGAGATTGAAACTGGACATCTACATGTTCAAACAAATAAAGAGACATTCGTGGACACACAGGGGCTATCATGGATATCCAGATTCCGCTGTTAGTCGATTGATCGGAGAGAGAGTCTCGATCATGTCTGGAGTGATTCCGAACCGTGGGGTAACACACTTAAGGGTGGGTGACGATTAGATTGGATTTAGAGAGAACAGGAAACAGGAACTCCGGAAGTGTTCTGGAGCTCCGGAAGTGTTCCGGTAATTGTCCGATGATTGATCGGAGGCCACGAAATATGTTTCGGGGTCCGAATGAATTAAATAATATGTATCTAATATTAATAAGTGTTATTAATGGTTAAATACATTTTTTATTTAATTAATTTCGAATTTAAAAGGCATTAAAAGTTAAATGGGCCTTAGAGGCCCATTAGGGGAAAATCCTAAAAGAAAAAAGAAAAAGAAAAGGGAGAGATGGGCTAGCCGGCCTAGGTGGGCCACATGGGGCCCACCTAGGGCTGCGGCTGCCTCTTGAACCGCACCACCCCAAGTGGGAGTTTAGTCCCACATGGGGGAGCCAAGAGAGTTGGCGTGCTCCTTCCCCTTTATATACAGGTGCCCCTTGCCTTGAAAACACACAAGTTCCTCTCTCCTTCTCTCCTACCTTGAGCGGGGTTCCGATTCTGGAGCTTCGTACGAGGAGAGAAGTCTCTCTATAGTTTGCACACCGCCGTGCTGCTAGATCCACTCTTCCACTTCCGCTGCTCTGCTGGATCTGGAGCCCGGAGGTCGTCATCCACACCGTACGTGTGTGGAACCGCAAGGCGCCATCGTTTGGCGCTGGGAGCTGTCTACTTCCGCTACACGACCTTGAGGTCGGCTACGTCGTCTTCATCGTCAACGTTTGTGCGGGAACGTAATCCCGCTTTCGGTCTACAAGGGTATGTATTCCGTTCCCTCAGTATAGTATATCTGCATAGTATAGATCCTGGCTAGTTTATGGTTATCGTTGTTAGGAAATTTTTGTTTTCTGCCTACGATTCCCAACAGTGGTATCAGAGCCGATCTATGCGTAGATATATCTGTACGGTTAGAACACATGTTGAATGTGGGCATCGATTCTACATTTGTTACCCTCTCGCGTGTACTTGTTTATATCGCGGCATTGTGGGATGAAGCGGCCCGGACCGACTTTACGCGTACTCTTACGCGAGACTGGTTCCACACCTGACATATGGCTTGTACCGTATATGTGGCTGGCGGGTGTCTGTATCTCCTACAATAGTTGATATCGCATTTACAATGGAGGGCCCCGAAAGGGGTGTAATAGAGACAATTGTCTTATCGCTGTTGTGGCTGATTCGTAGGTAAGAAACGGTTCTTGTGCGGAAGCCCTAGCAGCCACGTAAAACATGCAAAAGATAAAGTAGAAGCGTCTAACTTTATTTTGCAGGGGCAATGTGATATGGTCAAGGTAGGTTTATTAAATTGTTTATAAACTGTTGGCGCGAAGAAGACCATCGGCGCGAAGAAGACCATATCATGTCGCATTACATTTCATATTAGATGTTATGTAGATTGTGTGCATCTTATATTGTGTATATATATATGTCTATATATATTAGTTACACGGCGGTAGTTATATAAGATGATCCCTCCCAAAATTCCGATAATAGTGTTCTCCCTCTGTCGTGCACCACCAATAAAGTTCTACGTTACGGGGTACGTCGTTTGGGGTTTCGATCCTTTCGTCTACACTCGTCTCTTCGTTCGCATACAGTGGGTGTAAGCCACGTTGCACACGCATATACGGCAAAGGGTGTTATGGCGAGCCTAGCATATACCAGTATATGGCCTCGGAACACAAGTACCGAAAGGTTAAGCACGAGTCACATACGATGATGTGATTGATATACGATGTCTACCTTTGAAGTTATGCTATCCGCCCGATCGAAGGGGATAGTATAATGGATGGGGATTGTGTAATCACTAAGACGATGAGAGGGATACTCGTCTTGAGTGGGAGTTCTAGTAGTTTTATTTTGAAAACTTAGTTTTACTTTGAAAACTTAGTTTTATTTTAAAACTTGAACCCATATTTTATTATGAACAAAAGTCTTGTTGCTTTGCAAAACCTTTGTAGATGATAACCTCTTCTATACTCTTTTTAAACTTAGGCGCATTCCTGCGATTTGAGAAACTTAAAAGAGTTGGGTCCAAACTTCATATTTTTATACCGTAGCTTGAGGATACTCCTTGTTTCAAACCTTTTAGCTCTATTCGATACAAAACCCGCTAGGAGATAAAACCGGAGATTCCGCTGACAAAAGATAATTCAGATTATCGAGTTTTGTGCGGATGATTTCATTATAGTCCAGTGTATGCTATGATCTCTGCCGTTGAGATTAAACTGTGGGTGCGTGTTCACAGATCGCGAATGATCGCTGATCTGTATCCACCGTAAATCAGGTTTTCTGCTCAACCGAGATGGAAGAGAACACTTGCATTAAAGGAGCACGTGGCAGTCATACTTGATGACATTGGTCATACTTGATGACATTTGGTCATATTTGATGACATTGAGACGCCTCGCTCAACTCGATCACTGGATGACAAACAACGTTGCCAGGTGCAAATGGTTTGTCATAGACTATGTCATGAAAGGGGAATTGTTCACCTTCATGAATTCTTGATTACGTTGAAGAATCAAGAAGATGAAACGGATCACCGAGAAGTCATCAATGATGATGGTATATATATGATATACAAGTTATGAATGTTTTACCTAAACAAGTACTCGCAGTAGTGACTAAGATTTGATACTAGTCATGTTTTATGAAAACAAGATTTTCTGCTTGAGTAGCTTGGAAGGATGAAGAGACAATGTGTGTAGGTGATGGCAGGCAATATGTTGTGAATATGTTGTGATGGCCATAGACACTCTCTCTGTATCTACCATTTAAATCAAATTTGATTTGAATGAATTCCATTTGATCGCTTGCTAGCATGATCATTATAAGTGTGTCTCCCTCTTGCGAGACAATCATTCATATATGTTAGTGATAAATCGTTATCCTACATTTATGAGCGATATCTTTAATGATCATACACCGATCGTGAATGGAATGTTGTCATGGTAGTAGCTCTAACATTTATAACATTAAATGCCAAAGGATACAAACTTAGTAATGACACCACATTTATGTGGCACTCACGTTTGAATCATGTCAAAGTTATAAGCATAAAGAAGCTCCATTCTGATGGATCTATGAGTCTTTGGATTTTGATCTTCTGACACTTGCAAGATAACTAAGACACCGTTTTCAGGAAACGGGCGTATAACTTATTGAAACATCATACATAATTGATGTGTGTGGATAAATGAAGTATTTCAACGTGTAGTGGAAATCATTATTTAGTAAACTTTACCAAGGATTGATTTAAGTAGATGTATGGGCATCCGCTTAATGAAATGCTGGTCTGAATAGTTTGATAAATTCAAATAAAGTTCAGAAGTAAAGTAGGAAAGTAAACTTAACAAGATAATCAATTTCCTACGATACAGATCGAGGGAACGAGGATTTGAGTTATGAGTTTGGCATATCATTGGAAGACTTGTGAAAAGAGTTCCACAAACTACGCCGTATGGAACACCCAATGTTATGGTGTGTTAGGACGTCGTAATCACACAATGTTGGATTGTGTGTGATCAATAAAATCTCTTATCGAATTTTGTGATCATTAGAGTCGTATGGTAGGAACAAAACATTCACTTTAGATTATAGGGAAACCATCTAAATCCATGGAGACAATACCATATGAGTTATGGCATGGCTTTTAGCCTAGATTGTCGTTTCGTTGTTTTAGTGTTTTGATACGATCAAACCTAGAATGGATAAATCTTTGTAGTGTACCTAAAGAATTAGTTGGGTACGTGTCTCACGACAAGAAGGCAAAATAGTTGCTGGAATATATCTTACTAAAGAAATAGTTTCTTGTCCGAAGGTATAAGTGGGAAAGAAAGTAGAGCAAGGCGGAGTTAATGTAATTCTCTCTAGACATCAGAGTGACGCAACGGAAATTGTTCCGATACCGGAAACTGTTCCGATATCGTCCTCCATAGATGAAAGAAAGCTAATGATAACGATCATGATGCTTTAAGCTCGTACTAAAATCATAGGCATACGAGAATGGTTACGTAGCAGTGAGTGCTACGACTATCTTGTTATGAAACGTCATGTTAATGGAACATGAAAATACCTATGAACTACAAAGAATCGATGGTGAACCTAAGTCCGAGAAATGGCTATGAGCCATATAAATCCGAGATAAAATCCATGTACAATGACTAAGTAATGACTTAGGTATATTTTCTTGATGGCATTCAGGCCATTAAGAGTAAATGGAATTTTATGGAAAATAGACACTGACGGAAAGGCAACCGTCTATAAGGATCGATTTGTCATAAAACAGTTTTGACGAATTCAAAAGTTGACCGCAACGAGATTGTGTCTCAAGTGGCGATGCCTTAGTCTATTTAGGATTGTTCTAGCAATTACTTTCAATTGAGAAATTGATAGGAGGATAAAGAAACCGTTTCCCTAATGGCAACATTAAGGAAGAGTTGTAATCGGTACAACAAGTAGGTTTGGTTGATCCTAAGGATGCTAGACATGTATGCAAACTTCAGTTGTCCATTCATGGGCTGAAGCAAGCATATCGGAGCTGGAATCTTCACTTTGATAATGTGATCAAAGGATTTTGGAGTCGTCCAAAATAATTGAAGAAACCTGCATTTATAAAGAAGTGAGTGGGAGCTAAGTAGCTTTTCTTGATCTCATATGTGAATGGCATATTTGAGTGGGAGCTAAAAGTAAATTCCCTTGTCTTATATGCGAAGGCATATTTGAGTGGGAGCTAGGTGTCATTCCAAATTTTATATGTAACGACATATTGAGAATGATACAGATCCTCTAGTAAAGTATAATGATTATTTAAGTGATTAAATTTTCTATGAGTGAAGTTAGAGTATTAGGCTTTAATCTATAATTCGTATAGATCATAAGGGGCTTAATAACATTAGGTCGGAATATTGTCCTACGTTAAGATTCTGAAATGTTTCAGAATAGAACAAGCGAAGAAAAGTTCTTACTTGTATGACTGGGTTAAAATATTAAGATTGTCTTGGCGTTTCAGTGATGGTTGTTAGAACTGGATGTCCGACATCCTCTATGCCTCAGACATAGATTCTATCATACTGAAAGCTCGACTTGGTGTGACCCAAGTTCTTGGTTGAAGAACGGGTTCTAGAGTGATCCCTGGATGGATCAATGAACAAACGTTAAGTATATCCTTCAGTGTCTAAAGAGAACTGAGGATATGTTTTCTAGTATGGGGTAAGAGTGAAGAGATAACTTGCCGTAAAGGTTTACGATGATGCAAGTTATGACACTAACCCATACGGCTAGAAATCTCATACAGGAGAAGTCCTTTGTTTTAAAGAAAGGGTTAGATTGTGAAGTTGCATATGAATGCACTATTATAGAAGGGTTAGTCTGCGAAATTGCATTGAATGCATGTCGCATGATCTACATAGGTATAGAAATATATGGCTATTTCGGAAATAGCAAATGTGATTGGATTGTGCTGTTTTCCCGAGCATGACTGGTTTCCCTTAATAGAAGGCTCATGCTGCGTGAAATTTAGAGTCTCACTCCATCGACAAAACATATATTTCGCCGTTATCATAAGATACGGGATGATGTCAAACTAGGTGACATAGAAGTGTTGCAAAGCACATACAGATCTCAATGCGGGAAGATCTGATGACTCAACCTCTTCCACGAGACGAGCATGCACCATAATGCTATAGGTGTCAAGCTTTTACCAAGTTGTAAACTAGATTAATTGGTACTCTAGTGCAAGTGGGAGACTGTTGGAGATATGCCCTAGAGGCAATTAATAAATAGATTTTATTGTCATATCTCAATAGTTCATAATAAGTTTTAATACCATGCTATAACTGTATTACTCGGAAACATAATACACGTGTGGTATAGAAACAACCAGGTCCCTAGTAGCCTCTACTTGACTAGTCCGTTGTGTAACAGATGATCAAGGTTTCCTGATCATGGGCATTAACCGGTTAACAACGGAGTCATATCATTGGGTGAATGATTTGATGGACATACCCAAAATATAGAAACGTAGTTTCATATCTTAGACCGTGAGATTATATCAAGTCGCTGCTTCTGAAAGATACGGCTGATCGCACCTAACGTCATGTCTCATACGCACGACAATAAGGGTGACACTTTCGGGTATTGGAAGGAAGTAGTCGGGGCGAGTAATCAATAGCGGGAATTGCCAATCCGCATAGCAGGATAGATGCTCTGGGCCCACTCGGTGAGATTACATCTAATGAGCTTGCAAGCATGTGACTAGGTCACGGGGATGTAACATCACAGACGAGAAAAGATAGATTGTCAAGGATGAGGTCAAGCTCGGTAAAATGTGATACCGGAGAACGACGCTCAACAATCTAAGCATCGCCAGGCAAGAGATTGAAACTGGACGTCTACAGGTTCAAACGAATAAAGAGACATTCGTGGACACACAGGGGCTATCATGGATATCCAGATTCCGCTGTTAGTCGATTGATCGGAGAGAGAGTCTCGATCATGTCTGGAGTGATCCCGAACCGTGGGGTAACACACTTAAGGGTGGGTGACGATTAGATTGGATTTAGAGAGAATGAAACAGGAACTCCGGAAGTGTTCGGAGCTCCGGAAGTGTTCCGGTAATTGTCCGATGATTGATCGGAGGCCACGAAATATGTTTCGGGGTCCGAATGAATTAAATAATATGTATCTAATATTAATAAGTGTTATTAATGGTTAAATACATTTTTTATTTAATTAATTTCGAATTTAAAAGGCATTAAAAGTTAAATGGGCCTTAGAGGCCCATTAGGGGAAAATCCTAAAAGAAAAAGAAAAAGAAAAGGGAGAGATGGGCTAGCCCCTAGGTGGGCCACATGGGGCCCACCTAGGGCTGCGGCTGCCTCTTGAACCGCACCACCCCATGTGGGAGTTTAGTCCCACATGGGGGAGCCAAGAGAATTGGTGCTCCCTCCCCCTTATATACAGGTGCCCCTTTGCCTTGAAAAACACACAAGTTCCTCTCTCCTTCTCTCCTACCTTGAGCGGGTTCCGATTCTAGCTTCGTACGAGGAGAGAAGTCTCTCTATAGTTTGCACACCGCCGTGCTGCTAGATCACTCTTCCACTTCCGCTGCTCTGCTGGATCTGGAGCCCGGAGGTCGTCATCCACACCGTACGTGTGTGGAACCGCGAGGCGCCATCGTTTGGCGCTGGGAGCTGTCTACTTCCGCTACACGACCTTGAGGTCGGCTACGTTCTTCATCGTCAACGTTTGTGCGGGAACGTAATCCCGCTTTCGGTCTACAAGGGTATGTATTCCGTTCCCCTCCGTATAGTATATCTGCATAGTATAGATCCTGGCTAGTTTATGGTTATCGTTGTTAGGAAATTTTTTGTTTTCTGCCTACGATTCCCAACAGAATACCAGCCCGTACCCAGGTTCACGGCCCTCGTGTGGAGGTAACACCGCTACTCCTGCTTGCACTGCTTATGGAGGGTACAATACAATGAGCTTGCCGAGGGCTCTCTTTTGGCAGTGGTGTGCACAAGGAAGGGGAACTGTGGTCTTCTTCTTCCTTGCGCGTAGGTGGCTAAGTTAGAATGAGGATGCGATCCTTTGCTACGGTGGTGCACCTCCTCCTTTTATAGGCGCCCCGGGCCTCTTCCCTGCGCTTGCGCGGTGGAAGGGCTACCACGTGGCGACAGAAGGGGAGCACGGTGCACCGCAGCCCAGCTGTCCATGGACGCGGTCCATGGGCATAAAGCTGATGCCTGTGGCAGAGAAACCACCGTCCATGCAGGACGGCCAGCTGGGGCTGCAGAGGAACGTGGGGGTGCCCACGGTGACGTTGGCCGTGGAGCGTAGCGCCGGCCGGTCCCCTTATTACCAAAGAGGAAATCCTTGTAGTCCGGTGAGGATGGCGCAGCTTTGTTGACTCCTTTAATCACCAAAATGGCAACTGCGGCGTCGTCGTCACCGCGCGCAGAGGCGCGCGTCACTCTGCGGCCGCTGCAGAGCCCATGTGCACTCTGCAGAGGTTGCTTTGCAGCGAAGTAATCCCCACGAGGGCTGGGATGCCCTGTGGAGGATTTGGCGTTGACCTCTCTCCAGGGGAGATCACCTAGAAGAGGGGGCAGCAGTGGGGAGGGCCTCCGCGGGCCTCTACTGCCTCCAAAGCCCTCACGAGGCGACGCGCCTCGCGAGTCTCCCCAAGCCGTAGGCTTGGTCCTTAACAAAATTCGGCCATCGAGTGTCGAGGGCCGTGGAGGACAGGCCCAGCACACCCTGGTTCTCACTGGGCCGACAAGCTCCCACTCAAACATGCCATTCACATATAAGATCAAGAAAAACTACTTAGCACCCACTCACTTCTTTATAAATACAGGTTTCTTCAACTATTTTGGACGACTCCAAAATCCTTTGATCGCATTATCAAAGTGAAGATTCCAGCTCCGATATGCTTACTTCAGCCCATGAATGGACAACTGAAGTTTGCATACGTGTCTAGCATCCTTAGGATCAACAAACCATCTCATTGTACTAGTTACAACTCTTTTTTAATGCTATCATTAAGAAACATGGCTTCTTTATCCATCTATCAATTTCTCAATTCGAAATTATAGTAATTGCTAAAACAATCCTAAATAGACTTAATTAGGCATCGCCACTTGAGACAAATTCTCGTTGTGGTCAACTTTTAAATTTGTTGAAACTGTTTTACGACAAATCGATCCTAATAAACGGTTGCCTTTCCGTCAGTGTCTATTTTGTCATAAAATTCCATTCACTCTCAACGGCTTGGAGCCCATCAAGAAGATTTATCCAAGTCTTTACTTGGTAATCGTGCATGGATTTTATCTAGGATTAGATATGGCTCATAGCCATTTCTCGGACTTAGGTTTACCATCACTTCTTCGTAGTTCGCAGGTTTGTCATGTTCCATTAAAATGACGTTCATAACAAGATTGTCGTATGATGCCCACAAGTATAGGGGATCGCTGAAATCTTCGTTGGGAAGTATTACCCAAATTTATAGTTCGACTCGATGGGAACACAAGAATACCAATAAGACTTTGGCAATTGAGGCGTCACTCTCAACCACACCTGTATATCAATAAACTTGCAGCAGTAATAGTGATGGCAGTAAGGTGATTCAAGCAAGCAAAATAAATCAGCAATAGTAACAAGGGTTTCCCAGTTTTCACCCAAAAGTGAAAGTGTAACTCAGGGATTTAAAACGTAGGCACGAGGTGATAGCGGGGTGTTGCATGAATAAGATTGATCATATAATAAGATATAAGTAGCAATGGGACTTATCTCTAACTCCGATATATGTAGGTATGTGTTCCATAAATAGTTGTGCGTACTAACCAAGAGAATTTGCACAACATCTATTGTCCTACCTGCCCATTTCACCGGGGCCAACTTGGAACTACAGGTAATTAAGGTCTACCCTTTCGAATAGCCCGGAACAACGCATTAACACTTCATGAACACATAGAATCCTCAAACTAATACATCTCCCCCTTGTTTTCCCTACCTGTCACTTTTAGGGTTCGCAGGTTCAACATAATAGCAGGTAATACACTTTGCAGATAGATACCAAACTCAAATATATGATGGGGCAAAATAAGTTCAGTACTGAAATCATGCCACTCGGGCCCTAGTAGCAAGCATTAAACATAGCATAAGTGCATCAACACAATACAAAAGTATCTTCAAGATAAACCCCTAGGATCTAGAACAACGGGTACCATTACATGATCAATCTCATCCAATCCCCATCCACCTCATGTGCCTACAGGGACTACTCACACATGGTGATGGTGAGGGAGCTCATGGTCGATGGAGATGAAGGCGGTGAAGATGGCGGTGAAGACGGCCTCCGGATCTCTCCTCCGGGGAGAAATCCTGGATCAATCTGTCTCCGAAAACGAAGATCGTGGTGGTGGCGGCGCTCTGTTTCGCGAAAGCTCCTCCTAGGGCGTCCACTTTTTCGTATATATGAAGGGGTACGCGGAAGACCGAGGGAGAGGCGGTGCCCGACGCCAGATAGGTGGGCCCACGCGGTCAAGGAATCTGACCGCGTGGGGCCCACCTTTTGGGCCTCGTGCGCCTCCTCGAGTCCGTCTTTTGCACGATGTCCTTCTTTTCCATAAAAAATGACGTGGTATTTTTCCCCGATTTAATTTCCTGCAAAAACAACCAGAAAGGAGACTTTGCTAAAAACAGCGTCAGATTCAGCAGTTTTATTCAAATATGGGAAGATTCCGGAGCAAATTATGAAGCAAAGTGCTTGGAAAAGTAGATGCATTTTAGGTGCATCAACTCCCCCAAGCTTAGCTCGTTGTTTGTCCTCGAACAACTCAAACGTAGTGCAGAAGCGATGAAAAGACTTTGACAAGAACTTTGCATTGCATATACAACACCGTTTAATACCAACAAGTATTCAAAACATAATTTCCATAACAAATAACAAACTGCTGGCAAAGATGCATCTAACCGGTGTTAAAGCATTTATATTTGTTACAAAGGAAATAACATGAAGTGTCAGCACTTGGATGAGTTTGCCCAACTGTAGAAGAAAACAAAGGTTCTTGCATCGCTATTGATTGAATCATGTCAAGATTTTTGAGATCTCTTGATTCTTTACTTTGTTGACTAGTGAACTCATTGTGCTTACATCCTTGCTCTCAATTTTATCAAATCATTTAACATTCCCTATTATGACTCATATGCTTGACCAACTAGAGGTTGAAAGCCTCATGCCCCGTGAATACGAGTACCTACACCACGTGTTACTCACCTCGGGTCACAGAGTAAATTCAAGTTTTAGGTCATTGTAAGTATTTTAATAGCGTCATTGAGAGTTGCTACAGGGGTACCTCTTGCCTCATGACATGGAAGCCAGCCCATGTCAAAACAACAAGACAAACAGACAATGAACAATCTCAGCACTCTTTTATTTACTATGGGTATAGCTTTTTATTATGAGGTGCATCATAGAATGAACATTATGGTTATGCTGTAAATTTCCACCATGAATGATGCATGGCTTAGATTGGCGGCCCAAAGCATCTCTCTAGCCATTTATACAAACTCCTTAAACTTACTAAGTTTCCACATTTATTTCACCCGTGATAGGCATCCATAGACAAAAGTACATGATATCAACTAAATATAATTAAGAGCACGTTGAAAGCTTTGCATGTGTCAGCACATATGGGCTAACTCTCAACCCTAAGATTGTCAAGCATATGACTTCATGTTTATCATTTGAAAAGATCTTTTACTTTGGTTGGCAAGTTTAGCAAGCACAATGGGATGCGTAGACCTTTGTTTAGAACCACAGTTATTCAATCCACATCCAAGTGTTGACACTAAATAATATCTCTCTTGCATCATAATATAACATACTAAACCACGGAGGAGATAAACATTTGCTAGCACTTCCCTAGATGTTAGAGAAATTATGACATGCGCACTTGCTATTATTAAAAAGTCCACATAAGCACGGCAAAGGTGTCATACCTTTCATCCACTTCATGCACATCAGCTCATCATTGTTGTTCTCCTCTCCCAACTTGAACTGCGCAATAAAAACTCAAATCTGCCATAAAATGCTACTGCATACAGTACTGTTTTTACCCTACCTAAACACATCAGAATAATTTCATAATTTACGGGTGTGTAGGTCATATAAAGTTGCAGCAGTGGTTAAAATTTTAGCTCATTCGGAGTTACAGAAAAAATATGAAAAATCAAACAGTGAACAGAATCAGAAATTCCTGCACCTCCGTTTTTGCATTAGATTCAAGAAAACGAAAATATTTTTGTTCTTTTTAATTTTTAGATGCATAAGGTAAATGACCAGAAGTAAATAAGCAAGAGAAACAAATAAAATCTTTTTGTGTTTTCAAGATTTTCAGAACAATAAACTAAAACATAACAAGATAAAAGTGATATAAAACAACGAATGAAAAGGGAGAGAAGTACTCCCCCAAGCTTGAGTTCAAGCTAGTATCCCGGGTGGTAGTCGTATCCACCACTTCCACTTCCGTCGTAGTAAGGTGGTGCACCACTTGATGACCCTCCTCCATAGTAAGAGGGGTCACCACCTTGGTACCCTCCTTGCTCCGGTCCTCGGAAACCCCATGGATAGTTTTGCATCTCCGGGTTTTGGGGCTCCTCTTGTGGTGGCACTTCTTCCACGGTCCATTTTCCGGTGTTCCTGTCAAAAAGGTCAGCACGAGGGAGCCTAATGGACACATTTTGTCCATTGTGACTCTTATAAATATAGTTGCAACCACCCTTATGCCATTCACTCATTTCCATGCGACAGGTTAAAGTAAAATCAAGTAAATTAGACTCTTCTACACGTCTACCCATGTTGTTATCAAAGCCCCTCTCTTCCTTAATGTGCTCATATATTAAAGTAGCAATAGCACCAGCATATATAGGGGTAGTATCAGTCATGTTCCTTCTCACAGCTAAATGCAGAGTTCTAGCAAGAATGACTCCCAAGTTATACTCACATGTGGTGTTTTCTTTTGCACATTTAAGTAAATAAACCATTGGTCCCGTGCAAGCAGAATTGTTGTCTCTAGCAAGAAATCCTCTTGCAAGGAACAACGCAAAGTATCTCAAACTTGGGTGCTGTATGTGGGTAAATTTGCCCCTATTGAGTCTCTCAGGAACATTAACAGAAATGCTACGCCAAAAAGAAACAAGTTCCTGATTTGAATCAGCACCTATCTCATCCCAACTACCCGTGTTCTCCACACGAATAGCTTTGCAAAACTCTTCTAATGACATAACAAGGCGCTGCCCCCTCATAGTAAATTTAACCGTGAAAGTAGGAGGTGGTGGATTACTCTTCTTACTGCGTTTGTGAAGTTCGGGGCCCTCGAAGCGGAAGGTGGAGAGGAACTCCCGTGCGATCCCCTCGTATGTCTCCCGTGGATGACGAGAGAACTCAAGTAAGCCCGCTGCAGTGACGAAGGCGTTGAAGTCATCTCCTATCCCCCAATGGTTAAGAACATCGGGGTCTTGCCATTTGGTTGCATGAATCCGAAGCTTTTCCCCCACAAACTCTGCACCATCCTCCCATAGATGATCATCATCATGATTATCGGTGGCTCTAGATGGCCTCCTCCTTGTTCTTGACATCATCCCCATGAATCCCTTACCCTTGTTCATGGTGAAAGCTTGCTGTCCAAAAATAAAATCCAACAAAAATTAAGATGCAACACTCTAAAACAACATTGAACCATCCATAATGAGTCTCCACATCAATATTATGCATCAATATTAACTAGAAAACTCAAACTCATGGACTTCCCAAGCATATTAGGTGACATCTAGTGCAGCAAAATACTTCATAAATAAAGCATAAGAACAAAAAGTAATTGGATGGGCGGAGGAGTCACATACCAAGGAGTAATTCCACCAAACAGATTTGAAAAATCTGCTCAAACTTGGGAGATCGAAGATGGCAGGAAGAGGGAGCTCGGGAAAATTTGGGAAAAATACCTGGAGGTGGTTTTCTGTCGAGGGTGAGGAGATGGGCACTGGCTGCTCACCTAACTCCACCTGTGGGTCAAAATGGTGGGTCCCACGCGGCCAAGGAATCTGGCCGCGTGGGGTACCCCATTTTGGTCCCTGGTGGCCTTTTGGCCCCCCACTTTTGGCTGCTGGTCCCTCTGGTAAAATAACTTAACCCCAAATTTTTCTGGAATTTTTCAAGAAAATTTTCTGAAGAGAATTTTTCAAAGTTCATATTCTGGAATTTCTGGACTTCTGAAATAATTATGTTTATGCAAATATTCTAAAGTTCTAAGACAAATAAAATTAAAATGCAATGCAAATTTTTATGGGAATCAAGTTTGCATCATTTCCACATTAGTAATGAGGTTGATCAAGTCTCATTAATAATATGTAAAGGATAACATAAATGATTCTTATTTTATATATATAAAGAAGAAGTTCAGGATACCTCAATTTGATTGGAATGGTTCCAATCATCAAGGTAGCATATTTTGGTACAGGAGGTGGTAGTGCAATTTCAAAGCTTCCAATCATAATAGTATTTCTTTGAATAGAATTCACACTCTTGTTTATCATTGTAACAGGATTCTTCTTGGGAAAATAGATAGTATGCTCATTTCCTTTGACATTGAATGTCACTTTGCTCTCAGTACAATTTATCACAGCTCCTGCAGTGTTTAAAAAGGGTCTTCCAAGAATAATAGATAAATTATCATCTTCAGGCATTTCTAATATAACAAAGTCTGTAGGTATTACACATTAGCAATAGAGATAGGAACATCCTCACATATCCCAATAGGCTTAGCAGTTGATTTATCAGCCATTTGCAATGACACTTCAGTTGGAACCAATTTGTTTAGGTTAAGTTTCTTATATAAAGAAAAAGGCATAACACTAACACCAGCTCCTAAATCACATAATGCATATTTCACATAAGTATCTTTAATATGACAAGGAATAGTTGGAATACCAGGATCTCCACGTTTTTCAGGCAATTTCCCTCAAATGAATAATTAGCAAGCATAGCAGTAATTGCATCATTAGGTATCTTTCTTTTATTAGTGACAATATCTTTCATATATTTCGAATATGGAGGAATTTTAATAGCATCAACAAGAGGGATTTGCAAATATAAAGTTTTAATCAACTCAAGAAATTTCTCAAACCTAGCATCATCCAAAGATTTTATTACCTCTTGGGGATATGGTATGGGCCTTTGTACCCATGGATCCCTCTCTTTACCTTTTTGCTGATTTGGATGCTTCTTCTTTTTATTCTTATCAATAGATGGTTGAGGGTCTTTTTCAGGAGGTTCAGGTTCTTCAATATTTTCAGCTTCATGTTGTTCTTCAGGTGTAGATGATTCCTCTTCTTCATTATTATCATCTTCAGTCTCAGCATCAGAAATAGAAATATCCTTATCTTGTTCTTGAGAATCATCAATATCTTTGTTTTCATTGGGAGATTTTCCTGCAGAAGATTTCTTCTTGAGAGCCTCTTGCTCTTTTCTCTTAGGATGGTCTTCAGGATAATCAGGATCCTGAGTACTTGCACCACCTCTAGTATTAACTCCACAAACCTGTTTCTTCTCAATAAGATTTTCATACAATTTATTTTGAAGAGAAACCATCTGTTCAACTTGATTATTCATCATCTCACAGTGTTTAATAATTCTTCTAACTTCTTCTACACTAGCATTTAAACTTTCACGAAGAAATTTAATCTTATGAGAGTTTTCCATAATACTCATTCTAATACTATGCTCCTCAGGATTATGGTTATAAGCAAAATCGTTAACATAGGATACATCAATAGGAGGTGTTACCTTTTCATTACCTTCCATAGAGCTAATAGCATTGACTTGGATTGGAAAACATGGTTTATCAATAGGAAGTTTAACACCCATTTCAGATAGTTCCTTGAGATGAGAGGTTTTAATTCCCTTCTCTTCAATATCCTTGGCAGCTACTTTCATTTGTTCATCATTTAATTTAAGAATACCTCCTTTCTTCTCTGGGAATACCTCTTTTTCATTTATCACTTCAATATTCCAATCTTCATAATTCCTAGAGATAGTCTCCAATAATTCGGTTGCTTCATCAATGGTCCTTTCCCTGAAAACATTCCCTGCAATACTATCAAGATAGTCTCTAGTATTTTCAGTTAGTCCATTGTAAAATATATCAAGTATTTCATTACTTGAAGCCATGTGTAGGACATTTCCTAACCAACTTACGGTACTCCCCCAAGCTTGGGGTAGATCCTCCTTCTCTTTCTGCGAAAATTTGCTAATCTCAATAGTTAAACCATGAATCTTATCAGCAGGGAAATATTTATTATAGAATAATTGCAAGCATTCTTCTTTGCTAGTAATAGATCCAGGTTCTAAACTATTATACCAAGTTTTAGCATCTCCTCCCAAGGTAAAAGGAAACAACTTTAAGAAATAATAGCGTTGGTGAATCTCATCTTTACCAAATAAAACAGATAAATCATGCAAAACAATATGTTCAAAAGGAAATTCATTGTCTCTCCCATTAAACTTAAACTTCTCAGCCTTTTTAATTATTTCGGGATCAACACTAAACTCATAATCTTTATCTTTAATTTTAATAGCTGGAGCATTCATTTTCTTAGTAACAGGAAAATAATCAGCAAGAGAAGAATTTTTATTGCTATCAAGTTTATCCAATTTATCAAGATTCGAATCCATAAAAGCCATAGCAATTGCATCTTCTTCCTCACAAGAAGAAGTTTCATATTCATCATCACAAGACTCATTATCTTCCAAATCAGACTCCACATTTTCAATAATAGATGATTCAGGCAATTCAGGTGTTTCAGTTGTCTCAGATGTTTCAGGTGTCACTTCTTTGTCTATGCTACCACATATTAAATCATTTTCAGTACTAGTAGACATCTTAGACAATGGTGAACTAGATAAAACTTTTCCTTTTTTCTTAGGAACAACAGCAGAAACAGCATTAGGTGAAAAGTTTGGCCTACTTAGCAAGTCCGTACCTCTACGAGTAGTTGAAGGCCTCAGTTCCTTCGGAGTGTTCTTTTCCTTTCCCATAGTTGGGAGCAAGCAAGTGCAGCAAATAAATGATAACAAGTGGTCTTACCAATAAAGCTAGGTTCCCCGGCAACGGCGCCAGAAAATGTCTTGATGCCCACAAGTATAGGGGATCGCTGAAATCTTCGTTGGGAAGTATTACCCAAATTTATAGTTCGACTCGATGGGAACACAAGAATACCAATAAGACTTTGGCAATTGAGGCGTCACTCTCAACCACACCTGTATATCAATAAACTTGCAGCAGTAATAGTGATGGCAGTAAGGTGATTCAAGCAAGCAAAATAAATCAGCAAGTAACAAGGGTTTCCCAGTTTTCACCGGAAAAGTGAAAGTGTAACTCAGGGATTTAAAACGTAGGCACGAGGTGATAGCGGGGTGTTGCATGAATAAGATTGATCATATAATAAGATATAAAGCAATGGGACTTATCTCTAACTCCGATATATGTAGGTATGTGTTCCATAAATAGTTGTGCGTACTAACCAAGAGAATTTGCACAACATCTATTGTCCTACCTGCCCATTTCACCGGGGCCAACTTGGAACTACAGGTAATTAAGGTCTACCCTTTCGAATAGCCCGGAACAACGCATTAACACTTCATGAACACATAGAATCCTCAAACTAATACATCTCCCCCTTGTTTTCCCTACCTGTCACTTTTAGGGTTCGCAGGTTCAACATAATAGCAGGTAATACACTTTGCAGATAGATACCAAACTCAAATATATGATGGGGCAAAATAAGTTCAGTACTGAAATCATGCCACTCGGGCCCTAGTAGCAAGCATTAAACATAGCATAAGTGCATCAACACAATACAAAAGTATCTTCAAGATAAACCCCTAGGATCTAGAACAACGGGTACCATTACATGATCAATCTCATCCAATCCCCATCCACCTCATGTGCCTACAGGGACTACTCACACATGGTGATGGTGAGGGAGCTCATGGTCGATGGAGATGAAGGCGGTGAAGATGGCGGTGAAGACGGCCTCCGGATCTCTCCTCCGGGGGAGAAATCCTGGATCAATCTGTCTCCGAAAACGAAGATCGTGGTGGTGGCGGCGCTCTGTTTCGCGAAAGCTCTCTCCTAGGGCGTCCACTTTTTCGTATATATGAAGGGGTACGCGGAAGACCGAGGGAGAGGCGGTGCCCGACGCTCCAGATAGGTGGGCCCACGCGGTCAAGGAATCTGACCGCGTGGGGCCCACCTTTTGGGCCTCGTGCGCCTCCTCGAGTCCGTCTTTTGCACGATGTCCTTCTTTTCCATAAAAAATGACGTGGTATTTTTCCCCGATTTAATTTCCTGCAAAAACAACCAGAAAGGAGACTTTGCTAAAAACAGCGTCAGATTCAGCAGTTTTATTCAAATATGGGAAGATTCCGGAGCAAATTACGAAGCAAAGTGCTTGGAAAAGTAGATGCATTTTAGGTGCATCATCGTACCACACAGTGCGGAACACATTCTCAGATCCCTACGACCTTAGTATGAGCTCAGAGCATCATGATCACTTATCATCAGCTTCCTTCCAGTTGTGGAGGACGGTATCGGAACGGTTTCCGTTGCGCCACTCTGATGTCCGGAGAGGAAGTTCATTAACTCGTCTTGCTCTACCATCTTTCCCACTTATACCTTCGGACAAGAAACTATTTCTTTAGTAAGGTATATTTCGGCAACGATCTTGCCTCTGTCGTGAGACATGTATCCAACTGATTTCTTAGATACACTACAAAGATGAATTTATCCGTTTTAGGTTTGATCATATCAAAAACACTAAAATATCAAAACGACAATCTAGGCTAAAAGCCATGCCATAACTCATATGGTATTGTCTCCATGGATTTAGATGGTTTCCCTATTACCTAAAGTGAATGTTTTGTTCCTACCATACGACTCTAATGATCACAAAAATTCGATAAGAGATTTTATTTACCATACACTATCCGATAGCGTGTGATTACGACGTCCTAACACACCATAACATTGTGGTGTTCCATGCGGCGTAATTTGTGGAACTCTTTTCACAAGTTTTCCAATGATATGCCAAACTCATAACTCAAATCAATGTTTCCTCGATCAGTATCGCAGGAATTTGATTTTCTTGTTAAGTTTATCTCTCTTACTTCACTCCGAACTTTGTTTGATCTTATCAAACTTTTCAGACCAGCATTTCATTAAGTGGATATGCCCATATGTACTCAAATCATTGGTGAAGTTTACAAAATAATGATTTCACTACACGTTGAAGTACTTCATTGATTCACACACATCGATATGTATGATTCTCAACAAGTTAAATACCCGTTTTCCGAAACGGTGTCTTAGTTACCTTGCAAGTGTCAAAAGATCAAATCTAAGGATTTGGAGATCCATGTGAATGGAGCTTCTCAATGCGTATAACTCAAAACGTTAGTGCCACAAGATTGTGGTGTCATTACTAAGTTTGTATACTCTGGCATTAATGTTATAAATGTGTGAGCTACTACCATCTAGATTCAAATAACAACATTTCATCGGTGTATGATCATTAAAGATATCACTCATAAATGTAGGACAACAATTTGTCACTTACAAATATGAATAATTGTCTCGCTAGAGGCAAGACACACTTATAATGATCATGCTAACAAGCGATCTAATGGAATTTGTTCAAATCAAATTTAATCTAAATGGTAGATGCAGAGAGAGTGTCTGTGGCCATCACAACATATTCACAACATATTGCCTGCCATTATCAACACACATTGTCTCTTCATCCTTCCAAGCTACTCAAGCAGAAAATCTTGTTTTCATAAAATATGACTAGTATCAAATCTTAGTCACTACTGCAAGTACTTGTTTAGGTAAAACATTCATAACTTGTATATCATATATACCATCATCATTGATGACTTCCCGGTGATTCGTTTCATCTTCTTGATTCTTAAACGTAATCAAGAATTCATGAAGGTGAATGATTCCCCTTGCATGACATAGTCTATAACAAAACATTTGCATCAGGCAACATTTTCCATCTTGGTTGAGAAGAAAACCTGATTTACGGTGGATACAGATCATCAGTCTTAGCGACCATTCCAAATGTTCGCGATCTGTCAATACGCACCCACAGTTCATTCTCTATGGCAGAGATCATAGCATACACTGGACTATGATGGATTATCCGCACAAAACTTGATAATCTAAATTATCCTTTTGTTTAGCGGAATCTCCGGGTCTATCTCCTATCGGGTTTTGTATCAAATAGAGCAAATGGTTTAAACAAGGAGTATCCTCAAGCTACGGTATAAAAATATGAAGTTTGGACCCACCTTTTAAGTTTCTCAATCGCAAGAATGCACCTAAGTTTATGTCTGCTTAAACTTTCGGTACTTGTGTTCCGAGTCCATGTCTGTACATGCTAGGCTCGCCATAACACCCTCTGACGTATTTGCGCGTGCAACGTGGCTTACACCCACTGTATGCGAACGAAGAGACGAGTCTAACCGCAATGCGGCGTACCCCGTAACGTAGAACTTTATTGGTGGTGCACGACAGAGGGAGAACACTATTATCGGAATTTTGGGAGGGATCATCTTATATTACTACCGCCGTGTGATGCATGTAAAATGCATAAATGAACTTTACATTTTATTACTTGATATTCCAACTTATTTGCATCATATATGGGTTATATTTATGTTTTATAATGATTTTAGGGGATAATTCACAGTTTCCCCATTTATTTGGAATTAACCCTGCAGAACCAGAAAACCTCTTTTTCCATGTTTTTGACTTTCAGGGACCAAACGACGTCCAAATGACCTAATATTTTACGGGGCCCAATATTTGGAAATAAGAAGACGTACCAGCCAAGGATCCGCGAAAAAGGAAGTCCGAGGAAGAAATTAGATGGTCCCACGCGGCCAGGTACAGTGCCCGTGTGGGACCACCTCTTTTATTCCTCGTGGCTCCGATGCCGTCCGTTTCCGTCTCCGTGGCTTCGTCTTGACCTAAAAACGTCTATAAAAATAGTCCCCCGAGGAGTTTCGCGTGGAGCGCCGCCGAAACACAGAAACCACGAAACAGAGACCTGGAGTTGCAGATTGGAGGGGGAAAACTCCGGTGGGGCGCTGCCGGGGTGGTCTCCATCTTCTCCAACGACTTCTCCACCGTCTCCATGATGAAGGGGGAGTAGTCCACCCCCTGGACCTTGGGTTTGTGGTGGTAACTTGATCTAATCTCTCTATGTATGATCATTGTTGGAGTCCATATGATGTGCCTTGCATAAGTATGGATCTATCTATGTAATTCTTATGGTGGATATTGTGGTATGAGATGATTTGTTATACATTTACTGTTGTGCTGGAGCTTTTATGATTTGTCATACTTTGGAGATATTCTATGATGCATGTGATGGTTTGATTTATGCATAATGCCTTGTTTATCCTTGTCATGAGGTGATTGACACCACCAAGTGTGGATAGATGAGAGAGATGTGGTCATGCACACGAATTATGAATCATTGCACCAGTGTTTAGAATATTGTCCATTATGAAGTATGATGTATGTAGGTACGGGATGGCCGATGTGACACGGCATATGTATTGAGTGACATGTGAAATACAGCCCAACATCCTTTATCTGGGGGTAAAAAGGAAGAGTATGATGTGGGAGTGACAGCAACCACGCTAGCCTTCGCTCCGGATTCGCTGACTTGATGAAGCCAAGTCAGCGAGCTACAGTGCCCCGCTGACTTTGCTCATTTTCGGCCACCGGTTCGCGAACCGACGATCCAGATCAGGGGCTACAGGAGGCTCTCTACAGTGTTCTGTGAACAGTGCTCCGCGAACAGGGTTCTATGAACAGTACTTTGTGAACAGTGCGTGCCAATCTGGGCTGTCCGATTTCGATCCGACGGCTCGCACAGCCCAAGTCAGCCTACTGTAGCTGTGACTTGGCTCTTCAAAGTCAGCCAAGCCGCGCACGCTAGCCTTACGAGGGTGACATAGCAACACAAATGAGTACTTATTTCAACTATGTGTTTTAGGACATATAGCCGTCATAAAAGCTACCATTAAAACTTGACAATTGTGTGTACTTTATCTATAACATGATAATCACCGTAGATGAGAGAGAGAGGATTAAGTGAACCCATGAACCCATGTCCATTGTTCCAATAAGAGAAAACCTTTGTCTTGTCCTCTTGCATTGAAGAGGATTGGGACACTTTTACATTCTTGTTTTGTTACATTAAACTTCCATCAATTAAATCAATCACCTTGTTCTTTAAACTTGTTTAGTGCATAATCAACTAAAACTTGTGACACTTTAGTTGTAGGGAATAGATAACTTTTCCTTCTTGCTCCTGCGGATCGATACCTTACTTCCACATTGAGAGGTGCTACAGTGATCCCCTGCTCTTGGGGGTTATCACCGTGTAACTAATATATAAACATATATATACATACACAATATAAGATGCACTATCTACATAACATCTATAATGAAATGTAATGCGACATGATATGGTCTCCTCTGCGCCGATAGTCTCCTTCACGCCGACAGTTTATAAAAATTTAATAAACCTACCTTGACCATATCATATTGCCCCTGCAAAATAAAGTTAGACGCTTTCTACTTTATCTTTTGCATGTTTTACGTGGCTGCTAGGGCTTCCGCACAAGAACCGTTTCTTACCTACGAAAACAACCACAACAACGATAAGATAATTGTCTCTATTACACCCCTTTCGGGGCCCTCTATTGCAAATGATATATCAACTATTGTAGGATATACAGACACCCGCTAGCCACATATACGGTACAAGCCGTATGTCAAGTGTGGAACCAGTCTCGCGTAAGAGTACGCGTAAAGTCGGTCTGGGCCGCTTCATCCGACAATACCGCGATATAAACAAGTACAAGCGAGAGGGTAACAAATGTAGAATCGATGCCCACATTCAACATGTGTTCTAACCGTACAGATATATCTACGCATAGATCGGCTCTGATACCACTGTTGGGGATCGTAGACAGAAAACAAAAAATTTCCTACCGACGATAACCATAAACTAGCCAAGAACTATACTATGCAGATATACTCTACGGAGGAGAACGAAATACATACCCTTGTAGACCGTAAGCGTCGACGATCAAAATATCTGTTTTGATGACGACGCGTGATGAAGACGACGTAGCCGACCTCAAGGTCGTGTAGAGGAAGAAGACAGCTCCCAGCACCAAACAATGGTGCCTCGCGGTTCCACACACGTACGGTGTAGATGACGACCTCCGGGCTCCAGATCCAGTAGAGCAGCGAAAGCGGAAGACTTGGACCCAGCAGCACGGCGGTGTGCGTATGGTGGAGAGAACTCTCTCAACCGTGCGTGGCCTCATTTGCGGAGTCACGTCTAAACGGATGGGAGAAAGAGAGAGGAAGGTGCAATTTAAAAGGCATGGGGTGCACCTCTATATAAAAGGTGGAGGGAGGCTGCCAGACCTGCTGGCCGGGCGGTGTGGGACTATTCCCACACCAGCCACGCCCCAACCAGGTGCGCCATGTGGCCCACCTAGGCCGGCTGGCCCTCCCCACCCTTTTCTTTTGGGGTTTTTCCCCTAATGGGCATCTAAGGCCCATGTAGTGAAAAATGCCTTTAAAATTCGAAATTAATTAAGTAAAAATATATTTAACCATTAATTACACTAATTAATATTAAATACATTTTATCTAATTTATTCCGACTCCGAAGAACCTTTCTCCGGCCCCCGAACTCCGTCGGATATCACCCGGAACACTTCCGGTGTTTTTCTCTCTATTTTCTTCTCTACGTCCAATCTAAATAAACCGTCATCCACCCTTAAGTGTATTACCCCATGGTTCGGGATCACTCCAGACATGATCGAGACACGCTCTCCGATCAATGACTAACAGCGGGGTCTGGATACCCATGATAGCCCCCTGTGTGTCCACGAATGCCTTTCTATCGTTTAAACCTTTAGACGTCCAGTCTCATCCTCTTGCCTAGCGATACTTAGATTGTCCGAGCGTCGTTCTCCGGTATCACGATTACCGAGCATGACCTCGTCATCGACAAATCTATCTTTACTCGTCTGTGATATTACATCCCCGTGACCTAGTCACATGTTTGCAAGCTCATTGATGTAATCTCACCGAGTGGGCCCATAGTATCTATCCTGCTATGTGGATTGGCAATTCCCGCTCTTGATCACTCGCCTCTACTGCTTCCTTCCGATACCCTAAAGTGTCACCTTTATTGTCACGCTATATAAGTCATGCCGCTTGATGCGATCAGCCGTATCTTTCAGAAGCAGAGATTTGATATGATCTCACAGTCGAAAGTATGAACACTACGTTTCTATATTTTGGGTATGTCCATCAAATCATTCACCTAATGATATGACTCCGTTGTTAACCGACGCCATTGTCCATGATCAGGAAACCTTGATCATCTGTTACCCAACGAACTAGTTAAATAGAGGCTACTAGGGACCTGGTTGTTTTCATACCACACGTGTATTAATGTTTCCGCGTAATACAGTTATAGCATGGTATTAAAACATATAATGAACAATTGAGATATGACAAATAAAATCACTTTATTAATTGCCTCTAGGGCATATCTCCAACAAAATTTACAGTAGAATCTTTGTATAATGTTCTTAAGTTGAGTCAGACCGGTCGTCCTTTTAGGAAAATGTGGTTCGTTAAGATTCCTGCCAAGATAAAAGTTTTTCTTTGGCTAATGTTTCAGAGGACTATCTTCACTAGGGATGTACTGAAGCATAGAGGATGGGTAGGACAAACTAATTGTCTCTTCCGTAGTAGTGAAGAAAGCATAGATCATTTGTTTATTCATTGTCCTATGGCTAAGCATGCGTGGAGTGTAGTGTAGTGTACCTTTGATATTAAGATCATGTTTAAAACTGTAGTTGAGATGTTTAGTTGGGTGTACAAGTTTCCTGTTAAGATGCGTAGTATCATTGCTATAGGAGTAGCTGCTGTGGTATGGTCACTATGGAAAAACAAGAAATGCGGCCTGTTTTGATAAAGTATTTCCATATGATCCTACATGTGTCATAGAGAAAGCTGCTTATTGGCTAAATTTGTGGGCTGATCTACAGAAACTAGATCGACAAGAGATACAACGCCGAGGATCGAAGTCGCTGCTGCGAGTGGCGGATGAAATATTTAGCAAGAGGAAAGGATGGGCACCGATGGTGCTGAGAATCGCTGGATGAGAAATGGTAGTTGGTGTGAAGAGGGGGATTCAAAAAGCTTCATGAAAAGAGAAAGCTCGAGAAATTAGGGTTGTTTTACTTCTTTCTATCAAAAAATGTGATGTTTTCTGTTGTAGATGGACATTAAAGGATACTGAGGATCGTATACCTGTAGAAGTTCTATTTTCTTCGTAGTGGTTATGCTTGGTGTTGGAGACCAGTAGTAGGTTTATGGATGAAAAAACGTAGGGTGCGATGTGAGGTTGGAGCCAAACATTGTATTATCGGTTTCGTTTTCCTAGAAATGAAATCGGGGGCGAGGAGCTCCTTCAATCAAAAAAAAAAAAAGTCCAGTCAAAAGCCAAAACCAAAAGCAATTATTTAGATACTTTTGTTACTTATAAGGGAAAATCTAAAAGTCAGAAATAAGGCTAACCAAACAGGGCATAAATCCTGAAACGATCCATTCCTAGGCTTATTCAAGTTATAATCTCTACTATATAATATTGAAAGACGACCGTGGTGGTACGTCAAAAAAACCAACAAGCTCATGCCTCCCCTCGCTAAAAAACCCGGTTCGTATGTCAAAATAAACCGCAGCAAAGTTTGCTAACCCACCCACGCACGACTCCTCCACGGTCTTAACAAGAAAACGAGCTGGCCAAGGCAAACGCACCCGCGAATCCTGGCACAGAACACGTGATCAAAGTTGCGATCGGATGCCTCATGACTCTGTCGTACAAGAAACCAATCCAAACCCGAGTCAGCCTCTGCTTGCCTTATTGTGTGAGCCTTTAAATACGGGCGATTGATTGCGCTGCATCTGCATCAAATCGATCCAACCTTAAGATCCAAATCGTGCTAGCAATACAACGAGAGATCAAACAAGAAACATGGCGGTGACGACGGCGGACAGAAGCAAACCCGTCCAGATCATAGGCCCCCGCGGGTGAGATGACCCCTCCGACCTTCATCACATCATCGTGATCCTGACGATTACCTGGACGTAGGTGCAGCCCGCAGGGTGTAGCGCAGGCATAATTTTCTTCGGGTACTTCGCGAAGATGTCCGCCGGTCGTACCTGACGCGTCCGTGCTGCTCGCCGTGCCGGCGACACACGAACCGCTGGACGCCGGGCTGCTTCGCCGAGCATCGGCTTCGGGCTGCGCCCCACCGCGCCGAACGCCGCGCACGGGGACGTCCTCGACAACGGGGTGAGAAGCCCCACCGCGCGGCGTGCTGTCAAGGGCCAGCGCCGGTCGCCGGCCGGGGAGTGGAGCCCGGCGAGCCTTGGGCTCGCGAACGGCAACTCCAACGGCGTCGCGCCCGGGACGCACCTCCCCGCCGGATCTTCTTCCGAGGAGGAGGACGAGGCGCCGGGCCCTTCGGTTCCTCGCCGTTGAAGCCGCCGGCGGCGGCGGCGGAAGGTGGTGGTGGTGCGGCTTTTGGCCACCGCCAGCAAAAGGGGATCGCGGGGAGGTGCAGTTGCTCTGGAGGGCGGAGACGAAATCGTCTCACCTTATCCCGATCGGAACGGCTGCGCTGGGCTGGGCTGGACCACGACCTGGTCAAAAGGCCGGACAGGCTGCAGTCAATGCTCTGTACGAGCAAGAAAAAAAGGTAACATAGTGGTGGCGTGAGCCACGGTAGTGGCTGCCTGGTTTTGGCCTATAGCCATTTATTTTTCTGATTAACTCCCAGCTATTTCAGTTTTTATACATAAATGTTTGTTAGTAGTTTATACTTCTCTCTATATCAATGAAATCATCTCCTAGCTGCTTTTCGTTAAAAGAAATCAGTTTCTTCCTTCATCCTTGAGCAAACAAGGAAAAGCGATAGAGATCGGTGTGCATGGATGACCAATGAATATATATTTAGAAAAACTGAAAACCGTCGATGAAGCCTATTATTAGCAAAATAAAACAATTAAAGACTCAAACCAGTTGAAAAAATGCAATCAAGTGAGAAAGAAGTATGCAGATTGAGATACAGAACTGAAGAAAAAAAAAGAGAAAGATAGAAATATAAAAATATGTAGGCACAACAAAAAGAACCAGAATAAAGCAAATTAAAGCCAACCGCGAGTTTAGGCGCAAAACACCATACAAAGATTCGATTGTAATGGAGAACCATTCATACTAGTAATTGAGCACGTGCACATGCACGTAAGTTGTACTACAGTATGCGTTTGTATCCGATCTACCACCATAGAAACATATACAACAATAACGATTGTCTTCTTTCTACAAAAATGGAACATTCAATTCCTTTCTTAAAACAATAGATCCATCCACTGCATTGCAGACTTTAGATCAAAGGCTGATCCAAAACAAGCTAAAGTGATGGGAATTTGTGTTGCATATAGAGCACTGAAAACAACACTAAACAACATTGATGAAGCTATTCTAAAAAGACACCAAAAGCTAAATGATCAAAGACCGGCATTTGCATGGCAAACTCGAGGTTCAAAGCACAAGTTTCCAGGATCTCGACTCACGAAAATATCACACTTGCGACATTTAGAATCTGGACACAACGTTCAACTTTTGATTGTCGAAAACTTCTCAAATTAGTAAAAGCCTAAGAGAACAAGCACAATTGAAGCTTATTATATATTCATCCTATGTCTTTCTCAAATGAGTAGAGCATACTTGTTGACCAATTACATATTCTACAATAAGAACTGGAACAAGCCTGACATGGAGCAGGCAAAGATTTCTGATCCTACAACTCACAGCGAGGAAACAATGTGTAACAAATAAACTCTGTGAAAGAAGGCAAGGCCAAAATAAGAAAATAGACAATTAGGAAAGAGTTGCTCTTCTGACCTTCGTGGCGTGAAAACCCACCTAGTGCTTCAATAAAAGACGTTGATTAAATATGCGGTAAAAAGATTATATTCCTACAGGAAACAGCAGCATACTTACATAGATATCTATGGTAAAAATTGAGAAAAAAATTATACTACTATACAATCTACATACTCATATATATCGTTTTAACATAAGGAGGAGCGGTTTGGTTTGGATCATACATACCATAGCTAATATTTAAGCTTCAATATTAGCTAGTGATAGAAAATCATGCAAATTTTCTGCATGAACCACATCATCAAGTATATGATACATTATCTTAGCAAATTCTGTAATCCTTATTAAACTAAACAATAAAAAGGCTATGTTCAGGGAAAGAATCTTAGCTTATGGTAACATATATCACGACAATATGTAATAAGCGTACCTGGAACTTGATGCTAGCGTCTCCCAGTCTTCACCATCCTGCTCCCCTGCATTACCGAGCTAGTAAACACAACGACACCAATAATAATGGTTAATATGATTTTGGCATACGTGCACATAGTAAAAGCTTTAGATAATTGTCCCTGTCCAAGTAGCTATCAGAAACGGCTCCAAGATCATAGTACATAATAGGATTTCTCCAACACGATCAGTAAGGGGATGGTTGGATTATATGGAACAGAAAATAGTACAACCGTAGAAGAACGATCCTCCATTGAATACTTGGTACCTATAAACAATTCACATGAAAAGAGACTGTATGGCCATACCAAACGTTTGAGACGGAGGCTGGAAGGCGCTGCTGCAAGCGACTTTTTTTTACAGGAAATTTTGACAGGGTCTGCAAGCGATCTGATCCGGGCGAGAATACTTGAACTGCACTATACAATTGGTGGGCTGGTAGCAACCAAAGCTTAGAGCGAGGTGAACATGCGATGACGACCTGATACGTCGACGATTCGTGTATCTCCACCGATCCATCTCCATGAAGTCGGCGTCAAAGAATTCGGCTACGAACACCCAAAACATGTATGTGTCCTCGAAGTTAGCCAAGAGCCCTAGCGATGCGTCGATCCCCACGTCGCCACTGCCTGCGCTTCTCTGCTCTTGTCGGCCAAGCAATGCGTCCATCTGCTGCCCGCCGCCGTGCTCTGGTTGCGGATGCAGCAGGCGGCCGGCTGGACCACGCGGACGCGATTGGTCTCATACTCTCATTGTCAGTTTGCCATGGCTGCGGCAGTTGAGGACGACGGGCGAAGATGCGAGTATGGAAGCGCAGGAGGACGGCGGGGATTTGCAATCGTGATTAGGGGTAGGCTTTCCGGGCGGTTAGTTTTGATGTGCACATCATACAACATTGGGATGACGTGGGTCGTTGGATTTGGACAGATGAATGGTCAAGATGATCCGGATCTGATAGTCTCTCTCTTTTAATAGTAGTGGTGATATCGCAATAGAAGAGGAAGTTATTACATCTGGCATATACTTTCAAGTTTCAATATCAAGTTATCAAAGAGATAAGAGCATATACCGTTAATCTGTCTACCTATTTTTATGTGTCAACTTGATACTCATACGGGTAAAAAAACTTATTCTACGCATGTCAATCTATTTGGAGAAAAATTGGATTATGCCAACATTTTTCGACAAATTTTATTTTTAATTCCCGTAGCAACGCACGGGCACTTTGCTAGTAAATAAATAAAATTGTATGGCCACAAAATATCAATGAATTTAGCATTTGTCCGGTGGATTCGGGGGCGCTGCTCGGGCACCATCCCATTGTGTCGGATATGTGTCCGGTACCCAAAGCGGACATATTTTTTCGTGTGCCGGACAATATGCCGAGGGTGTGCTCTGTTTTTTTTTAGGATAAAGGGTGTGCTCTGATGGTATGCATTCCGCTCATACAGGGCCAAAGGAAATAAGCCCAAGTCTTCCCACGCGAGAGTGCGTGCGAGATAATGGGCCCGTTGGGCCATCTGATCACGAGAGGAAACTGAATTCCTCGCCGTCTTGCACTCCCAGTGTCCTCCCCCCACTCGCGACAAGCCACAAGCGACGGACGCAGGACACCTTTCCCCCCCGATGTTCCCCGGCGGTGCCGCCGACGGCAACGGTCACCTGCCGCGCCCGCGCAGGCCGCGGCGCGTCGGCGGCATGGGCTCCCCTCCGGACCAGCCCGCCTCGGCCCCGCCGCCGCCCTGCACCGACTACGACATGGCCTACTTCAAGGCCTACTCCCACATCGGCGTCCACGAGGAAATGCTCAAGGTTACTCCCTCGCGCGCGCACACGCAAACCGCTCTCCCATTTCTCTCTGTGTGGATTCTGCCCCGTGTAGTCTTGTTGGAGGGTCGGGCGCCTGCCTGTACGGCTGTTGCATCGGTGGGCGGCGGGGTTAGGGTTTTGTTTACTGCGGGCAGCGATTTGTGGACCGGATCGTCTCTGTCGAACAAATCAAGCTGGTCTGCGGTTACTTACTCTTCTGTTACCTGCGAGGATGTGACCTAGTGTTTGCCATGGGTTCAGTTAGTGTATAAGCTCGCATGGTTGGGGCTGTTTATTGACTAAATACACAGCGTGGAAATCATGTTCCTGCACGAGTAGATGTGTAGTTTAATTATCCCGTATGGTGGTGCTGCTAACATAACACTGCTGTTGCCCAAATGCCATGCTTATTTGGTAGCATTGTTTGTCAATTGTCACGTACCTGAAAGTTTTCAGATGCTGGTGTCGGGTATGAATTATGAAGTGCAGCTGCGGGTGTGGCTTATGGAGAATGCCACACTGTATCTAATTCCTAATAAACCTAATGAAAAAGGATGTCTCAGAATCTTTTAATATAGGTGATTTCAATAGTGTCTCTGGATTGCTCAGGTCTCGAGCTAATGAAATGTCATCTTTTTTTGATTGGTGTTAATTTTGTGATTGCTAATTGCAGGATCATGTGAGGACTAATACTTACAGAAATGCTATCATGCATCACAAAGATCTAATTTCAGGCAAGGTCAGAGATTACAGTTTTTATACTTGCTGCACTACATGATATTCTTGGATAGGTACCAAACATGATACAACTTTCTGTGCACTCAATTAACTCTCATGAATGGTTGGCATGGCAATTTTCAGGTTGTGTTGGATGTTGGCTGCGGCACTGGCGTTCTTTCTATATTTTGTGCTTTTGCTGGTGCCACCCGGGTAATTCAGTTGGGCACTTATATATATTGTTGATGATATTATATCATTGGAACTTCTGCTGATTTTTCTAAGTGCTCCTCCTGACTATATAGATGTTCAGTATGTTCCTAATGTTTGCTGGTCTTCAACCTTATTACGCATTTTTCTTCTTATTTTCCTCTCTGTATAAGTTGGTCATTTGGTGAATTCGTACTTAGAAGATGTCGATCAGTGGTATATCCATGATGTAATTAATTGTTATGTTGATCTTACATGTCCTTTTGTGATCAACATATCTGAGAAAAAAATTGATATTCTCAAGAGAGAACCAGGATCAAACTCTTTTCACCAAAAAATAGATTAGCACTAGGTAGTCATTTAGAAAGCTGCATTAATGCATGCATTGACCATGTGATATGTACAGAAAATCTATTGTACCAGTTGTTTACCACATACTAGCAGCTTCCATGCTTACACTTTTATGTGCTTTGAATCATCTTTCTTTTGATTGCAACAATTTGAATCATCTTTCTTTTGATTGCAACAATTTAATCATTTCTTCTACAAACAACAAGTAAATAAAGTCTGATGTATTGCCCTTGAATATTGTGTGTTCTTTCTTTTTGCGTGAGGGTTGCAGATTGTTCTTGGTGATTTTTATCTGCTAATTCAATTCATGATTTGATGACAGATTTCCAGTTTTATTTACTTATAATTCATCTTGTTGATGAGTTTATTTTGTTCTCAGGTCTATGCAGTCGATGCAAGTGATATTGCATTGCAGGTAAATTCTCTCTTGCGTTTTCCCCTTCCGGTTGAGATTGCAAAACTACAAGTGTTAATAAGCTTGTCACACTGTTGCACCTTCTTTGCTGCATAGAAATGTAACCCTGTTGTCAAATTGGATAGTGGATCTTCTATATGTCGACAAAGTCCAGCCCAGCACTCCTCCTGTGTGCTAGTTGACAACTAAATACAACATGGAGAAGCCTCTCATGATCAAATAAATAGTGATAGAATACTTCCTAGCTTGAGAACTGGTGCTACCTATAGCAAATTCCCTTGCTTGATATTCTGTTACTTTTCTATCTGCGAATAATATGTATGTTTGCAAGATGCCTTTGCAATTTTTCTCATATCAATTTTATTGTTGTTATCTTCTACAAATGATAATAGTTCTATTGTCTTTAATCTGAACTTATTTAGGCAATGGAAATTGTGAGAGAAAATGAGCTGTCTGACAAAGTCATTGTTTTGCATGGCCGAATCGAGGTACATCTTTTTGATCTAGCCTTTGCCATTTCATCACCAGTTGCATGTACCTAAATCTTTATCATACTTTTATGTGAGATTGGAGCCTTCTCTTGCTTTTGAGATTATAGCCAACTAGCACCATCCGTAAAATTATATCTTGACTGTAGTTGCGCTAGCATCCTTAAAGTTCTACTTTTAGATCTTTAGCGTTATGCAACTTGACTTTTGGAATATCCAAATGCAGGATTGCCAAATTGAAGAAAAAGTTGATGTCATCATATCTGAATGGATGGGATACATGCTTCTCTATGAGGTTCTATAAATATATTTTCGTACAACTGAACTTATTCCGCATAGCACTTTACATCTGTCCTGTGTGGGAAATTTGAAATTTAATTATGTTGATGGTAGAGTATGCTGGGGAGCGTAATTTTTGCTAGGGATAAATGGCTTAAGCCAGGGGGTCTGATTCTTCCATCTCACGCTTCGGTAAGAGTTTGAGCAAAATGTTTTGTAGCAACTATTTGTTTGAGACATATATTGGAAATTATCAGGCTGATCTACAAGAAATTATTTGTGCTGCAGCTTTATCTTGCACCTATTACAAATTTGCGGAGATATCAGGATAGTATTTACTTCTGGCGAGATGTATATGGTATAAAAAGTGAGTTCATTGTCCTTTGATTTTGATTTGTTCTCTGTATACTAGTGTAGATTCCCAAATATGAGGAGACTTAATTAGTTGCTTGTTCATAATGTGTCAATATGGAAAATAGCTTCTGAAGTTGGCTTCACTGGGAAGCTAACTATCGTTCTCATTCTCAAATTAATCTTTAGTATCTTTGCTTGATGTCAGTGTCCTCAATGATGCCTCTTGCAAAACAATGTGCATTCATGGAGCCTTCTGTTGAGACTATTAGTGGAGAGAATGTTTTGACATGGCCAGCGGTGGTGAGATATTTCTTGCTGAACTTTGTATTCTTCTCTGCTTGACATGCATTGTGTGTGCATATCACTCTTGGATCTCAGCATATAGATTAATTCCTGTCTGTGCAGCTATGCTTTGTGCATATCTACATGTGAAGTCATGTGAATTAACTTTATATAACTTGGGGTCCCTGGAGTAGGTCGCACAAGTGGATTGTTATACCATACAGGCTCCAGACCTTGAAACTATTACCGCTGCATTTAAGTTTACATCAATGTTACAAGGTCAGTTGTACTTCAATCTTTTTACATCTGAGAGAGATACACATGGTAAACACAATTCATGATTTTATCTAGTAAATTTGTGCAGCATGGTTTTTATTGATCCTATAACCAAACAATTTTTCTGTGGATTTCTCGTGCCATAACCGTACCAGGCCTGTTTGAGAGGGCTTAAGCTTGATCACTCTCGGCAGAGTGCTGTTGGAGAGGCTTTTAGATAAGCTGTGGTTTCCTCATCTTAGAACTTTCTAAATCTTTGTCCCACGTCAAAATGCAAGTCATAATAGGACCCCAAAGAGTGCAATATTTTTTTTAATAAATTCATTCAGAAAAGAAGAAAGGACACCGCCTTGACCATAACTAAATAACTACAATTACCCAAATTTTAACAATCCTATCACCAATTCAACATACATCCTTAACACCAGTGTGACCTGAGGCTGCTAAGAATTGCCACCTTGCCGCAACATGTTCGCAAGCAGGTAACACATAGTTCTCCAGGAAGCAGAGTAGAGACTGACTTATTCTATCAACAGAGATAATGGCCATGGTACCCTTCCATTAAGTGCTATGGAAAAATCAGAAATGATGTTTGTGTCGGTAGAGCCATACATACGTGCAAAGATATACTAACATAAAATGTGTGTGCATAATTTGTATTTTAGGGTAGATTGAGAAATTATTGGGCCTTTTTGTTCAAGATGGAGTGTCACTTGAAATTATTAATGCAGATAATTATATATATTTTGTATAGAAAATTACCAAGACATGTGAAAACAACTTAATCTTCGGTATCATTGTAGTCCTTGAATATTTCTTGCTTATCTTCATCCACATGGAAAAGTAATGCCAGTCCTGCTCTTTTCTGTCATCTGTTATTTTCAGCTCCATTGCATGGGTTTGCATTTTGGTTCGATGTCGAGTTTAATGGGCCAGTTCGCCAGAAAGTTAAGAAGCAAGCAAGCCAACCCTTGGATGAGAACATGCAAAATTCCAGCCCAAGCAATAAAAAGAAAAAACAAGATGTCTCGATTGTTCTGTCTACTGCTCCAGAGGATGCGCCTACCCACTGGCAGCAGGTGATTGCTTTAAACAGCACCACAGTAGTTTCCTTTTCGCTTAGTTATATGTTTAGTTTGAAATACCTAGAAATTTGCATTGCTAACATCCACAGGGGTGCTCTTTCTTGTAATGCAGACTCTCTTGTACTTATTTGAACCTATCGAGCTAAAGAAAGACCAGATTCTGGAAGGTTCTGTTACCATATCTCAGAGCCAGCAACATGCTCGCTTCCTCAATATCTGCCTGAAATATTTGTGAGTTTGATTGCTCTGGTTTGGTGCTATCTAGTTTTCTCATTTCCTGTTTCCACTTCCAAATTGGATATAACTCTGAATCCCTCCTGTCTTTGCAGTACTGGAGATCAATTGTACGTTAAGGAATCCGTGATGCGATAGCATGGAAAACTTCACCAGAGTAATATGTTGCAGATAGGTGGGTGCAGATCTATTGTTCATGTGCATCATGGACTTTATTGGTTATTGCAATTTTCGAGCATTCTGATTGAAGAGGACATCATGATGTCAAACAGATCAACATATGCTGTCATTTAGTCTGTAGTTGGAAAGCTGGAGTTTCGTAGGACATGGATAAACTCCGCCATAACTCCAACAAAAATTCATTACTCCAAACCAGGCCTTAGATTTTCACTATTGGCAGTCAAGCTTGAGTAGGTCAGTAGCCTAATGATCATCTGTCTCTGATTGATGAAGGAAGCAGTTAGAAATTTAATAATTACATGCTGGCCAAGGTAGTATAGGGTTTTCCTTATGTTAACAGTACAGTTCGTCTTATGTCATCTGATTAGTGTCTTTTTCTTACATTAGATAGCTATGCATACTGCTTCCATTGTTTGTACGAACATAGCATCCATCCGGCCCTTGAGAGGTTGTAATAATAACACTGAGATTTTCCATGCGGCTGTGTAATCATCATTTCTGAGAACAAATTATCAATTGCATACATATGTCAAAAGCTGCTGCCTTGTGACCATGAGGTCACGGGTTCAAGTCCTGGAAACAGCCTCTTGCAGAAATGCAAGGAAAGACTGCGTACTAAAGACCCAAAGTGGTCGGACCCTTCCCCGGACCCTGCGCAAGCGGGAGCTACTGCACCGGGCTGCCCTTTTTTTTATATACATATGTCAAAAAAGAAGACTGGAAGTATCAAGCTTCTTTATACCATACTTCTGCAAAACCTTGATCGCTACAGCAGATGGAATGTATTTAGATTTTGGATGGATTTGCAGTTTCAGTATCAGTATTAGGAAGACACAGAGTTTGGGTTTAGGTTCATCTTTTTTTTAGGGGACAGTACAGAGTAGTGTCGTGTTCTAACCAGTTCTGGAGCAAGCTATTGGCGGTGTACAACTGGAAGGAAATCTTAACTCAGTTACCGCTTCTCAAGATATGGTAAAGGTTTTGTAACTGAAACATCTTGCACTTACACTCTTATCATGGAGTGTATACCACTAACGTATACAACGTGTAGCATTTTTTTTAACAAAGTGTAGCAATTAGATATAAACATGCTATTCAACACCTGCGGTGAATAGTATTTTATTTTGCACCCATGATTTTCTTACGTTGGCATATCCAAAATTTATGTTTAATATACAAATAATTACGTTCATATTGACCCATGACAAAAATTGACATAAAAATGTAATATATGAGTTATAATAGCGTAAAAACCACAAAACATGTTTATTTTACATCGTATTTTTGCACGTCGCCCAAACCAAAATTTATATTTTTACGTTTTTCTTGACTTCCGAGATAAGATAAAATTTATGTGACGAAAACTCATGTATGGTTGAGAAGAAACATGGTGGTTGTAGAATAACTATTGTTCTCAAATAGCGTGTCCTGTGTAAGTGGCAATTATGGCAAATAATGGTGAACATGAAACTCAAGAAATATATTGGTTCATCATGAATTTTGCAAATTTGTAAAATGCGCCCGTGAACATAATGGGCTAAGAAACTAAAGAAATATGTTGGATCTTCGTGATATTTTCCAAGTTGTTCGTGAATTTTCTCGAATGCACGGTTTTTCTAATAATACTTGTGCCTTTAAATATTTAAAATTTGTTGTTTATTTCGTTCGGACTGGATATCCACTACCACCTGCTATATCACTTGACTAGGCCACGGAGTATGACATAATCGAAACCTGGGTTTTGAAAATAGCATACCACGCGATGGTAATCTGAACGCTTGTTTAGTCTCACGGGTTTTAGATTTCCTCTCTCGGGCATCACAACATTGTTCAGGGTGTTGTTATTTGGCGGTCACCTGCGCGCGACTGAAATCTCACAGGCCCCTTCTTGTCAACATTGTTCAGGGTGTTGTTATTTGGCGGTCACATGCGCGCAACCGAAATCTCACAGGCCCCTTCTTGTCATTTTGACGTCGAAACAAGAGGGCGAGGGGTGCACGGACGCCGACTATCCCTCTATGTCCATTCACGCTTCTTGTGTGGCACCGTCAACCCCGCCCCCACCCTAAAACCCAAAGTTTCTTCCTTGTTGGAGTACGACCAACAGCGTACAGCCGTGTTGGTGCCGCCGTGGCCAGGCATATCTCACTGCTTTTGTGGTTCCTAGTGTGGGAAGGCTGGGGCAAGGGAAAGGGAGGGATACAAGGGGGAGAGAAAGGGTAGGGCCCATGCGGGACGCGTCACGATCATCCGCCAAGGAGAAATCTCGCGTTGTTCAATAGGATGGCGCACATATGGGCCACGCTCTAAGATATCATTTCTACCATGCTCGTGAGATAAACCAGAAAAAGATGGATTGTTTTGCGAAAGAATCTTTGTACCCATAAAAAGTGGAATTTGCGCTTGTGGCAATTCTTGAGCGAGCGAAGCTGAATACGAAGACGTTTTTTTTTGCCAAAAATGTGGGGTAGAATTTGTGTATTCTTTGATACGAAGATATCAAATGTGATACATCAAACTCGCATATGTCCCGTGACTCATGTGTGGTATTTGAAAGATCTTCATAGTTATATCGCGAATCTTTTAGATAAACCTCTTAAGAAGTTGGAGGGCCCAATATACGGCGATTTGGTCCATGATTTTTGAACTAGACTAAACTCCCAATAGTTGATTGAAAACATTTGTTGGCGTAGAAAAACAAATAAACAAACGGATTACTCCAAATATGTTTAGTGCCAAATTTCTGTTGGCGGTAGAAAAGCGATCAAGGCTCACGGTGATCAAATTGTTTATCCAACACAGTACAATCTCGGAAACGACGTCATTGTAAATCAACTCAAAGCACTCTGATTATAATTCACATAAAAAAGCAAAACCATGCTTGCATCCACATCATTAATAAGTTGTAAATCGTTGAGCCAAGAAAATTAAGGACATCTTATATTTTGGCATGGAGGGAGTATTTACCTCGCGGTCAGCCGAACTGAACGATGCGAAAAGTTACAAGCAATTAAATGTATTAATTAACTCACTAGCAGGGAGAACATGTCAGTGACACAGGAACTCCCAGTGGTTTCCCTCCCAAGGCATTGTAACACATCACACTTTCACGTCGTCCCGTCACACACCTCTGCTTATAAATTCCCCCTCCTCCTTCCCATCTTCTTCTCGCACCTATTATTATTTCTTGTAGCCATATAGGTTAAATATGCAACCATTTCACGGTGATTGAATTTAGGTTCTCGACTTTGTGGCAAGTCAAATCCTCATATTCCCAAATTTTTCCATTTCATGTTTCAAATATCCTTTATTTTATAATACTTAAAAAAAAAATCCCCGCTGCAACACGCAGGGTGGTAGCTCCATGATGTTCTTTATTTTTGAAAAATCAAAAATCATATTTTCGGGTTGTGCAAAAGAAAAAAGAAAATCTGAAATTTAGTGAACAGTGAAAATTTGAACTATTCAAAATCCGTCACAATTTGTTACTCCCTCTTATCCGGATTAGTATCGTAGGAAACTAACTAAAGACGTACAAATCGTAGCTCAACTGGCGACAATCTTTTAGAATCAGAGGGAGTATTTTTGTGTAGTCCAGAATATGAGTTATTTTGAGTTGATATTTTGTATGTTGGTAGAATACAACATTATCTACATCCAGAATGTTACCTAGATTTTTCTGAATCTTGAAAATATGATTTTCCAATTTTCCAAAATAAATGCCTTCATGTAGCTCGGCCTCCATTTACACTTCCGTGATATTGTTTCGTTTCATTGGAAAAAAGGCTGAGAAAAAGAACGCTCTTGGATTGGAGTTAATGTGATTTGTCCAAACTCTCGAAACAATTTTCAGGATCTATATATATCTCTACTATATTAAAGCAGAGTCGGTGGTGATGGTCGTACGTCGTAGCGCTCCTCCCGTCCCCGCACGAAAATAGCAGCGAGAAAAAGAAAAAGAAAACCGCCGTGAACCGCGCAGACTTTCTAAGGAAAAGACACGATCTCTCCTTTTTTTTTTCTCTCTGTTCAAAAGACACGATCTCATGTCCACAACCACCCCATCCCTCCGAATACTTGCGGCATCGTCGTTCTCCTCTCCCCTCGCCCGATCCCAGTGCCCAATTGCCACATTGTTGCACAAGAGATCCACTGACCGTGGTGGCCGACAGCGCCGTCGAGGAGCTCAAGAAGGCCAGCAGTAGGAACCCGGCGTCGCGGTGGTCGATCCGTAGATTATCTCATGGCAACGCGATGCCAAGCTACTCGACCTTCTGCAGCGCCGCACGATGGGACGCGGCGGCAAGCGGATGAGAAGCGTGGGCGAACTGATTAGCGAGGATGTGTTGGCCATTCGCACGGAACTGAATGCGGCCACAGGTTCAGATTGCTTCGCCTGCTACCGGTGATCTTGATCAGATACGTTGGATCAACAATAGCAGGTTTAATTTTTCATCTCTTCTTCCATCTCCTCATGTTTGCATGTTTTCTCCATGTCCATAGGCCATAGCTCTTTGCCTTGACGTTCAGGACTGAGACGTGACGATAAGTAAAGGCAAAACCTTAAAAATAAGAGATAGCCTTAAACTGGTATACATTTTCTATCATAGATGTATACTTCCTGGACATGTACATCAAGATGTATTTTTTCAGTACAGTATTTTGCTCGTTGTAGCTTATATATGAAATGTTACAGATAGAGACTACTCACGTCATAGTTTTGTAGATATTTTGCACAAGAGATCCACTGAGTACTTGTTGCTATAGTTTTGATTTGATTTAAACGGGCTGTTTTTCCTGGTATTGGCCTAAATTTATTCTCGAGCTAGATGCCTGTCAGGACTTTTGGCCTAAAGCTTTTGCCTTGTTTTAAAAACAATTATTGCAGACCACCAGTTCAAAGAAAACTACCTCTAATGTCCATTAAATGATTTTTTGTCTCGCTCAAACTATCTATACAATCTTAGTGCACTTCAATATATATTTTCTAGCTGGTTCTTAATTTTTTTTGTTGAATTTCAGGTCAAGTTTTAGTAGATTGCCTACCACTTTTATGCAACTGTGAGCTTGTTGTGACGAGATCTACTTTACGCATATGCTCCCTGCTCTTGTTTTTGTCAGCTGCCATCGCTCGACCAATATCCAGAAATAATCTTAGGTACTTGTTGCACCAATAAAGGATGATGGTTTTATTCATAATGGAATATCTACAAATACATTGTGTACACATTTGTACTCACGTCATAATGGAATAAAGGATGATGGTTTTGTCCATGTAGCGTGAAAAATCATATTAATTGTGCTGGTCTTGGGTGAGAAAATTAATAGAAGCAATCCTGAATTCATTTTTATGAATCTGTATGTAGCAAACCAGTTTCTATCATGGCCCTCTCAATTTGTTCGACGTAGTTTTTTAACAGTTGGTTGTGCTCGAAATTTGCATTCCGTAACCCTTGGGACATCACGACTACAAATGTTCCGTCGCAACGCACGGGCATTCAACTAGTTTTCTATTAGAGGAGGCCGCGCAGCACTCGTGACTGCTCAGCGTTTTCGAGTCGCACACCGCCAACCGATTTCCGTCCAAGTGGTTCGCCTCTGTGTGGCGTCGTCGTGTGAGCGGCCAGAGACGCGAGGACACGAGTTCCGGCGGTGCTCTGTGTGGCGTTGTGATTTGTGAACTAGGACTACTCACGCGTACTGAAGGCTTCGGGAAGGCGATTCTTCGTCTCATTGTAGAAGCGGTGAACTACCCGCGGCCAATGTGGCTGCCAAGTAGGTACTGCTAGTGGGTCCAATTTGCTTAAATCAGCGTCAAAGCTGCTAAGGAAGCGGATTTGTGCTTTGTGTAATTCATTACGCCATGATGTTTTGTGCAAAATAAACCGTGGTTGAAAAAAACAACCCAACAAGTAGTTTCTTTTATGGGTTTACGTGCAATTTGCTCAGCCAACTAGGTGAGCCCTGTGCAACGGCCCAAATACTTAATTAGGCGCTCTAGAAGACCGATGATGGACAATGGAAAATCTAAGGCAGAGTTTCGTTGGAATTGATCCAGGTGGAATTATTCCTTTTTTATTAAAATATTTCAGCATCTCAACCGAAACAAAATTGAACAACATACTAATACTATTCATCTATGTGACGTCATACATGGTATTTCTGCTGGCTCCACTCAGAATTATAGTTTAGTACAACAAGAAATATGGTAAACATTAGGAGGATTAATTGTGGTGCTTAACTTCAGTATAGTTAAGTTGTTTCATAACTACAGACTGCAATATTAGAGTACTAACTAACATGCCAAACTCAGCAGGACAATTGTTAAAAAAAATTTAGATCTCAGTATACATTTAGTTTAACTGAAACTGAATCTGTGACCAAATGAGGTAAAAGTGACCCTAAAACTTATTTCTGATACTGACAAAAAGACAGAAGTTTCAGAATTAACTAAAGATTAATTATTGAAAACTTTGTTGTACTAGTACAGTGGAAATCCAACCCGACAAGAATCGGATCGTAATGACTTCAATTCAAATTTGGTGGAGCAACATTTGTTGAAACAGTACGCCAGTAAAACCTACTAGCAGAGTTAAAATCCCATCAGAAATGAGATCAATCCACTGCCGGGAAACTAACTCTCAAAAGCAAACAGAAAAATTAGCTAGCTAAAATCGCCTGGGCAACCATTGAATTACAATTGCTCCTATCATATTAGCTATAAACCCTTCTTGAGAACTGTTATATCTGTAATCAAACTCTAGGAAGGAGATGTAAGATTTGAATTACTGTTGTGAGACCATTTTCTAATTTACTTTTACAGAACGATGAATTGTAAATTCTACCACTACAAAGACAGAACATTGGAGGTCTATTACTTTGGGATGGGTATACTATTACCGTAACATTTTTGATCATCATTCGCATCTTCTCCGCTGAATCGCAACGATACTAAATGGTGGTTGGATCCCACTAAGGAATTTCACCCGTGGAGCTTACAAACAAGCAAGCCAGTAAAAAGTTATGGAATTCACAACATCAAAAAATAGTGTGTTCAAGCTCAACGGCCAATAATAAAATCACTTCGTGGGAGCCTGGGAGGTAACCCCATGTGAAATAAGGTTTTCTTAGTATATTCTTGCTTTGTTGTTGTTAAAGTGAAGAGTTTTAACAGAGCGGCATGGTCTGTCAGCAACTCGAATCTTGATATAAGAAATGTCATTTTTTAAAAGTAAAGAGTTTTAAAGATCCCAAAAGTGAAGGAAAGAAAAGGCAACCCGCTTGTTATTATAAACTAAAATTGCTGAGTATCATGACACGTTAACTTATATGTGCTTGGTGTGTGTATTGGACTAAAACTTAAGTTCCTTTGAAAAATTCCGGAGAAAAGAAGACTTTAAAAAAAATTTAAGCCATGATTCAACCTCGCCCCCGGTCGTACTGTTCTTCGCCAGAAATACTAATTGCCACATAAAGTTTAACGATGCACCGTACAAACACGGACGGTCATACACACACATATTTACTCAAAAGACTGTAATCATACTTAAAAACATGAAAAATATGTGCCTGCCACTTACATAGTTCATCACACTGCAAAATCAAATAGGTAGGTAGTTACATTGAGATAAAAAGAAATAGCCCTAGGGAACAAACCAACTAGGTTTGGTTGAATATTCCGCGTTGTCGTTGGCCGAAGGTCTGTATATGCATTCAAATTTGTTCTCTCGCATGTCCTAGCAGTACGCTGTCGTAGTGGGTTCACGGTGCCGGCCGAGAACACAGTAGATCCGAGTTCCGCTTGCAGTGTTGTTCTTGCGAACGGCTGTGTGGTAGCCATCCAGGAACAACTCGTAATTGCCACCGATCCCGTCCCATGTTACTTTGCGCCAAGCGATACTATCGTCGTCCTCAGACTTTGACCCTAACTCAATGACGTCGAAGCCCTCCAACCCCGATGATTTCCCGCTGGTCCTGACCAAGAGCACCTTATTCGGCAACACAACTAGATTTAGGTAATGGAACTCGCCAAGATTACCATCAAAGGGAAAATCCAAATAGGAGGAAAGTTTCAAGGTCGCTTGCGGTACATCAATCGAGTGGAGGAACTTGAGTGTCGTTGCTTCGTACACCTTTGTATCCCCATAGCGTTGCAAGCCGTAGAACTTGCCTCGGAAGTAGGCAAAATCAACGAAGTCCCTGAAACACGATGACCATCTTGCTATCTCCACTACCGGAATCCAGAGTTTTGCCGTGCGGGCACAGGACACGGCAAAGACAGCTCGGAACACGGCAAAGCCCACACGGCCTAATACGTGTCGGTAAAGACACTTTGCCGTGTGCTTTTTTACAAACATCACGGCAAACACTTTGCCGTGTGCCTTGGCAGAGCTGCACGGCATAATCCTGTCAGAATAGGTCAGAGCCTGGTCAACCATCTACACCCTCTTTGCCGTGCGCTTCTTCAGAACGACACGGCAAACATTTGAATCTTTGCCGTGTGCTCCTGCGCAGCAAGCACGGCAAACGTTCTGCCTTTGCCGTGCGCCCTTCCCAAACAAGCACGGCAAACTTTCTGCCTTTGCCGTGTGCCCGTCCCAACCAAGCGCGGCAAACTTTCTGCCTTTGCCGTGTACCCTTGCCAAACCAGCACGGCAAAAGGCCGTTGCCCAGCACGTTTCCCTCGCCTCTTTGCCGTGCGCCTATATCAAATATACACGGCAAATGTACATTATGGTCATCAACAGTTTGCCAGAGTTCACAGGTGAGTGCCACGTACATGGTTTGCCGTGTGGCTGTGCACGGCAAAGGCCTTTGCCGTGTGTGCCCACACGGCAAAGTGACCATATGGCACCATTTTGTTCTGTTTTTTTTTAAATTCCTGCATTTTACACAAAATAATTCACAGATAGCAATTGTCACACAAATATAAGTAAACTCCACATAACATAGACATAGTTCAACACATAAGATCGACGAGAAACAAATAAGATCAAACTCCTCCATAAGATCAACATAGTTCTAACTCCAACTAAATAAGATCAAATTCCTCCACAACATAGTTCAAGCATGCTACATAGCATAGACATAATCTCAAACACCACATAGGCATAATATGAACATAGCATCCACATGAACTCCACGATGATGGACTGATGGCAAAGATGGACGTCATTGTTGATCCTCCTACAAGTTCATACAAAAATCATGAGTTTGACAACTAAAATAGCTAAGTGTCAATGTCATGTGCATCATTAAACTAACAAAGTGGAAATGGCTAATTTGACAACTAAAATATCTAAGTGTCAATGTCATGGGCATAGTTAAATTAACTAAGTGGAAATGACAAGTTTGACAACTAAAATAGCTAAGTGTCAATGTCATGTGCATCATTAAACTAACAAGGTGGAAATGGCAAGTTTGACAACTAAAATACCTAAGTGTCAATGGCATAAGCATAGTTCAACTAACTAAGTGGAAATGGTAAGTTTGACAACTAAAATACCTAAGTGTCAATGGCATAAGCATAGTTCAACTAACTAAGTGTAAATGACAAGTTTGATTGGCTATGTCGATCTAAGTGAGACATGAAGTAAGTTTTCGAACGAGAGTGGTAGCAAGTTGAAATGGTAACTAACCTCTACTGGCCTTCCGGCGGCGGAGTAGGATTGTCCTACATGTTTGCAAAAAAATGATGAGTTCGACAACTAGGTGGAAATGGCATAGTCATGGCATTAAAAGAAAGCTAACTAAAATTTGATGAGTTGAACTAACTAAAATTTGACAAGTTCAACTAATGGGTAAAATTTGACAAGTTCAACTAACTAAATTTTGACAAGTTCAACTAAAGTGGCAATGGCATGGCAAGCTAAATTATGAGTCATGCGAGCATACCCACGGGAGCCTCCGGACAACGCTAGGGTTGGAGATACGGGGCTGCCCCTCCGGATTGTCCTGGCCACCAAGCGGCGGCGCCATCGAGTGAGATCCACTCGCCGATCCTGGATTCACCTAGAACATGAAAAAAGTCTCGCATTACACAAGTAATTTAGTTATAACAATAAGATGGATAGAATGACAAGTTTGAGAACATACCCATGGGAACATCGGTGGAGGCGGTGGAGGGAACATTCCCATGGCAACAGCCCCGTCCCCAGGAGCAAGGCGCTGCATCGTGCCATACATCCACTCCATCATCTGCCTCTGATGCTCCTGCTGCTGCCTGCAATACTCCTGATGCTGCTCCTGCTACTGCCGCATCTGCTCGTCCTGCCACCGGATCTGCTCCTGCTGCTGCTCCAGCTGCTGCTCATAGAGCACCTGCTTCTGCCGGAGCTCGTCGACAGCTAGACTCGAAACTCGTGGGCGGGTCTCCACAGCAGGCGCACCGGACGCCCTCCCACGGCGGACCTGGCGTAGAGACGGGACGGTGCGAGGGTCGATGGAGCCGTCACCTATCCACAAGCGGCCATTCGCCGTGCCTTGCCCCGCAAGCACGACAGCCTCGACGTCAAGTGGACTAGTGAGAGGGTCAGCTTCCTCACCGTTGCGCTCCTTGAACTTCTCCCTGTACCCCTTGCTCCGGAGCTCGGCGGTCTGGCTGATCCACATCGACCCTGTCTCAGGATCCGGCGTATCCCTGGTACGCATCTTTTCCCAAACGGCGAAGGGCGAGGGGTCTACGCCGGTCTTCATTTCTGCAAAGATGGCACGGACATAGGTGAAAAGGAGACGATATTGCAAAAGAGAGCACGAACATAGGTGGATTAAAGAATGCATTTGCTCACCTCATTTTGTATGCATTGGGAGAGGCTGAGGTTGCCTTGGCGGTGTGTTCCACCCTTGTTCTCCGCCCGCTTTGCCTTTCCCTCCGCGTGTATCTTGAGATACTCCGGGCTAGTACACCACGCTACCATCGTGAGGTGGCAGTCCTTGTTGTTACCGACGTACGGAGGAGGCACCTACATGCACAGAACACACATATTAATGATATAACACGGCGGTCAACAAAATCGATAATATAGAAATGACGCTACCTGCAGGTACTGCCATGGCTGCATCAAGATGTCCCGAGCACGCTTCTTTTCCAGCGCAATGTTCTTTTCGGCGTACCAAGTGCGGACAGAGTTCACGCGAGCCTCGTAGTGCATGTCCGTCACCATCTTAGAGGCCATCGTCAAAAGGATGGCCTCGCACTTGGCCTTGTCCTCCTCCCGACAGGTGAAGAAGTTCTACAAGCATGCACACATAGGTAAAATAGGGTCAAAGCCATTAGTGCAATCTCGGATTTTTAGAATGATGAGAAGTCAAACAAACTTACCCAGAAATAGCGGAGTGTCTTAAGCGCCATGTTGAGGTATGATGTCTACGCACGATTCTATTCTTGTAGACAGTGTTGGGCCTCCAAGAGCAGAGGTTTGTAGAACAGCAGCAAGTTTCCCTTAAGTGAATCACCCAAGGTTTATCGAACTCAGGGAGGTAGAGGTCAAAGATATTCCTCTCAAGCAACCCTGCAATTAAGATACAAGAAGTCTCTTGTGTCCCCAACACACCCAATACACTTGTCAGATGTATAGGTGCACTAGTTCGGCGAAGAGATAGTGAAATACAAGTGATAGGGATGATTATAAGTAGTAACTGCAATCTGAAATAAAGATGGCAGCAAGCAAACATGTAGCAGAACTTGTTGTAAACGGTGTTTCAATGCTTAGAAACAAGGCCTAGGGATCATACTTTCACTAGTGGACACTCTCAACAATGATCTCATAATTGAATAAATAAAAGCTACTCTTAAACACTCTCTTGTTGGATAACAAACACCATTCATTGTGTAGGGCTACAAAAGCACACCTCAAGCCGGAGTAAACAAGCGCCACAACGTCATAAAGGAGTCACACACGGTGCACACACTGTCACCTTTACACCGTGGAGAGTACCGGAGTTCATATTAAAGTAACCTATAGAGTGCATAGATAAAGAGTAACATCTACATATTCAACTAGATTAGCACAACTGAACACAAGTAAATACTGCTCGGGATTATTCTCCTTCTTGATGAAGCAAGAGTACTATGCGTAGGGCTGCAAGAGCACACCTCAAAGTCTGAGTAAACAAACACCACAATTCCCAAGAATAAGCCATGATAAATGTCTAAATTATTCATAGAGTCACACAAGTACCCACACTGTCACCTTGATACCGTGTTGTCACAATGACTCCAGAAACTAGACAAAATCACTTGAGTAGCATAAACATTATTAATGTATTCAGCGATACTAGCAATACACATGATCACATAAAGATCACACCATGTGAGAGAGAGATGAACCACATAGCTACCGGTAGAGCCCTCAGCCTCGGGGAGAACTACTCCCTCCTCATCATGGGAGTCAGCAGCGGCGATGAAGATGGCGGTGGTGTCGATGGAGATGACTCCGGGGGCAATTCCCCGTCCCGGCGGCGTGCCGGAACAGAGACTTCTGTCCCCCGAAACTTGTCGTCGATGGCGGCGGCGCTGCGGAACCTTGGTGGAATATGACTTGGTCTTTTAGGGTTTTCGCGTCGGGGGGAATTATAGGCGAAGGGGCAGCGTCGGTGGAGGCCCGAGGGGCCCACCTCATAGGTCGGCGCGGCTGTGGGCCCAGCCGCGCGAGCAGGTGGTTGGCCACCTCGGTGCCCCCCTTCGTCTCTCCTTCTGGCTCCGTGTGTCCCTCGGAAAAATAGGAGGTTTGGCTTTTGTTTCGTCGAATTCCGAGAATATTGCCGAACAGCTTTTCTGGAACCAAAAACAGCAGAAAACAGGAACTGGCACTGTGGCATCTTGTTAATAGGTTAGTCCCAGAAAATATATAAAATGATATATAATGCATATAAAACATGTAGCAAATGGTATAATATAAGCATGGAACAACAGAAATTATGGATACGTTGGAGACGTATCAAGCATCCCCAAGCTTAGTTCTACTCGTCCTCGAGTAGGTAAAACGATAACAACAAATAATTTCTGAGGAGACATGCTTTCACACAATCTTGATCATAATATTGTAAGACATGTAAGCTGTGATCAAATCATTCAAGCAAATGTATATAGTTGATATCAAAAGACAAAGCAAGAGTCAAACAAGCTAAAAGTTTTCATGAACTATTGCTTCAAAGACATGAAACCGTACAAGGTTCATTAAAGATGATTTAAGTATCCAGCATAGGAGTTCTATCCTTCAACCAAGCATCAAGTAAATTTTCATAACATAGAAGGATTCAGCCAAGTAAACATAAACATGAACGTCATGAATCAACTGTTTCGAAGTCTACTCAACCGGTGAGCGCAAGCATTTGGTATTGGCACCATGATGTTATGGCAAAGAGAACATTAATGGGGGTTTGGAAGGCCAAAGGAAGAAAGTCTCACAAAGCTATAAGTGATCATTAGACAAGAGGAAGTCTTATAATCGAAGCTATGTAAGGAGTAGTGATTGCCATGCAACGGATGCACATAGAGCTATATGTGTATGAAAGCTCTCCAATGGAACTAGTGGGGGTGCATCCAACTTGGTTGCTCATGAAGACCTAGAGCACTTTTGAGGAAGCTCATCATTGGAATATACAACCCAAGTTCTATAGTGTAAATTCCCCACATAGTTATACAAGTAGAACATGAAAACTCTCTCACATGGAGTATAGGTGCTAAACATGAGCACAAATGATGACTATGAATAATGCAGGTGCATAACATGAGCACAAGTGTGAAAAGGATAGTAATGTTGCCCCCTTTTTCTTTATTCTTCTTTTTTCTTTTTTTCCTTTTTTCTATTTTTTTTTCTTTTTCTGTTTCTCTTTTCGATGGCCCATGGCTCTTTTCACTTTCAGGGGCAACACTCTAATATGATTACAAACTTTTTGGTACAAATAACTCATAATGAACAAAACATGATGTATGAAACTGTATGCCTCTGCCAGTGTAGCAGGATATGCAATGATCTAGCGTAACATGGGTAAACCACACATCAGCTGTATAGAATCATGCAAAGCAATATATAAGTGATGAATGACAACAAGTCATGTAATGTAAATGGATGTTGCATGGCAATATATCTCGGAACAGCTATGGAAATGCTGTGGTAGGTAGGTATGGTGGCTGTTTTGAGGAAGATGTATGGGCTTATGTGTAGGAGAACAAGAGGAAGTCCTCCCACGGGGTTGGACTGGCGAAGTATGCACAACTCTCAATGTGAGCAGAAGGCAATGCACAGCACCGAAGAGGCTAGCAAATATGGATGGTGGAAGTGCCAAAAACCGTAGCTTAACATTAGTCAAAAAGAACTCACAAGTTTATTGCAAACAACTAGCAGGTTCAACATTAAGAGCATGATTAAAATTCACTCCAAGAAGGGCCGTTCACGGCGGTACAAGTACCCCGTTAGATCCCTCGACCTTCAGCACAACTTAGTTACTACGATGAACTTTCAGACATGGAAAGCTATCAAGTCCAACTACACCTTCAACAATTTTAGTATAGTTTGTAGTACGGTACAAGCTTAAAGACAACAATCCACTAATGATTTTAACTTAATTAACCAGCAAGCTTTACCATCTAAATATCTCAAAACATTTGCAAAGAATCAAGTTATCAAAGTTTCAATGATCTACAAGATTATGCAAGTTTTCATCATACCACTACCACATGTAGCATTTTCTTTTTCCAAGCAAACACCAATCAACTTATTTAAACATAAACTCTCCAAATGATAATATAATGCAGCAAGAGAGTGTTTATAAACACGTGCTAACAGCTCGAAGAGATGCATGAAAAACAGGAGCTAAAAGCACTGCAGTAGCTAGTTAAGAATACTCAACAAATATAAGTGAAGAACATGAGTATTCACATGAAAAAGCGGAGCGTGTCTCTCTCCCACACAAGGATTGCTAGGATCCGAATTTATTCAAACAAAAAAAAAATAAAAGCACACAGACGCTCCAAGTAAAGCGCATAAGATGTGAAAGAATTAAAATATAGTTTCACTAGAGATGACCTGATAAGTTGTTGATGAAGAAGGGGATGCCTTGGGCATCCCCAAGCTTAGACGCTTGAGTCTCTGAATATGGGGATGAACCACGGGGGCATCCCCAAGCTTAGCTTTTCACTCTTCTTGATCACATAATATCACCCTTCTCGCTTGATCCTTGAAAACTTCCTTCACACCAAACTCAAGACAGTTCTCATTAGAGGGTTAGTGCATAAAAAAATTCTCATATTCTGTAATGAAAATCATTCCCAAAGCTTCTGGACATTAGCTACAGCCACCAATGCTTTGTGGAGCAAAGAAATCCACACAAACATCGTAAAAGAGCGAATGCAAAACAAAAGGCAGAATCTGTCAAAAACAGAACAGTCTGTGAAGACGAATTTTTTCGAGGCACTTAAGTTGCTCAGATGGATCTGGCCAAAATAATGAAAGTTGCGTACATATCTCAGGAAGATGCGTGATTTTTCGTAGAATTTTTCGAATTTTCTACAGGGAGAAAAGCTCAAATTCGTGACAGCTAAAAATCTGTTACTGCGCAGAAATCCAAATCTTGCATCAACTTTCAATATAGAACTTTACTTGGCACAACAATGCGATAAAATAAAGATACAAAGGAGTTGCTACAGAAGTAACAAAACTCCTTGACTCAAAGAAAAAAAAATAACAGAAAATAAAAACGATGGGTTGTCTCCCATAAGCGCTTTTCTTTAAAGCCTTTTAGCTAGGCATAGTGATTTTGATAATGCTCTCATATGTATAAGAGTTGAATATAAGAGAGCATCAAAAGCAAATACCAAACACATTTAAGTCTAACCCACTTCCTATGCAAAGGAGTCTTGTAAGAAAATAAATCAATAAAGCATAAAGTGACTAGCATAGAAGGCAAAACAAGTGCAACTTCAAAAATTTCAACATAAAGAGAGGACTTAATATTATTGTGATATATGAATCCTGTCTCCCTCTCTCATAAGGACCAGTAGGTCTTAAAGTACCCAGCAAATAAAAGCAAATCAAGAGAAAGCTCAAAACTTCATCATAAAGAGAGGTGTTTAGTAACATGAAGATTTCTATAACCATACTTTCCTCTCTCAAAATAATTTTCAGCGGCATCATGAATAAACTCAACAATATAGCTATCACATAAAGCATTCTTATCATGATCCACATGCATAAAAGTATCATTACTCTCCACATAAGCATGAACATTATCATTAGTAATAGTGAGAGTAAAAGTATCACATCCATCATTGTAATCATCATAAATTGGAGGCATAGAATAATCAAATGATTTTATCCTCAATAGTAGATGGACTGAAATATCATATTCATCATTGTAAACATCATATATAGGAGGCATATCATAATCAACATAAACTATATCCTCAATAGTAGGTGGACTGAAAATATCACAATGATTATAATCATCATATATTGGAGGCAAAGTATCATCAAAGCAAATTTCCTCCTTAAAGCTTGGGGGACTAAAAATATCATATTCATCACAACCAGCTTCCCCAAGCTTAGACTTTTCCATAGCATTAGCAATAATGGTGTTCAAAGAATTTATAGTAATACCATTGCTACCATCATGCAAACAAGCCTCCATAGGTTTTTTAATTTTCTCTTCAAAAGCATCATGTCCTAATTCAATATAAAGTTCATAAAGATCTCTAATTTTTTTGTTGTTTTCCATTAAGCCTAACTAGTGAAAATAAAAACAAGAAACAAAAAGATATAATTGCAGAATCTAAAGGAAATACTTCGAGCACTCACACACTAGCAACAATACTAGAAAATAGCTTTGTAGCCAGAGGATGTGAATACCTTTTACCTTACCTCCCCGGCAACGGCGCCAGAAAATAGCTTGATGTCTACGCGTTCTATTCTTGTAGACAGTGTTGGGCCTCCAAGAGCAGAGGTTTGTAGAACAGCAGCAAGTTTCCCTTAAGTGAATCACCCAAGGTTTATCGAACTCAGGGAGGTAGAGGTCAAAGATATCCTCTCAAGCAACCCTGCAATTAAGATACAAGAAGTCTCTTGTGTCCCCAACACACCCAATACACTTGTCAGATGTATAGGTGCACTAGTTCGGCGAAGAGATAGTGAAATACAAGTGATAGGGATGATTATAAGTAGTAACTGCAATCTGAAATAAAGATGGCAGCAAGCAAACATGTAGCAGAACTTGTTGTAAACGGTGTTTCAATGCTTAGAAACAAGGCCTAGGGATCATACTTTCACTAGTGGACACTCTCAACAATGATCTCATAACTGAATAAATAAAAGCTACTCTTAAACACTCTCTTGTTGGATAACAAACACCATTCATTGTGTAGGGCTACAAAAGCACACCTCAAGCCGGAGTAAACAAGCGCCACAACGTCATAAAGGAGTCACACACGGTGCACACACTGTCACCTTTACACCGTGGAGAGTACCGGAGTTCATATTAAAGTAACCTATAGAGTGCATAGATAAAGAGTAACATCTACATATTCAACTAGATTAGCACAACTGAACACAAGTAAATACTGCTCGGGATTATTCTCCTTCTTGATGAAGCAAGAGTACTATGCGTAGGGCTGCAAGAGCACACCTCAAAGTCTGAGTAAACAAACACCACAATTCCCAAGAATAAGCCATGATAAATGTCTAAATTATTCATAGAGTCACACAAGTACCCACACTGTCACCTTGATACCGTGTTGTCACAATGACTCCAGAAACTAGACAAAATCACTTGAGTAGCATAAACATTATTAATGTATTCAGCGATACTAGCAATACACATGATCACATAAAGATCACACCATGTGAGAGAGAGATGAACCACATAGCTACCGGTAGAGCCCTCAGCCTCGGGGGAGAACTACTCCCTCCTCATCATGGGAGTCAGCAGCGGCGATGAAGATGGCGGTGGTGTCGATGGAGATGACTCCGGGGGCAATTCCCCGTCCCGGCGGCGTGCCGGAACAGAGACTTCTGTCCCCCGAAACTTGTCGTCGATGGCGGCGGCGCTGCGGAACCTTGGTGGAATATGACTTGGTCTTTTAGGGTTTTCGGGTCGGGGGGAACTTATAGGCGAAGGGGCGGCGTCGGTGGAGGCCCGAGGGGCCCACCTCATAGGTCGGCGCGGCTGTGGGCCCAGCCGCGCGAGCAGGTGGTCTGGGCACCTCGGTGCCCCCTTCGTCTCTCCTTCTGGCTCCGTGTGTCCCTCGGAAAAATAGGAGGTTTGGCTTTTGTTTCGTCGAATTCCGAGAATATTGCCCGAACAGCTTTTCTGGAACAAAAAACAGCAGAAAACAGGAACTGGCACTGTGGCATCTTGTTAATAGGTTAGTCCCAGAAAATATATAATAATGATATATAATGCATATAAAACATGTAGCAAATGGTATAATATAAGCATGGAACAACAGAAATTATGGATACGTTGGAGACGTATCAAGGTACTCGCCATCGGGATCCTCCGCGTAACAGTAGTGCCTGAAAGTCCAAGCTACACTCCTGCGACCCTCTGGTTCGGTGACAATCCCTGGGAAGAACTTCCGGAGACAACATCCAAGGATGCTCGCGTAGGTACGCTGTCCCTTCACTTTAGGAGGCTGGTACTCAAATGTCCTACACAATGAGAAAACCAAAATTAGTATAGTTAGCGCGTCAAAACATAATGAGAAGCTAAAATTGAACAAAAACAATAATAAGTACCTTTTTCCAACAGGCACGAGAAGAGTGTTCTTGTAGGCGTAATATCGGGGATCGGGGAGTCCCGCCGCCCCCCGCTGATACACTGGCCTGGTCCGTGGCTCAGGGATATTCTCCTCAGTGTCAACCCACTCCGCCGGGTCCGGTGGGTCCCACTGCAGCGTCGGGTCAAGCTGAAACCCGTCCTCCCTAGGTCCCTCCTCCTCCTCACGCCCCTCGTCCTCCTCCTCGCTGTCACCCTCCTCGCCCTCCTCAGAAGCCTCCGCCAGCAGTTCATCAGAATCCGCAGCGACTCGCTCTCAGAGTCCGACTGCACCTCCTGATCGTACTCCGGGTCATCCTCGTCGGGCTGCTCGGCAGGGAGAGGAGGCGGAGTCTTGCTAGGCCTCCTTCTCGTCTTCGTACTCCCACATCGTCCACCCCTCGCACGTGGAGGTGAGGGAGGAGGTGGAGGTGCCGAACTCGATCCCACAATGAGTGCCTTCACGCTGCCCACCTTTTTTGACAAGGCCTTCTTCAATCTGTTTCCCCCCATGTTTCCTGCATTGACAAAAAAATAGGTTTCATCAGTATACATGATCCAAAATTAAGGTAAATAGATGAAGCAACAATGAGTAAAGCGAAAATGAATACAATTAGATGAAGTAGCGACAATTAAGGTAAATGGAGTATCGACAATGAGTTCTCACAAAATAAGCTAGACGACAATCACTATTACATAGAGTAGCATTGACCTATTACATATAAGCTAGACTGGCAATTACTAATACATGTGTCCTCATCGCTATCAGTAGCCTGTGTCGAGATCATCGGGACCAACTATTGGACCACCCGTGTCGTCATCACTGTCAGGGTCGCCACACCACCAACCATCCACGGAACCTGGAGGTGGTCCCTCTGGCTCATCGACGTGAAGTCCTGCGTGGAAGCGCTCTAGCAAAGTCACGTCGGCTTGGTTATGAACCTCCTCGACTTCATCATGCGCGGTGTCTTCCTCCATTCCAGCATCTACGTTTTGTTCGCCGTATTCCATGTCATCATCGGTCGGCAAGTTGATAGTGAATTTCCCAGGGAGCCCTCCATCCTGATAGAACTCGCCGTCAGATGTTGAGGGGTCTAGGCGGCGGTAATCTTGACCGTTAGGCATAGCCGGCCTACTGTGCGACGGTACCGTCACCACAACATCCCACCCCTGTAGACGCTTTTGATATGCTTTTGATGTCTTCTTGCACGGGTACGGGAGATAGAATACTTGGAAGGCCTGGGTAGCCAAAATGTAGACGTCGTCTCCCGAATACTTGGAGCTTCGTTCAACTTCGACCAATCCAATTGCAGGAATCCCTCTAACCCGACGCGGGTCTAACCAATTGCATTTGAATACAACGGGATCTAGCCCTTTACCAAAACCATAATTCAACTCGTATATAGCCTCAACTCTTCCATAGTAATGGAGTTTATCTGAGCCTTCACATAACACCCCACTATTTATTGTCTTCCGGTTGCCCCGGTTTGTTGTGTGGTCATGGGTATGGAAGCGATATCCATTCACGTCATAAGCATGGAATGAGTTGACGGAATGGCTAAAGCCATGGGCAATGTTTCTAAGCTCTGGCTTCATCTCTTTGTCCTTTTTTGCCTACAAGTGTAGCACGAGAAGTTTAGAACGAGGAATGATCGATGAATGTCCACGGTACTAGAAAAGTTAGATAGAACAGTACCAAACCCGCGAACCAGCTAATGAAACCACCACCCTTGCCAAAACCACCACCGTTGTCAAAAAGATCCTTCGACTCTTTCGGGGTAGGGTCCCTTCTCAGCTTCCAGAATTCACGAGTGAATCGTCTACTCCAATGAGAAAAGAGGAGTTAGCCACGAATATAGGAGTGAATGTTTGTGAAATACTAAATGGTGAAAGACTTACTCGCGGTACGGCTTCACTTCCTCCATACTCATCAAGATATACGAGGAGATCAGATCCCGCTCGAGCTTTTCATGATGAACTTCTTCGTGCCACTTGATTTGCCACCGAGCCCTATGAAGATGCTAAGCTTGGGTACATCTTCAGGGTTGGCTGCATTGTAGCGAACGACTGGATTGTGGATTGTGGGAATGTTGGCATCATAGAAACCTGTCGTGAAGCTTGACACCTCCTCGTTAAGGCATGCCTCGGCCATGGATGCCTCGATCTTGCATTTATTCCCGCAATTCTGGCGTAGGTCTTTCATTTTTCTCTCAGGCCCAAACTGCCAACGGGTCGACACAGGCCCCCCCATCAAAGCCTCGTGCGCGAGATGCAAGATCATATGTTGCATCGGATTAAAAAACCCTGGCGGAAGTATCGTCTCTAGCTTGCAAAGCAACTCGGGTGCCTGTTCATGCAGCTTCAGAACCACCTCACGATCTAACTCCCTTGCACAAATCTGCGGAAGAAAAAGCTCAACTCCGCCAGTACTCGCCAAGTCTCCTCATCGACATAGCCTCGAATCATCACCGGCATTATGCGCTCAAGCCACACGTGGTAGTCATGACTCTTCAGCCCTCCTACTCGCTGCGTGTCCAGGTTCACACACCTCGCCCAGTTAGCTGCATACCCATCAGGGAAGTACAAACACTCCACGAGCCACTGTAATATTTCCCTTTTTTCCGGCCTTGTAGGGCAGAACCGAGCCTTTGGCTTAGACCACCTAGTGCCGTTGACTCCAGGAGGCTTCATTTCAAGATCTGGCCTGTCACAAAGTTCTTTTTGGTCCATTCGAGCCTTGACGTTATCCTTCGTCTTCTCAGTGTCCATGATGGTGCTATAAAGAGCCTCGGCGATATTCTTTTCGGTGTGCATTACATCAATGTTGTGTGGAAGCTCGACATCCTCCATGTAAGGGAGCAGCTTCCAGAAGCACGGAATGTGAGTCCACTGGTGCGTCTCCCCATAACCCACGAAACCATTCCCATCGGGGTTAGGCACGAGAGCTTCTAGCTCAGCCCTGATTTCTCTTCCGGTCATCAGACGTGGTTTCGGAGCATGGATCTCGACTCCTTTCTCGAACCGCTTTACGTCACTCCTGTATCTATGACCTGGCTCAAGGAACTGTCGATGTTGATCAAAGCATGAATACTTGCCTCCCTTCGTAAGCCATGAGAAAGTCACAGCCTGTCTGCACTGTGGGCAAGGCCACTTCCCATGTGTACACCAGCCGCAGAACAAAGCACGCGCTGGTAAGTCATGCAGGGATGTGTGGTACCAGACATACATATCGAAGTGATCATTTGTTGAGGCGTCATATGTTCGGACCCCGCGACCGTTCCAGCCAACAGCCAAGTCTTCAACCAGCGGTTCCAGGTACACGTTCATGTTCTTACCCGGGTATTTCGGTCCTGGGATTATCATCGACAATAACATGTTATGTGATCTCATGGACTCGCCGGGGGGGAGGTTCTGGGGTATGACAAACACAGGCCAACAGCTGTATGTTGCCGCCGACATGCCATACGGATTGAACCCATCGGTTGATATAGCAACAGCTACGCTCCTCGGGTCGCCCGCTTTCAGTGGATACTTCGCTACAAAGTTCTTCCATGCGTCACCATCCGACGGATGTATCATCTTGTCCGTGTATCTCTTCCCTAACGCGGCCCATCGCATCTGCTGGGCAGTGTATTTGTTCATGTAAAGCCGCTGGATCCTCGGTATAAATGGAAGGTACCAGAGAATCTTTTGGGGAATCCCGGTCTGCCTCTTCTGTCCACCACCGAGGTCGACCTCGAAGTACCTAGAGGAATTGCAATGGATGCAATAATTTGTTCCAGCATGTTCTTTCCTGAATAGCATGCATCCCTTTGGACAGGCGTCTATCTTCTCATATGACATCTTAAGGTCACGGAGGAGTTTAGTCGCCTCGTAGAAGCTCTTCGCCAAGATATGCCCTTTCGGTAGAAGGCTGCCAACGACGGCCAGAATATCATCGAAACCATCCCTGCATATCTTCCTCTGGCACTTCACGGCCATAAGGCGAGCGATGGCATCTAGAAGGGTAACATCTGTATGTTCATGAAGGGGTTTCTGCGAGCCAAACATAGTCTCGTAGTACTTCTTCGTGTCTTCATCCGGCTGCTCACTTGTCTCCGCCTCCTGAGGTGTCTCCGCCTCTACACGACGGCTTTCAGGCGCATTAGCATTGACAAAGGCGTCTAAGCAGTTGTTGAACCCAGTGTCAAATTCTCCCGCTGGCTGAATCTGACGTGGCTCGGTTCTAGGACGTTTTGCTAACTGTTCACCATGGAAATTCCAAACATGGTAGAATGGTGTGAACCCATTCTTGATCAGGTGCATACTAACATCTACCTTCGACTGTCGCTTTCGGTTATCGCATTTTGAACAGGGGCAAAACACTTTCATGGGTCTGCTACGGATGTCAAACGCCTTGTTCACAAACTCCTCGGCCTTATCTCTCCATTCATCAGTGAACTCCCACTGACTCTTTCTGCCAGCATACATCCACTCACGGTCTCGGGTGCCGGGCACGGAATCATGCGACGGACCACATGAAATGTTGGTTCCCCATGGTCCTATGTGCCAACCTAACACAACCAAGCAAAAAAGTTCACGCGTCTACCCCCTCTCGGCGCCGGTCAAAGAGGTAGATCGACAGGTTTGACTTTTTTCCAGCGGGTGTAGGGTTTCGCCGTAGCGGGGTCCGGAGCGTGAAAACTCCCGTGTCGGGTGCCGGGGATGGAATCATGTGTTAATATTTGCCCAAAGTTGGGTTCAGTTGTTTATACGATGAAACCTAACATAAGGAGGAACAAAAGCCTAAACCTCTCTGCTTTGCCGTGTGGCTAAAAACAAGGCGCACGGCAAACAAAATCTGTGCCGTGTGGCTATCACAGATGAACACGGCAAACAAACTATTTGCCGTGTGTCGAACACAGAGCTCACGGCAAAGGCTTAATTTAGAGCGCGGCAAATTGCCCGCCACGACGGCCGATATTTATTTGAAGCGCGGGAAAGTTGCCGATGTTGGTCGTCGCTGGTCCTACCAATTTGCCGTGTGGTCGAGGCAAAACGCACGGCAAATAATTCTCTGCCGAGCATGTGTTTTTTGCCGTGTGTTATTCGTGCAGTTTGTCGTGCCAATTTCGTTGCCGTGCGCCTTTGCTGTACTCTGCCGTGGTGGCCTTCTTTGCCGTGAGCTGATGTTGTCCAGCACGGCACAGTTCTCTTTGCCGTGTTCCGAGACTCGGGGGCACACGGCAAAGAACACGCCTCACGGGAAACGCAGATTTTCCGGTAGTGCTCTATCCAAGCCACATTTCCAGGCCGGCAGAAAACCATGCCTCTTTTGCCTGCTAACCACCTGTGGCACATCATGATCATCATGCCATCTGTGCTTACTTCAGGAGTACCGGGTGGAAAATGCGCGGCGAAGCGGAAGGAATCCGAGAATTTGAGATAACTATCAAAGGATATCCCACAGGACGGCTCAGTCTTGATCTTCTGCCGAGGAAGCCAGTGGATTCCGCGCTCGCTTTCGTCGTCAGTATAGTGCACATATCTGACATGCGTGGTGCCGGAGGTGGCGTCGGGGTCGCGGAAGGCGTTGATCTTGGGCAGCACAACGGTGGTTCCCGTAGCCAGGTGAGAGAGGCCGCAGGACGCATCACGGGCATCAACGACGACCGACCACCCGCGCGACAAAGGGAAAACGAGGGCGTGTTCTGAACCAGCACGGCGATCCAGAGCAGCAGGAAGCAGAAGACGCGGCGTTTGTCCTACTGCAGAGCGCCATGCCCGGCAGACGGAGCGGAACACGGTGTGTCCGGTGACGGCATCGCGGGATCTTTTGGCGATGGGCTCCAGGAGATCAGAGGGAAGCTCCAACCAGTCGGGTTGTTTCTGATCAGACGCCATGGTGGTCTTGTGTGAAGGAAGAGGAAGAGGCAGATTGGTTCGGTTTATGCTGCGGCTTTTTCTAGCGGATGTGTTGCCGATCTATCAATACAGCTATATTCCTGGCCTCGAAAAGCTAAGTAGCTCCGGTAGCTAAGCAATTCGTTAGGGGAATCCGGTAGCTACACGTTTTCTTCCTAGGAAACGTTGTCTTTTTTTTTTGGTGGAGAGGCATAAAGCGTATCCATAGTAGCCATATTCCCGGTACGGTGGGTTCGTGGGACGGGAACGTGGGACGAGAGTCGGAGCCTACAAAAAGTAGGGAACGGAAGGAGTATACATCTCCCGAACGATTATTCGGTTGCGGGGACGCGAACCGGTCGATTCCGAAACGATGAACCCGATACGATATAGTGGGTCGAGGAACGGTGAACCCGATCTAATGGCTGAAACGCTGAAAGTCTGGACCTTCTGGATCCTGGAGCGATGAGGATGAACTGATGAAGTCCTGCCGCCTGCGATCTGCCTCTTGTGTCCTTGTCTCTGGTACGAGAAAAGGATTCTAGGGTTTGTAGGACACTATATATATCATGGTGTAAGTAAAAGGGCATCCAATTAATTGATTCCATGGATCGGGGGATGCATATACGTGAACAAAGGCAGCATATCACTAGTTTCCTAATAGCATGCTTGATTCTAGGCTACAATCAGGGTTAGAGTCCTTGGATACGTTCGCACTAGTTTCCGTCGCCTAATTGAGTCGAGAACCTGATGATGTCGGGTGGCTGAACTGGGTGCAGCGCCGAATCTCCGGGAACGCGTTCCGCTCACTGAATCGTGTCGTCCCGCCCATCGTTCCCGAACCGTGAATCGGGACGACGAATCGGGTTCACGGGACGGGGCACCGTTCCCCGTTTCCGGCTACTATGAGCGTATCCATTAGGGTGCAAGCGGCGGTCCCGCAAAGACAGGCAAAATATGAGTTTAGTTCAAAACCTAGGTTCGAACAAATGAGTCTAGTTCAAAAAGTGGACTAAGGCCTAGCCCAGTGGCAGGAGAGTGCTGATACACCTCATCCCGCCCGCGTTCGAGCGCCCGTGCTTGCAGGCAGCGCGGTGCGTACGCACCATATAATCTCTTAGTTAATAGTCCCGGGGCATCTTACCCCACGGCGTCATTTTTTTATCGTTTCAAAAAAAAAGTTCAAAAAGATTAAAATCTGAGGTGTCGCAGTTACAAGTAACCTTTGCCTATTTTGACTGTTACCAGCCAGCAACCTAGTATCCATCACGTATTGCTTTGTCCGTTGGGGCAAATTCTATTCGACGTGATATAGCACAACCTACCGTGAAAGGGTAGGTCTAAATGATAAGGTCAACTCGTATCTTGACACTTCAGGGTTACTACTTCATTCCGATACCTTGTGTACTCAGTTATGATCCTCATGAAGATTCTCGAGAAGATATCGAAGATGGACAAGAGACGTGACGAGAAGATGAAGCTGAAGAAGAGGAGGCTACAGGAAGCGGTACTACCGCCGAAGGCCGCCGGTACTTCCGCCAAGTCCCAAAAGAACCAGCTGAAGCCGGCAAAGCTCCAGGCTGCGGTACTACTTCTACGCCAGAGCAATACTACTGCTGAGCTCAGGTCGCGGTACTACATCTGGAGCTACCGGGCCAGATACCGCCAAGTCTAATTTCGCCTCTAGAGTGGCCCCGGTAGCTCCACGGCACCAACCTAGTATTACCACTGGAAATCGAATAGAAATAAAATTCCTTGTGTGCAACGGTACTACCGCCGGTGTCAAAGTGGTACTAGTGCCCCCTGTCCCATGAGCGGAATTACCGCATCCACCGTCGGTACTACCACTGCGCACACCCAGTTTCGGGCTGAAGCCCATGTAACCCTGAAGGAGGTTTTGCTACATAATAATAATATAAAGAAGATACTGAAGGATGTTTTACTACACGCAATGGGTATCTTAATCACTACCAAGGTACTCCTTTTCAATCTCAATATGTGCAAGGATAAATACTTGTCATCTACTATTGAGTTGCTTAGATTCTGCCCCACCTTTCCCATGTTTGTATGAAATAAGATTAATGCTGAAGAAACTTGTTATCATGCAGGTGATTCATGGACAACGTTTTGGGAATTCTTTAAAGATGAATATGAGAACGAGAATAGTTTTCTCGGAGGAGCTTTAGGCGTCAAAGCAGAGGGTAATCTAAAGCTGAGGATCATCGAACATGTACTGCTTAATTACTTGACCTTTATTATATATATATTTTAGTTCTTTGTTTGTGCTTGTGGATTGATTTTCAGTTATTCCTCTGTTCACGTTCAGAACATACTGGTTGTTTCGAAATACTATTCATTGATTACCCTGAATAGGCTTGCAGATGTTTGCTTTAGCTTGCAGGTCCGTGTTTCCGAGCTCTCCCTAGCAGCGTTGCAGCTTCTACTTCCCTCTCAGTTCACTGTCATTGTGTATGCAGCATCTAATTTGCCATGCATTTGTCCTCCTTCAGCCTTCAGGAAGCAGAGAAGCATGTCAAGTTCCTGATAGCAAAGGTCGACAGGCTGATGGGATCGTATCCATCCGGACAGCGCAAAACAGTAATGGGTTACTCAACTCATGGGCATCGAATCTTGAGAAGCTTCTTGACCTCCTTGAGAAGAGCTTCCACCAAATACATAAGGAGGCGGTGATCCACAAGGTAGTGTTGAAAGCATGATGTGTAGACTTTTTGAGTTGGATGGATAGCCTACTTTGGAGTTCAAAGCCACTGCCTTATGGTCCTAATATGACAATCTCAAGACGGGGCGAACTATTTTCTACCAGGCCTACGTCTCAGTCAGTCATGATCTCAGTTACTAGGAAACAATGGACGGGATGATGGGCCAATGTTGAGTTCATTCTTCTTTCATCCTGGAGCTTGGTGGTGGCGAGGTCGATCAGCCTGAGTGCTTCCTCCGAGGTGCAGGCTTCCTGGAGGGTGTCCCGCATCGTCATCACCAGCTCCTGCCACTCGTTCGCCATTGCCGCCGCGCGCCGATCTCTCTCTCGAGCGTGCTGACGTGGAATGAGGAGGGGGATTTTTATAGGGAAAGGGCGGGAGTGGCTTCGGAGGGAAGCAACATTGAATTCACCGCTTTTCTCTGTCACTAACACCATGTCCCCCACAGTGATTTCAGATATTTAACCGCACGTAGCTTTCCCTTGTTTGGTTCGGCACTTCGGCCGCGCCATAGGTAAATAGTCGGTTACGACCGTGGGCCCATCATGCTAGCCTGCTATTTCAGAGCACGCCGGCCTCGGAAGCGCATGGAAGCATCCATCCGTGGTCGTGGATTTCATACTTTTCATATGAACAATTCATAATCTTTAATTTAATATTATAATTTATCTATCAAATATTAATTGGTTGTGCATAAGTGTTAGCACCCCCTCTAACTCACTTCTGTATTCGTCATTTCGTCGCTTGTTAGAGCATCTCTAGCAGATCTCGAATAAACTCAATCTGAAAAAGTCGTATCGGGTGCACACGAAACCGGTTTTTCGGTTTAGGCTGGGCTCAGGCGGAACAGATCCGCTAATCCTGTACCGCAATTTGCGTTGCGGTACAGGATTAGCGGATCTGTTCCGTCCGACCATGTGTCAAACCGGAAAACTAATTTCGGAGGGTTTATACAATTCATGATATCGAACATCATAATAAGATAGTAATATAAATCAAATATAAATGTTTTAGCATCACATAACACAACAAGGATCCAAGTTATTACAATAATTGTGGAAACTCCACTTTGGCTCCTAGGTGCATATGCTCCTGTTATTATGTTTTTCAAAATAAAAAATATGAAAACACTTCGAAAACATCTAAAAAATTGGACACAAACATATACAGGTTTTTAACATTCGTGCAAAATTACGGAAGGAAATGACACTTTCTGTGGTCTATGCAAAAAGACAAAATCTATGACTGGAATGAGATTTAAAAATACATTTTTAAAGCACAAATTTTGTCTTTTTTGCACAGCCACAAAAAGTGTTATTGCCTTCCGACATTTGGCACGAATGTTGAAAACTGGTATATATTTGTGCCCAATTGTTTTCAGGTTTCTTTGAAGTATTTTCATATTTTTAAATTTGGAAACAAGTTACAGGAGCATATGCACCCGGGAGCCAAAATGCCTTGTCCAATAATTGTTCAAATCGTAATTTTTTTTCTTAGAAATGGGAGCAACACCCTAGCCTCTGCATAGTGATGATGCACACAATTTTTATATTAAAAGAGAGTATCAAAGAGTGTTGTAAGTATGTAAATTATTATAGCTCAAGCGTGAGCCAAAGTAGCAACATGAATCAACCAACGAAAAAATACTAGCAACAAAAGACTACACATGCTGAAGTCTTCTAGTGTATTGCCACCCATGCTGGCAGCAGATAGCACAGACTACCGCCGTAACACGATTGCATCCAGTATCTATAAGTGTCCTTTGCCCCACCGGCAAAAGGTAAGACCAAACGTGAATCCAGTATAAACCACGATGGACGACCTGCAAAAAATGAATATCTCTAATTAAAAAAACATAATAGCATTCTGACAAATCCACACAGCCCACAGAAAAACACAAACCCCAATGTGAATACGTGCTTTACCCTTCCTATCTACCCCATATCTGTGACACTAGAAGGTGGGGTGATATTAAACATAAAGTGAATAAGCCTCCAAATACTCTTTATAAAAGGGCAAGATATAAACAAATGTTCCACGGTTTCATGTGCTGGGCAAAAAGCACACTCTTTAGGTTCGGACCAATTTCTCCTAGCCAAGTTTGAAAGTGCATGTGTTGCCCCATGCGTGGTTTTGGTAATTAATGACAATCTCTATGGACTAATGTTTGCATTGAGATATCTTTATAGATCGTGTCCATGAAGAAGATTGGAGTTCATGTGTTGGACTCTAGAGAAGTATATGATGACCAAGATTCTATCCAAGGGTTTATATGAAGAATGGTCATCTAGAGATGAGCTTATTGCAAGCATGGCTTGGAAAAGAAGATTGAGTGAACATTCTTGTTTAGCTCCAAGCCATCTTATACATCAAGAGAAGAAGATAAAGCGCGAGTGGATTCATGAAGACGGAGCTAAGCAAGGCTCTCCCATAATGGAGTATGGGGGAGCATTTGGAGAAGTCTTCATCAAGCATGTGCTAGCAAGCACAATCAAGAAAGGTGTTCCAACTTGAGAGAGTCAAGATCGTCATCATCTAGCTCAAGTGGAATGCTCAAGGCAAAGGTATGATCTTGATAGGGTTTCTATTTTACCGGTCTCGTGGTGTTAGTGGGAGACTGGGTTATAGGATAGACGGCGTACTATCAAGAGGGCCTATCAAGTGAGTAACTTGGTTGCATCTTTGTGGAGAGCTCAAACCTTTGCATACTTGGCATATCATCTTTCTTGGTTCTTATTTGGCTTTTATCCATGTGAGGATTTAGAGCTTGTGTTCATCTCCATACCAAGCTCTACTTCATCAAAAACGGATTTCATGAATACCTTGTTGCGTTTTTTATGTTGGAGGTTTTACCGGTGCGTCTTTTCTAAGAGAGGTCAAACTCTTTCCTTATGGTCTCCTCCTCACATGATGGACTATGATGTTTCTTGCATGATATTGTAAAGCTCTTCATTGCGATTCTGACAAACCCAAGATCATCGAAATCGGAGTCCGGATGGAAAACTTGTTGCTATCTTTCCAACAAAATTGGTTTCATCCCATTTGGAGTTTTCTCGCAAAAGTTATGGGTGTTACAATTTCGGGTTCTAGGTGGACAGCCCCCAGGCCGGCCTGGCCGGCTCCCAGGCCGGGCGCCTCTGCTGGGTGGCCAATCTCGTTGGTTTCACCTGATTTGTAGGGAAGCTTTGGTCTTTATCTTTCCAACCTCATTGGTTTCACCTGATTTGGAGTTCAAACGAGAAAGTTATTGCATTTCAGGGTTTGCTGTTTTGCAGTTTGTCTGCCTAGGCCGGAGTCTCCAGCCTGAGGGGTGCTCAGGGGCCGGAGTCTTCGGCCCATCAGGATTTGCAGCGAAACAAGCGAAGCGTCGGCACTCCCTGGAATGACCCCAGAGTGACCCCGGAGTTTCCCCGGAGTTTCCGGACCAAGGCCGGAGTTTTCGCCCTCAGGGGGTCCGGAGTCTCCGCCCGAGCCGGAGTCTCCGGCCTTCCTGGATCGGAAACTCCGGTCTAAGTGGACTGCAACGGCTCTTTTTCAGGGGACCTATAAAAAGGCCCCCTTCTTCCCCATTGCACCAAGCTCTTCCAAGCACGGAATTTTCCCCTCTCTCACCATCATTGTTGACCTTGGAAAGCTTGCTCCTCTCTCAATTCCTCCCATGATTCTTGCATATCTTTGAGGGATTTGAGAGAGGAGATCTAGATCTACATTTCCACCAATCCATCTCTCCTCTAAGTGAGGGGAACCTATTGGATCTAGATCTTGGAGTTCTTGTGTGGTTCTCTTCTTTGTTCTTCCTCTCTTCTCCCCCCACAAGCATTAGTTGCTTTTGGTGGGATTTGAGAGTGAAGGACTTGAGCACTTCGTGTGTTCTTGCCATTGCTTTTGTGCATCGGTTTGTGCTCTCCACGAGAATTCGTGGAAGTGAAAGTTCGTGAGCTTGTTACTCTTGGGTCTTTGGACCCTAGACGCCTTTTGTGGCGGTTGTGACCTTTTGTGGTCAAGGCCTTTTGTGGCTAGTTGGGACCTTTTGTGGTCACTTGGGAGCTCCTAATCCTTTTATGGGTTATGCCTCATGATATTGTACGGGACTCGATTTCCGCCCAAAAGGGAAATCAATAGTGGAAGGTGAACCGAGCTTTTGGGCAAGGTTCATTGGAGAATAGGGTGAGGCCATTTGTGGCGTCTTGAGTTTGAAACTCACACCCCTTCAACGAAACGTACTCCCCTAAAAAGGAGGAACTCGGGAATACATCCTCGTCTCCGCGTGTCTTGGTTATTTCTATACCCGAGCTCTTTACTTATGCACTTTACTTTGTGATAGCCTTCGTGCTTGAAGTATTATATCTTGCTATCACTTTGTTGCTTATCTTCCTTAGCATAAGTTGTTGGTGCATATAGGTGAGCCTAGTATATTTAGGTTGTTGGCTTGTTAATTTAAACACCAAGTTTTATTCCGCAATTATCAAGCCTAAACTGGAAAAGTTTTTAAATCGCCTATTCACACCCCCCCACCCCCCTCTAGGCGACATCCTTGTCCTTTCAAAGTTGTACTTAGTAAGAATCATCTTCCTATGTAAGAAACACATGAAAATTTTGATCTTTAGCGGTACCTTTAATTTCCAAAGGTATTTACGCAAGATCTTTAGCGGTATCTGGTGGCTCTAGGTTAATAGTGTCAGAAACAATGCTTGTACGTCACACGTCAGTTGGGAACCTCAAGAGGAAGGTATGATGAGTGCAGCAGCAAGTTTTCCCTCAGTATGAAACCAAGGTTTAATCGGACCAGTAGGAAAACGAGGTTTGCTTCGAAGGTGTTGGTGAATGAGTGTAGTGCGGCGCAACACCAGAGATTCCGGTGCCAACGTGGAACCTGCACAACACAATCAAACTACTTTGCCCCAACTTAACAGTGAGGTTGTCAATCTCACCGGCTTGCTGAAAACAAAGGGTTAAACGTATCGAATGGAAAATGATGTTTGTTTGCATAAAACAGTAGAGAACAATGATTGCAGTAGATTGTATTTCAGATGTAAAAGAATGGACCGGGGTCCACAGTTCACTAGTGGTGTCTCTCCAATAAGATAACTAACATGCTGGGTAAACAAATTACAGCTGGGCAATTGACAATTGATAAGTGCATATAACATGCATGTGTGACCTGTGGTGTCTACTATGAGATTCATTTGGGCATTACGACAAAGTACATAGACCGCTATCCAGCATGCATCTATGCCTAAATAGTCCACTTTCCGGTTAACATCCGTACCCCTTCCAGTATTAAGTTGCAAGCAACAGACAATTGCATTAAGTAATGTGCGTAATGTAAACAATACATTCATCCTTGAATAAAGCATTGCTGTTTTACCCCTAGTGGCAACAACACATCTACAACCTTAGAACTTGCTGTCACTATCCCAGGTTAAATAGAGGTTGAACCCAACTATCATGCATAAATACCCCCTCTTGGAGTTACAAGTATTCACGTGGCCAAGGCTTCAACAAGTAACGGAGAGCATGCAAGATCACAAATGACATAGACATGATAATATAATATTCAGCTCCACATAGGTATCAATATAAGTCAGATCCCAGCAAACACAACATGTAGCATTACAATAAGATGATCTTGATCATGATAGGCAGCTCACAAGATCTAAACATGATGGCACAAGTGGAGAAGACAACCATCTAGCTACTGCTATGGACCCATAGTCCAAGGATGAACTACTCACGCATCACTCCGGAGGCGGGCATGGCGATGTAGAACCCTCCGGTGATGATTCCCCTCTCCGGCAGGGTGCCGGGAAGAGCTTCAGAAACCCCCCGAGTTAGGGTTGACGACGGCGGCGGCAGCGAATATGTTCTGGATGAATGGCTCGGTGTTTTAGGGTTTTCGCGTCTCGGGGAATAAATAGGCGAAGGGGCGATGTCGGCGGACCCCCGAGGGGCCCAAACCACACCCAGGCGCGGCTGTGGGCCCAGCCGCGCCACCATGTGGTTTGGCCACCTCGTGGCTCATCTTCGTCTCTCCTTCGGATTCCGTGTACGTGCTGGAAAAATAGGGATCTGGCCTTTTGTTTCGTGCAATTCCGAGAATATTTCCAGAAGTAACTTTCTGAAACCAAAAACAGCAGAAAACAGGGAACTGGCACTGTGGCATCTTGTTAATAGGTTAGTCCCAGAAAATGCATAAAAGTGATACGAAGTGTATATAAAACATGTAGCAAATGGTATAATATAAGCATGGAACAGCAGAAATTATGGATACGTTGGAGACGTATCAGTATCCCATTTGTGTAGTCAGGTTCCATTTGAACCGGTTTTCTGTATCGGATAGATTGACCCTTATTAGACGCTCTACCAACTTAATACCATTTTATCCCCAATAATTGGTCTTCTAAATACAATATTTAGAGCATTATTAGCAAGTACTGGTATTCAAAAAAAATTAGCAAGTACTTGCGCAACAAGAACATTCTTATGTTGAGCAATATTATTTTACAGAGAGGGATACTGAATAGCCAATGGTTTATTCCCAAGCCATGTATCCTCCCAAAACCTAGTTTGTAAGTCATTACCTATAGTGAAAGTAACTGGCTCAAAGAAGTCATTTTTTCCCGCCATTATCCCTTTCCAAAAAGGGGAGTCATTCGGTTTTGGTTGAATTGAGCTAGTGTTTTCCCATTTAGGTATGTTCAAATCGTAATAATAATCCAAATAAAGGAAAGGTCACAAAAGTGCATGTTGAAAATGATGTATCGCACAAACGTGCAAAATCTCAGTTTAAAATACTTTATATTGTGAGCTACACAAAAATGACAAAGTGTGAATCTGAGTTTAGATACATTCAAATCCCAAAATATACAAGATTTTTCATTTTGTGTAGCACATAATACAAAGAATTTTGTATGCTTGTAGGATGAATCGGTGACTACACCCAGAATTTTGTTTCAGAATTTTTTAAAACTTCTAAATATTGTATTTGAGTTTTTAAAAATAAAGTTATAACTGGACGTCGAGAGCCAAAATGACTTCCCGACAATGTTACAAATACTTGAAATTATTTTAGCCATGATTCAAAGTTCTACCTGAACGTGAACGCTATGTGTGCCTGCTACTGAAACTGCAACTCCATGTAATCCAAATCAAAATACAGTCCATGTGATGTACCGATCAAGGTTTTGCAAAATAATGGTATAAGGAAGCTTGATACATTCAGTCTTCTTTTTTCAGAGCGAGGAAGCATATATATGAAATTGATCATTTGTTGTCATTTTTACCGCCATTATCCCTTTCCAAAAAGGGGAGTCATTCGGTTTTGGTTGAATTGAGCTAGTGTTTTCCCATTTAGGTATGTTCAAATCGTAATAATAATCCAAATAAATGAAAGGTCAAAAAAGTGCTTGTTGTAAATGATTTATCGCGAGTTTTAGTCCCCGGCTTCTCGTCCCTTCCACCTCTGCTACAGTCGAGAGAGGCGAAAAGGGAGGCGACTTACTTTCCCCTTTCCTTCGCTGGAGCGGGGCCGGATCTCGGCCTCCTTCCGTCGCTCCGGCGGCGGGGGGAGGTGGGGATCTCGTGCCTCGTCTCCTGGCGTGTAGATAGGGTAGGTTTAGTCCCCGGCGGCGGCGAGTGGAAGGCTCGGTCGCCGTTTAGGGTTAATAAGGCGCGGCTCCCTCCTTCTCTCGGTGCGGCTTCCGGCGGCGCTGAGGTGGGAGCGGCGGAGATCTGCCGGGTCCTCTTCTTCATCATTTCTCCGGCCGGCCGTGGAGGCGAGGGGAGGAGGTGGTGCTGGAGGACGAGTCCGTTTTGCTGCTGGTGGATCTGGTGGTCCTCTCCTTCGATGGTTCTCTGGCCGGCCATGGCGGCGTGGGGAGTGCTGTCTGGAGAGGCCTCTGGGTCGCGTGGTTTTGCAGGTCCACGATCTCTTGACCTGTGGAGGTTTTCCCCCCGGGTGGACGGCGGATCGGCGCTGCTGTCTTCCCCCTGTGGGGTGTTCTGCCCTCCGGCTCGTCGGCGTGCTGTTGTTTCCTCCGGCGGCGGCATGAGCTACGTGAGGTGTGGTGCCTGGAGGAGCTCCAGTTCTTCCTCCCTCTCCGTTGAGGGAGACGACTTCGACTCAGCGGCGTTCTGCTCTTCTTCCCCGTCGGCGTGCAGGCATGGCGACTTCCCGTCCGTGGTGATGCTTCCTCAAGATTCAAGGTCATCGCTGGCTCCAGGTGGGTGCGGCGGAGGAGCTGCGGCGGCGCGTCCCCGGTCCGCGTCGGTGGTGGCAGAGGAGTGGGTTCCCAGGGACTTGGTTGTAATTTTCTACTTTGTTGGGTGCGTTTTTGCTGAGTTGGGTTAATGTATCTGGAGTTTTCGCAAAAAAAAAATTGTAAATGATTTATCGCACAAACGTGCAAAATCTCAGTTTAAAATAATTTATATTGTGAGCTACACAAAAATGACAAAGTGTGAATCTGAGTTTAGATACATTCAAATCCCAAAATATACAAGATTTTTCATTTTGTGTAGCACATAATACAAAGAATTTTGTATGCTTGTAGGATGAATCGGTGACTACACCCAGAATTTTTTAAAACTTCTAAATATTGTATTTGAGTTTTTAAAAATAAAGTTATAACTGGACCTCGAGAGCCAAAATGACTTCCCGACAATGTTACAAATACTTGAAATTATTTTAGCCATGATTCAAAGTTCTACCTGAACGTGAACGCTATGTCTGCCTGCTATTGAAACTGCAACTCCATCGAATCCAAATCTAAATACAGTCCATGTGATGTACCGATCAAGGTTTTGCAAAATAATGGTATAAGGAAGCTTGATACATTCAGTCTTCTTTTTCAGGGCGAGGAAGCATATATATGAAATTGATCATTTGTTGTCAGAAATGATAATTGAACAGCCGAATGGAAAATCTCAGTGTTATTATTACAACCTCTCGACCAGATGAATGTTATGTTCTTGCAAACAATGGAAGCATGCACGGCTACCTAGTGTAAGAAAAAGGCACTAATCAGATCAGCTAAGACGAACACTGCTGTTAACATAAGGAAAAACCTATAATACCCTGGCGGCCTGGTCAGCATGTAATTATTAAATTTCTAAATGCTTATTTCATCAATTGAATACACATGATGCCGCGAGAGTAGACTTTTATTTGGTCACGGTCTCGGGCCGCGACATGGCATGTAAAACTCTAAAAAAAAACTTCTCCTTATTGAATGAAAATGGCAAATCTTTTGCCTCGTTCCAAAAAAAAAACACTAAAGCTTGACTGCCACCGGTGAAAACTAAGGCCTGGTTTGGAGTCATGGATTTTTGGTTGAGTTCTGGCGGAATTTATCCATGTCCTAGAAAACTTCAGCCTTCCAAGCTACTGTATAAACTAAATGATAGCATATTTTGATCTGTTTGACATCATGCTGTGCTCCTCAGTCAGAATGCTCGAAGATTGCAATGACCAATAAAGGGCGTGTTCGGCAACGCCCTGGCTTCCAGCTTCCCGTCGGAGCACCTCGGAGCAGCACCGAACACACCAACTCCGCGGAGCCAGATCCGCGAAGCTGGACGATTTGCACGTACAAATTTCGGAGCACCCCTTTTGCCGATCCACGGAGCAGTCCAGCGCGGAGCAGCGCCAAATTACGACGATTTGCCACCGCTAAGTGGAAAACGCTTCGACTCGGTCTTTTCCTTTGTCCCTCGTTCGAGTTGACCGAGCACCCCATCGTTCCCGATCGAATCAGGCAGCCAACTCGTAACCCTAGCCGCCGGGAGGGGCTACCCGCCGCCGGCCAACGCCGCCTCCATCCTCGACTCCGGTCGCCACCCTAACCCAGATCGACGCCAAGCCCCGTCCCTTTCTCTGTTCGCTCCGGTGACCTAGCCGCCGCCGCCCACAAGCGCCCTTCTCCGGCCGCCGCTCGCACTTCTCCGGCCGCGGCCCATCCCCGCGACCACCCCTGCGCGCTGCACCTGGGCCCGCGACCTACCTCCGTTGAGCTGCAGCGCCGCCGGGCCTACCTCCGTTGAGCTGTGGCGGCGGCCGGCATCCCTTCGTCGAGCAACAGCAGCGGCGGCGCCAGATTTTGTCCTCGTCCTCCTCCTGTAGCAGCAACTCGCTGATCTGCCCCTATCTCGTACCACAGAACCAGGCTGGAAGTCCACTTCTTAGCAGGCCAAGGAAACAGAAATGGGCTTTTGGCCCAGCCACGGGAGGAGCAGCGCCGAACGTTCGCTGCTCTGCTAGCGACGCAGAATCGGGGAAACAGTATCCGGATCGACGGATTTGGAGAAGCTGGAGGATTGCCGAACACGCCCAAAGTCCATGATGCACATGAACAATAGATCTGCAACTATCTGCAAAATATTGTGAAATTTTCCATGCTATCGCATCACTGATTCTTTAACGTACAATTGATCTCCAGTACTGCAAAGACACGAGGGATTCAGAGCTATATCAAACTTGGAAGTGGAAACAGGAAATGAGAAAACTAGATAGCAACAAAGCAATCAGACTCACAAAAACAAATATTTCAGGCAGATATTAAGAAAGCCAGCATGTTGTTGGCTCTGAGATATGATAACAGAACCTTCCAGAATCTGGTCTTTCTTTAGATCGATAGGTTCAAATAAGTACAAGAGAGTATGTGTCAAGAAAAAGCATCCATGTGGATGTTTATGCAAATTTCTAGGTATTTCAAACCTAAGGAAAAAAGAACTATGCACATTTCTTTCGCCAAACATAAACACGGTAGATGATCATCTCATCCAAATTCGAGAGTGCAAAACACAGAGGAACAGAGCCAACAGCCTAAAAGCACAAACGTTCGCAGTCCATTCTTCAGCCACAGAGTCTGACGGCTGGTTGACGAATCTGGTTACATACATCAGATGAATGCGAATTTGTCACCCAGAATCAAGCGCAATTTAGGTACACTTGACGAAGCAGAAATGTACTCCGACGTGTTTTATCTGACAGACTAACTCATCATGATCAAGAGTTTCGAGTCCCATACATCCTACAGCATTCATTCAGAAAACGATCGAATCGCAGATCCTACAGCATCCTAAAGAAATCGCAGAAGCTCTTGCAAAATTCTGTCGCTGCTGGAACGAACAGAGGCTTACTAGCCTCAATGAGAAACGGATTGCAGCAGGGATAGATTCAGTCGAAACCACGGCGACAGCAGGGGCACTCGTGGCGCTTCTCGTAGCACTCGATGCACAGCGCGTAGTGTAAGCAGGGAGTAAGCTGCACCTCAGCTGGCCCGGAGCAGTCACCACAAACTCGGGGGTGGTTCTCGCCGGCGACGCAGCTGCCGCTGCTCCTGGGTAGTGTCTGATGGAGGCGCAGCGCGTAGCGAAGGTGCCAGCACTCCTTCTGCAGCAGGTGGTTGTGCCGTCTGAGCTCCTCGCACTCCCGGCGGCGCGCCTGCAGCTCAGCCCACCCACGCTGGACATCCTGACGCTGCCAAAGTGAACACGGAAACAGTGTTACATCACTACGACGGGCTGGCGAGAGAGAGGCCGAGGGCGAGGAGACTCACTGGGCTCTGAAGGAAGCTCTCGCTGTTGTCGTGGCGAGTGGGAGCGAGGGCGAGGTGATGCCGCCCGTGCTGTCTTGCCGGATCCAACAGCGTCATCTCCTGGCGAACCGGCGAGCGCGCATGGTATTGCTGATGCAGCTCAAGCAGTCGCGCCCACTCCCGCTGCAACATCGCTGCCAGAGGTCCCGTCTCCAGCCCCGTGCCCATCATCCTCGTAAGCGCCGGCTCGAGCTGCAGAGAGGGTGACACGCCAACATGTGGCGCATGCTGAGCATGGAAACAGTGTAACATCACTACGACGGGCTGGCGAGAGAGAGGTCGAGGGCGAGGAGACTCACTGGGACCTGAAGGAAGTTCTCGCTGTTGTTGTGGCGAGTGGGAGCGAGGGCGAGGTGATGCCGCCCGTACTGTCTTGCCGGCTCCCACAGCATCTCCAGGCGAAGCGGTGAGTGCGCCTGGTGGTGCTGATGCAGCTGCGCCGGCTCCAGCTGCAGCTGCGCTCCCGGAGGTCCGAGCTCAACATGCTGACGCCACGGCTGTCCCGTCGTCCACTGCAGCCCTGTCAACGACCCAGCCCTTCCTGACGACGACGCTGACGTGGAGGACAAGGAGGCCGGCCCAGCTGGACACGGCGCAAGGCCCAAGAGATCTCGGCGCCGTCCAGCGTGGCTAGCTGGCGACAACTGGGTGGCTTAGCCACCTGCTACTTAACCTGCCCGAAGCTTGGCTTCTGTCTTTGGTCGAATAACTGGATTGTAATGGACGGCAGTGCCGTTTCGAACTAGCCCGGTGGGTGGTTGGGAGGATCCGGCTAGCGACCAATTTCCTTCCGTTCTTCCGTGTTCTCGCTTGATCCGTAGCTAGTACCTTACAAGTGGTAATCAGAGCCTTCCGATCCCCAATTCTGGAGTTCCCCACCCACCTCTACCCTACCCGATTTGCCGCTCGAGCTCGCGTGGAGGCCATGGAGAATCTCGATCCGGCGTCGCGCGCGATCTACGACCTCATCCACACCGCCACGTCGGAGGAGTTCGATAAGCGCTTCCTCGAGTACGAGAGGAAGACGCTCTCCGCCGTGCGAGGTTTCGTGGTCGACACGGAGATGGAGCTCAAGAAGATGAACACCGCCATCAACGCCGTGCGCTCCTCCGTCACCACGGATCTGGGAGCTACCAGGACCTCCATCGACGCCGTGCGTTCCTCTGTGAACGCGGATTTGGAGTCCACGAGGACCTCCATCGGCGAGGATCTCATCGCTGTCAAGGACACGCTGAGTTCGCAGATCGCGTCGCTGGCGGCAGCCCTCGATCGCGCCCGCGGCCGGAACCAGATGCGGTGGCAGATCGCCTCTCTGCTTCGACCCAACGGGAGCCAGGGCGCGGTGCTGCAGGCCAGTCATGGCACGGCGAGCAACATCAGAATCGGGGGACGATGGGTGCCTCACACCCCTCTCCTCCGGTCAGAGGTAACCTTTTCGGCCGGTCTCTTTTGCAGCAGTTTGATTCGAGTTCACCACACCAGCGCTCTGACTATGCTCCGCTTGTCTCTCGCGCGATGTTGCCTCAATTCGAGGGAAGCAACCCGAAGCTGTGGCAGATTCGTTGTGAAGAGTTCTTCCGGCGCGGTCAAACGCCAATGTCGCTCTGGCCGCCGACGCGTCCGCCTCCTTCACAGGCGCTGCAGCAACGTGGTTGGAGTCCTACTTGCAGAAGAAACCGTCACCGACATGGCCTGAGTTCGTCGAGGCAGTACTGGCTCGTTTCAGCCGCAACCAGCACTCGATTCTCTGCCGGCGTCTGTTCCACATCGGCCAAATTACCACGGTGGAGGCGTATGTGAAGGAATTCTCGGAGTTGGTCGATCAGATCGCAGTGTACGAGCCCAACCCTGATGTGGTGCATTACACTACTAGGTTCCTGGATGGGTTGCGGCCAGCGGTGCGTGTGCTCATCGCAATTCAGAGGCCTCCTACCTTGGAAATTGCTTATTCTCTGGCCTTGCTGTATGAGGAGTTGGGGGAGGATGCTGGTCTCTTGTCCACTCACCAGCCGTCATCTACAGTGGCGCGGCGTGCCCCAGCTGCGCCACCACCATTGCCACAGCCGCCCTCCAAATGGATCTCGAAGACGGTGGAAGAAAAGCGTGCTTTGAGTGCAAGTGAGGAGCAATGGAGGAAGCTTAAGGCATATCGGAGGGCTAAGGGTCTCTGCTTTACTTGCGGTGAAAAGTACAGTCGAGAACACCAGTGCAAGACCTCCATTCCTTTGCATTTGGTGCAAGAGATGGTGAACTGTATGCAATTGATTGACGAGGAAAGTGAGGATCAACCTGATGCGGAACCAGTGGCGCCGGATTTGGCAGTGAACGCAATGGTCTTGTCGGCAGCTGCTCTATCTCCTGGTACGGTGGCGCCGCGTACAATGCAGTTGCAGGTGCAGATTCAAGGGCACTCCTTCTTGTTTCTGGTGGATTCTGGAAGCTCTGCGTGTTTCATCGATCAGCAGCGAGCTCAGCTATTGGCCGGTTCAGAGATCATGCCGGCGCCTGCTTCTGTGCTCGTCGCCGGTGGTGCCATCTTGGAGTGCACGGACTGTTTCCCAGCTTTGCAGTGGACAGCAGGTGGTGCGACATTCACGGATCAGTTTCGAGTACTCAACCTGGCAAGTTACGATGGCATCATTGGGTTGGATTGGTTGGGAAAACACAGCCCCATGCTCACGCACTGGGAGCAGGGATGGCTCGCGTTCCAGTACGAGGGCAGGCAAGTGGTGCTGTGGGGTGACGAGCCTCGGCTGTGTACGCACGCTCTGGTTGAGTTGAACTTAGTTCATGAAGCTGCCGTTGAGGATACTGTGGTACCACCAGAGGTGCAGGAGGTGCTGGACAGGTTTGCATCAGTGTTTGAGGCACCGACCGGGCTGCCGCCGCGGCGGCAGTACGACCACCGCATTCCGCTGATCCCTAGTGCGCGCCCGGTGTTGATTCGTCCGTACCGTGTGTTGCCGGAACTCAAGACTGAAATCGAGCGGCAGGTCAAGGAACTATTGGATCAAGGTGTGATCACTCACAGTAACAGCGCCTTCGGGGCACCAGTGCTCCTTGTCAAGAAGGACATCGTGAATTGGCGCCTGGTTTTCGATTACCGGCCTCTCAACGCGCTGACAGTGAAGAGGAAATACTCGTTGCCTGTCATTGACGAGTTGCTCGACGAGCTTGCGGGTGCGCAGTGGTTCTCGAAGCTGGATTTGAAGGCGGGGTACCATCAGATTCGGCTTGCTCCGGGTGAGGAACACAAGACAGCGTTTCAGACGCACAATGGTCACTACGAATTCAAGGTCATGGCGTTCGGGTTGACGGGAGCTCCCGCCACGTTCCAGCATGCCATGAACGCCACACTGGAGCCGGTGCTCCGCAAATTCGCTCTCGTTTTCTTCGATGATATTCTCATCTATAGCCGTACGTATGAGCAGCACCTGGAACACCTGGCCACTGTACTCGCTATCCTGCAGAAGGACAAATGGCATGTGAAGCTGTCGAAGTGCGCGTTCGCGCAGCAACAGGTGGCCTACCTGGGGTACGTCGTGACTGCCGGCTGCGTTGCCACTAATCCTTCTAAGATCCAGGCCATCCAGGAGTGGCCGACACCGTGCAACCTCAAGGAATTGCGAGGGATTTTGGGCATCACGGGCTACTACCGCAAGTTTATAGCGCACTACGCGATCATTTGCCAGCCGCTCACCGCTCTGTTGAAGAAGGGCGCTCAGTTCATCTGGACACCGGCCACGGAGACTGCCTTCCAGGTCTTGAAGCAAGCGCTGATCTCCGCTCCTGTGCTGGCCCTGCCTGATTTCGCGGAGAAATTTGTCATTGACACTGATGCGTGCGATGTGGGCATTGGCGCAGTGCTGTCCCAGAGAGGGCACCCAGTCGCGTATGTCAGCCGTGCCCTGGGTCCAAAGGTCTCTCTGTCTATGAGAAGGAGTACCTGGCAATTCTCCTGGCCGTGCAACAATGGCGGCCGTACTTGCAGTTGAGGGAATTCACAATCCGTACGGACCACAAGAGCCTTACTAATCTGACCGATCAACGCCTCCACACGGATTGGCAGCGCAAGGCGCTCACGAAACTCATGGGCTTACAGTATGTGATCCAGTACAAGAAGGGCGTGAACAATGGCGTTGCTGATGCGCTTTCTCGTAAGCCACCGGCGAGCTCGGAGCTGTACGTGCTATCCACAGTGCAGCCGGCGTGGTTGGCGTCGGTGGAGCGCAGCTACATGGCGGGTAGCCGCGCCCAGTCTTTGTTGCAGCAGCTGGCTGTCTCGCCGGGAGCAGTGGAAGGGTTTACCTTGGAGAGCGGTATCTTGCGCCATTGCAACAGAATTTGGGTCGGCGATGATGGTGAACTCCGGCGGCTGATCGTGTCAGCCTTCCATGATAGCCCGCAAGGGGGTCACTCTGGTTTCCCTGTGACATACAGGCGTCTGGTTGCTCTTTTCAGCTGGCCGGGCATGAAGGCGATGGTCCGTGAGTATGTGCGCGCCTGCCATGTCTGCCAACAAGCGAAGCCGGACAGGTTGCCACCGGCTGGCTTGCTCCAGCCGCTGCCAATTCCGTCGGCGCCATGGGAGGTGGCCACGATGGACTTCATCGAGGGGTTGCCTGCGTCGCGCCAATACAGTTGCATCCTCGTCGTCGTCGACAAGCTCACGAAGTACGCGCACTTCATTCCTCTGCGGCACCCATACACGGCGAGCAAGGTGGCAGAGCTCTTCGTGGACAACATCTTCAAGCTCCACGGCATGCCTGGCTCGCTGGTGTCCGATCGCGATCCCATCTTCACTAGCACCTTCTGGCAATCGGTGTTCCGCGCCACGGGCACGCAGCTGAAGCTTAGCACGGCAAACCACCCAGAGACGGACGGGCAAACAGAGTGCGTGAACCAGTCCATCGAGTGCTACCTCCGGTGCTTCATCAGCGCGCACCCGCAGAACTGGTCTAAATGGCTGTCCCTTTGCGAGTTTTGGTACAACACCAGCTGGCACGCATCGACGGGGAAATCGCCGTTCGAGCTCCTCTATGGTCGTCAGCCAAGGTACTTTGGCATCACCGCGTCCGATAAGATCGCTAATGGCGATGTGGAGTCTTGGCTGCAGGAGCGTTCACTTGTGCTGGACTCGGTGCGGCAGCATCTCCTCCGTATGCAGCAGCGTATGAAGGCTCAAGCGGACAAGAACCGCATGGAGCGCTCATTCGAGGTGGGCGACGAGGTGTTCCTCCGGCTACAGCCATACATCCAGGTCTCCGTCGCAAGGCGCGCGAACCACAAGCTCGCGTTCAAGTTCTTCGGTTCGTTCCGTGTGCTGGAGCGCGTCGGAGCCGTGGCCTACAAGCTGGAACTGCCGCCGTCGAGCCGAGTTCACCCCGTCTTTCACGTCTCCTAGCTCAAGCCATGCATTGGTCCTAGGCCTCTGGCGTCGACTGTGCTTCCGGAGTCTGCGGACATCTTCCGTGTTCCTGATCGAGTTCTGCAACGTCGTCTCCAGCGGCGTGGTCAGCATGATGTTCAGCAGGTCTTGGTGCAGTGGAGCGGCATGGAGCAAGACGCTGCGACATGGGAGGACCTCGACAGGCTTCGTCAGGTGTTTCCGCGTGCGCCTGCTTGGGGACAAGCAGGTTTTGAAGACGGGGGGATTGTCAACGACCCAACCCTTCCTGACGACGACGTTGACGTGGAGGACAAGGAGGCCGGCCCAGCTGGACACGGCGCAAGGCCCAAGAGATCTCGGCGCCGTCCAGCGTGGCTAGCTGGCGACAACTGGGTGTCTTAGCCACCTGCTACTTAACCTGCCCGAAGCTTGGCTTCTGTCTTTCGTCGAATAACTGGATTGTAATGGACGGCAGTGCCGTTTCGAACTAGCCCGGTGCATGGTTGGGAGGATCCGGCTAGCGACCAATTTCCTTGTTCTTCGGGTGATCCCGATCCGTTCTTCCGTGTTCTCGTTTGATCCGTAGCTAGTACCTTACAAGCCCCGTGCCTGATGTAGCCCAACCTAGGACCATCACCATGCCAAGCACTCCAACATACCACAAGTCACCATGGACATCAAAGGTGAACTCATTCCTCTTGGATAACTCAATTCCCACCCTTTTGGATGGTATACTACGTCACCATCTATCTCTTGTTGATACTAGGAGAGTCACGACGACTACGGATACACGAGAGGATGACCAGGGTGCAAGAGGAATGGAGGATGACAAGACGATGGCTTGGAAGAGACGAAGGAAGAAGAGAAAACAGCTGAACAGCGGTACTACCGCCGGAACGGCCGGTACTACCGCCAAGGAGACTCAGGCCGCAGCGCTACCGCGCCCGCTACCGCTGGAACCACGCTTCAGGCGCACCTTCCGGTACCACCAGCGGCACCGGCAGCGGTACCGGCTGGTACCGGGGACGTGGGACGCCGCAACACGGACGAGCCCCACGCCGGCGGTACTACCGCGCCTGCTACCGCTGGATCCACGTTTCTGCGACAACTTCCGGTACCGCCGGCGGCACCAGCAGCGGTACCAACCGGTACCGGCGACGTGGGAAGCAGCGACGCCTGCCCGCACCAGCGGTACCACCGGCTATCCCAGCGGTACTACCGCCAGTGCGGGATCAGTTCGGGCAGCCAGCCCGTGTAACCTCTCTCCACCTACCCCCGGTTGGTCAACACTATAAATAGAACCTCCTGAGCTAGATCTAGGGTTAGACTATGATTTGGGAACTAAAGTAGAGCCTTGCTCCTTCTTCTCAAAGTGTCTCTTTCCTCCTATGGAGATGAATCAAGACCTCCACATGTGGAGATGACCCAAGGCCTCCTCTTGAGGAGAAGATCCCTGCGTGGATACCAAGGCTCCGCTTGTAGTTGCGATTACTTGCTAATCTTCCATCTTTAGGTGGCTAGGTTGGATTGGTTGGATTGACCAATTGGACAAACAATCCTAAGAGTAAGGTGTGCTTGGGAGAGGCGGATTGGGGGCTGCCCTCGGGGATTTGTTACCAATCGAGTCTTGCCGGGTTGCTACTTGCTATTTACCCTTGTGTGTTTGATTTCCCCTCTTTTGTGTTCTTCGTTCTTCGCGTGTTCTTCGTGTTCATCCTTCCCTCCGTACAAATCCGTGAAAATCGGGACCTACCCGCATCAGTGCCCATCATCCCGGTATGCCCCAGCTCGAGCTGCAGAGAGGGTGACACGCCGACTTGCGGCGCATGCTGACGCCACTGAAGCAATCCCGCACTCCGGAGCGGCGCACCCAGAGTTCTCGGCGCCATGCGCACCATCGTAGTCACCGCCGGCTCGGGCTGCCGAAGGGGCGGCATGCCAGCGTGCAACGGCACCAGTCCCATCTCTGGAGCATCCGCGGCTTCACGTGCCGGCCTTCCGCCACCAATGACCCCGGCGTCTCGGCGTGGCAGCAGTGACGACGGGCGTGGACCGAAGAGCGCGTCGATGCCGATGGACGGCCCCGGTAGGACCGCCGACTCGCTCCTCCTCCCGTCGATGGCGTCCGCCGGAACATTGACTGGCGGCGAGCGGGTGATCGCGTGCTCCCGCCACGCTGGTGACGACTGGCCGAGGGCGAGCGTGGTGGAGTCCGATGCCTCCGGTGACTTGGTGTGGGAAGCGGAGGACGCGATCCGAGCCAGCTGCTCACCGAGTTGGGTAATGGACGTGGCGGCGGACGTATCCCGCAGGGCCTGTGTCTCTGTCTCGACGTGCTCGAAGACGATGTCGTCCCCGCCCAGCACAAACACAGAGGAAGCTCTGGCCGGCTGGTCCTGGGCGTCCCCCACCGCGAGACCCGCGGTCGCGTGCTCCTGCGGCGCCGACACGATCGCGGCAAGCTGCTCACCGAGCTGGGTAAGGGAGGTGTAGGCGGACGGCCCCCGCTAGGCCTGTGTAGGTCTGTCGACGTGCTCGAAGACGATGTCGTCCCCGCCCGGAACAAATAGCCGCGGCCCCTGGAAGATGAATCCCGGGCCCTGAATCGGCACGTCGGATGCTGGGACCGGCGGCGCCTAGTCGATCCTCCTCCCGCCGATGGCGTCGTCCGAGCGGGTGGTCGCCTGCTCGTGCTGCGCCGGTGAAGACTGCGCGAGGGCGAGCGTGGTGGAGCCCGGTGCCGACGATGTCTCGGTCGGGAGAGGCTTGTGGCTCCCCTCGCCCTCCTCGACCGCCATGCCCGCTGCGCCTTGGAGTGGCACGTCGGTGGCGGGGACCCGCGGTGCCGACTCGATCCTCCTCCCGCCGATGGCGTCCTCCGAGCGGCTGGTCCCCTGCTCCCGCAGCACCGGTGAAGACTGCGCGAGAGGGAGCATGGTGGAGCCCAGTGCCGGCGATGTCTTGGTCGGGAGAGGCTTTTGGCTCCCCTTGCCCTCCTCGATCGGCGCCGTGTCCGGTGCGCCCTGGAGACGCACGTCGGAGGAGGGGAACCGCGGCGACAACTCGCTCCTCCTCCCGCTGATGGCATCCTCCAGAACCTGAACGGGCGGCGAGCGTGTGGGCGCGTGCTCCTGCGGCGTCGGGGACTGCTGGGGGAGGTGTTAAAACCCACCCTAGATCATCTAGGCTAGAACAATTATGGTAGTGCTCTTTAGGTGTCGATCTAACACGGTGAGAGAGGGGGGACAGAGAGATGAGAGAGGAGGAGGAGACAAACCTTCTCCATGGCTCGAGGAGCTCGAGCCGGTGGCCATCGGGGAGGGCGACGGCATGAGCGTGGGGTGTGTGGTGGCGGCGGTGCTTCCCGTCGGCTCGCGCTAACCCTAGATCGGTAGGGGTGTCGGTGGGGGATCTGGCACAGCGACTAACCTCGTGACCCGTGTTGCCGGTCCCCCACCTCTTTATATAGCGCGGCGACAGGGGCCCACCAACCAGATAGAGGTTGTGCGCCCCTGATCAGGGCGCGGTCAAGGGATCGATCGAGCCGTTGGGCTCGACCGTATGGATCAACCTAACATTCTCCCCTTGATCTCAACTTTACTTTTAACTTTATATTTATACTTTACTCGTTTCATCACGGATCAGTACATAGAGCATGTTTCATCGTCGCAGCTCAATTGCCGATAGAATCAGACAGCCACTATATACTTTTCTGTTTTGAAACAAATCCTGTTACTTTTGGGCCTCTTATGATCCAGAATCATAGGCTTTCCATTAAACCCATGCCGGCTACGTGTTCCATGAACACGCTGGGTGGTAAGCCTTTCGTAAGCGGATCCGCAAGCATATTTTTGTCTTTATATGCTCGAGACTTATAGTTTGATCCTGGATTTTATCTTTCACAACATAATACTTTATTTCTATTGGCTTTGTAGCATTACTCGACTTGTTGTTGTGAGCATAGAATACTGCGGGCTCGTTGTCACAGTACATCTTTAGTGGTCTGCTAATGCAGTCTACCACTTTCAAGTCGGGTATAAATTTCTTTAACCATATCACCTGCCCCGTGGCCTCATAACATGCTATAAATTCTGCATACATCGTGGATGCAACTATTGACTGTTTGGAGCTTCTCCACGAAATAGCCCTCCAGCGAGAGTGAACACGTATCCTGACGTGGACTTTCTATCATCTTTCTCCCGCAAAATCTGCGTCTGAATACCCTCTTATTTCTAGGGAATCAGATCTTTTATATGTTAGCATGAGGCCTTTTGTGCCTTGCACATAACGCAAGCTTTCTTTGCCATTTTCCAGTGCTCTGGGCCTGGATTCTCTTGATATCTACCGAGTACCCCGGTGATAAATGCTAAGTCAGGGCGAGTGCACACTTGTGCATACTGTAAGCTTCCAACAGCCGAAGCATATGGTATTCCTTTCATTTGATCGATCTCGTACTGGTTCTTGGGACATTGGAATTTCCCAAAACTGTCGCCCTTGACTATAGGAGCAGGTGTGGCACTGCACTTATGCATATTATACTTTTTAAGAACTTTTCAAAATATGCCTTCTGCGATAGTCCTAACACTCCATTCTTTCTATCTCGGTGAATTTCTATGCCCAAAACATATGAAGCTTCACCAAGATCTTTCATATCAAAATTTGAGGACAAAACTTCTTTGTTTCTAGTAGTAGACTGACATCACTGCTAGCAAGCAAGATATCATCCACATACAGAATTAGGAAAATATATTTCCCACTTTTAAACTTTGCATAAATGCAGTTGTCCTCAACATTCTCTTTAAATCCAAATCTTTTAATTGTTTCATTAAACTTTAGATACCACTGTCTAGAGGCTTGCTTTAATCCATAAATGGATTTCTTTAGACGGCATCCCATATGTTCCTTCCCCTCCATGAAAAAACCCTTGGGTTGTTTCATGTAAACATTTTCTTCTAAATCTCCATTTAGAAATGCGTCTTTACATCCATTTGATGCAACTCTAAATCAAAATGTGCAACTATGCCATTATGATTCTGAAGGAATCCTTACATGAGACGGAGAAAAAGTCTCATTGTAATCTACCCCTTCTCTTTGCGTAAAGCCTTTTGCCACAAGTCTTGCTTTATACTTTTCTATATTCCCATTGGAGTCATACTTAGTTTTGTAGACCCATTTGCAGCCTACTGTTTTGGCTCCTTTAGGAATTTCCTCTAAGTCCCAAACATCGTTGGAACTCATCGATTTCATTTCATCTTCCATTGCCTCCACCCACTTCGATGAGTGAGGGCTTCTCATGGCTTCTTCATATGAAGTGGGATCACCTTCCATATGATCTATTTCTGTATTGTAAACTTTATAATCAGTAGAAATAGCTGATTTTTAGCTCTTTTAGACCTTCTAAGGGTCTCATTCTCTGAAAGTGGCTGCTGCACCTCCCTTTCATGCTCAACAACAGGTTCAGTCGGCTCCTGACGGACAGGTTCCGGATCTTCACCCATAGTTGTCACGGGTGGAGTTACAACAGGTGCTTGCACCACAATCTCAGGGATTGTCGGTGCAGCTACAACAGGTAGTGTGAAAAATGGCTCCTGAATCATCGGAAAAGGTGCACACACCCTCTTCTCCTCAAGATCAATTTTCCGAGCTACCATGCTCCCCCTCATCATTTCGTCCTCTAAGAAGACTGCATGTCTCGTTTCTACAAACTTTGTGTATCTGTCTGGGCAGTAGAAACGATAACCTTTTGATCTATCAGGATAGCCAATGAAGTGGCAAGTTACTGTTTTGGGGTCTAACTTTGCAATATTTGGATTAAATACTTTTGCCTCAGCTGGGCTCCCCCAGACCCTCAAGTGGCGCAGAGAGGGAACTCTCCCTGTCCACAACTCGTACGGTGTTTTGGGCACCGACTTGCTTGGTACTCTGTTGAGAATGTGAATGGCGGTTTTAAGCGCCTCCATCCATAATCCCAATGGCAGGGTGGAATAACTCATCATGCTGCGCACCATATCCATAAGAGTACGGTTACGCCTTTCAGCTACTCCATTTTGCTGAGGTTCGCCCGGCATAGAATACTGGGCGACTATTCCATTTTCCTGTAAGAACCTTGCAAAAGGTCCAGGTACTTGACCATATGGAGTGTGCCGACCGTAGTACTCCCCCCCACGGTCGGACCTGACTATTTTAATTCTTTTATCATGCTGATTTTCAACTTCTGCTTTGAATATTTTAAATTTATCCAACGCTTCAGATCTTTCTTTAATTGGATAAATATAACCATATCGGGAGTAATCATCTGTGAATGTTATGAACGAGTCATAGCCATCCACACTTTTCACAGAAAACGGTCCACAAATATCAGTGTGAATGATTTCTAGTGTTGTTGTACTTCGGTTTGCACCCTTTTTAATTTGCTTTACATACTTTCCTTTTATGCAATCTATGCATTGTTCGATATCTGAGAACTCTAACGGAGGAAGAATATCATTTTTAACGAGGCTTTCTATTCTTCCCCTCGAAATATGGCCTAATCGACAGTGCCATAACTTCGACGAGTCATGAGTTCGCTTTCTTTTCTTTTGTTCTTTGTTCGACAAGGAAATTTGCTCACTCACATTACACACAGAATGCACTTTTTCACGTAAGGATAACAAATAAAGCTCATCGTGAAGTAAGGCAATACCCACACAAGCATCTTTAAACCATATGGCACACTTGCCATGTCCAAAACAACATTCATAACTGTCTTTATCCAAACGTGATACACTTATTAAATTTCTGTGAAGTGAAGGAACAAATAAGACATCTCTAAGCAAAATCGTGAAACCATCAGCCAACTCCAAGGAGATGTCGCCAACAGCTTCAACTTCTGCTTGAACTCCATTCGCGACTTCAATGCATCTTTCGCTTCTTTGCATAGTCCTTGTCGAATGGAATCCCTTTCTTTGCCATTATTGACTTGAGCCAATCTGGGCAATCTTTCTTGAAATGGCCAGTCTTCTTGCAGTGGAGACACTGATCTTTATCCACTGGGAGACTCTGATGATGATACTGTTGGGGACCTTTGCCATATGGCTTGGAGGGGGAACCACCTTGGTTGCTGTTGTTGTAGTTTCTTTTCCTGTTTTCCTTCACGTAGTTCAGGGAACCACCGTGAGAGGACTTGAGCCTTTCCTCCTCTTGCACACACATAGCGATGGTCTTTTCAATGTCCCATTTATCAGGGGACATGTTGTAGTTGATCACAAAGTTCTCAAACTCTTTAGGCAAAGATGCCATGACAAGGTGGACAAGCAAAGCAGGCTTGAGCTCCAGGTCATCATCCATAGGCTTTAGCTTGGCAGCCATGTTGCTCATCCTCGGGATGTGCTCCCTGATGCCATGTGCACCTCCTTGGTACTTTTCTGTGACCATCTGTTTGAGCAGCTGGGTAGCATACACCTTTGAAGAGCCAGTGAACTGGCTCTTTATCTTTTCCAAGAACTGTCCAACGGAAGTGCACTCTGCGATTGAGCCCGCAATGGCGTTCTCAATCGTGTTCTTTATAAATGCCATGCATTTCTTGTTGGCATTCAGCCACTTTTGGTTATCCAGGGTGTAACTCATCTCCACTGGAGAATGATCCCTCAACTTTTTCTACCAAGCAGATTCATCATCATTAGCCTCTCTTACTGGCTCTTTTGGCTTGACTGACTGTGGAGTGTCCACAACCCAGTCAACCTCGGCACACACAAATGCCATGTCCACTTTCTTCCTCCACTCAGTGTAGTTGTCACCCCTGAGCATTGGAACGTCCTTGAGGCAACTCATCAAATGGTAACCTCCTTCTCCATGAAGATGTGAGATAACAAAAACAATTGCATGCATTAATCCAACGTTGGTATAAATCAAAACATACAAATGTTTGTGCAATTAAAACTATATTACCGTTGGGCAAAATAGAGATAAATGCACCTTTTATACACATAATAACAAATCATGATCATGTTATTAACAACGTTGGTCATAAAATAACAAAACCATAATTTTCACTTTAACATGCTCTTAAAATTTTGATTCTCACTTTAGTCCTATTTTCCTTTTATAAGAGCACTTTTATTTATTTGCAGCGGAAAACATGAATAAAAAATTCATAAACTTTATACTTTTCAGAAGCATTTCTGTTACTTTTCTATTTTCTAAAACAAACATTTCGTTGGATTTGTTTGAATAGAAAAAATTCTGAGCAAAATACTCTAAAACTGTATAGAAATTCATTAAAACTTGCTTCTGGGAAAATATCAAGAGAAAACCTTTTGCGCGGCGCATTACTATGCGCCATAATGCGCCGCTCGCGCGCGCTGCTTGTGCGGCCTGTGACCCGGCCGTTTCGGCCCGCTGTGCTTTGTGGTCTGGTCGTTTCGGCCCAAGGCCCGCCAGGCGCTGGGAGAGCTAGGGTTCACCGCCGCCAGCCCATCCTGACCGTCCATCAGATCGGACGTCCGTCCGTGCGACTAGGCAGAAGAAAACGGGCAGCCAGCCCCCGAAGGAAACCTAGCGCCGCAATTTTCCCGTCGCTCTCGCCCCGCGCGCTCTGGCCTCGCGTTTATGCCCCGCCGGCCGCCTGCCGCCGGAAACGACGGCGTCGAGTACCACCACGGCGGCGCCAGCCTCTTTCACCTCCCTTCTTTCTTTCCATCCTCCACCCACCTTCTTTCCGTGGCAGAGAGAGGGACGCGCTGCGCCCTCCTCTGCTCCCGTGCTCGACTGCCGCGCTCGACGGCGCCCTTTTTCGATGGGTGGTGGCGCCCCTGCTGTCCCCTTTGGCGGTGTGCGCGAGCTCCCGAAGGAGAGCGCGCCACCGTCAAACGGCACAGCGGTGGTGCCTACTTTCTTTGCCCCCGAAGGGGTCACTCCCTTTCGGCCGTGGCTGAGGCGCCGAGCCCCCTCCACTGCCCATGTTCTTCGTCCAGTCCCTCGGCTTGCCGATGCGGACTTGGATCGAGAGGAACGGCGCGGCTTTGCAGCGGCGCACTTTCTTCCGATTTGGGATTTTTCTTTTTCGATCTTTCTTTTGGGGATGAACTCAGGATGAACTAGGGTTATTTGATCTATTTGATTTCTTTTCTACCAAAAAATTCTAGCAACTAGAACTCGCTCTGATACCAATGTTAAAACCCACTCTAGATCATCTAGGCTAGAACAATTACGGTAGTGCTCTTTGGGTGTCGATCTAACACGGTGAGAGAGGGGGGATAGAGAGATGAGAGAGGAGGAGGAGACAAACCTTCTCCATGGCTCGAGGAGCCCGAGCCGGTGGCCATCGGGGAGGGCGACGGCGTGAGCGTGGGGTGTGTGGTGGCGGCGGTGCTTCCCGTCGGCTCGCGCTAACCCTAGATTGGTAGGGGTGTCGGTGGGGGGTCTGGCACAGCGACTAACCTCGTGACCCGTGCTGCCGGTCCCCCACCTCTTCATATAGCGCGGCGACAGGGGCCCACCAACCAGATAGAGGTTGTGCGCCCCCGATCAGGGCGCGGTCAAGGGATCGATCGAGCCGTTGGGCTCGACCGTATGAAGATCAACCTAACAGGAGGGACTCCGGTGCGGGCGACGTCGCGGTCGTGGCAGGCTTCTGCTTCCCCTCGCCCTCCTCCATCTCCCCGATCTCTCTCTCTCTCTCTGCCTCGCGTGGGTGCAGTGGGATGTGGAGGGTAGCAGATAGAGGAAAGACGGCGGTGGACGGAAGACGACGGGGAAGGGGGAAGGGAATTTATATGGAGTGGCGAGGCGAGGTGAAGTTACGGTGGCTTCGGAGAGATTCGCCGCTTTCCCGTTTCACTGACAAGGTGTCCCTCCAGGCGATTGAAAGATTTATTACCGCCCGTAACTTTCGTCTCGTTGGGTTTGGCCGCGCCCGAGGTAAATAAACGGTTACGGCCGCGGGGCCCACTGTGCCACCCTGGCTGTTCCAGAGCACGCCGGCCTCGGAAGCGCACCGGCACCAAGAAATTCTGAAAAAGAGGTGGCGTGTAGAAATTTTCTCAGTTAATCTTTGCTGATTTTTATTGCAGCTATTACCTTTTTTTTACTCAGCATTACGAGAGGATGCATCGTTTTTGTTCAGGGATTGATATTTTTGTCCAGGGATCGTTTTTGTCGTATCTGCTCCTCCCTCTTTTGCTAATCTCCATGATCTCAAGTCCTCATTTGCGTGTCGAAAGTACGAGCACTACGCTCAGCCATATCGGCCGCATTCCAGAAACTGTCGCTGCCGCGATCTCTTTACTTTTGTTTTGACGGTAGATACTTCAAAGAACCATCCTTAGCTGCTCAATTCTGTCTGAGTTGATTAATCCAACTTTGGTTGGTAACTTGATCTCTGTGTTTCAGAAGTAGACGCTGGGGCAAAAGAAGAGCAATCACATGAGAGTAGGGGAAGAAGAAAGAAAAAACGTCCTAAGAGGAGGAAGAGAAGCACCAACGCCACCGCCTCCTCCAGATCATATCTGCCCCGCCGCTTCACCGCATCGTACTCTCAAATATTGGAGTTTGCCGACGACATCGCCTCTAATACCTCCCCGCGGCACGCTTTAATTTGTTCTTAGTGGCTGGCTAGCCCCACTGTTCACCGCTAAGGTCATTGCTTGCCTGCGGCTCGCTCGATCCACACCAACACCTTCTTCGCCAGTCTTCTCTAGCGTCGCCAAACCAGCTCGATAGGTGAGTGGTGGTGGTACATGTGGTGCTCGAGGGTTGAGAGCAATAGGGAGAAGACGGTTGGGGCCCACCCGGGTGTGCATGTCGTGTGCTGAACCTAGACATTGTTACCCGGTAAGGAGTAAGTTCTATCCAAAGTAGAGAAGAGAAGGTACTTACGAATAAGATCTCAGAACTGATGTCTAGGGAGGAGATGCTTGCCAAACAAAGATCTCGGGCACAATGGTTGAAAGAAGGCGATCGGAACACCTCCTTTTTTCATGCCAAGGCAAAGGAGAGAAGTAGAGTAAATAAAATCAAATCCTTAAAACGTGTTGATGGATCGATGGTGACCTCTCAGGAAGGTATGGAAACTGAAGCTATCAACTTCTACCATTTGTTGTTTTCAGCACAAGATGAGACGGATCCAGAGTTAATCACACGTTGGGTACAACCTAAGGTAGATGATGAGATGAACGCGAGGCTCTGCTCCCCGATCACGAATGAGGAGGTGGAGCAGGCCTTGTTTATGATGCATCCTGACAAGTCGCCAGGCCCGAATGGGTTTACTGCTGGTTTTTATATCCGACACTGGAACTTGTTGAAACACAGTGTTTGTGATGCTATCAGGGCCTTCTTGATGGGCGGTGATATGCCAGAAATGGTGAACTCGACTGTTCTAGTCCTTCTCCCAAAGGTAAAGAACCCGCAGGAGATGTCGCAGTTTCGTCCAATCTCTTTGTGTAATGTGCCATACAAAATCGCTTCTAAAGTTCTAGCTTTGAGATTGAGACCCTATCTTGAGGAGATTATATCGGAGGAACAGAGCGCCTTTGTGCCAGGGCGTTTGATCACCGATAATGTTCTTCTGGCTTATGAGAGTATCCACTACTTGAAGAAGAAAAAGGGGAAGGTGGGGGCTTGTGCAGTGAAGTTGGACATGGCTAAAGCCTACGATCGAGTTGAGTGGGTTTATCTGAGAGCCATCATGACAAAATTGGGTTTTGCGGCCGAATGGATCAACAGAGTTATGTGTTGTATGGAGACGGTGTCCTTCTCGGTTAGAGTTAATAGAAATTTTTCAGAGGTCTTTAAACCCACAAGGGGTATAAGGCAAGGTGACCCTATTTGGCCTTACTTGTTTCTTCTCTGTGGGAAGGCTTTTCATGTATGCAGAAGAATTTTGGGGCTGGGTATCTGTCTAGAGGGGTGAGAGTGGGAGTTCACTGCCCATGGATTTCCCATCTACTATTTGCAGATGATTGTTTGGTCTTTACACAAGCATCAGCGGAGGGGGCTAATAGGCTACATGCGATATTGGAGAACTATAGAATTGGATCTGGGCAATTGGTAAACAAACATAAGTCTGCTATAGTTTTTAGTGCCAATGCGAATGAGACTATGAAGGCAGCCGTGCATTTGGGGACAAATATCCCGACAGAGGCGTTGGTGGAGAAATACCTAGGACTACCAACTGCTCTTGGAAGATCAACCGATGATCAATTTGAACACATTGTGGCAACAATCAAGAAGCTAGTTAATGGCTGGGCGCCTAAGTTTCTGAATAGTGCAGGAAGAGAAGTATTGATCAAAGCAATTTGCCAAGCCATTCCGACCTAATCAATGAGCTGTTTCAAACTGTCCAAGAAAATGTGCAAGAAGATCACGGCAGTGATAGCACGTTTTTGGTGGGGTGGTGATGAGAGCAATAGGAAAATGCATTGGGTTAAGTGGAGTGATTTAACCACACCTAAAGGGTGGGGTGGTATGGGTTTCAATGACTTCGCCATCTTCAACAAAGCTATGTTAGTGAAACAGGGATGGCGGCTTCTTAGTAAACCTGATTCACTATGTGCTAGAGTACTAAAAGGGAAATATTACCATGATACCTCGTTCTTGTCTGCTGGAAGTAGAAGGGGAGCATCACACACTTGGAAGGCTATCCTTTATGGCAGGGAAGCATTGAACTTGGGACTGATAAAGCGTATTGGAGATGGTGCTGCTACGAGGATTTGGGAGGAACCAAGGATCCCGTCGAACCCCAACAGGAAGCCCGTTGTTAGGCTCCCTACTTCGCAGGTGATGATGGTCGATGAACTCATGGACCCATTTACTGGAAATTGGAAGGAAGACGTGCTGAAAGCTAATTTTGCATCGGTGGATGTGAGAGCAATATTGAGTATCCCGTTGGGAAGGCTGGATGAGGATTTGTGGGCTTGGCACTTAGAGAAGAATGGCTTATTTTCTGTTCGGTCAGCCTACAGGGCATTAATCCAAACCTCTTATGATCAGAACCGCATTATGGGATCTGTGGATGTCGGCAACTCAGCCTGGAAGAAGTTGTGGAGGATGCCTATACCTCCTAAAGTGAGAAACTTCTGGTGGCGAGTTATCAAATCTTTTATTCCAAGTCGAGGGGTGCTTCATGCTCGGCATATAGAAAAACTTCCCTTCTGCCGAGCCTGTGGTCGTAATGAAACTGTTAGGCATGCTCTGTTCGAGTGCACCTGGGCAAAGCTTTTCTGGCAGGAGATTAAAAGCGTAACTGCGGTTAAACTCCCGGAACTTCATCCAGATTCCTGGGCCATGGATATTGTTGACAATCATAGACTATCTTCGGATGCTTCTGCCGTCATTTTATGTGGCTGCTGGGCAGTTTGGTCCGAAAGGAATGCGAGAGAGCATGATGGCAGCACAAGAACAATTATGCAATCAGTGAAATGGACTGTGGATATCGCAACGGACCTATCCAAGACGGGGACGGGGATGATTAGCAGTCTGCCGAAAGCTCGAGCAAGATGGAAGCCGCCAGAGGAGGGCTTTGTGAAAATCAACGTTGATGCGAGCTTTAGGGTAGAGTCCGGTGATGGTGCCTCGGGTGGTCTTATGAGAGATCGCAATGGCGCTATGCTACGGGGTCAAGCAATCTGGTATGGGCATGTTTCAAGTTCCCTTATCATGGAGGCCATTGCAGTTCGGGATGGTATCGTTATGGCCTCGGCCGGGGGTCACTCTCGAGTGATCATTGAGACGGATGCACAACAAGTTGTCTCACTTTGGAAGGACAGAAGCCAAGGAAGATTGGAGATTGCATCAATCCTATATTAGATAGAAGAGCTTAGTCATAACCTGGAGATCAAATTCATTGGGAGGGAGGCGAATGAAGGAGCACACCTTTGTGCAAAGCAAGCATCGGAGCTTAGAAAGAGATGTATTTGGGTTAATTTTATACCTAGTTTTATTTCCCGATGTTTGCAGAATGATTGTAAGGCCGATGATTGAGTATTGAGAAGTAGTAAGTCACACAAAAAAGTTCTATCCGAAGTATGAGGACACTCTACCTCTCAGTTTATTCTTAGCTAGTAAGTGTGCAAGTGAAACCCACGTCTCCAAAAGATTGCACATGTTTATTAAATCTCATTTCTCTTGTATTGACTTGTAATTTATTATCACTTCCTCACGAAGCCGCATTCTTCATATTCCAGTAGACTGAAATGTCAACTAATTTTTTTCATTAATTCTGTTATATGGACCTACCAAGTACTCCCTCCGTTTCTTGATGTAAGGTGTATAGTTTTTTGAAAAAAAATCCTTTATATAAGGTGTATTTGTTATTTATGGACAATTTGACCCATCAAAAAATGAAACCTAGTCTCAAAGGAGGGATTTGACGTATTGTATTCATTTTGTGCCTATTAAGAACTCATCTCTCATGATTTATTCCAGAAAAAATGAGTCCACTATATGCAAAATACCCATGTCTTAATATTCGTGCAGAAAACTATACAACCTACATTCAGGAACGGAGGGAGTATTAATTTTCGTTAGTTTTCAACAAACAATTCAAGACAGAACAATATAAAATAATGATAACAAACGAAATATATTTCTTTAGATATATCTCCTTTCCCTTACTACACTAAGATTGACACCCACAAAGTACGGGATGAATCGTGTGATTATGGATATCTGATGATATACTTTCCTATATAATCAACCAAGAATAATTATAAATAATCTTAACAGTCATAAAGATCTTCAAATCTTAGTATTATTTATACTAAACTCAAAATATTAATATGATCCCAACAAAACATTTTTTAAACCCTTACCATGACACGTGTGTACCAAAGAAAAACCACCCATACCGAATCAGGCAAGCCCTCACACTCTAGCTAGCTGCCCGTTCTCCACTCTTTATCTCTTCAAGGTTGTCGAGACGCTCCCTCCCCTTCTTCCCCACTATCGGCGTGAGGACAGCCCCTTGCCCCCTCCCCGACCTCCCCGCAACTTCTGCGACGATAGCCCCCTCCCTGCGTGTTGGAAGGATCATTATCCACAGCGTCGACCTCCTTCTTTTGCGGAATAAGTAGGTGAACAAAGCGAGATGCGTCCTACAAGGTTTGACCGTGTCACGAGCCTCTCCAAGACCCCTCGGCTCCCTACCAAACTCGTAAGGAAAGAGCGGGAGCGAAGTACGGCATGCTCGATTCCTTGTTGGCCAATGACACCGCCGAATGCCTTGATGTCGCCGACGTGGTTATAGAATCGCACCTCCTCGGCCCTGCCAGGCCTAGGCCTCGGGAGCCCTACTAATCCAATGTCCTCCCCTCACCCCACTCCTCAAAGTCATCGACGCCCGACAACTCGCACACTCAGAGCATTGACCTAAGCGAGTAGTACACAATTGAGAAAAACTAAGCAAAGCGGGGCAAGAAAATAAATGACCCTTGATTTTTTTTCCTGACCTTTTATTTGAGAAATTGATATAATATGTTGCATACACCAGATGATACCAACTGCTTTGCAAACAAGCATGTCAGATTCAGATCGTGTAAAATAGACTTTGCGGTCGATAATATTTCAATAGTACAAAATATGTGTATAATTTCAACTTATCACCAAACCAAAACTTGCAAGACTATCTGTGATATTTAAAATTATACTCTATAAGTTTATATAAATGTTGTTACCTAATCATACACGAGAACCAACTATTAATATATTAGACCGTACACTTTAGAGGTCTCTACCATGATATTATGGATATTAAAATTGAGTTGAACATGTGTGCATACACACATAAAACAAATGTCCTGTAAGTTATGTAAATATGAGACCGAGAATTTGTTATGACAAAAGATTTAAATTATTATGACACAATTTTTATTGATAGACGTTGGAATAGTGTAATAAAAAATGATGTAATAATAATAGCAACATTCAAATGTGGTTTAGTATGACAACTAATTGATTAAAAAACTATATGCATTAAGAGGTTGTAGTTTTATCAAGTTAATTCATAAATAAATAAAAATATTTAGTATAAATTTATTCACGAGGAGCCCTCCAGGGCAGACATCGTCACCTTGTGCTTTTGATCAACGGCCAGGAGCTGCTTCCTGTTGTCCTTGGCCAGTTCTTCCTCCTTCCCTTTATCAAGACGCTTGGTGGTCCGTGTGGGCTTCTCGATGAAGTGCGTCCGGCACGGCACCTTGTTCTGGAGCGAGCACGAACAGACGAACGAACAGCACACAGATCACGGAAGAACATCGGAACGATCATGGCATGCATGGCAAGGATCCGGGAGGCGAATAAGAAGTATGCATTGACTGGAGAGCTTACCCTTGTCACGGGGCCATGTTGCGGCTGTGCCGAGTTCGGCGACACCGCTGGTGCATTCCTCGGACTCCTCCTCGTCGTCTCTCTCGCTCTTTGCTCTCTCACGAGGATGGCGGTGTGGTCTCGCTGGACTAGGGAGGGAGGTGGCCGAAGGGGAAGAAGGAGGGGGATTTTATAGGGGATGACGTCATGTGAAAGTTACCGTGGCGTGCAGCGTCTCCGTCCCCGCGAGTAACCGGAGTAATTGGCACTGTCTTGTCACGAAGTGTAATTACAGTAGCTTCGGTTCACTTCGGCGGCGGCAGAGGTAATTAATGAGTTACAACAGCGGGGCCCATGCCAGCTGGAGATTCCTGGCCGGTTCATCTGAATTCCAAACCCACCCGGCACCGAGAGAGAAAGAGAGGCAATGCAAAATAGGTGATGCCACCGCCATGCGAAATGCTATTCCGAATTTTAAAATCATTTACTTCCAAAACCAAGCGTTCAAATAAGAATACGTTTTCACCGCTGTGTTCCTAACTAGAAGATTTTCGAAACTAGCTCCCATATGAACATGTTTCGACAAATATTTTAAAAAGCAGCTTCATAATGAACATACAGGTTTACATTACAAACATGTTTTTTCCTCGTAAAATTTGCCTTTTCGTGATACAACGTTTTCCTTTTTTTTCAAAGATACCACGGAGTCTCTCAAAAGGTGTTTCAAAAGTCATTATAACGATTGGATATGCAAATATCTATATAAACTTGCTATCAACCAAAATAATTCTCAACTTTGTCGATCAGTTCTGCGGAGCAATTTTCGGATCACAAATTGCCTTTCATGATATAAGTGGTTTTCTTTTCAAAATAATTATGGACTATTCGGTTCGCTTTATAAAAGCAATAATTATCAACTGTATAAACTTGTAGTTTACCAAAATAATTCTTAGCTTGTCGATACGTTCTACAAAAGCATTTTTAAACCACAAATTAATTTTCCATGACAAATTTATTTTTCGCAAAGATACCAATGAGTCTCTCAAAAGGTGTTATGATCGCCATTATAACGACTGGATATGCAAATGACTATATAAACTTGCTATCAACCAAAACAATACTCAACTTTGTCGACCAGTTCTACGGAGCAATTTTTGCATCACAAATTGCCTTTCATGATATAAGTTGTTTTTTTTTATATAATTGGGAACTAGTCGGCCCTTTTATAAAATAAATAATTATCAACTGTAAACTCGTATTTTACCAAAATAATTCTTAACTTGTCTATCCGTTCTAAAAAGTAATTTTCAATCACAAATTATTTTTCCGTGATAAATAGTTTTTAAAAAATATATTTTGTAAAACAACTTTGTACTATAAGTATGTTTTCTATCACAAAAAACAACTTTGTAGTATAAACTGGCACGAAATCCAAGCAATTTTTAACTTCTCCGTTTTATGAGAAGCATGCTTGTTGTGCAATGTTTTTCTATTGACATACTCCCTCCGTTTTTATGAATAAGGCGCACACGCATTTTGAGACAAAGTTTGACCTAAAGAAATGAGCAACAATATATTGATTATATAGTACATAATTGATATTGTTAGGTTTTTATTGAGAAACACTTTGTAATGATACCAATTTTATATCAAATAGTCCTTATATACAGAAAGAGGCGTTTTGGCTCCCGGGTGCATATGCTCCTGATATTTTTTTCAAAATAAAAAACACAAGAAAACACTTTGAAAATTTCTGAAAATAATTGAGCACAAACATATACAAGTTTTCAACATTCCTGCAAAATTTCAGAAGGCAATAACACTTTATGTGGACTGTGCAAAAAAGACAAAATATGTGCTTTGAAAAATGTTTTTTTTAATCCCATTTCGGCCACAGATTTTGTCTTTTTTGCACAGACCACAGAAAGTGTCATTTCCTTCCGAAATTTTTCCCAAATGTTTAAAACTTGCATATGTTTGTGCCCAAAAAATTTCAGATTCTTTCGAAGTGTTTTCGTATTTTTTTAATTTTGAAAACAATAACAGGAGCATATGCACCCGAGAGCCAAAGCGAATTCCGTTATATACATGGATTAATTCATGGTCAAAGAAAAATCTTGAAATACTTGCGCGCCTCAGTAAAGCATCACTACCAACACTACCAACACTACGGTGTAAAACTACCCCAGTAAAGCATCGATGATGAACGTCGTATAAGCCCATTTTGAGCTTGCCTTTTCTAGTAGAATATGTATTTCTAGTGTACAAAAGTGGTTCCAAAATTTGAAAAAAAAATCGCAAAAGTCAACTCGGTGTTGACTTTAAGACCTAAAGTGAACATAGCGTTGACTTTGCTGGAAAAGTTAGTATTCTAGAACCACTTTTTTACACCAAAAAATCATGTTCTACAAGAAAATCAAGCTCAAAATGGGTTTATACGACCTGAAATTAGTTTTAAATGGGGGTGTGTCCCTCCGATGAGTAGCGAGTCTTTTTCTATGTTAATTTTTAGACTAGCTTTACATGACCTAGTGAGCCCTCCACATAAGCGCACGAGCGTTGCCAAGTATCGTCATTTCGTTCAAAAAACAGTACGTCAATTTGGCAAACGCTTCAGCCGGTTTGACATGCATGTCACGTTCACGTATGTCCCCTCATTGCTGTAATAGTTTGGTCACTGCTACAAAACATTATCCTAAATATAATATTATTTTCTGTGTATGTAGCATTTTTAGAATTGTGATATGCTTTGCAACATTATCCGGTAAAAATACTTTCGGCGTGCAGCAAAAACACCGTAACATTTTGGACACATTAATGCACATAAGTCAACAACGTATGCAACAAATCTCGATTGATCGTCTGAGCAAAAAAAAAACTTATTCAACATTTGTGTCTAACTCATCCGGCTCTACAGGAACACGTAAGAAACAGTGGAGCAGTCTCTCGTAACATACGCACATAAATCATCGAAACACTTTTCCCATGCTTACACAACAAAAACGATGCATATAATTTGCAAAATCGCACATCTGCCGTATGCAACATCGATAAAAAAATCTCAGAAAATTGACCTTTGCCAACGACCATGGAGGCACCGCCGTGGCCAATTGGAACCCGTCAGTCATAAATTCCTCGCGGCGGAGGTCCGTGGAAGCTAGATCGGATGAAGTCCATACCAATCCACTCGTGAGGCATTGCCTTGTCCAAGTCTGGCATGTGGGGATTTATCTATCAATAACGTCCGCGGTGACCTCTGCCCATGGCGTCCATGGCGAGGTCGCTCTCCCTCACTGGGTACGGCGTGGAGGCTGCGGCAAGCAGCAATAGAAGCGACGGCAGGCAGCACTCAGGCCGCAACACGGAGGAGCAGCAGCAGAGTAGCTGACGAGCAACAGCGTTGACGCGTGGAGGAGCGAAAGGGGCGGCCGGCGAACGGAGGATCGTCTGTGGCGTGAGTGTTTTCTGCACTCTTTTAGACTGCTGGAAACAGTATTCGTTCGTAGCCAGAGCTGCTAACTTATACGGAGTAGAAGCTTTACATCTTCTACGCAGATCAAAAAGGTTTGTTTCTATTTAAAATGGATAAATAGAAATAGCTTTTTGGATTTTTTTAATATAGTATTATTATAAGGTCTATGCCATGTTCGCCCCTGGGCCCTGTTGTTATTGAAATGGTGGACTATTACTCGACTGAAATTCCATTGCTAAAGGTAAATAGAAAAAAAGATCCACTATGCTGGAGAGAATGTCGTTCACTGATCGAGGTGCTAGCCGCTGGTATCTTGACACAACTAAAATTATCAGAACAACTAGTTCCAAATAAATCTGGGGGATCAGGTGAAGAGTAGCAGCAACAGTGACTCAAAACGAGCGTATGTACATGAGTACATCTTTGGGTTGTGCCATTGCACTCTAAAATTCTTCAATTTTCCTACCATGCAAATACTGCCTGGATAGCGTGTATTACAGATACATCATGAGTACCAGAAAACACATGGAAAAATGTTGCGTATCGTTACATCAAGTGAACAAATCTGAAGATGTCCAAGTCGGTTTGAGCAACGACTAAGCAAATCACTGGACATACATGCTTGGCTATGTCCTGCTAAAATGTGAACAGAATCAGGAAGTGAATATGATCCAAGAAGCAGTAGGCATACAGAGAAACTGTTGAATTTCTAGATAAGACGTGTTGGTGTTTACCAAAGAAAGTCGGCAAAGAAAATGAGGGGTCAGTCTCAGTCATCATCCTCGTCTTCTTGGTTGTGCGAGTGGTTTATTTTTTGAGCACGATACATATCAGCAACCTGGGAATTTGAATACAAATCCGCATCAAAAATCTAAACAACATATATATCATAAGAACAAAGTAATAGAAAGCTTACTTGCTCAGATGTGGTTGCATGTTCTGGGTTTTTATCCTCACGAACCCGCAACAAACGAGGAAACCTTAGAGAGATACCCTGGTTTGAATTCAAACTTTAGCCTCCCATACTTGGCATATTTATTTTATAAATGGGGGAATGAGGAGATCAAATAACATTACCGACCTTATTTGGGTCAACTATACCATTAGCAGCACGATGAACAGGACTTATGCTCAAATCAGCAGCTTTCACCTCCCAGACCTGACGACCACCAAGAAATAATTAGATTTGTGAACCCCCAAGTATGAAACCAAAGTGGAACTACTGTAACCCCTTAAGCTTTGGGTGTAAATAGCCAACAGTTTTCAGAGTAAACACCAAATGCATATAAAATGCAAGTAGATGCTAGTTTTCACCATAAACTAACTGTTTCCATTGCACATGAACTGACACAGCAACAAAAACGACTACACGACTTCAAATAATTGGGAGACAAGATAATGCAGGACTAAGTTTGTTACTATAAATTAACCAGCATATTGCCTTAAGAACATGTTTATTCTGATGTTTCTAGATCATTAATGATCACTGGTTAATGTTCATTCTTTCATTATTAATCTAAAAGACTAGAACAAGCTAAGATCAATCAAATAAAGACTGGCAATCACAAGTGACAAAAGCAAGCTAGCAGAAAATGTATAACGGAGCAATAGTAGTAGTCAAGGATTCAGGGTTCAGTGTGCATATTACCACTGATGGCTCAAACCACACATCTGGGTCAGTTGTGTCAGCGAACCTATAGTATGCCTGCAAAATGGAAGCGAACTGTAGAACAGAACAACACTGCAGGGTATTAATAAAATAGAATCATGCAACAAGCTGAAGGAATGTATCACCTTCGGGTTTTTTATTACTTTACTTCGGAGGATCGTGGAACATTCTTCCAGTTGCTGCTCAGAAAACCCAGTACCTAACATTATACAAACAGACTATGAAGAATTGATTCATCAATCATCAGTCAAGCAATTTAGGGTTAAGAATATACCTATATTGCAGATTGTTTGGTATTCTTCATTCTGCTCGTCATAGCATGCCAGGAGGAATGATCCATATACACCTGGTAAGAAAACAAATGCCAATAAAAATCAGATAAATGCACACAGAAACTATCATAATCATTTTATTTTAATGTTCAGTATGCATGCCAATTACCCGTTCGTTTTCCTCTTCCATGAAAAGCAGCAATTGGCACCAAGTCTAAAGAGTCTCCAACGCTGGCCAAAAAAGGAATACACCATCAAAGAACATAAGATCAGTACTTATTTTACTAATCAAGTAAGTCTCAACTGAGAAAGCTTGTTGACAACCCAAAAGTTGAAAGTAGGGTGTCATGTCGCAATGATGAGACAATAACATGAGGGATAAATATGCTATCGATATCCCATGGTCTATAGCTCTTATCTAGATTTCCATGCTATGCAGGAGTCAACTTGGAGTAAACAAAATTATCGTCCAATCGGATTGCCTAGAAGTGGTACAACTTTTGAAGGAGGGAGGTTATTCTGCTGGTTTATCTGCTCCTATTCTCGAAGACATATGTGTTCAAGCTACCAGTTTTACAAAAGTTGAGTTTGTGTTTTGTCCTGGAAGTTCTAATTTGGTAGCTCATACTTTAGCTAAGGAGTGGTTTGAGGATCGACCAGATTTTATTACTTCGATGTTAATTGACAATGTAAGTGTTATTTTATTAATAAAGGTCGCAGTAGAGTTCAAAAAATAAGGAGTGGTATCTGTATGGCATGAAATAGACTAACCTATCCATGTAGTCTTTCTTCAATTTCAACCAATTGTTTGACCGCTTCGCTGGCTCATATGTAGCATCTGTATCCAATGTCTTGATAATCAACCCTTCACAGCTGCAAAATCACTTAAATCTTAGTGGCAGAAAATATTGGCATAAAAAGGTGGTGGTTAGCATTGCAACACAGTTCCATGTAAATTCCCTCACAGATTGTTTATCCTTATTGGAGCCCCTGATAGTTTAGATGGTACGGTAACACAATTTTATTTGGCAACACTTAATTTCACAGATATGTATATATCAAAGGTGGCTTAGATATTGTAGGATGTCCTCTCAAAACAATCAAATAGATCTATTTGATATATTTTCACAGATATATATACTCTCAAGGTGGCTTAGATTGTGTAGGATGTCCCCTCACAACAATCAAATAGATCTTTCTTTTTTGCGAAATAGATCTATTTCATAATAATGGAAGGCCAAGATGAAGTGGAGCAAACAATAGAAGATGTTATAAGTAATATTTATAGAAAAAAATTAATTGTAGTTTGATTTGTATAAAGAACAAAGGGGTGGAACTCATCAGTACCAGACATATAACTAAACTGGCTAATGGTAAAGTGGCAGCTCTAGGAAATCCAATTACCTGGAGTTGACAGATAAGTCAAGAAATTTTTGTATCTCCTCGAGGTCATTTGATGTAATAGCAGTTGCTAGTTGAAAAACTCCTGGTACTTCCTCGAAAGAGTTGTAAAGGTGCTGCCAAGTATTCAAAGCAAAGGAATAACTACATCTCTCAAGAGTAAAGACAGCTGAATGAATTAGTCTTTTTTTAGGGTGCAACCACATAAGTACAAAATATTTTTCTTTTTATCAATAATCGGATCAGGAATAGACTACACCAATTTTCTGTAAATATACATGTACTGCATACATGATTGGGGAATTAATGGCTGGCTCTGCTATAGTAACTCAAGTAAATCACTATGACTAACAAAACTATGGTGTAACGAAAAATCTGCAATTATAATTTTTTTTTTCAACACCGTACCGTAGGGAAAATCCCTACGGTTAATTTTTATATTAAGATGGGGAGTGGGGCGAAAAATCTGCAATTATAATTTTCTGAGGGCGTACTTACATTCCTTCTAAAATTTATAAGAAAAACTCCTTCAAAAAAAGGACTTACCTACATGATAGTATAAATAATCCAACTAGACAGCAGAACGAAATTATATGTTATTAAGAGGATCTCAAAACCTGTACAATACCTCTCGGCGAACTTTGAGTTGTTCGTGGAGAAGAGGTTTCCCGTTGATGTACAGAATATCAAAGCCAAAAGTACAGACTGTTACTTTGATGTCATTTATAGCAACACCCTTGCGGGCCCTTGTGCTAAGTATCTGAAATCAAGGAGAAAAATATCGCATCCTTACAATTAGAGGTAAGATGTACATCAATACTGGGAATAAAAACAAGGTTGGTATGATGATAACTAGATGCCTTAGTCTATCTACTGCATACAGCAGTTTTAACTGTACATCAGCTATAGGATATTATACTCAGTTTCAGTTATATGTATTGTGGTCATTATGAAAGTAAGCTTACTCTTAATCTTAACAGGGAAAGAATACAAACCTGAAAAGGTAAAATTCTCTTCTTTTCACGGTCATAAGCAACAATTTCGCAGTCTAAGACAAAGGACTTGACTGTAGGCTTTCGGAATCTGCATTGAGATAAAGAATGTTAATTCTCTGGAATTATAAGTGCAACAGAAAATGCACCGTAGGTGCACAAGTTAGCTATGAGTTTGTAAGCAGCTCTAGCTTAACAATGCTACCACGTATAGATATGGAGGCTTTAAATAATTGGTAGGTGAAATGAGAAGATAAGTAATACCTAGAAACCGCATCAATAACATCAGGGTACTTCCCAGTGTTCCGTTCAGCATTCCGACTATAAATCTCTACTGTTCCATCCTCCATGCAATGGATCTTCAATCCAAATTATAGCGTTGCTTGGGATTAGCATGGGCACAAATTTATAAATAGCTCATGTCCATGAGGTTTGGTCGTACCTGGGCACGTTCACCATCATACTTGTACTCACAAGTGTATTCACGACCTTGAAACTTGTCAATAATCTCTGAGACAGATTTCGTTGCTTTTGCCAACATTGGGCCAACAGGGACACCTATGGAGAAATTGCATGTTTCTGGAAGTTTCCAAACACCCGCTTCAAGAAGAGTTGGAACAATTTTATCATAGATTGGAAGAACTGAATATGCGTGTTTAATTATTTTTGCAGCCTACAAAGAACAGAGGATATAGAAATATCAGAACTGATCATAACAGTCGGTATCCATGCACATGTTTCACACAACATAAGAAATAAAATGTGACAATATGTAGCCCGTGCACACAAGATATATAATCCTTCACATAATGCTATAATGAATACTCCAAACTCTGAAGAGAACTATCACAATTCACAACATCAACTCAGATAAGTTCAGATATAGAATCATTATAGGTTCCAATTCTTAATATTGTCAAAAAGATTAAGTGGTGAATAGATGGAATCACTAGAGAAGGATTGGTGTGTTTTGTATGAACACAGCTTCACCCCACCAAATATTTGGCTAGCCAAACTTTTGGTCAAGGTTTTGCCGTGTTGGCAAGAAAAATGAACCTTACGAACTAGAGTGGGCAAAGAGGCATGACCAATTAATTCGTAAGGTTGAGTTTAGTCCCCAGACAAACATACCATACAAGACTCAAAGGCTTCAGGTGATAGAGATACTTTATGAATCCTGACCGTTTCCAAGCTAGCAAGATTTTGTAATAGTAACAACAGGGATAATAAAAGCTGAATTCAGCATGTTGCAAAACAACTAGTAGAAACTCTTTTGAGTCGTTGGAGGATACAAGCCTTAAGGAGTAGACTAAATTGGTAAAAGCTGCAACAGCATAAAGATAACAAGAGTTCAACAGGTATACACTCAAATATGCAAGTAGCATAAACATGTAAATAGAAGAAATGAGTGCATCAACCTCTTCAAAAGGTGATTGAACATTTTTCGGTGGAGACCCTTTTTCAGAATATACAGCAGCTTGCGCAAGAGCCATTTGAACACTTTTCTCTGCCAATCCAATGCGCATCTTTGACTGCAATAATTGACAGTTTAGGGGTTTTCTCGCAAAGAATATAAAGATACTCAAGTGCATTTAAGTGAACATTGCAATGTTTACCTGAAGAAGACGTATAATGTATTGAGGTTCGCAGTCCGTTGCAGCAACGAGGAGTCCTTTGATATGATTCCGTTTCTTATCTTGACTATCTTTGCCAGATTCCTGAAAAAAATTATGGTTGCTAAGTGATTTCTGAAGTGACACTGAATTCTGGAACAAGATAATCCTCTTTCTAATTAAATTGATTGCTACTAAGCGCGGATTTATTTTGGATGATTAAGCAGTTCATCAATATCGAACCAATAGAAAAATGAGAAATGATATAACCTTTGCGATTGTCCGAAATGTATCAAGGACACGTGCTATTGTGAGTGGTTTTGGCTTGAACATCATCTTCTGTGACGACCTGCTTGCTTTGGCCACAAGCCCCAAATCACCCAACTCCTACAATGACAGACAAACAAAGCAATCAAATACTCTGTTGGTGTTGCTCACAGCTGGACCTATATTTCACAAGCTGACGACCTTAAGGTTCTTCTTGACATGCTCCTCTTTGCGGCCATATGCCTCGGAAAGTGCACGGATGATTGATGTATCCCCAATTCCAAGCTCAATCCCTTCATGAGGCGGCGCAATACGGTTAGCCGAGAGGTACACAGTGGCAAGGAGATCCTCTGGTGTTGTGGCGATAATGGCACGGAACACATTTGACAGGATCTCTGTAATGACAATCCGGCCAGACTCATTGGAGATGAGATCGAGTGCCCGAGCCAAGAACAGGAATGGCACGGGCTCACCGGGCTTCCAGTAGGCAGCAGCCACGGGATCGAACTCGCTGCCTTTCTTCTTGAGCTCGAGGGTGGTATTCGTCTCCTCGGACTTGGTGGCATTTGAGGCTTTGGTCTTCTTATCCTCAGATTGGGAAGCTTGGCCTTTACTCTTCTCGTCAGATGCAGAGACAAGGGCTTCGTCAGAGGGCTTGGCGTCAGATTTGGCCGCTAGGGCTTTGGACCTCTTTGGAGAAGGGGGCTCCAATTTCATGGGCGGTTTGGACCTCGTGGGCGACGGGGACCTCTTCTTCACCTCGGGCGCGTCGTCGGCCCGCGATTTGGCCTTGGCTGGCGACGACGACGGGCGCTTCGACTTGGCCGGCGACTTCGCGGGCGAAGGCGGCTTCTCCGCTACCGCCGGCTCGACCACCGCGTCGTCGGCGGTCTCCGTCTTGGGCTTCTTCGGGGACGGCGCCTCTGCCCCCTTCTTCGCCTTCCTGGCGGCGTTCCGCGCGTTCCCCATGAGCACATCCGCCACGGAGCGCTTATCCCCCCCGGCGCCTCCCGAGGACGACATGGCTGCGGCAACCGCCTCCGCCCTCCTGGGCCTGGCGGGCGGCTTCTTCTCGACGGATTTGCCGCCGGCAGGGGTGGCGGCGGTGGAGCGGCGGCGAGGGGGTGCCGAGGAGTAGATGCGGGGGCGGAGGAAGGGCAGCGGCGGCGGGCCGAGAGTGGTGGCTAGGGTTTTAGGCGAGGGGAGCGGGTGGAAGTGGCATCGGCGGAAGTGAAGCGAGGTGGTGGCTCGAAGGAGGTACATGAGGAAGGGTTTTAGAGGTGAGCCGGCCGGGCCACGGTGGTCGGTGGGTTCGGGGACGAAGGCGCGACCGGCGATTTGGTTGCAGAATTGCGAGCCTCGCTTCAACAATTTATTTCTCGTGTTCACAGTTTATTTGGATATATATCGTCGATCTTATAGAGGAAAACGATTTACTACTCGTTTAAACAGACATGAGACGATTTACATGGAAACATAGTATTAGCTTTTCGCAAAAATCAAAAGGAAATGTGCTATAGATGGTAACTTTTGTCCTACATTATATATGACTAGGTGAATGCCCGTGCGTTGCTACGGGGCTCGATATTTTTCGTCGGACATACAAACATAATAGTAGTTGAATGCCTATTCATTGTCACCCATGCCACGGAACAAGAAACTTGAGATATATTGATAAAACGTCTTTGCAGGTCACCAATGTGTTAGGGTTTAGCTTATAATTGTTTCGACAGAATGAAGCACCTAGAAAGACGGGAAGCACACACGGACAATGTGGGGGACTAATTTATATTCAATCTATTACACAGGTCTTATTACACCGGTCTCTTCAAATTACACGTTTTTAGCTTTTTTTTTCTAATTTTTAGGCCCAGTTTTTCTTATAAACCGGGCTCTCTTCTTCCATACAAATTAAATTGCAGATCCCTCCTGGAAAGTTACTCGAAAAAAATTGTGGATGACAACTCCACAAGTTTTATGTGGGCACAATGAAAACTGATATTCAATATCAAGCTTGAATAGACCCACCAACCTGAATTAATTACTGCCAAGGTGTGTGAGTCATACAGAAAATCCCAGGGAACTGCTAAGCAAGGTGCTGAAACTCATACCGACACTCTTTTTTCCTGGCACACAGCGTTCATTTTTCTTGCAGCAGGTTATACAACACATATTTACATCTTAGCCGGAAACAAAGGAAACCAACACGCTACACTGATTCCTGGTAAATGAACTGCTACACACTTGCTCAGTGGGCAACAAGATTTTGGTTTCTGAAAATTATTTTTTCCCGAGGGGGCTCATGATCCCGGTTACCACGGTAACAGAGAAATCCCGGATGGTTGCTGGATAAATTCAAAAATGAAATTTGGAATTCAATATTCTTCTGAACGGGTTATTAACATTTTAGACTCATTCGGAAAGCATCTTCGAGCGTAGCGCAGCGGTATTCACCCAGTAGTGGTACGCACTAACCAGTCGTGGTTTCGAAACTTTTGCTCTCTGTTGTTTCATACTCCCTCCGTTCCAAATTAATTGACTTGCTACATAGCAAGTCAATTAATTTGGAACGGAGAGAGTAGTTAAGTACTCTCTCTGTTTTGAAATGTAAAACGTTTAAGCAAATTCCGACAGGGTGCAAAAATCGCTCAAGTGACGTGTCTGCCCCCTCTCAATCACGCAAACAACAAGTAGTGCCCTTCCGTTGTTTCGTCGCCCCAGCGAACCGATCAATTACATAATATTACAGAGGAAAGTTTGAAATCTGGAACACCTCGCTTGGGTCGTCGCCGACCAGGACCACTCGCTGAGGTCTTCGCCGACCAGGAGTACCTTGCTGGCCCTCCCGCTGATCCTCGCTAGGCCAGCCCTCCAACAGGTCGTCGCAGATCCCAGCGCTTTTGTGCCCAAGATCTCTGGAGCGCAGGTTGTCGCCGGTGCTCCAGATCGTCGCCGCACCTCCTCGCCTCAATTTGTCGTTGCATAAGATCGGAGCCCTATCTCCTCTGCGCCAAATCTGTTCTGAACCTCAATTCCTTTCAGCCAAATCTCGTCTGAACCTCAACTCCTCAAGTAACATATGAAGTACACACATACCGACGCACGGAGCCGTGTCACCGTGGCGTGCCGTGACGGGGCAGGGAAAACAAACTGTAACGCGTCATATTTGGACAAGTGTGTTCACCTACTATCATTTGGAGTATTTTTTAAAATACGAACAAGAAATTATTGAGACCATCAACATCAAGTACCCTCTACAAGGAAATTATACACAAGTTGGTACTCAGTGTAATACTCAGTGCAAACAAACCAGTACTCCCACACAGAGATGACAGAGTAAGCAAGAACAAGCCCAATCATGAAACAAACCAGTACTCCTAAACAAACTTGCAGTACTCCTACACAAGAGATGACTACGTTGACATACAGTAGACATGGAGTACAGCATGTACAGATCAGCAAGCTTGCATTAACAATTGGTTTGCTACTGCAGCAACTCCAGCAAACTTGCTTGCAATAACCAGAGAATAAAAGAATATATTGGTCCAGTTAAACATACGATTTTGCAAGCACGTGGAGTAGCAAGTTTAGCAATTCTGGAAGCAATTTCTGCAGATCAAGCAAACCAGTTGTGGATGAAATTCAGTGCAAGTGTTTGTGTTCACTGACAGTGTTCACAAGAATTCAACGAAAATTAGTCATCCTAGCCTCAAACAGAGCAGTTGTCTCATGTTACCCCAAAATCATTTCCTAAATCATGATACTCCACTAAGATGTTCAACAATTATTCAGTAGGAGTACTATCCATAGCATTAGTCCTTCCAGAATTTATTATGTCCAATCATGGAGTAGAAATGCTTCCCAAAATGAGCCGGCAATGCGTTGAAAATAGAGAGCACAATTGTTAGCCAAGTGCCCAAGTACTCCACCTGCACACACGGAATGGACGAACGAGGGAGAGAAGTAGAGGGGATTGGTGCGTGCTGTGCGTACCGATGCTGAACTCGAAGACAACGACGACGGTGAGGAAGACGAGCAGGGAGATGAGGGCGAGCGCGAGGCCGACCTTGGCCCCGAAGATGGGCTTCCGGCGGTCGGTGCGCACAAACGACCACATCTCCGCTGCCCCCGCGGGCACCGCGTCCCACTACCCCGCCACCGCGGCCCAGGCGCGCCGGAGCGGCCCCTCCTTGGACAGCTCCTCCCCGTAGCACGGCAGGCTCCAGGCCCATGAGAGCAGCGGCACGTCCCCCCCGCGCGCCCCGCTAGTCCTCTGCTCCGGCGCACGGCTGGTAGGGTAGAGGCAGCCGGAGTGCTGGTGGCAGATTCTCTTGCTGCCTTGCCGGAAGGGAGGGAGAGGACGAAGCAGGGGTTGACGGCGAGAAAGCACGACGAGGGGGCGACGCTCCACCGTGTTAGATAATGTAATTAGAGTCCATCTCGTATTGTAATTGAGCTAGACTTGTTAGTCAAGTTAGGGTTCTAGACTAAGTCGGTTCGAGTTGTAATATATAAACCTATGTATCCCACGGCAGCAAATTAATCAAGCATCGATTCTTTACATGGTATCAGATTTTTCGGTCCTAGGGCATGGCGCCTCCCACGCCGCCACCTCTTCCGCCGCCTAGCTACCTCTCCCAGACAATCTCCCTCGCTGCCGCCGCCGTGGCTCTCTCCTCCGCTCCGGCGAACCTCTCTCTTTCTGCTCCACCAAATCCTCTTCCCACTACCCTTCTAGCTGCTCCCATGTCGCTCGCCGACACCATCGCCGACGTTAGCCCTTTCATACCCATAGTTCTTGATCTCTCCGCCCACAATTACTACCACTGGCGGCATCTCTTTGATCTCCATCTCGGCCGCTGCAACCTCCGATCTCACGTCGCTGCCAACTGCGTTCCCCGCCTCGATGATCCGCAATGGGTCAAGGATGATCTTGCAATCGTCCAGTGGCTCTATTCTCGCATCTCCACCGAAATCTTCAATATGTTGGATCATGATGGCGCCACCGCCGCCGCGATTTGGGCCTCCTTGCGTCAACTGTTCCAAAGCAACAGCGACGCCCGCAAGAACGTGCTGCACACCGAGCTCCGCAACATGTCTCAAGGTGATGCTCCGGTGACTGTTTTCTGTCAGCGCATCAAGGCGATCGGCGACGAACTGCGCGAACTCGGCGATACCGTCAGCGATTCTCAACTCATCAACATCGTCGTCGTCAGCCTCAGTGAGGAATTTGACAAGCAGGCCTCCTTTATTCCCATGATGCGTCCTCCTCCCATGTTTGCGGAGGTTCGATCTATGCTGCAACTCGCTGCTGACACCCATGCTCGCAAGGAATCACGGCCCCGGGTCTTCCATGCTGCTGCTCGCCCGCCTTCATCACCGGCGCCTCCTCCGTCGTCTGCTCTGCTTCCCACGCCTACGATACAGCCACCCCCAGGATGGCGTCCGAGCCCTAACTATCGCGGGAAGAACCCGATATATCGCCCTCCACGGTCTGCTCCAGCACCGCCACCGCAACCGGCTCCAGCACCACCGCCGCAACCGGCTCCAGCACCGCCTGCTCCAACACCACCGATGGCTCCTCCTGCGCCAAGCTGGCGTCCTCCTCATGATCCCTGGACTGGGATGGTCCAGGCGTGGTCTATGCCATGGGCAGCTCCTTCCCCGATCGGTGCTCCGCCTGCCTACTCCGGCTCCTGGTCGCCGGGCATGCGTCCCCACACCGGTGCACCCGGGCTCCTCGGCTCTCGTGCTCCCACGCACGCTTATATGGCGGCTCCATCCTACTACCATCATGGGGCTCCCACCAACGGCGACGGCTCCTACATGCCATACATGATGCATCCTCCAGTGTCCCTGCCTCAACTGCCAACGCCGCCTACGTCTCCTGCCTCGACACCTGCCTGGGATCAAGCCGCCTTCTTGCAGGCCATGAATAACTTTGCTGCTCAAGGAAACTCAGGTATGGATTGGATTTTCGATTCCGGTGCTTCTAGTCATATGTCTTCTTCGCGTAATTTGCTGTCTTCGTGCACTACTTCGCCATTTTCTTCCATTACTCTCGGTGATGGTTCCTCCATACCTATTCACTGTGTTGGTCACGCTACTGTTCCCACCCCCACTACACCTCTTCTTCTTCGCGATGTTCTCGTTGCACCCAATCTAATTAAAAACCTCATCTCTGTTCGCAAATTCACTTCTGATAATCTTGTCTCCGTTGAATTTGATCCCTTTGGTTTATCTGTGAAGGACCTCCATACTAAGGCGGAAATTGTGCGCTTCGACAGCTCCGGCGACCTCTACTCCCTCCACGGTGTTCCTGCTGCAACTCCACCGTCTTCCATGCTGGCTTCTGTTGACCTTTGGCACCAACATTTAGGCCACCCTCGTGCTGCTGTTTTAGATTCTATCCTTAGTGAATTTTCCCTCCCGTGTAATCGTGATAGTCATAATGTTTCCTCTTGTGAGTCGTGTCAATTAGGCAAGCATGTAAGACTTCCTTTTAGTCATTCCCTTTCTAAAAGTACCTTTCCTTTCGAATTGCTTCATTGTGATATATGGACCTCGCCACATTTAAGTGTTTCTGGATTTAAATACTATCTTGTTTTACTAGATGACTACACTCATTTTATATGGACTTTCCCACTCCGCAATAAATCTGATGTTCATACCATTTTTCTTAATTTCCAGCGCTATGTTGCTTCCCACTTTTTTCTTCCTATCCGTTTTATACAATGTGACAATGGCCGTGAATTTGACAACATTAAAAATCGCAACTTTTTCTTCACCACGGCATTCTCCTTCGTTTCTCTTGTCCCTATACGTCTCCACAAAACGGCAAGGCTGAGCGTTCCCTTCGAACTATTAACGATATTATCCGAACTCTTCTCGTTCATTCATCCATGCCGCCTCAGTATTGGGTTGAAGCATTGCGTACGGCCACCTATTTGTTAAATATTCGACCTTCCAACACCAAACCCACCACTACTCCTTATTTCTCTCTATTTCTTGCCCATCCCAATTATCCTGAGCTCCGTGTTTTTGGTTGTCTTTGCTTCCCTAACACCTATTCCACTGCACCCAACAAATTAGCCCCCAGATCTCTTCCTTGCGTCTTTCTCGGTTACTCGGATGAGCACAAAGGATATCGCTGCCTAGACTTGCTTTCTGGTCGTGTTGTTATTTCTCGGCATGTCACGTTCATTGAGACCACCTTTCCATTCGCCACTCGTACGTCACCATCCAATTCTACCTCTTCTCCTGCGTCTTCGTCACCCACACGTTCTCTCCTACCCACCCTTCAAATTCCTGCCGTGCCAGCGCCTCCTCCGGATATTCCTGCCGCGACAGCAAATTCTCCGGTTTTCCCTGTCGCGGCGACACCCGATCCTTCTACTCCTCACAGTCCTGCCACGGCACACTTTTCTCCTGTTTCCTCTACCGTGGCACCATCCTCTCCTACCACGCCGCAACATTCTGCCGTGGCACCATCCTCTCCTACCCCGACCCAAAATTCTGCCGTGGCACCACCCGATGATTCTGTTTCTTCTTCTCCAGTGTCTTCTATATCCGCTGCATCTGACTCTGGTAATCCTAGCCCCATCATCCCTCCTCATGCTATTCCCACTACTAAACCACTTAACGATCATTCTATGCGCACCCGCGCTAAAACAGGTTTTCGCCAGCCTCGTCAAATTCTTAACCTCAATCTCACCACTTCTATTTCTCCTCTTCCCTCCTCTTATAAATCTGCTCTTCTTGATCCTCATTGGGCTGCTGCCATGACTGAAGAATATAATGCGCTTATTCAAAATAACACTTGGAAGCTTGTTCCTCGTCCTTCCGGTGCCAACGTCGTCTCTGGTAAATGGGTTTTCCGCCACAAATTTCACTTCGATGGTTCTCTATCTCGTTACAAAGCTCGTTGGGTTTGTCGTGGTTACTCTCAGCAGCACGGTATAGATTATGATGAGACTTTTTCTCCTGTTGTCAAACCGAGCACTATTCGTACTGTCCTTAGCCTCGCTATTTCCTCTCAGTGGCCTATCCATCAGCTTGACGTTAAAAACGCTTTTCTCAATGGTTCTCTTCAGGAGGTAGTCTATTGTCAACAACCCCAAGGATTCGTCGTTTCCTCTACTCCCGATCATGTCTGTCTTCTTCAGAAATCTTTATACGGTCTCAAACAAGCGCCTCGCGCATGGTTTCAACGCTTCTCTACTTTTATTCAAACACTCGGCTTTCTACCTCCCTCTCTGACACGTCTCTCTTTGTCTATCACCACAACTCTCAAACTGCTTATTTACTCCTATATGTCGACGACATCATCCTCACCGCATCTTCCCAACATTTTCTTGATCATATCATCTCTCTTCTTAGTGCTGAGTTCTCCATGACCGATCTCGGTTTTCTTCATCATTTTCTTGGGATTGCTGTCACACGTGATTCCACTGGCTTACTTCTCTCTCAACGCCAATATATTCTTGATCTTCTCTCCCGCGCTGGTATGCTAGACTGTCAGCCCTCCCGCACTCCTGTTGACACTAATTCCAAAATGTCTTCTGATGGTGAACCCTATTCCGACTCAACCAAATATCGAAGTATCACTGGTGCTCTCCAATATCTCACAATCACACGACCTGAAATCTCCTATGCCGTCCAACAAGCTTGTCTTTATATGCATGATCCTCGTGTTCCTCACTTTAATCATGTCAAACGTGTTCTTCGCTATCTCAAAGGTACTCTTGATCACTGTCTACACATTAATCCTTCTTCTCCTAGCTCGATGACAGCTTATTCCGATGCAGACTGAGCTGGTTGTCCGGACACTCGTCGATCCACATCCGGATACTGTGTTTTTCTAGGTAACAATTTAATTTCTTGGTCTTCAAAAGGCAGGTCACCGTCTCTCGTTCGTCTGCGGAGGCTGAATATCGTGCTGTTGCGCACGCTGTTGCTGAGACTGTTTGGCTACGCCAGCTCTTATCGGAGCTTCATCGACCCATTCAGCAGGCTACCATTGTCTATTGTGACAACATTTCAGCGGTCTACATGTCGAGCAATCCAGTCCAGCATCGTCGTACCAAGCACATTGAGATCGACATTCATTTTGTTCGCGAGAAGGTTGCTTTGGGACAAGTCCGAGTTCTTCATGTTCCTACTACTGCTCAGTTTGCCGATATTTTTACAAAAGGACTTGCCACTGCCCCGTTCAATGATATTCGATTCAGTCTCAACGTTGTTGAACCCCACGTTGACACTGCGGGGGGATGTTAGATAATGTAATTAGAGTCCATCTCGTATTGTAATTGAGCTAGACTTGTTAGTCAAGTTAGGGTTCTAGACTAAGTCGGTTCGAGTTGTAATATATAAACTATGTATCCCACGGCAGCAAATTAATCAAGCATCGATTCTTTACACACCGTAACTCCCCGCTCTGACTCCGGCCCGGCGGTTCGCCTCCCTGCAGTGTGCCTCTCAGGATCCCGCCGCTTCCCACCGTTGCAACGCGAAGCACCGCTGCGCCGCCCGGGATTCCAATAGTGGCGAGGATGGAGCCGAGGGCGCATGAGCAGGGGAAAGGAGGATAAGCTACGAGCGGAGGCGGGTTTGGACTCCTGGCGGTGGCAGCGAGCACATATTGTATTCGCATGGCGCGACGAAGAACATAACTTCTAGGATCGATTCCGGCGTCCGTTCAATCAATTCGATCGCCGGAGGTATCGATTCGCCGGCGGCGGGCGTGAATCGGACGGCGGCGCTGGTGGAGTTGAGATTTGAGAACCGCTGGGATGCTTGGCGAGATTGGTCGAGACTGGGAGAGGCGACGGGTTTGGAAGCAGATGGTACCGCTTCGGCCACTTTAGCGGTGGCAGTACATCGTAATATTTTCATCCACAACAATCGAAAGTTGAGCAGAGACGTGAAGATGCGAGTGTGCGGTTAGGATGCCTCCAATCGTCTGCCGATGAGCAGGACGACGTACGAACGTACCGACGGACCATCACCACCGCAGACTCCCATTTAATAGTAAAGACTAGTTGAATTCGGCGTGCCGTCACGGCACGCCCTTGATTTTTTTTTTGTGTGCAGTATATATATATTTTTTTAAAACAAAATGTTAGCTAAATTGGTATGTTGGAACATGTTTTTATTTTCTCATGAATAGGTAGCATTTTTTATGAGTATTCTTGTCATATTTTGTGAGTTTTTTGTGAGTTTGTCTGTATGATGTCAGAAATGTTGTCGAAATTGAAATGTTGAAATATATTTGTAATTCGCTATAAGTATGTTGCGGTTATTTTTTGGGAGCATTCGTGTCATATTTTGTGGAATATCAGGAAAAGTCGCTAAAATGTTGGCGAAATTACAATTTGCAAACATGTTTTTTATTTTGTTATGAGTAGATAGTAATTCGTTCGAACATTTTTTACATATTTTGTAGAATATTCAAATATTTAGATAGTTGAATTTAGCGCGGCGATACGCTGCGCCTTTGCTGAGGATATGTTGTAATAATTTGTTTGTTTTTTATTTGCGATATATATATTGTAAGGAAAGGTGGTTGTTCTAATTTGCGTAATGTAGTTAGGTGGAATTCAATTTGGAAGCAATCCATAATTAAAGTAGACGTGTTTGTATTTTCTAGAAATAATCATATAAACAATCATTTTTTAAATGTAACTACATAATTAGAGGGATTTAAGTTATATTACTTGCAAATATGTTAAGCAAATTTGAATGGTTAAATATGGTTTTATTTTGCCATTATTTTCATACGAACCACCATAATTAGAGAGAATATATTATGGTTATGTTTAAATATCATGTGTCTATTTCGACGTAAATATGTGATTTAGCTTGTTGGTTAGAGGAAATATGTTGTGTTAATATCTATTAAATTGAATCCATCTTTAGAGGAAACAAATTTTTGATTTCTTTAAATGTGAATGGAATGAAGCATTATTTAAATTTGAGCACATAATTAGAGAGAGTTAAGTTCAAGTTGAACATTTATTAAATGGAACTGTATAATTGAAGGAAGTTCAGTAATATTATTTGTAAATATTAATTTAGTTGAGTTGGTATGATATGTGTGTGTTTTGTGTTAAATATTTAATCGAACTCAATAATTGGAGGGAATAAATTGTTTGAGCACTCATTAATTTCAATTTAAAATCCGGACATAATTAGAGGAAATGCTTAACTATGTTTTTTTTTCTTGTAAGTATGTAATTAGTGGGAATGCATATTTTTTGGATTTAATTCTTCAATTAGTGAAAATTTATTTATATTGCATCCAAATATTGACCAAATTGAAATGTTCAAATATGTTTGTATGTTACTATACATAGTTAGTATTTTGTTTTCTGAGATTTTTTTTTATATAGTTTTTAAAAATATATAAAAATATTTAGCAAGTTGGAATGTTCAAACATATTTGTATTGCGTTATGAATGTTTAAACGTAATTAGAGAAAATGCAGTCGAATTATCTCGAAATTTTTTTCCAAATTTAAATGTTTAAATGCGGTTGTATTTTGCCATAGATATATAATGTAGTTACGTAATTAGAGGAAATGCATTATGTGTTTGGAAGGATTCGATTTTTTTTGTAATTTTCAAATTTGTATGATGTGGTTATGTGGTGCAATTGAAATGTTGAAAATGTCTACATTTTGAGTTGTGTAGATATGAAAATTGTTGAAGCTGTATTTCGGAAGGTACGAAAGTTTTTCAGGGGAAAAAAAAAAACCAGGGGAAATGCGGTGTATTTCAATTTTTGGAAATGTCCACATTTTCAAGTCGTAGTGGTTGCGGAATCAGGAGACTTGGAAGTCATATGACACTATGAAAATGTTGATATTTGTAATTTGAGTTGTAATGGTGAAATATGATTCTTTTTCTCATAAAATTGTGCACATGTAGGGCAATTTGAATTGTTCGAATTTATTTGTCTTTTGTGGAAAATAGGTGATTCTTTTTGTTCTCTACTATTTTCATATATATTTTTTTTATTTTGGCGATGTGTATTTATAGATTTTTTTTCTGTTGGTTCTACTCTTTTATTACTGAAATTGAAAGAAGCTTGCAGCTAAAAATTGATTAGTTTTTTGAAATTTTTGAAGTTGGGGTGTTTTTAAAATTAAAATAAATTGCGTTTGTAAAATGAGCAGGTTCCAAAGATATTAAAGACTGTGGAATATGTAAGTATGTTTTTTTTTGTCCGGCACAAATAATCAGCATTTATTGTTGTGAGGGTATTTATGAAAATTTTCATGCTTTGGAAATTGTTCCAAAGAGGAAGTGCGGTAGGGTTTTCATCAAATATTCATCAATTTAAAATGTTAAAATTATGTGTTTTCTGACGTAAATAATTATCTTTTGTTTCGTCGGAGCATTTTGTTGTGTTCTTTCATTATTTCTAGATGGGATTTTGTAGAGATACATCCATTTGCATGAAATGTAGTAAAATTGAATGCACTAAATTAGAGGAAGTCAATTTTGATTGTAGAAATTCATTTATTGGTACTATTTTTTTTTAAAGATTCTTCTTGATTTGAAAGGAGACTTATGGGGTCCATATATTGTAAACTGATGTAAATATTTAGGATTTTAAATTTCCAAGGTTTGCAATAATTTTGGCAATGTTCCACAGTATTTGGAATGGCTAATTTGTTGCTTACAAAAAAAAAGTTACTCTGAATTAATTTGTAGTTGTATTAGAGAATATCGAAATCCGTAGCAAATTGAAATATTCAAGTACGTTTGTATGTTGGTACGAATTTTTAAATGTAATTGGAGAAAATGTGTTTAAATTGTATCCGAATGGTATTCGATTTTTTTTATTTTTCCCGAAAATGGTAGGGTATCTTCGAATAGTTAGTAAATTTAAATGTTTGGTTATGTTTATATGTTAGCACTAATATTTTTTTTTTGTTTTTTTGTGCTTTGTAATTAGGAGGTGTCAATTATATGAGCATTTAGTTAAGCGAATATATAATTTGTGTATTTGGATATGTATTTTATATTTTAATGGCGCGTATGTGGGGCTGAAAATAAAATTTCGAAATGGTGATATTTAAAAATTGCAGAGAGATGAAAGTTTTTGAAATGGAAAGAAAATATGTGGTTAAAAATTGCTTGGATTTTTGAAAATTCAATATTGAAGATTTTATTTATGTGAGTTGTATAAATATGTTGATTTTAACTTGGTAAAATTGAGTATTGAAGTTTTTTTTTTACAATTTTGTACCAAAGTTTCTAAAATGTTGATTTTAACTTGTTAAAAGTTCGGAAAATTTCATTTGGTCTGATTTAAATTTGTATCTTGAAACTACAGAAGTTTTCGGGAATAATTAGAAAAAGAATTAAAAGGTTTTTTTGAAAAAGGAAAATAAAACAGGAAGGGGGAAAAAAAAGGGGCCGAACGGGCCGCAGAGGAGCCAGCCCAGCCCAGCAACGCATCCCTCTGCGTAGCCCAGGCCCGTGTGGCCAGCCCAGTCCCGTATGGACGTCGCCGTGACGTCATGGCGAGCGGAGCGGCCGCGGCGGCGCGGAGCTCGCCGGCGGCGCGTCACGGCGTCCCAGCACGCGCCGCTGGTCGCAACGGATGCGCCTCGTCACGGGACGCCCGAAGGGGGTGGCGCCTCGACGATTTGGTCGCCGGAACAGCGCCGGCGACGTGCGGACGCGGCGACGGGCACCGACGCCGCCGACGGCGATTCCGGCGCGGATCTGGCGTTTCGGCCGGCGGCGCGCGGCCAGGAGGTGGCGGGAGCGGCGGCGGAGCCCGCCTTGTGCTTCGATTTGGACGCGGAGGCGCGTGGCGGCGGGCGCGCGTCGGCGGCGCCGCCGGCGACCGCGATGTCGCGGGAGGGAGAAGGAGGAGGGTGGGGGGTCACGGCAATTTTACGAAAAAGAACCCGGAGTTTTCCATAATTACAAACAGGTCCCTCTCGCGGGTTTTTCAGTGAAGGACATAGAATTTTCGGCCGCCCGTGTGCTTCTTCGCAAAAATCGGCAGCGCGCTGTGAGGCTGACGCGCGGGACCCACCGCTTACTGTAGCACACTGTAGACTGCTACAGTGCGAACTGTAGCTAACTACAGTGACGCGGGGCGCGGAGAGGCCGCCGTTTTGGCCAGCCATTATACAATCGATGATGTTGTTTTCCCCTAGCGAAATATCTAGGGTTTTGGTCTCCTTCGGCGGCGATCCTTCGTCTCCGTGAGTTTTGTCTCGTTGTAACTAGTCCCCCCCCCCCCCCCGGCGATCGGCGATCGGGACGGGTGGGCTCGGCGCTCCCTCGGCATTGATAATGGCGGATGCGGGCGGGCCAAGCCAGGTACGCCCAGAGAAGGAAGACGTGGGCGATCTCCTGAACAGGCTAGACCTAAAGGATGAGGAAGAAGATGAATTTGTCTGGGAAGAAGATGCTAGTACGCCGGAGATTCAGGCGAAGTGGTTGGCCATTGAGAAAGTTCATACGTTCAAAGGATTTAGTCCTTCTGCTTTGTATGCCGAGATGAGATCGGCATGGAACACGGCGAAACCTGTGAGGTGGAGGAGGATAGAGGATAACTTGTTTACAATCCAATTTGGCTGCTTAGCAGATTGGAACACAGCTAAGAACGGAGGTCCATGGTTGTTCCGCAACCAGGCTGTGCTGATTGAAGAATATGACGGATTCACAAACACTAGTACCATTACCCTTTCGAAGATAGTGGTCTCGGCTCGGATTCTGAAGCCCCCGATAGAGGTGATCAAAGGTATGTGCCGCAAATTGGGTGAAATCACTGATGTCCAGATTCAATTACCAGCCGGCTATGTAGGGGAATTTGCTCGATTTCGCGCAAAGCTCGATATTAATAAAAAGCTTATTCGGTTTGTCCCAATAAGTAGAGGTGGTAAACAAGATTGGTATCAGATCAAGTATGAAAAAACTCCCAACTTTCTGCTGGAATTGTGGTTTAATTGGTCACTGGCATGAAGAATGCGGCACTGGAGAGCATGACAAATCAAAATTTGAGTGGGGAGATTTTATCTTAGCGGATGATGGACGCGGCCGCGTTGGTGGCAGAGGAGCTGGCCGTGGGACAGCAAGAGGCAGAGGTGGATTCCCTGCTGGCCGGGGTTTTGGTAGAGGATTAAACAAAGAGCCTCCAGACTTTGATCCTGGCCGTAATGGTGGTCTACCGGGGCATATTAGCTGGAGATGGAATAGTATGCACAATAAAGGAGTTAATTTCGGGGATGAACAGATAAGATAAGAGACACTGTCATGACAGATGAAGCCCCCACGGCAAGGAAAAGGCTGGCGATTGACTCAGTCTCGACTGAGAATGAAGATGCTCTTTCTAATGGTACCTTGGCAGTAGTAGAGAAGCAAACGCATGTTGCTGAGAGGGTAGAACAGATCGAAAATACTACTGATGGGACATCTGATCCTCTGTTGACTCCGCAGAAGAGTCAGAATAAGAAGAAATTGAAAGGGGTTGTGGGAGTGGCTGGTTCGAACTCGGCTTTTGATGAAAATGATGCAAGATTGTCGGAACCCCTCGAGGGTGACCGCCGGGCACAATGAAACTCTTATCTCTGAACTGCCGGAGTTTGGGCAATGACCCGGCAGTTTGGTATGTGCTGGATATCCAGCGAAAACACGACCCTGATGTTATGTTCTTTTTAGAAACACACCTTGACACATATCCTGCGGAGTGCCTCAGAAGGCGAATGAAGATGGACAGGAAAATTGTATGTCCAAGTGATGGAAGAAAAGGTGGACTTCTACTATTTGATGTAGGTTGGTCCCGATTTTCACGGATTTGTGCGGAGCGGAAGATGAACACGAAGAACACAAAAGAGGGGAAACACTCAAAACAAGGGTAAATAGCAAGTAGCAACCCGGCAAGACTCAATTGGTAACAAATCCCCGAGGGTAGCCCCCAATTCTCCTCTCCCAAACACACCTAACTCTTAGCATTGTTTGTCCAATTGGTCAATCCAACCAACCCAATCTAGCCACTCAAAGAGAGAAGATTAGCAAGTAATCGCAACTACAAGCGGAAGCCTTGGTATCCACGCAGGGATCTTCTCCTCAAGAGGAGGCCTTGGTTCATCTCCACAAGGGAGGCCTTGAGTCATCTCCATAGGAGGAAAGAGACACTTTGAGAAGAAGGAGCAAGGCTCTACTTTAGTTCCCAAATCATAATCTAACCCTAACCCTAGGAAGGGACGAACTATTTATACTCTAGATCCAAAGGGATAAGATTACAAGGCACGAGAGCCTTTCCAGCGCGCAGACCCGCCCGCAGCGGTAGTACCGGACTGAACCCGGTAGTACCGGGTGTGCGGTAGTACCGGGCCAGTACCGGGGCCACTACCGGGATGTAACCCGAGGACACCCGAGGCTCCCGGGAGATCCGGTAGTAGACCGGTAGTTGGCGTGGTAGTACCGCGCCGGCGTGTGGCGGTAGTACCGGGGCGGCGAGACGCGGTAGTACCGGCCCCGGTAGTATCTTCAGCAGGTGACACGTCAGGCGGGGGCGGTAGTACCGGGTCGGAGCCGGTAGTACCGCCCGATGCAGTTTGGGCTTCTTCTTCTTCTTCTTGGCTGCTCTCTTGGCCATCTTCTTGGGTCTTCTCTTGGTCATCTCCTCCACTCCATTGTGGGCCGTCGTCAAGGTGGTTCCTGAGTATGCACAAAGTTTCCGTATGAAGTAGCAACCCATTCAAAGGAGTGTCGAGATCACACATAGATAGGAGTGAATTCACCTTATCATGGAGAGCTTTGACTCTAGCTCTTGTCATTGGGCCACTTGTTGTAGGAGCCATAGGTTGGGCTACATCATCTCCCCCCCTTGGAAAAGAGTCGTCCTCGACTCTTGGTCATCCTCATCGCTTGATGTTCCAAGGTATGGCGATAGGTCGGCGACGTTGAAGGTGTCATGGACCAAGTGTTTGGAGTTGGAGATGTCGATCTTGTAGGCATTGTCGTTGATGCGCTTGATGACCTTGAAAGGTCCATCTCCACGAGGGTGAAGCTTGGACTTCCTTGCATCCGGAAAGCGATCTTTGCGAAGGTGTAGCCACACAAGGTCTCCTTCTTCAAATATCATGGCGCGCTTGTTTTGTTCATCTTCGTAGCATGGTCTTGTTGTGCTTCTCAAGCGTGGCCCTTGTGTCTTCATGTAGTTTCTTCATGTACGCGGCGCGCTTGTCGAAGTCCATGTTGACTTGCTCACGGAGTGGAAGTGGAAGCATGTCTAGCGCGGTGTAGGGGTTGGAGCCATAGACGACCTCGAAGGGTGTTCTCTTTGTTGCGCGGTGTAGTGCTCGATTGTAGGCGAACTCGGCGTGTGGGATGCACTCTTCCCAATTCTTCAAGTTAGGCTTGATCAACACACGAAGGAGTGTAGATAGGCTTCGGTTCACCACTTCGGTTTGGCCATCGGTTTGAGGGTGGTATGCGGTGGAGAATAGTTGCTTGATTCCCATCTTGGCCATCAAAGTCTTCCAAAAATAGCTCACGAACTTGGTGTCACGATCCGACACAATGGTCTTGGGCACGCCATGAAGACGGACGATTTCCCTGAAAAACAAAGTAGCAATGTGTGAAGCATCGTCGCTCTTGTTGCAAGGTATAAAGTGTGCCATTTTAGAGAAGCGATCAATGACGACAAAGATGGAATCCTTGTTTGTTTTAGTGCGTGGGAGTCCTAAGACAAAATCCATAGCTATATCGGACCATGGGTGATGTGGAATAGGCAATGGTGTGTATAACCATGAGAGTTTAGAGTAGACTTAGCTTTGAGACATGTAGAACATCGTCGAACTAGGCGTTCCACATCACGCTTCATTCTAGGCCAATAGTAGTTGGTGGCGAGCATGGCGTAGGTCTTGTCGCGGCCAAAGTGACCCATGAGTGTTCCTCCATGAGATTCCTTCAAAAGGACCAAACGAAGCGAAGACTCGGGTATACATAGTTTGTTAGCCTTAAACAAGAAACCTTGGTGCAAATAGAAATCACCAATTCCTTTGTGCTCCGAACATTGAGCGAAAATGTCTCCAAAGAAAGCATCGGTAGCATACAACTCTTTATCTCATCCAAACCCAAGACACTAATGTCAAGACGTGTAAGTAGGTTGGCCTTGCGGGATAGAGCATCCGCGACCACATTGTCTTTACCTTTCTTGTATTTGATTACAAAGGTAAAGACTCAATGAACTCAACCCACTTAGCATGTCTTTTGTTCAAATTTGTTTGACTTTTCAAATATTTCAAGGATTCATGGTCGGAATGAATGACAAATTCCTTAGGACGAAGGTAATGTTGCCACACATCCAAAACACGAACCAAAGCAAATAACTCTTTGTCATAAATGGGGTAATTCAAGCGAGCTCCATCTAGTTTCTCACTATGGTATGCGATGGGTCTACCATTTTGCATAAGCACTCCACCAATGCCCAATCCACTTGCATCGCATTCAATCTCAAATGTCTTAGAGAAATCCGGAAGGGCAAGGAGTGGTGCTTCGGTTAATAACCGTTTGAGCTCATTGAAAGCAAAATCATGTGCATTGCCCCAAATGAAAGGTACATTCTTCTTTGTAAGTTCATGGAGGGGGCAAGCAATTGTGGAAAAATCCTTGATGAAACGGCGGTAAAATCCGGCAAAACCAAGAAAACGTCTCAACTCCTCAAGTGACATCGGAAAAGGCCAAGTCCGAATTGCTTGTATCTTGCATCATCAACTTCAACTCCATCCGAAGAAACAACAAAACCCAAGAAAACAAGTTTGTTGGTGGCAAAAGTGCACTTAGAAAGGTTTGCATAAAGCTTTTCATTGCGAAGAACCAACAAAACTTGAGCAACATGAGAAGTGTGCTCTTCCAAAGACTTGCTATAGATAAGGATGTCGTCAAAGTATACCACAACAAATTTGCCAATAAAAGGACGCAAAACATGATTCATGAGACGCATAAAAGTAGAAGGTGCATTGGAAAGACCAAATGGCATGACTAGCCACTCATAAAGACCAAGCTTTGTTTTAAATGCGGTCTTCCATTCATCACCTTCACACATCTTATTTGGTGATATCCACTTTTAAGATCAATTTTGGAGAATATAGCGGAACCACAAAGCTCATCAAGCATATCATCAAGTCGAGGGATAGGATGGCGATACCGAACGGTTATGGCGTTGATGGGGCGACAATCCATGCAAAGGCGAAGAGTGTTGTCGTGCTTGGGTACCAAGATGACGGGCACGGCACACGGACTCAAGCTCTCGCGGATATGTCCCATGGCAAGAAGTTCTTGTATTTGCCGCTCGATCTCCTTTGTCTCTTCGGGGTTGGTGCGGTAAGGAGCGCGGTTTGGAGCGGTGCGCCGGGAACAAGGTCGATGCGGTGCTCGATTCCACGTAGAGGAGGTAGTCCCGGTGGCACTTCTTGAGGGAAGACATCTTCAAAGTCCTTCAAAAGAGACAACAAAGAAGGAGGAAGGTTTGTGAAGTGTTAGTCATAGAAACTTCACCCTTGCATATGAGCACATAGTGGAGGGTGGATGGGTTCTCTCTCAACTCCCTCATCTCTCTCTTTGTGGCAAATAGTGTAAGTTTTGTGGGAACTCTCTTTGAAGTGTCACACTCATTTGGCTTGTGGCTCTCACTCACTTTATGGTGGGTCTCTCGCTCACCACTCATCTCACTAGACGAACGATCTTGTTGTGCCCTTGCAATGGTCTTGGCGTTGTCGGCGATGACTTGACTTGGTGTCATGGGACGAAGGACGAAGGTCTTGTCGTTGTTCTTGAAGCTATAGTAATTTCCTTCCATCATGCATAGCACCCTTGTCAAATTGCCATGGACGCCCAAGGAGTAAGTGACAAACGTTCATAGGCACAACATCACAATCAACCGTATCTTCATAGGCTCCAATCTTGAAGGACACTTGCACCATGTGTTGAATCTTGACGGCTCCGGTATCACTCAACCATTGCACATGGTAGGGATGTGGGTGCTTCTTGAACTTCAAGTTGAGCTTATCACAAAGTTCTTTGCTCGCTAGGTTGTGGCAACTTCCACCATCTATGATGACCTTGATGGACTTTCCATTGATTCCCGCTCTTGTTTGGAACAAGTTGCATCTTTGGTCTTCTTCCACTTGAACATTGGTTTAGAGCTCTTGCCACAACCAAGGAAGGGTTGTTGTCGCCATCACAATAGATCTCACTTTCTTCTTCTTGAGCACTTTGCATTGTGGCGACCTTGTTCAAAGCATTGTACTCATCTTCACTCATAGATTCATACTCTCCCATGTCATTGATGATCATGACCTTCTTGTTGGTGCACTCAAAAGATTTGTGCCCTTGTCCGCCGCACTTGTAGCATTGCAAAGTCTTGTGCCGGACGAAGATCCTTGAGGCGCCTTGGAGGAGGGAGGTACTTTCTTGAAAGGTTGAGGCGCTTGAGGTGTCGAAGTAGAGACTCTTGGAGGACCTCGAGTGTTCGCTTGAGGAAGAGCTTGTGAAGGTGTAGGAGTTGACGAAGAAGGCTTGTTGGCGAAGAATGCCTTTGTCTTGAGGTATTTGAGCTCTTCAAGCACGTGGCGCTCGGCCTTGGAAGCTTGATGTACTAGCTCTACCAAAGAGGCATATGGTTGGAACTCCACGATCTTCTTGATTGGATAGTTGAGGCCATTCATGAAACGAGCCATGGATTGCTCTTCGTACTCGTTGACATTGGCTCTCATCATGGAGATTTCCATTTCCTTGTAGTACTCGTCAACCGACTTCAACCTTGCTTCAACTCTTGCAACTTCTTGTATAAGTCTCTAGTGTAATGGCTTGGCACGAAGCGCTTGTACATTGTTTCTTTCATTTCAACCCAAGTGTCATTGGTTGTTGGTGGTTAGCGACGCGAGCATCTTGTAGTTGTTCCCACCACAAGAGGGCATACTCTTCAAACTCCATCGAGGCTAAGGCAACCTTCTTGTTGTCGGAGAAGCGTTGCACGCGGAAGATCTTGTCAACCTTGAGTACCCATGAGAAGTAAGCTTCCGGATCACTTGTGCCGTAGAACTTGGGTATGTCAAAGCGGACGTTGGTCAAGTCATCATAGTGTCACCATGAGCACCACGTGGGAATGCACGTCCACGTCTCCTTCGATTGAGTCCATCACCATTGTGTTGGCTTGACTCGTTATCACTTGACTCGGCGCGATGGTGTTGTTGGCGATCATGTGGAAGCTCTTGACGAGGATCATGTTGGGGTGGTGCTCTTGTTGATGTACGGGTTGTTCGTTATTGTTCGCATTGACATGATTGTGATGACGTGGCCTTGGAGGATGACGTGGGTGACGTCCTTGTTCATCAAAGTCATTCGCACCCGGAACGCCATTGTCATTAGCCAATGGGTCATGACGATCACGTTGTTGCGGTGGTGGTGATGGAATGCGTTCATGACGTTCAACATTTTGGTGAGGTTGCTCTTGATGCGCATTGGCATTGTTCGCGTGAAGATCATGTGGTTGTTCAACGTGAGGAGGAGGTCGTTCATGGGCGTCGCGCCTTGGATCATGTTGACGTTCTTGTCGAGGTTCATGACGTCCATGACGTGCGTGTGTTGACCTTGAGGAGCTTCTTGTACGGCTTGAGTGTGAAGACGCTCGTTGTCGCACAAGGTTGTTGATAGCTTCGGTCAACCGCTCCATATTTGCTTCTTGAGCATGCATGCGGTCGTTGAAGGTGTTCTCTTGATTTTGAAGACGGCGCTCGTAGCGTCCTAGGTTATCACGAACAAATGTCGCATGCCAACAAGTTCCGATTGTGTGACATAGCCATGATCACCGCGAACTCCACCATGGATTTCCACATCCGAGATTGAGCTTCCGTTTGTACTTGCCCTAAACATTTTCTCAAGATCAAGTGAGATGTGTGATAAAGAAAAACCAAGACAAACTATATCCCAAGTATAATGTGGCTTGAGAGGAGAAAATCCGGTTCTAACACCCAACTGATGGTCCCGAAGAGCAAGGCTTTGATACCTGCAAAAGTAACGGATTAGGTTGAGACTCCAAGTGCAGAGTGTATAGTAAGTGGAAGACAGTTTTCCCCACGAGGGGTGACTCGAGGGTTTAATATCGAACTCTCGGGGAATCTGAAGTGGTAGATTTATCTTCTTATCCTTCTTTTGGTTACCTACAAAACAAGGTTAGATGTTTTGGTCCTCAACCTCACCTGTGGTTGTCAAGCATAAGGTGTAAGAATGATATCAGGATAGTTATGCAATGCAAACAAGAAATAAATATGCAATGATAGTGGATGCAATGATAAATGATATTTTTGGGTTTTTGAATGATGTATGCAAGATGAAAAGTATTTTTGTATTTTCGGATTTAATGATGGCTGAAAATAGAAAAGTGGTATATGGTGTTGGAAAGGTGTTTCTTATGATTAAAAATGGACTGGGGTTCATGGTTTCACAAATGCACTCTCTCTTTATAAGTGGTAGACAATGGAACACACAAAGTTAACATATGAGATTGCAATACGGGGTTTGATAACAAGTTACTTAGATATATGGGCATCACGTCCTAACATAGAGATCTTTTGGTTATTAACCTCTCTTATACTCCACCAAGATGCGAACTAAATCATAACACCTCAGTAATTAAGATAACTCAGAGTATAGCATTAAGTATCATGACATGAAGTGAAAATAAGAACATGCTCCCTCTTCATGTTCAACAGCAAAGGTATTACAACGGTGACCGTAATCATGTTCAGCAGCTCATACGGTGCTAATTAGTGAAGCTCAAGAGAGGAGAGATACATAAGTTACTTCCACAAACCCATAGTCCAGAGGTGGACTACTCCCTCTTCATCATGGAGACGGTGGAGAAGTCGATGGAGAAGATGGAGACCACGCCGGCAGCGCCCCGCCGGAGTTTTCCCCCTCCAATCTGCAGCTCCTGATCTCCGTTTCGGTGTTTCTGTGTTTGTGCGGCGCTCCTTCCAGAGAACGTCGGGGGACCTTTTTTATAGGCGTTTTTAGGTCAAGACGATGTCGGTGGAGCGAAGATCGACGGCAACGGAGCCACGAGGCCAAACGGGTGGGCCCCACGCGGCCACAGTACCTGGCCGCGTGGGCCACCCCGTTTGGCCTCGGCCTCCGTTTGTTCGCTTCCTTCGCCCACAGGTCTTCTTCCTTCCAAATATTGACGCCCGTAAATTTCCAGGTGATTTCGTTGACGTTTGGGTCCCTGAAACATTAAAATAAGAAAACGGGGTTTTCTGCCTGTGCAGGGTTAATTCCATAAAAATAGGAAATAAATGAATATTCCCAAAATCATTATAAAACATTGATATAACCCTTATATGATGCAAATATGATTGGAATATAAGCAATTAAAGTGCAAAGTTCATGTATGCATTTTACATGCATCAACATCCCCAAGCTTAATCCATGCTCGTCCTCGAGTATGAAGATGATAAAACTAACATGGACTTTGCAATTTAATACTTAACAATGATATCAAAGATGATTACTATTGCTACATATAGTCAAATGATTCATTCTTCAAAGGAGTAGCAATATGCAAATAGTTTATGAAGTGATATCAAGTATTCAAGACAAGGATGTTCATTGATAGTTCACAAAGTGTAACATGGTAGCAAGTAATATGGAACACATGTATGCATAATGATAAGTAGAACATCCTACAATGGTCATAGAGTGTAGATGAAAATCTGAATATGATAGGTGTACACTTTGGAAAGATGTATATGTGAGTAGAGGTAAAGCATGCATAAGTTTCATCCAACTTCCAAACTCTTCTACTTAAGTTAATGATTGCAATAAGGTATTCATTGGTGTCAAGCTCTCATTGCCCCTATCATAGCATCTTGAATGATTAAGGTTAAAGTGAAAGCAAATATGAGTAGTGTGCTTGATAAAGAATGGGTTGAATGTCTCATGCCCCTTGAATACAAGTACTTACACCATGTGTTACTCAACTTGGGAAACAAAGCAAGTTCAATTAAATATCATTGTAAGCATAATAGTATCATCAAGAGCGTCAACTGGGGTACCTCTTGTCCCAAGATATGGAACAAGCCCATATCAAAATGACAAGACAAACAAACAAAATGAACAATCTCAACACCCTTTTTATTTACCATTTGGAATAGTTTTTTATTGCAAGGTGTATCACAGAAGGTTCACCATAGTATGTAAGTAAATTTCCACCATGAATGATGCATGGCTTAGATTAGCGGCCCAGGCGTCTCTCTAACCATTTACACAAACTCATTTAAACTCACTCTATTTCCACATTTATTTCAACATGATAAGCATCCATAGACAAAAGCACATGATATCAACTAAATGAGATGAAGAGCGTGTTGAAAGCTTGCCATGTGACAGCACATATGGGCTAACTTCCAACCCAAAACATTCATCAAGCCACAAACATCATAATCTTAATCACAATGGGTCAAGTTTTATTATGCAAATAAAAGAACATTGTGCATCAAGTTCGTGAGAGCTATATAACCAATTTTTTCCATTGCAATCAATAACATAAACATTTTCATTCAGAGGTAAGATAACACAAACAACATGTTAAACATACTCGGAATAGCATAAAGCCAATAGGTAGATATGGTGGACTCACTGGAATAACTTTGGTTGAAGGTGTTGGAAACAAGTTTTTGCTTGTTGGAGTTTTTGGGCTAGCAAAAGGGAGAAAGTTGACCATCTAGATGCATGCATGAGTGTCCATAGAACTAACTAATCCATGTTAAACCAAGTAAAAACAATCAGCACCAAAACATGAATAAGTGATAGCTCTACAAAAAGAATTTGCAAACTATTACTCATAAACAAGCTCATGAATCATGCAACTATATGTATCATTAAAAATCAAGTCAAACATCCCTTTTCCCAATCTTATAAAAGCATCCAACATATTTCAACCCATATTTCCAGTAGCTCTCTCATATATAATTGATAGTGTGGTGGTCTCTCAAGACTCAAACAAAAACAAAAAACGACGCTCCAAGTTTATGCGATAAAGTGTTTCGATCGAAAAACAGAAGTTGGACGTGTGCAAACCGAGAGTGTGTAGGTCCAGCGGGGTTGTCTTCACATCCCCAAGCTTATGGTCTTCACCATCCTTGGATAGCTCTTGGTGCATCTCCTCCAATCCCTGTGAAAAAACTTCAAAACACCGTTTCTCCCATCTCTTTTCTGTGGGGTGCATTAATAGTGATAAACAAATAGGTTCCTTGCTGCATATAATCCTTGAACAAAAATTCATATGACATGTCCAGAAAGTGTATAATGTTGTATGCCTACTCATAAACTCAATTGGATCAAAAAGATTCAACTTAAAAGCTCAAAGCATGCATCAAACAAAATGGGACAGAATCTGTCCAGAAAAACAGCAGCAGCAAAACGTATTTTTCTACCCTACCAAACTTTCTCGAAAAATTCCGAAAAAATTCATGCATACAGAGGATGAAAAGTTGCAACTACAGTTCAAATATGAGCTCATTCGGAGTTACAGAATAAGAATTAAAAATCATACCGTGCACTGACTCGTGCAGGAATAAAATCTCCGAACGCTATAAGCAACTTTTTCAAACCAAAAAGGGTAAAACTTGGCACTTTATTAAAAACTCCAGAACCTAACTAGACACAAAATCTCTTGTTACAGCAAGAGGACACAAAGAAAAATCACACAAAAAATAACCGGGTTGCCTCCCGCAAAGCGCTTTCTTTATAGCCATATAGCTAGGCTTCTTACTTGTTGTTTTATTGTGGACGAAGCTCATGAGGGAGCTTGAACTTTGGTGGTTCCCTCTTCCTTGGAAAGTGTTCCATGCACTTCTTGTGTGGAAACTGAAACTTTACATTCCCTTCCTTTGAATCAATGATAGCACCTGTGGTACGAAGAAAAGGTCTTCCAAGAATAATAGGACTAGAGGTTTTATTCCCCATATCCATGATTAGAAAATCCACAGGCACAAAAGTCATATGTAACTCTACCATAACATCACTTACTTTTCCCAAAGCATGTTTAATAGAGTCATCAGCAAGTGCTAGTTCAATAGAGCATTTTTCAAGATTTTTCAATTCAAGCACTTCATATAGTTCTTTAGATAAAACAGAGACACTAGATCCTAGATCAAGTATGGCATGGTGTGTCTCTTTTCCAATAGTTACTAGTACCTTAGGTATCCACATATCCCCAAGCTTAGGTGGTATCATAGCCTCTTGGTTGTACCTAGCAATCTTTTCTTTCAAGACATGATTAGCAATATAAGAACCAAAACCTGCTTGGTTAGTGTTGATGGAAGGATCACTTGCAAATTTTTGTAAGATAGATATTAATTCATGCAAGCTACAATTTTCTAAGTCAAGCAAAGGATCCTTGACTTCATTAAGCATTTTAACTTCCTCAACTTCAACCTCTTTCATTACCCCAATAGATTCTTTAGCAACTCTCTCTTGCTCATGAATGTGTTCCCAAGACTTATTGATAACCTCTTGGCAATATTTTATTGTTTCCTCATGTTTTTGGGCTGTAATGATGCTCTTTAATGATGAGACTTCCTTAGTAAGCTGATCTACCCTTTCAAACAAAGCATCTTGTTTTTCAAACTTAGAGATAAATTCCTTATTAAGCTCTTTTTGGGTAGATATAAAAGATCTAATGGTGTTTTCCAAGTCACTAGAAACATTACCACTAGAAGCATATTTATTTGGCACATATGGGGGTTTATTATAAGAGTTATAATTGTTGTTACCATACCCATTATTACCATAGTTCCTAATGAAGTTGACATCAATATTTTCAGAATTGTTTCCAACTAGTTCTTGCAAAGGAACATTTTCAACACTAGGTTTATTAAGCAAAGCAAGAATAGTATCCATTTTAGATGACAAATCATTAGTTTCTTCAATAGAGTTCACTTTCTTAGAAGGATTAGGTGCCCTATCAGTATGCCATTGACTATAGTTTTGTAAAATGCTTTCCAATATATTTTTAGCTTCTACTATAGTCTTACTCATAAAAGCACCTCCAGCAGCAGAATCAAGTATGTTTCTAGACATGTAGTTTAAACCATTGTAGAAAGAGTGTAATATGGTCCATTCATTAACTCCATGTGAGGGACAAGTTCTAAGCATAAGTTTTATCCTATCCCAAGCCATAGCAACATGTTCATTTTCATTTTGCCTAAAAGAAAGGATGTTGTTTCTATTTTGCAAAATTTTAACAGGGGGATAATATTTCTTAATGAAAGCTTCTTTTAGATCATCCCAAGAATTAATACTACCAGATGGCAAGGAATGCAACCACTCTTTAGCTTTTCCTCTAAGTGAAAAAGGAAATAACTTCAGTTTTAGGATATCACTTTCCACATTTTTAAACTTTTGCATGTCACATATTTCAACAAAGTCATGAAGATGCATAGAGGCATCCTCCATAGCACTACCACCAAATTGTTCCCTAGTTATCAAGTTCAACAAACTAGGACTTACTTCATAACTCTCAGCATTTATCTTAGGTGTGGCAATAGCTCTCGTGATAAATTGATCATTAGGAGTGTTTGTGTAGTCACACAACTTAGTTCTTTCTCCCATTTTAGCAAGTTTTTTTTGGTATTTTTAATTTTTTATGCAAAACTGAAATAAATATGATATGATATGCAATGACACTAACAAAACAAATAAATTGCTTTGTAAGTAAAGATGGATAAGATGGTGCTCACGTAGGTGCAACCTCCCCAAGCTTAGGTGTTAGCACAAGTTGGTGACGTTGACTTTGTTGTGAGATGAATGCGATGATGCACACCCTTGGATAAATCTCTCAGCTACGATTCCCCGGCAACGGCGCCAGAAAACGTCTTGATGGTCCCGAAGAGCAAGGCTTTGATACCTGCAAAATAAACGGGATTAGGTTGAGACTCCAAGTGCAGAGTGTATAGTAAGTGGAAGACAGTTTTCCCCACGAGGGGTGACTCGAGGGTTTAATATCGAACTCTCGGGGAATCTGAAGTGGTAGATTTATCTTCTTATCCTTCTTTTGGTTACCTACAAAACAAGGTTAGATGTTTTGGTCCTCAACCTCACCTGTGGTTGTCAAGCACAAGGTGTAAGAATGATATCAGGATAGTTATGCAATGCAAACAAGAAATAAATATGCAATGATGGTGGATGCAATGATAAATGATATTTTTGGGTTTTTGAATGATGTATGCAAGATGAAAAGTATTTTTGTATTTTCGGATTTAATGATGGCTGAAAATAGAAAAGTGGTATATGGTGTTGGAAAGGTGTTTCTTATGATTAAAAATGGACTGGGGTTCATGGTTTCACAAATGCACTCTCTCTTTATAAAGTGGTAGACAATGGAACACACAAGTTAACATATGAGATTGCAACACAGGGTTTGATAACAAGTTACTTAGATATATGGGCATCACGTCCTAACATAGAGATCTTTTGGTTATTAACCTCTCTTATACTCCACCAAGATGCGAACTAAATCATAACACCTCAGTAATTAAGATAACTCAGAGTATAGCATTAAGTATCATGACATGAAGTGAAAATAAGAACATGCTAGATCTAGTCATGGAGTAGTGGCAATGGTCACGCCCACATCCCCGGTAGCATGGTATTTTAGTTTATCCCTAGTGAGGTAACAAAGTAAGGTAAAGATACCAAAGTGGATCGCAGAACTTTCTCTCACGTTCACTGCACTAGCCACCCCCCGTTACTCCAACTAATGCACACGTTCCCCCACACACGCTCTCATAAACATGCTTGATCAAAACAAGTAGACAAGAACGGGGTACATAATATGCATCTATACTCATAACTGAAACAAACATTGCAATCTCAAACATATATTAACTCATAAAGATCCACCACAAAGGTATTACAACGGTGACCGTAATCATGTTCAGCAGCTCATACGGTGCTAATTAGTGAAGCTCAAGAGAGGAGAGATACATAAGTTACTTCCACAAACCCATAGTCCAGAGGTGGACTACTCCCTCTTCATCATGGAGACGGTGGAGAAGTCGATGGAGAAGATGGAGACCACGCCGGCAGCGCCCCGCCGGAGTTTTCCCCCTCCAATCTGCAGCTCCTGATCTCCGTTTCGGTGTTTCTGTGTTTGTGCGGCGCTCCTTCCAGAGAACGTCGGGGGACCTTTTTTATAGGCGTTTTTAGGTCAAGACGATGTCGGTGGAGCGAAGATCGACGGCAACGGAGCCACGAGGGCCAAACGGGTGGGCCCCACGCGGCCACAGTACCTGGCCGCGTGGGCCACCCCGTTTGGCCTCGGGCCTCCGTTTGTTCGCTTCCTTCGCCCACAGGTCTTCTTCCTTCCAAATATTGACGCCCGTAAATTTCCAGGTGATTTCGTTGACGTTTGGGTCCCTGAAACATTAAAATAAGAAAACGGGGTTTTCTGCCTGTGCAGGGTTAATTCCATAAAAATAGGAAATAAATGAATATTCCCAAAAATCATTATAAAACATTGATATAACCCTTATATGATGCAAATATGATTGGAATATAAGCAATTAAAGTGCAAAGTTCATGTATGCATTTTACATTCATCACCAACACACACACTTATGAGGATAGGAAGGTATGAAGTGGCAAACGAAACAAGCAAACCCGACGACAAGTATATTGTCAAAGGTAGAGAAAATCCACAATGATCAAATTACCAAAGAAACTCTAACCACAAAATATCAAGAAACACACACAAAAGCGAATGATGGGGTTGGGCGACCAAAAGGGCGAGCACTCGAAGATAGACACCTAACGAAGACTACGTGCTCAATTGTCACCCAACACAAGATGGACGCTAGCTCAATTGCTTTTTGATGGGCAACGGATTTGCTCAAGAGTTACACACTCACTCACTTTGGCGGTTCAAGCTTTGTCGCAACCTACAAGAGATGATACTTGGCACCACTTGATTCTTTTCTTTTCTCTTTTATTTTGATTTTTGCTTTTTGACGATGATTCCTTCTCTTTTGCTAGTGCCAAGATCTCTAACGAAACACACTCGCCAATACTTTAAGACAATCACTCGAACAAGTGCAATGCCCCGCAATATCAAAGAGCTAGTCCGATAGGTCAAGGTACACGAAAGGAAGAAGGGCTCACAACGGATTATGGTGGTGGGGAAATGTCGAGTCCTTGGTGGCGTCGTCGCTTGGCGTAGATGATGCGTCGCTGCGGAAGCTTGTCGATGTTGAAGACGTAAGGCACACCCAAAAGGACTCAAACCAAAGAGGAAATGCCAAAACGAACCGAGGAAAAAGAAAAAATTTCGGCCAAAATTTGAAAACCCGGTAGTACCGGCCTGGGCCCGGTAGCACTGGCCTGCCCAATTTCTGATGGTTGACTTTCGATTTTGGGCGGAAATTGGACCCGATAAATCCTCAAATTCGTGGGAATTTGGCAAAATTAAGGCTAGGGAACGCAAACAAAGGTGGAGGGGGGGGGGGGGGTCCTAAAGCAACAGATCCATGGACAAAAACTACCTCAAACGCAACGAATCGACAGATCGGCTCAAATCAAGGCAAGGCTATTTTTGGTGGAAATTTTCGAATTTCTTAAAAACAAAGAAAATTTTGGTGGATTTTGGTGGAAACACAAATCAAATCCGTGTCAACCTAGAGCTTTGATACCATATGATGTAGGTTGGTCCCGATTTTCAAGGATTTGTGCGGAGGGAAATGAACACGAAGAACACGCGAAGAACGAAGAACACAAAAGAGGGGAAACACTCAAAACAAGGGTAAATAGCAAGTAGCAACCCGGCAAGACTCAATTGGTAACAAATCCCCGAGGTAGCCCCCAATTCTCCTCTCCCAAGCACACCTTACTCTTAGGATTGTTTGTCCAATTGGTCAATCCAACCAACCCAATCTAGCCACTCAAAGAGGGAAGATTAGCAAGTAATCGCAACTACAAGCGGAAGCCTTGTTATCCACGCAGGGATCTTCTCCTCAAGAGGAGGCCTTGGTTCATCTCCACAAGGGGAGGCCTTGAGTCATCTCCATAGGAGGAAAGAGACAATTTGAGAAGAAGGAGCAAGGCTCTACTTTAGTTCCCAATCATAGTCTAACCTAACCCTAGGAAGGGGACGAACTATTTATACTAGATCCAAAGGGATAAGATTACAAGGCACGGGAGCCTTTCCAGCGCGCAGACCCGCCCGCAGCGGTAGTACCGGACTGAACCCGGTAGTACCGGGTGTGCGGTAGTACCGGGCCAGTACCGGGGCCACTACCGGGATGGAACCCGAGGACACCCGAGGCTCCCGGGAGATCCGGTAGTAGACCCGGTAGTTGGCGCAGTAGTACCGCGCCGGCGTGTGGTGGTAGTACCGGGGCGGCGAGACGCGGTAGTACGGCCCCGGTAGTATCTTCAGCAGGTGACACGTCAAGCGGGGAGGTAGTACCGGGTCGGAGCCGGTAGTACCGCCCGAAGCAGTTTGGGCTTCTCTTCTTGTTGGCTGCTCTCTTGGCCATCTTCTTGGGTCTTCTCTTGGTCATCTCCTCCACTCCATTGTGGGCCGTCGTCAAGGTGGTTCCTGAGTATGCACAAAGTTTCCGTATGAAGTAGCAACCCATTCAAAGGAGTGTCGAGATCACACATAGATAGGAGTGAATTCACCTTATCATGGAGAGCTTTGACTCTAGCTCTTGTCATTGGGCCACTTGTTGTAGGAGCCATAGGTTGGGCTACATCATCTCCCCTCCCTTGGAAAAGAGTCGTCCTCGACTCTTGGTCATCCTCATCGCTTGATGTACCAAGGTATGGCGATAGGTCGGCGACGTTGAAGGTGTCATGGACCAAGTGCTTGGAGTTGGAGATGTCGATCTTGTAGGCATTGTCATTGACGCGCTTGATGACCTTGAAAGGTCCGTCTCCACGAGGGTGAAGCTTGGACTTCCTTGCATCCGGAAAGCGATCTTTGCGAAGGTGTAGCCACACAAGGTCTCCTTCTTCAAATATCATGGCGCGCTTGTTTTTGTTCATCTTCGTAGCATGGTCTTGGTTGTGCTTCTCAAGCGTGGCCCTTGTGTCTTCATGTAGTTTCTTCATGTACGCGGCGCGCTTGTCGAAGTGCATGTTGACTTGCTTACGGAGTGGAAGTGGAAGCAAGTCTAGCGCGGTGTAGGGTTGGAGCCATAGACGACCTCGAAGGGTGTTCTCTTTGTTGCGCGGTGTAGTGCTCGATTGTAGGCGAACTCAGCATGTGGGATGCACTCCTCCCAATTCTTCAAGTTAGGCTTGATCAACACACGAAGGAGTGTAGATAGGCTTCGGTTCACCACTTCGGTTTGGCCATCGGTTTGAGGGTGGTATGCGGTGGAGAATAGTTGCTTGATTCCCATCTTGGCCATCAAAGTCTTCCAAAATAGCTCATGAACTTGCTGTCACGATCCGACACAATGGTCTTGGGCACGCCATGAAGACGGACGATTTCCCTGAAAAACAAAGTAGCAATGTGTGAAGCATCGTCGCTCTTGTTGCAAGGTATAAAGTGTGCCATTTTAGAGAAGCGATCAATGACGACAAAGATGGAATCCTTGTTTGTTTTAGTGCGTGGAGTCCTAAGACAAAATCCATAGCTATATCGGACCATGAGTGATGTGGAACCAAATTAAAATATGGTTCCATTTTTCGGAACCATTTTTTTTGGTTCGGAACCATTTTAAAAAGGAACCATTTTTTCGGTTCGGAACCATTTTCAAAAAGGAACCATTTTAAAAAATCGGAACTATTTTTTCGCTACGGAACCATTTTCAAAAAAGAACCATTTTTTAGTTCAGAACCATTTTAAAAAAAGGAACCATTTTTTCGGTTCGGGACCATTTTAAAAAAGGAACCATTTTATCGGTTCGGAACCATTTTCAAAAAAGAACCATTTTTTCAGTACGAACCATTTTCAAAAGGAACCATTTTTTCGGTTCGGAACCATTTTCAAAAAAGAACCATTTTTTCGGTTTGGAACTATTTTAAAAAAGGAACAATTTTTTCGTTCGGAACCATTTTAAAAAATCTGAACTTTTTTTCGGTTCGGAACCATTTTCAAAAAAGAACCATTTTTTCGGTTCGGAACCATTTTTATTTTCGAAATTTGTTGATTTACAAATTTTGTTCAAATTTTGAAATTTGTTCATATTCGAATTTTGAAAAATGGTTCCGAAATTAAAATTGGTCCCATTTTTCAAAATCGTTCCAAAATTATTAATGGTTCCATTTTTAACAATGGTTCCGAATTTAAAAATGTTTCCATTATGAAAATTGTTCCAAAATTAATAATGGTTCCAAAATTAAAATTGGTCCCATTTTCAAAATGGTTCCAATTCAAAATGGTTCCGAAATTAAAATTGGTCCCATTTTCAAAAATGGTTCGACATTAAAATTGGTCCCATTTTCAAAATGGTTCCAATTCAAACTGATTCCCGAAATAAGAAATGGTCCCATTTTCAAAATGGTTCCGAAATTAAAATTGGTGCCATTTTTCAAAAATGCTTCCGAAATTAAAAATGGTTCCATTTTGAGAAGGGTTCAAAATTTAAAAATGGTTCCATTTTAAAATGGTTCCAAATTTAAAAAGCTTAACGTTTAAAAATCTGAACGAAATTTGGAAACAGTCAAACGTTTAAAAATCTGAACGAAATTTGCGAAACAGTACAGCGTCAGCGTCGCGTGAAGGAAGCGTGCGTCGCGTGGAGTGGGCCTGGCCCATTACTGCGTCGCGTGGAGGAAGGGGTACGCGAAGCGAAGCAAGCTTCGCGTACCGCTTTTTTGATGTCTACGTGTGCTTCTATTCTTGTAGACAGTGTTGGGCCTCCAAGAGCAGAGGTTTGTAGAACAACAGCAAGTTTCCCTTAAGTGAATCACCCAAGGTTTATCGAACTCAAGGAGGTAGAGGTCAAAGATATTCCTCTCAAGCAACCCTGCAATTAAGATACAAGAAGTCTATTGTGTCCCCAACACACCCAATACACTTGTCAGATGTATAGGTGCACTAGTTCGGCGAAGAGATAGTGAAATACAAGTGATAGGGATGATTATAAGTAGTAACTGCAATCTGAAATAAAGATGGCAGCAAGCAAACATGTAGCAGAACTTGTTGTAAACGGTGTTTCAATGCTTAGAAACAAGGCCTAGGGATCATACTTTCACTAGTGGACACTCTCAACAATGATCTCATAACTGAATAAGTAAAAGCTACTCTTAAACACTCTCTTGTTGGATAACAAACACCATTCATTGTGTAGGGCTACAAAAGCACACCTCAAGCCGGAGTAAACAAGCGCCACAACGTCATAAAGGAATCACACACGGTGCACACACTGTCACCTTTACACCGTGGAGAGTACCGGAGTTCATATTAAAGTAACCTATAGAGTGCATAATAGATAAAGAGTAACATCTACATATTCAACTAGATTAGCACAATTGAACACAAGTAAATACTGCTCGGGATTATTCTCCTTCTTGATAACACAAGAGTACTACGTGTAGGGCTGCAAAAGCACTCCTCAAAGTCTGAGTAAACAAACACCACAGTTCCCAAGAATAAGCCATGATAAATGTCTAAATTATTCATAGAGTCACACAAGTACCCACACTGTCACCTTGATACCGTGTTGTCACAATGACTCCAGAAACTAGACAAAATCACTTGAGTAGCATAAACATTATTAATGTATTCAGCGATACTAGCAATACACACGATCACATAAAGATCACACCATGGGAGAGAGAGATGAACCACATAGCTACCGGTAGAGCCCTCAGACTCGGGGGAGAACTACTCCCTCCTCATCATGGGAGTCAGCAGCGGCGATGAAGATGGCGGTGGTGTCGATGGAGATGACTCCGGGGGCAATTCCCCGTCCCGGCAGCGTGCCGGAACAGAGACTTCTGTCCCCCGAAACTTATCGTCGATGGCGGCGGCGCTGGGGAACTCTTCTGGAAATATGACTTGGTATTTTAGGGTTTTCGCGTCTGAGGCAATATATAGGCGAAGGGGCAACGTCGGTGGAGGCTCGAGGGGCCCACACCACCTGGTGGCGCGGGGGCCCACCCGCGCCTGGGTGTGGTTTGGCCACCTCGGCGCCCTCCTTCGTCTCTCCTTCGGACTCCGTGACGGCGCTGGAAAAATAAGGACGTGGCCTTTTGTTTCGTGCAATTCCGAGAATATTCGCAGAAGTACTTTTCTGAAACCAAAAACAGCAGAAAACAGGGAACTGGCACTGTGGCATCTTGTTAATAGGTTAGTCCCAGAAAATGCATAAAAGTGATATGAAGTGTATATAAAACATGTAGCAATTGGTATAATATAAGCATGGAACATCAGAAATTATGGATACGTTGGAGACGTATCAGTCCTATAGGCGTTCCCATACGAGAGGCTAGCTTGGACTGCTTCAAATAGTTCCATGTTGATCGATCGGCCACACGCACGCATATTTCTCTCGCGCCGAACTCTTGTTGGAATGGACGTCGCATTTTTTTCCGGGTAAAACCAGATCTTTATTAAACAGTAGGAGCTACAATAAATTCAGTTTCAATCTCCTGAAGCAAGCAATCAGGACCTGATCCAAACCATACAGAAGTACGATGCTCTGACCTTGCAAAGTTTGCAAGACAGTGCCCTGCCCTAACCTGTCTACGGTCTACTTTTACAAAGGAACACATTCTACCATGCTTTGCGAGTTCTTTGATCTCCGAGACGATGTACATAAAGGGGGAGCGGTCTTGTGTCGTGCCATTAACTGCCGCAATTAGCTGCGAACAATCAATCTCGACCATGATGGGAAGCTGACTGTGGCGAAGAGCTAGGTCAAGGCCTTCCGAGCAGGCGAGCAACTCCGCTTCCAAAGCCTCGACACATGAGGGTAGAAAGCGGCAGGATGAAAAAATGATATGGCCAACTGCATCTCGAAGTAACATCCCCGTTCCTCCTGTACCATCCTCCATTCTGTAGGATCCATCGACAGTAAGTTTAACCCATCCTTGGGGTGGAGTACGCCAAGGTTTATCAGGAGGCAGTTTCTTATGGCTTTTACCAATATCAGGGTTCCGATCAACCAAGGGCTGCTTGCCCTTCAAAATTTGGTCAGTTGGAGCGCCCTTAATATTCCGCAGAAGTTTTAAGTATCTACATAGGAAAGTCACCGATCCTTCTATCGCTGGAAGTGGCTTGTTGTGAGTAGCTTCGTTTCGAGCATGCCAAGCTCTCCAAGAAACTAGAAGTAGATTATCAATCATTTCAGCTGGGACCTCAAGGATAATTGAACGAAACCACGACCCTGCCGGAGCTTGAAGATCTGAATCAGACGGCAAATACCAGATTTGACGCATAGCATCCCATAGATGGCGGGCATGGGGGCATTTGGAGAGAGCATGCGCCACATCCTCCGCCTCTATGCCACAGATCTTACATATGCCAGTAACCTTCATGCCACGAAGGCGTTTGTTGTCCTGTGTTGCCAGTGCATTGGACGCCGCCTTCCACGCGAAAGTTTTCACTTTGGGATGTACTGTTGATCTCCATATCCTTGCCCAAGAGGGGCACACACCATCTGGTCTATTACTAGTAGCACTAAAATCACATTGTTCCGGAATCTCATTCAGCGCTAACCTGTATGCGCTACGAACGGTGAATGCGCCATTTTTCTCCGGCGACCAAGCAAGAGTGTCAGCTTCACCTCGCTTTGATGTTTTAATTTTCAGAATATCTGCAGCTTCAAAAGGATAGAAAGTGGCCCGTACTAGCTGCTCATTCCAATCACCGTTCTCATCAATTAATTCAGAAACATATCGGATCCTCTTATTACCTCGCGCCATCAACGTTTTGCCATACGACTTCCTCGGTATCCAGCTGTCCCGCCAGATCCTTATGCTAGAGCCATTGCCGACGCGCCAAGCAAGGCCCTTTTTCAGAAGTTCCAAGCCATGGGCAATTGCTGTCCAGGTTGATGATGGAGAGCCCGTGAAAACTGTATCAATCAAATGGACGTCGCATTTTCACGCGAGGCTTGTACACGTCCCTTCTAATTCTGTATATTAAAAACATAAATGTAGTAATTTTGCTCATAATAAATAAATAATATATTTTATAATTACTACTAGAATTCACCTGAAAGGTATGTCTATTTAAATCAGATTCGGACGTATCCAGGCTAATCATGTCCTCATCATCCTCCCTTTCTTGAAAATGAAGCCGTCCTCGGCGATGTTTTTTCGGAAACTTGGTTAACAAAAGAGACAAGGCGTACACATGATATATGTATATGTCATCCATTTTTATTTCCCTCATTTGTTGCAGATATGACACATTAATATGGAGGTAATTATCATGTCTTGTGAAATATAAAGCCAAAGAATTATGACAAGAAACAAACCACATGAAATTATTGCAACTCGGTTTGCACATATAAGTGAAGTTCGTATTCGTATAATCAGATTGGCAACACTTATCATTAAACCATCCCAAAATAGGTAAAGAAAAATTCACCATATCCAAATTACAAGCTACACAATGTTTATATAAGTAAACATGTAACAAGTTATTTGGCCTACAATCAATACCAACATTGGAGGTCATATCAAAATGATCAAGCATTTGCACAAAAATCTTCTTATTTAAGACAGCTAGGTCATCACATGTTATGCAAATTCTATGCACAAAAAAATTCTTGTCTACGCCATATTCTCCAATTAAGTTAAATTTAAAATCCATGGGCATAGACACTATTATACATACGCAAACATCTGATTTCAGCAATCTTATTTATCGCATGTGACAACGGCATAGGTGGATCCATATTAATAGACCATAAGCAAGTATCATAAGAAATCGTAGTTGAAGACTCATCATGCGTAAACAATTTTATGTGATCCAAACCATGAGTAAACAAATCAAAAGGCTCAATTTTATCAACGTTTATTTCATTGTGGACAATCGAATCAATGGAAGAATTAATTCCATCGCTAGGAGCACTCAAAACAGCAGGTATATCACGTGCATGATATAAATTAGAGAGCAACAAAATCCTGTACGGTAGGTGTCACCAAAGTAGATAGTTCAACACTTGATGTTTTTAATTCAGCAGGGCATTCATAGTAATCAAGTGATGAGACAAACTTTCTACCTTCACTATTACCATGTTCGTCCGTCTCAGATGTGGCAGCTACGGTTGGTGGTGACACGTCAAAATCTTGAGACACCTCAATCATGGTTGGCAGAGGAGCAGAAAAATCTACCGCCTTCTTCTTGCACTTGTTGGTCTTATGGAAACGCCTTTGTATTTTCTGTTCAGCTTTGGAAGCAAGAAAAAACATACGAGTGATAGAATAATATTCTTCATGCATAAGTATATCCTGAATGTCATGATTTAACCCATCCCAAAATCTGTCCATAATAACATCTTCACTTTCTTCTAACCCACAATGAAACAAGCTAATTTGCAAATCATTATAATACTCTTCCACAGTGTGACGACCTTGTTTTATACATTGCAATTTTTTAAGCAAGTCGTTAAGATAATATTTAGGGACAAATCTACCACGCATAAAGATTTTCAAATCACTCCACGTTTTTGGCACATTTTCAGCATTTGTACGACAATGTTCACTCCACCAAATAGAAGCAAAATCAACAAATTTTCTTGTAGCAGCCTTTACTCGCTTATGTTCAGGAAATCATGGCTTGCAAACATTTGTTCAACATCAAATTCCCAATCAAGATAAGCAGCAGGATTATATCGACCCGCAAACATAGGTAAAGGTACAGTAACCTGATCATGTATATTGTGTTGTGTCTTTACCTCTTGTGGTGGTTGTGGTGGTGGCGGCAAATCTCCAAGTATAGTCGAAGCCCAAGAAGTTCTAACTCCGGAACCTGCCATGATTAGAAGAAAACAAATCACAAGTATATGTTCCTATCTCCTACTAGGATGTGGTGGCAAGTCGCTCATAGAATTGCAATATCAAATATGCAGCAGGCGGCGACCGGCAAACAGCAATGTCAAATAACTCCGAAGATTGAATAAAACGATTGCCAGGTGAACGTATATCGCACGATGTAGAAATATGTGGAGCCGTAGGTAGGCTTACTATATATGGAGGAAAATACCACAACCACGTTAGTGAATGTAAAGCAGAAAATCCGTTCAAAGTTGTCAAGTGCTGGTTCTAGACTAGACTGTGCTAGAGACGCGAGTCTAAGACACAATGAAAATCAACAGGGAAACAGCGACGCGGGATGCAAACGCCGAGCAAGCAGCGTGGATGGAATTGAGGTGCAAATGTGAGAACAGTGCAGTCCAGCGTTTCAGCAAATAAATACAGTCTCAGCTGCCGAAAAATATATTCTCGAGAGGATGCAATAGCTATAAGGCAGGTAACGTGCACCGATGATGCTCTTCCTACAGTGGGATCGGGCCCCATGGCAAACTGAACGAACCTTTTATCTTGCCACAAGAGTCGAAAGATCAGGCTTTTCTGTTTTTTTTTTTACTTGCCAACAAAAGAGACGTACTCCCTCCGTGCGTGAAACAGGATCGCACCTTCCTTGCGAAGGAAATGGGTCAAGTTCCCAGAAATCAGATCTTTAATCTCTTCTTTTTCTGCACGGTTCCTGATCCCAGAAATAAAACAACGATAGCACCTTTTAACAGATTGGATCGGTCCTATCTTTCCGTAATTTTTTTTTAGCCGATCCAAACTTGTGACGTGAACTACACAACTAGGAAACCGATCTGACTTTCCTGGAGATACGCATAAATGCTGATTTTTTTTTCGGTGCACTCTTTCCAAGCTGATCGGAGCCAACAGCAAATAATCACGGGATTTCCGTCCGCTCAACAAACGATGGAGGCTTTCCTTGTGGATGCCGTAGCAGAAGAACAAGGCAAAAGAGTATCTGGGAATGTGATGTTTAATGAAGCACAAACGGATGGAAGAAAGAAAAAGGCGGCGAAGGCGAAGACCAACAAACGCGGTGGTGGTGATGAGATTGACAACGAAGCAAAAGGATGGTGACAACGGAGAAGGATGGCGATAGCGGAGGCGGAAGAAAAAATTTGGTAGCGGAAAAACAACAGGTGGACGACGGTGGAAGTGGATGCGATGTGAACAAAACGGGACTAGAACTCGAAACTCTAAAAGACTAGATGAATGCCCGTGCGTTGCTACGGGGTATCGAGTTTCTTTCCTCGTCATCATTGTGCTTTGTAGTTACCCGTGGTCAAATAACGACGTTCATTGTCATCCGTAGTCACCTTGTTCCGAAAACATGTCACTAACTGTGGCGTGACGGGATTTTCTCGAACTCAAGCAGGTCATGATGGATGAAACGTCGTTCAAAATATTCACTACTCGTGTACTTCCTTGGCCATTGGGATATTCCACTCCTTTCTACCCACCATTTGCGTTGCCACGGTCGTACATGTAAACATAATGCACATAAATATTAGACATCTTTTTAATCAACATTCTTTCAACGACAACAACATGCAGTCTGGGGTACTCAAACCACAGGTCATGCTCTTGATCACCTTGACCACTGCAATCTGAAGGACACACAATTCATGCACATAGCCAACTGAATATATAAAGTACGAGTTACAAGATAAACTGATTGTATTTCCTCTCGAAAAGTACTTTGACTACATGGATAACCGTCACCTATGAAATACAAAGTAATTATGCATCACTCTTATTTAAATTACGCTAAAGCCTCGAAACAAAAATACACGGGCAACCACTGAATTCACACAATATATAGCCTAATTTCCTTTAGGGAAACATATAGTCAAATAGTCTGATTGGGAATGGAAATCATGATCCGAAGGACTATCCAATCTACATAAATCATGGCAAAGTTTTATGCATTATCCAACATAAATAGAACATAGTCTGGCCATTAACTTAGGCATGCTCTAACACAAGTTGCAGAGTCATGAACTCATGTAATTGTAAACCAGAGACGTAGCTACTAAGTGGGGCCCGAAAGCTCTCTGCTATCAATCCCACCCGTCAACAACATTTTCATCTTTCCAATCAGTGGGATGGAGGAGCGTCATATCCAGAGATGGAATGAGAGGCTGGAGGCGAACAAAGGCCAACTGAACTCGTGTCCACTGGTGGAGTTCCTTGGCGCAACACCCAGCGGTGACCTGGGTTTCAGTTCTAATAGAGAAAAAACGTAAACAACAAGTCAGCTAGCAATGCATATCACAACAGACTGGACATACATAAAGCATGGCCATCGGATTTTAGCTCTGAATCATCACATAGTAAAATTGAAGACTTGAACGCAATGGATTTCTTCATTCATGAAAAAAATGATTTTGCAAGGCAAGAAGTGCATATACATAGGAGCGCATACAAAAATAGGCATAAAATTGTTTAGGGCTACAGAATTACATATACAAACGTAGAAGCTTGGGCAGCCTATACATATATATTAGAGTTGGAAAATTTTACATTGACGGTTGGTAGTAGTACATGGTGCACCAGTCTTGTTAGTCGAACTTAGAATTCAGACCAACACAAGTATATGCTAAAGATTTTGAAAATATGATGCATTTTTTAAGGATGCCCGGCCAATAGAGCAGCTAAATCTAGCTGTATGTAGTTTAACTGTTTGAGAGATAAGAAACTACTTTGAATATGAAAAACAATAAGGTTTGCCATGACTCCCTCTGATATTCCTAACATACTCTTGACTTTTTATTCCGTTGCACTTAACTATGTGTTTCCTCCTCCTGTTTTTATGAAGCTAATGCCGAAGTAGGGCATGATGAACTTGTATCTGCATGTGCCTGTGGATGCAAATAATAAAACTATATTATGCCAGGTAGTTGTAGCTATATTTGCAAAAAAAATAGTTTAGGAACTTGTGTGAGAGGTTAGGTCCTAATGGTTCTATGTACGAACTAAAGGAAAATTCACTAATATAGCTAGATTTTTATGCAACATAATACTACAATAGTACCATATATGCATGGAATAACACCTTACCTGGAGGCTGGAGGTTACTAATGGCCTGGCTGCCAAGTTCCTCCCTATTCGCGGACTTTTCACGCAGAAATTCTATGTGCATTTTAAACTACGTGAACAAAAGCGAACGTAGTTTAGTACGCAAAGCAAAAAAAAATCACTTAACTTATAAGGTCTCCATATCAGCAAACATTTGACAGTTTTGTGAATCAGGAAGTATAATGGTGCATGCGTGCTCATGTCAGTGTGATTGTGTTATTATAAACAAATGATTTGATTATAAAAAATACATTTAGGCAGCGTCAGGAAACCATGTGATTCAGTAGTCTGAATCCTCGTAGATTAGCTACACGATCAAGCTGAGAGCCAGCTACGTGGTGAAGGGTATTTATCGATCGGTTCATATAGGCTCCTATTTTATCAGAAGGCAGATGCAGATATATCAAGGCCAACAGTTCATAACAAATATGAAGAAGAAACACCTTCGCTCCAACCGAAGAGAGCTGGTACAATCCATCTTCTTCCCCGCTGAATCCACTGTCATTGCCATGAGCACCATCAACCTCCAAGCAACCGAGCTCGAGCCCGTCATGCGGCTCCTTTCCCAATCCTCTACCCCATCTGCAGAAAGGTTTGCATCACGAGAAAGGAAGAACCAGAGGACCAACAACAGAGCCGGCGAAACAGACCAACTGGTGAAGCCTCACCCACGGCGGTGGAGGAAGCGCCGGCGCCGCCGTCGACGTTTGCCTCGACACATGCATCTCCAACTAATCTAAACTCGATGCCCCGCATGTCCGACGAAGCCTCACGGTCGTCTCGGCGCCCCACATCTCCACAGAACCTAGCAGTAGTAATCAGCAGGCGTGTTGAGCAGATTTCGTGTCGGAGTAGAAAGAAGAGGATGAGAGGGCTGCTAACTTGGGCGATTTCCGGCAGCGGCATGAACCGCGTGAGCGAGCTGGGCGCGCGCACTATGGTTGCAGGGGATGCTGGACAACCTCCACCCGACCATGACCTTCTCCTCCTCGCCCTCCCCTCGTCTTACAGGTGCGTCTGCGGCGCTTCTTCTTCCAAGGGTGGAGCTGGGTGGAGGGGGCGGCCAGGCGTACTCGACCTAGATTGGTCGATCGGAGGCCTTCCAGCAGAGGAACTCGATGGCTAGCGGGGACGGGACTTGCCTCGAGCTGGTCGAGCGTATAGCGGAGCGGGTGGCCGCAGCGCGGGTTTCCGATCTCTTGGTGGCGGCTGGTGAAGACGGCTGCGGCTGGGGGTGTGGAGGAGCGAAGGAGGTAGGGTTGGAGAGGGGTCGGGAAGTTGGGCCGGACCATGGGCCTGTTGCGCGAGGGAAAGGATCCAGAGAGCAACGAGCGGGCGAGGCGGAAAACGGAGGCTTCACCAACGTACGTCCAACTCCCATTTAATAGTAAAGACTAGACACTAGAAACCAGCAACTCACACAATGATGCAACGAAAATTAAACAAAACAAAAACCAAGCGATTAGACGAAAATGGTAAGACTGTTTTTGGGACAAGGATGAACTAATCTAAATATTTTTGTATGGCGTTTTTGGTGGACTGTAGGTATGAAAAACAAATCTAATCTAGAGGATAAATTGTGTTCTCACCGAGCAACCTCGCTCTGATACCACTTGATAGAGGCAAAGTTGTCCGATCTTTCGATGAGATGGATAACTACGATTTGGGTGGCGTCGATGTTGACGATCCGACTACAAACGTGTGAGGACGTTGCGCCTTAGCAATCGCTACACCAACTCCAGGAGGTTACTGACAGCGCCTTAGCACGGTCGACCCAACCACTCAGGTCTAGATCCAGCAATCAATCGAGAACAAGCAAGAACTAAGAATTGGCAATCAAGATATTGCTAATAAAGAAGTGGGATCTCACGCGTGCGTGCTCTGAAGCGGTGATAATAGCTCCGATGCGACAGCTGCATATGTTCATCGTGGGGGAACAAACTCTGCCACGCGCCGGCGTCCCTCGGAGCGTCCTGCGACGGCGGTAGATGGAGCGGCCGATTCGAGCGGTGGCGCGAGAAGAGAAGCGGCAATCGATTCGAGCGGCGGCGCAAGAAAAGAAGCGGCGATTCAAGCGGCGGGCGGCGACGCAGGGCTTGCGGTCGCAATGCAAGGTAAGGGCGTCGAGGGTGGATGGAGGTTGGGGTGGTGCGGGTCGCCGGTCGCGGAGGCGACCGGGGCCCTATTTGTGACTCGTGCAGCGGCAAGCGACCCTACCGGATTTCGCTGAATCAGGTCTTGAAGCGGGTGTGGAAGCGCTACGACATCGACGGTAAGGGTTTTTCGCTCGGCGGTCAATCGCCGCCGATGACGAGACAGAGGTATGCATCGATGCGAAAACTTGATGCGGGCGACCAGAGCAGCTCGGGCTGGAGCTCATCGAGCAGGGGTACCACATCGAGCAGGGTACCACATCGAGCAGGAGTTCATCGAGCAGGGGTACCACATCGAGCAGGAGTTCAGCTAGTTCATCGAGCCTAGACATCGAAGTAGTTTTGATCCTATGCGAGATGAAGAATCAGCTACAGAGCTGCTAGATGGAGCTGGAAGCTTGAGCTGCATTATGTAGATAGGAAGTGTAGTGAATTTTGGTAGGTGCCTGAAAGTTCAGGCAATGTTTGTCCAGCGCTAGGAGCGTGTGGGGGAGTAATTTTGTGAACTGGGCATGTGGACTGCATTCTGTCGAACACCCTGGGGCGTGCTCTGGACATCCCGATGTTGTCATTCGCACGTTCCGTTGGGTTAAACCTTGTAAAAAAATGTAAATTATCGTGTCATCTGTAGAAACAATGTTTTACTTCTTTATTTAGACTTACCAGAATGATTTACTTCTTCGGAATATTGCTGTAGAGGACGCAACCGTCGCAGATCTTTTTTTTTTCGGGAAAAATGAAAAAGTTTCACTGTGGGCTAGATGAATGGGCAACTCCATCCAATTAGGCCCAGTAAGTGTAGGAGCCATTTCAGCCACTTTTGCTTTTTTTATTTTTTTATTTGAGCCACTTTTGCCTTTTAGTGTTCAGGGACACGACACGTCAAAGAAAAAAAACGCAGAAAACACAAAATAATACTTCCATTACTTAAACTTCATCGGGCTTACAATCATTCGGCAAACATTGAGAAATAAAACTAGGGATAAAATTAACCCAAATACATCTTTTTCTAATATCCGATGCTTGCTTCGCACAAAGGTGTGCTCATTCATTCAACTTCAGTAGGGGAGGGAGTGCATCTGGTTTGGGTGGGGGAACATGCTCTCGGTCCCGGTGAAGATGTTACAAATGGTGAAGAAAATGGACTCGCAGCCGCACCAAAAACTTGGCGAGTAGATGCTCCGCGTCGAACGGGTGCATGCGTCGGTGCATGCGTGTGTATCCATGGCGTTTCACATTGCATCTGAATCACTGCCTTGTTCACATTGCATCTGAATCGCCGCGGCAATGTCTGAATGTCTGAATCTGAATCTCTGAATCAAGCAAGCAAACGCCGTCGTTCCCCGCGCATGGCAGGCCCACACGTTCGCAAACCAGCTACTGACATGCGGACCCCACAGTAGGTTGGCTCCACATATCAGTGAATCAAACCGTGCGTGTTTGGGTGGAAAAAAGAGGTCGGCCAATCAGAGCGCAGAACGCTAGTCTCGCGGATCGCCCTGGCTCAGCGGATCTCAACCGTCATCGCTAGATTCTCGTCGATCCAACGGCCAACGGGTGTTCTTCTAGAAGGTTTGGCCTAGATTTGACAGAACTTTCAAATGAGCATAACTAATTCAAAAAAATAAAAAAAACAAGAAACCAGCGCACATGGTCTTGTAATGTCATATAGTAACGAGAAAAAAATATAAGTATGGTTTATATACATTTTTACGGAAAATCGTTAAATCAAGTGAGAGATCCCGAACACTTTCAAATGAGCATAACTAATTTAAAAAAAATCAAAAAATGAAAAAACCAGCGCACATGTGTGTCTTATGTCATATAGTAACGAGAAAAAAATATAAACATGGTGTACATACATTTGCACGAAAATGGCTTCACTCAAATGTGAAATCTTGAACAGACTAGTATGGATTTCAAAGTATAGAGTATGGTTTCAAGTGAGCATAATGAATTTAAAAAAATCAAAAAATGAAAAAACCAGCGCACATGTGTGTCTTATGTCATATAGTAACGAGAAAAAATATAAACATGGTGTACATACATTTGCACGAAAATGGCTTCACTCAAATGTGAAATCTTGAACAGACTAGTATGGATTTCAAAGTATAGAGTATGGTTTCAAGTGAGCATAATGAATTTTAAAAAAATCAAAAAATGAAAAAACCAGCGCACATGTGTGTCTTATGTCATATAGTAACGAGAAAAAATATAAACATGGTGTACATACATTTGCACGAAAATGTTCACTCAAATGTGAAATCTTGAACAGACTAGTATGGATTTCAAAGTATAGAGTATGGTTTCAAGTGAGCATAATGAATTTAAAAAAAATCAAAAAATGAAAAAACCAGCGCACATGTGTGTCTTATGTCATATAGTAACGAGAAAAAAATATAAACATGGTGTACATACATTTGCACGAAAATGACTTCACTCAAATGTGAAATCTTGAACAGACTAGTATGGATTTCAAAGTAGAGAGTATGGTTTCAAGTGATTTCAATGTTTTTGAAAATATAAAGTTGTGAACACCTCACCACAGCTTCATTTTGGAGGGACTAAGATAGATCTGAGCTTACTTTTTCATTTTCATGTTTTGAACTTTATTTATTTAGGATTTGCAATTAAACCATTATTATGTAAAAATAAATAAATAATATGAAGATTAATTCAATAAATTGTGAGACTTTGGAATGACACTTAATATGTAGAATGGATGTCTAGGAAATCTTTTTGGCTGATTTAGACAAGGTCGAAAAAAAACTTGCTTAGAAATGGGGCCGTTTACCCTACCTTTGGAGCTCCTTTCTAGCACTTCTTCCATGAAGGCTCGGATTGACGACCAAGTTAGAACAAACACGTTTATAGTTTGGAAATCGTTGCAAATTGTGTTCTGTCTATAAGAAGACCATGTGGAATTTTTCATTTTCAATTTTAAATTTGGCCAAATTTGAAATGAGTATAAACAATTCAAAAAAAATCAAAAAATGAAAAAAACAGTCCACATGGTCTTCTTATATACATAGTAGATTGGTAGAACAGTTTTTTTTGCTGATTTAGACAAGGTCGAAAATCGCTTGCTTAGAAATGAGGTCGTTTACCCTACCTTTGGAGCTACTTTCTAGCACTTTTTCGATGAAGGCTTGGATTGATGACCAAGTTAAAACAAACACTTTTTCGATGATAGATTTGTCGCAAACATAGGCATAGCCTAGTGGTAAGGGTTGATGCCTCCCTTTGCCCACCCAAGTTCGAGCCCCCCATGCTCGCAATTTGGGTGTTGCATTTCCTGTTCTAGTCTAATAGCTTAGTGGGTCTGGCATCTCACTATTATAGAAAAATCTATAATAGTGAGTTGTCCCATCCATTAAGATATTGCACTGGTACAATTTTTTTGAATTTTCAAATGAGCTCTTAAGTTAGATATTGCATTTGGACAATTTTGTTAATTGTTAAAAATCTATAATAATGAGTTGTCCCAACCACGAAGATGCTGCACTGGGGCAAAAAAATTTAATTGTTTTTGAAATTTTGATTATTTGTTTTGTCAAAATTCAGATGAGCAAAATTCAAAATTCAACCTAAGCAAGTGTCTTTTTCACCTTGTCTTAATCACTCAAAACAAATTCCTAGACTTTTTTTCTATCTATATAGTGTCATTCTACAGTCTCACTATTTTTTAAATTAATGAAGGTTTCATGTTTTTATGATATTTTTTGAATTAGTTATGCTCATTTGAAATTGGGCAAAGTTTTTTTCAGCCACGCATAAGATAAGTGCCAACCAAATTACGGGCCACCTCATTTCACGGCCCATAGTTATGCTCATTTCACGCATAGTTTTTTCCCCATAGTTATGCTCAATACACGGCCCACCTCCCGTGGCACGGTCCACCTCGCGTTCGCTTTCCCCACGGCCCAGCCCACCTCCCGTGCCACAGCCCACCTTGTTTTTTCCCGTTCCCCTACTTATCCACTCAGCCCCGCGTCGTACCCTAGCAATTTCTCAGATCTGCCGCAGCTCCCCACACTCACTCGCCGCCGGCGACCAAATCCACGAGAAACCGCCACCGCCACCTACAGATCCAGCGCCACCGCACGAAGATGTTTAGGCGTGGAGGTTCCGGGGGCTCCAACTCCCGCGGTGGCCATTCCGGCGGTGGAAATCGCTCCGGCGATGCCCGCAAGTCGCAGAAGCGGCCGGCTGACCCGGAACGCGCGAGGCGGGTTCATTCCGACGTCGGTCGGAAGCGCGGCGCGTACAAGTGGCTCAACATGGGCCTGACGCCGCCGCCAGCGTACCAGCGCCGTGAGGTGGAGGAGTACGACCTCGCCGTGGCGGCGCGCGGCCGCCGCTACGAGCACGGGAGCTCCTCCGGCGCGGGGAGCTCCCGCATGGCGGCAAGGACGCCACAGCTGCCGCCGCCGAAGAGGGAGGAGGAGGAGCAGCAGGACCGCCCACCACGCCGCGGCCTGCTGCCCGGAGACTTCACCGCCGATGAGGACCTGGACTGGATCACCGAGGAGGTGATCCAGCGCAGCCAGCAGCAGCAGCAGGAGGTCGAGGTGCGCCATCAGGAGATCGAGGAGCTCAACAAACTCCGCCTCGAGAGAGGTATCGAGGCTTCCCTCCACCCCATCATCGACATCAGCTCCGACGAGGAGGAGCTCGACTTCTCCGACTTGTCCGACTGAGCGGCGTCGCCGCCTCGTCGCCGCCGCACCCCCGGGGCTCCGAAGCCCAATTTTGGATCTGCGTTTAGGGGTAGAGCAGCGTCGACGCCCAATTAGCTAGGCTAACTATGTAATCGAGCTTCTGCCCGCGTGTGTGGCTTTTGATCCGATGATCGCCACGAACTAAGCTATGTAATCTTTCGAATTTGAGTATATGTTAAGTTAAATTTCAGTTGAAATCCAGTTCTGCTTACGGCTTCACTTCAGAAATTGCGCAAATGAATCCAGTTCAGTTCAGACAACCTCGTCGGCGTTGCGGCGCTTCGTCGCCGGAGAAGAAGAAGACAGGCAAGCAAGGGAGAATGCGCGCGCAGGGGAGGAGGATATAACGGTCGTCGTTGTTGTCTAGGTCCCACCAATCTGACGTGGATAAGTTGTGGGTCCCACCCGCCGGCTCCCCATAACCCTAATCCTAACTAACAGACTGCCCTTAAGGGCCAAGTCGTAGCACAGCAATTTGCGCAAACAGCGATGTCGCAGCAGAGCTATTCCAGCGAACGACGTCGCTGCCCATCAATTGACGAAGTAAAACGTCGCACAGGAGCTATTCGCCCATAAATAAATAGACAATTAATAATATTGGCCACACACAATTAACGGATTAAATTTTGTACATGATAAACCAAAACAGACTACTCCAAGGAGATATTCTTCAATTTATGTACATGATAAATCAAAATAATAATTCTTTGGCATAACTGCACATCAGAATCAACAATAATTCATTTTCCATCAAGCTCAAGAGCAATATGCCTGATACATAATCATGGCATAAAAAATCCTAACAAGAGCATCTACAATGTATATGTACTTTGATCTAGAGGTAAACGCAAAAAAAAAGTACAGAACAGTAAATCTCGAGCACTCCATGCATATAGCTGCATCAACATAAATCAGAAGTGTGTCTTCAGTTACTTTGTCTTGAGCCAAACGATTTGCTTGTCGAAGAAATCATGAGACGGTAGAACGAGGAGATCCAATACCAAGCCAGCTATATTAAAGAAATGTCTCCAGAAGGCGTCCATCTTCAAGCAAAATAACTGATAGCATGCGCTGGTGAGTGATGTCTTCTTGTTCGAACAAAAAAAAATCCATGATTTATGAATCAATTGCTGCAGGTTCCTTGATCGGAGCCTCCACAGACCAATAGTTGATGGAGACAGAAATCTGAACTACCAAATTAGTAGTCTTGAGATTTTGATAAATTGATACTCTGTTGCATGTTAACTAATTTGGTTCAACAATAATAATACACAAATTAAAATTCCGTTTCACATGACCAAAACTTTCTGAAAATATGGATATGTCTCTGCTAAGGGATGTGAAATCGTTGTTTCGAAGCAAGAAAGAATGAAACATGCATGTACAATCATTATTTGCTAATACAACTGGATCAGGTAGGGTGATGAAGTAGAAAATATTTGAACATTCACACTCAGTGTATTCAGTTCACCAATGCGTAGCTGTAGCTGTCGTTCTGAACTTGGGCTATGACCAAGTTAGATTTGTAACTCCATATGAAACTTTTCTTACCTCTTAATAAATCTTGAAAACATAGAATAGTCTGATCCGTGGAAGACCAGGAGGCTGAGGAGCATCGGATCGAAGACGAGCGGTACCTGCAGGACGCGCACCAGTACCAGGATGCGGCACAGCGGGCCGGAGTAGACGGCGGCCGAGCAGCAACGGACGGCCGTGTGCAGGGGCAGCAGACGCGCGGCTCTGGATGAGGCGCCCGAGCTGGCCGGAGGTCGCGCACAAGGTGGCCTCGTCGCCCGGCCGGGAAGAGCTAGGGAGGAGACGGGAAGCTGCTGCTCATCTGCGCGAGTTCGTGGCAGAGAGAGCTGGGAGGCGCGACAACCTTGCTACCGTCGAGGGCACGGCCGCACGGAGACGGACGGCGCGTAGAGAGACGAACTGGCGGCGGCGACGGTGGGCGGAGTAGAGGAGACCGAAGGGATGGAGGCGCGGCGGCCTAGGTGCCAGGAGGACTGCCGGGACGGCGGCGCTCTTGGACGAAGAAGAGGGGAAAGGAGACGATGGTCCCGTGGCCGTACGGGGAAATCTACGATAACCCCCCCACGTGGCTTAAATATCGCCCACAGGCCCCTTTATTGAGTCTATGACATGTGGGGTTTTAAGTGACTGGGGGGGTTATTAGCAATTGCCCCTGGCCGTACCAAGGTTCAGGCGATAGAGCAAATTGAATGCGAGGCGGCGGCGAGTGGTCTCGATTCGGTAGCGGAATTACTTGAATCGGCGGCGGGAACAACAGGATGAGCCGACGGCGACCTTAATTCGGTGGCAGCGCGCGCGAATCACGGCGGCGCTTGCTAGGATTGAGCGCTGGCTCGCTCGTTTCCAGCCCGTTGGCGAAGATGAGAGAAATAGACTCGGTACCGGTTCGCTTAAGATTTGTGTTGAGGTGCTCAACATCATTGAATCGATCTGATCCGTTTATCTGATATTAAACGACTTAAATTTAATGTATCCGTAACATGTTTGCTCTTTTCTCTACTATATAATACGAGTAGTGTTTCTTCCTCCCGAATTTTGGTACGTGTCGTTGGTTTGGTACGTCAACTTCTTGTGGTACGTCACGTGGTTTCGTCCGTCGTTCCAGCGCTAAAAACCGTTTCCTACCTCCTTCCGTCGACAACTAGGTAAGAAAAAACAGATTCCTAATTCAATTCAGGAATGGCTTAGCCCTCGTCGGCAGCCCGGCCCATCCAACAATTACCTACCATGATTGGAATCCACACCAACTCGATCAGCACAATATTCGCCGGAGAGCACGGAGGACACCAGCCGCGCCCGCACGCCACCAGCCGCCGCACGCTCCGGCTTCTGTACGGCCGCGGCTTCCTCACCAGTATCGCCTGCCGCGAACAGAAGAAGCCGCACGCCGCTCGCCGCTCGTCGCTCGCCGCGCCTGACGAGCGCAACCATTCAACACTCATCTGCGCCGTCGGCTTGCGCGACCGGCACGGCGACGCCTACCGATCCGTGCTATTGAACGTCCAGGGTGGCAGGGACAGGGAGCAGGGTGCCGTGGTGCCGCTGCATTACGGTCGATCAACATATGCTGGGAGCCTGGGAGGCTCTTTAGTTACAAACGTGGCCTGGGCCGGGACGCACGGACGCACGGTGCTACTATAATTCAGCCAGTCAACCTCTACACGCCACCAGCTCTCTCAGATCGTCGCAACCTAAAAAAACAAAAGCTCTCTCCGGTCTCTACTGCTTGCACTCGACAGCGGAGGTGTTGATGAACTACGGTACGTTTGAGTTTGTAATTTACAACACTTCAATTTCATCTTGCCATTTAGCCGTGTCATGCGTGGGCCATCAGCAATTTTTTTTGATTGGAATTAAAACATAGCTTTGGAAGGTTTACAAGGTTACACAGCGAAACAAATTAGAACAATAGATTAATTTAAAAACATAGTCTAAAATAGTAGATTCAATAAAACCTCTTTAATCTTAAAGTATATAAAGAATAGAGTATATCAAATAGAAAATTTTAAATAGATTAAGAGAAACCGAGGTTACGTGGGTGATCCAAAATTTTGGCTACGGGCCTTTTTCGACAACGAGTTGATTTTTTCCACAACGCACGATATCTTTTTGTCTTTTCCCACGCCGTCGGAGGAAAAGGCGTTAGGGAAGCAGATAGGTAGATGGTGTCAATGGAGGGGAAGCACGACACGTAGTGACGCATGCGACAAATCCAGACATCATTTCAGAATCCGCATAAGAATAGATAGTCAAAGGAGAATTCGCTAAGTCAATTTTTTCTCCCGTTGCAACAAGTCAATTTTTTCTCCCTTTGCAACGCACGGGCTTGTTTCCTAGTAATAGTAGTATAGAAACAAAACCCGAGTTTTAACCCTAGAAAAGCTAACTATATATTGGCAGTTGGAAGACGGCGGCGCGTTTTGTCTTGCCGTGCCTTCAGATCCTCACGCGGTAGCCCTGCCTCGTGCATGATGCGTAGTAATTCTGGCCCAAACATTACATGCGTACATGCATGGCATGCATAACATGGGGCCCACCTCCTTTAGATATTTTTAATGCATGACTCGTACAACTCCTTGGTGCATACGAGAGGCTAGCTTGGACTGCTTCAAATAGTTCCATGTTGATCGATCGGCCACACACATGCATATTTCTCTCGCGCCGAACTCTTGTTGGAATGGACGTCGCATTTTCACGCGAGGCTTGTACACGTCCCTTCTAATTCTGTATATTAAAAACATAAATGTAGTAATTTTGCTCATAATAAATAAATAATATATTTTATAATTACTACTAGAATTCACCTGAAAAGTATGTCTATTTAAATCAGATTCGGACGTATTCGGGCTAATCATGTCCTCATCAACTATTGTGGAAGAAGGAAATAGATGTAATTCCAATAGATTTAGATCCTATATTCATTGATGTTGAAGTGAAAGATGGCAGCAACAATTGGAGGCTAACTGGTATGTATGGGGAATTTCGGTGGGAGGACAAGTATAAAACCTGGGATAAAATGCGGGTTATGCATCAGAGACCGACTCTCCCTTGGCTGTTAATTGGCGACCTAAATGAGATTTGCTCTCTGCATGAAAAGGAGGGCAGGAATCCAAGACCACATCGGTACATGCAAGAGTTCCAAAATGCAATAGAGGAGACCCATTCACCTGGTGAAAGACTAGACAGAGGGTTGATAAATGAGACTTGGTCACAAATGTATCCATCTGCGGCGCTAGAGCATCTACCGTTTGCGGGATCTGATCATCGCCCGTTTCTAGTAAACACTGATTTTTATGCAAATATGAATGTAGGTGGTAATGGTGAAAAACCGCTGCGGTTTGAAGCACGCTGGCTTAGAGAGGAAACCTTTACAAACACTGTGAAGGAAGCCTGGGATCGGGTCAACGGAGAAGGTGGAGGAGCCAATATTCATGAGAAACTCGCCAAGATGCACCGGGAATTCCACGATTGGGACCAAAGAGTACTAAAGAAGCCGAAGAAGAGACTTCGGAAGGCACAACGTGAGTTAGAGGAGGCAATGACAGGCCCTATGAACGATGAGAATGAAGCAAAAAGAAAAGAACTTTCAGAGCTCATCGAATACTTATTGGAGCTAGAGGAGATTCACTGGATGCAAAGATCCAGAGCTAATTGGTTGAAGAATGGAGACAAGAATACCTCTTTCTTCCATGCTTATGCTACGGCGAGAAGAAATAATTTTTTTATTAAGAAGCCAAAGGATGACACTGGTTCCGATCTGGAAGGTACAGAGGCTTTGAATCCTCATGTCCAGAATTATTTTGCTAACTTATTTTCTACAGAGGGTGCCCAAACCGATCCTAGCATTCTGGATAAAGTGGATACCAAGGTTACACAGCTAATGAATGATATGTTGATGGCACCGTATGACTCGGATGATGTTCGGAAAGCTGCTTTTGGCATTGGGGACTTGAAGGCTCCGGGTCTTGACGGCCTTCATGCCATCTTCTTTAAAAAATACTGGGATATATTGGGTCCTGACATAACCAATGAGGTCTTGTTTGCAATCAACTCAAGGCAAATTCCAGAATCTTGGAATGACACAACAATTGTTATAATCCCCAAGGTGGACTCGCCGGAGGTTGTCACTCAGTTTCGGCCAATAAGTTTGTGCAACGTGCTCTATAAAATAATCTAAAAAATGTTGGCTGCAAGACTAAAAAATATTCTGCCTGATATTATTTCTCCTACTCAGAGCGCCTTTGTTCCGGGAAGATTGATAACAGATAACATCTTAATTGCGTATGAGTGTGTGCACAAGATAAAGAATAAAAGGGCTGGTCAGTATGGGCTTTGTGCGGTAAAACTGGACATGCACAAAGCTTACGACAGAGTTGAATGGGGTTTTCTGAGGAATATGATGGAGAAGCTTGGTTTCCATACGCAGTGGATTGAGATGATTATGGCCTGTGTGAGTTCGGTCAAATATAAGGTCCGATTTAATTCACAAGAGATAGAGGAATTTACCCCCACAAGAGGTATTAGACAAGGTGACCCACTTTCTCCGTACCTCTTTCTTTTATGCGCTGAAGGTCTTTCTAGCATGTTGCAGTTTGAAGAAGAAGCTGGTGGCATTGAAGGAATCAAAGTGTGCAGAAATGCACCGTCAGTCTCACACCTCTTATTTGCTGACGATTCTTTGATTCTTATGAGAGCAGATGTTTTAAATGCAGCTTCCTTACAGCATGTGTTGGATTCCTATTGTGTTAGCTCGGGTCAATTGGTGAGTTTGGCTAAGTCAAGCATTTTCTTTAGTCCGAATACTAAGGTTGATACTAGAGCGGATATCTGCCAAGAATTACATATTGATACAGAGGCTTTATCGGATAAATATTTGGGACTACCTGCAATGGTTGGACCTGATCGGAGTGATTGTTTTAGACACTTTGTGGAAAGGATCATGAAACGTCTAAAGGGGTGGATGGAAAAACAGTTGTCTCTTGGAGGGAAAGAAATTCTATTAAAAGCTGTTGCCCAAGCCATCCCGGTGTTTGCCATGTCGGTCTTTAATTTGCCTAAAGGAATTTGCAAGGAGATTACTGATGTTATTGCACAATTTTGGTGGGGAGATGATGAAGATGACAAAAAATGCATTGGTACACATGGTGGAAGCTCTGTTACCCCAAGAGTGAAGGTGGCATGGGCTTTAGAGACCTCCATTCTTTTAACTTTGCTATGTTAGCGAAACAAGTCTGGAGATTGTGCACACAACCTGACTCTCTATGTGCACGTATCTTAAAAGCCAAGTACTATCCGAATGGAAGCATACTTCAAGCGGGTCCTAAGAGTGGGTCTTCGTTTACATGGCAAAGTATTGTGGCTGCAATTCCCACTTTCAAAAGAGGATATATCTGGAGAATTGGTTCGGGAGAAGATGTGAATATCTGGAATGACCCATGGATCCCCTCTAGTCCAGATAGGGAAATTATCTCAACTCGTGGCCAATCTATTTTAACAAGGGTCTGTGAACTCATTGACCCTTTAACCGGGTCTTGGGATATTCAGATACTACAGGATAATTTCTTGGACGTTGACGTAAACAGCATTATGAGAATCCCCCTAAATCCGCACTCCTTTGATGACTTCATTGCCTGGCATCTAAATAGCACTGGGATTTTTTCGGTACGAACTGCGTACCATGCTGAATGGATACACTCCTTCAGGGGACATGCAAATGCTCTACCTAATCTGAATACCTCTGAACCGCAACCTGTTTGGAGAGTGCTTTGGAAGCTTCAAGTCCCACGTAAATTTTTTAATCTTTGGATGGAGAGCCCTATACGGTATTATACCCCTCAAATCCATATTGGCTTACAGACATATAGGCATGTCGGGTGAGTGCCCCATTTGTCACCAGGCTGCGGAAGATATTAAACACTTGCTCTTTGAATGTCAGCCGGCTACTGCTCTATGGTCGAAGCTAGGGATGTTGAATCATATCGTGGCAAAGGCACAAAACAACCGATCTGGTTCTGTCGTTCTTGAGGAATTATTAAGGCAAGATGACAATACCCTCTTAATTTTCTCTGATGTAGGGTTTAAAGAAGTTCTCCTCACTGGTTGTTGGTATCTTTGGTGGCTACGACGCCAAATAACACTGATGACGTGAAACACACGTTCGTTGGGAGACCCCAAGAGGAAGGTATGATGTAGTCAGCAGCAAGTTTTCCCTCAGAAAGAAACCAAGGTTATCGAACCAGTAGGAGCAGCAACTCTTCTGAAGGTTGTCAACGGCGCCAGAAAATAGTGTTGTTGATGGGAGTCGGGACTGTTGACGTGGAATCTGCACACAACACAATCAAACTACTTTGCCCCAACGAAACAGTGAGGTTGTCAATCTCACTGGCTTGCTGAAAACAAAGGATTAAACGTATGGTGTGGAAAATGAGTATTAAATTGCAGAGGATGAAAAAGGAACAGTTTGCAGTTTGTGGTTGTTTAATCAGTGTAAAAGAATGGACCGGGGTCCACAGTTCACTAGTGGTGTCTCTCCATAAAAGATAACTAACATGTTGGGTGAACAAATTACAGCTGGGCAATTGACGAATAGTGAGCGCATGACAATGCATATACATGACATGTTGACTACTATGATATTTAATTGGGCATTACGACATAATACATAGATCGTTATCCAACAGCATCTATGACTAATAATCCACCGCCGGGTTGTCATCCGAGTTCCCCATTGGTATTAAGTTGCAAGCAACGGATAATTGCATTAAGTAAAGTGCGTAATGTAAACAAACACATATGTCCGTGGACATAGCATCGTTAGGTTATCCCTAGTGGCAACAGCACATCCACAACCTTAGAACTTTCTGTCACTGTCCCAGGTTAAACGGAAACATGAACCCACTATCTAGCATAAATACTCTCTCTTGGAGTTACAAGCATCTACTTGGCCAAAGCATCTACGAGTAACGGAAAGCATGCAGGATCTTAAATAACATATAAGATAGATTGATAATCAACTTGACATAATATTCAATATTCATCGGATCCCAGCAAACACAACATGTAGCATTACAATAATATGATCTTGATCATGTAGGGCAGCTCACAAGATCTAAACATGATGGCACAAAGTGAAGAGACAACCATCTAGCTACTTCTATGGACCCGTAGTCCAAGGATGAACTACTCACGCATCACTCCGGAGGCAGGCATGGCGATGTAGAAGCCTCCGGTGACGATTCCCCTCTCCGGCAGGGTGCCGGGAAGAGGTTCTGAACCCTCCCGAGCTAGGGTTGACGACGGCGGCGTCTCTGGAACTTTTCGTGGATATTTGCTCAGGTACTTAGGGTTTTCGCGTCGGGGGGAATAAGTATGCGAAAGGGCGGCGGCTGGAGAGGCCTGTGGGGCCCACACCACCCCAGGGCGCGGCAGAAGGGGGGCCCGCGCCCTGGTGGCGTGTGGCCTCCTGGTGGCGCCTCTCCGTCGCCTCTTTGGTCCGTCAGATGTGTTCTGGTAAAATAGGGACTCCCGTGTAGTTTCGTCCAATTCCGAGAATATTTCCAGACTAGCTTTTCTGGAATACAAAAACAGCAGAAAACAGGAACTGGCACTTTGGCATCTTGTTAATAGGTTAGTCCCAGAAAATGTATAAAAGTGATATAAAGTAGATGCAAAACATGTAGCAATTGGTATAAAACAAGCATGGAACATCAAAAATTATAGATACGCTTGAGACGTATCAAACACACAATGAGTCTATACCACCGGTCACAAAATGGCCAACATCGGTGCTTGCTATAGCCAACAACTATAAGAAATCACTCGGAAGTTGTACAGGAGCGATCATGAAGTGGATACCCCCTGGACCGGGGTTCATTAAATTAAATGTTGATGCTGCTTTCTACACTAATATAAAGGCTGGTGCCAGGGCTGCTGTTCTCATAGACACCCGAGGTAACTTCATTGCTGCTCAATGTTTGTATATTGAACACGGACTGGATGTGGTCACGATGGAAGCCATGGCGATGAGAGATGGGCTTGTTCTAGCAAATTCTCTTGGGTGTCACAATGTAGAGGCAGAATCGGATTCTATAGAGGTGATCAATTACTGTTCTGGTCAGTCCCAATGGTGGGATGCGGCTGCAGCAATATTTGCCGAATGCGTTGATCTAGCGACGTCAATTGGGAAGGTCAAGTTCAAGCATTGCTCTCGCAAGGCAAATTATGCGGCTCATGATTTAGCTAGTTATAGCTTCTGTAATAAAAAATATGTAAGCTGGATTAATGAACCTCCGGGTTGGTTGATCGGAACGCTGGTAAATGATGTAACGATTGTTGATGGTTAAGGCGGCAAGTTGTTGACGCACTCTTTTCCTTACCAGGATACCTGAGGGGACTGGAAGGTTTTTAATGAGGCGGCTTGCTGACCTAATATATGTGTGGAAAATTTCAAAAATCAAACACTTTTGTCCTACATTGTACTCCCTACTTGCCATAATATAGCACGCGCTGGTTTCCGCGAAAATCAATTTTCACCAACTTTGATCAAGTGTATTGAGGAAAAAATAATATCTACATTAACAAATGTATACCATATAAAAATAGAATTCATGATCTGTTGATATTTTCTCTATAAATTTGATCAAAGTTGAATAGTTTGACTTCAAAAAATCTTATATGCATTCCCAAGGAGGGACTATTCTTCATAGGATTCGGGTTTACATTTTGACCGTATTTGGTAGTGTATCACTATCAATAGACATGTACTCGTGACATGACATAGATTCAGATAGAGCATCTTTCAAACTTTTCTGATCACCACAGAATTGCATTGTGCATGGGAGTTAAGATCATCTCCAGTTGGAATGAGCAAATTTGATCCCAACATGTCGGCGGACGTGTGTTCGAACGCGTACATTGCGATCACGTAGAACCAAAAAGGAACTACTTCATCACACCGTTCACATAGTTATAAGTTCAACAAAACAAAAGGGACGATGGAGCGGATATGATTCTACCACGGTGTTTTGCCCTTTCCCTTGTTATCTCCAGGGTGGCGGTAGTACACATTGAAGACGACGTAGTGGTCGTTGTCTAGGGTCCGAAGGAGCTATCGTCGGAGGAGGATGAGGAGCAGGGGAGCCCGGCAAGGCGTGGATGATTGCTGGGAACCCCAAGTGGAAGTTATAATGTAGTGCAGCATCAAATTTCTCTCAGTGAAGATTCATCGAACCAGTAGGAATACAATGCTCCGTAAAAAGTTTTAAGTGGAACCTACACAACAAACACAAAACTCTTTGTCCCCAACGTTTCAGGAAGGTTGTCAAGCTTCCCGTCTAGCTAAACACAAAGGATTAAACGTATAGTGTGGAAGATAATTGTAATAAACACAAAAGTAAATAATGGACCATCGAGCTAGCAATAATAAAAAACAAATAAATAAGATGTAATCAGTGTAAAAGAATGCACCGGGGGTCATAGTTTCACTAGTGGTGTCTCTCCTAAAATAATAAACATGTTGGGTAAACAAATTACAGCTGGGCAATTGACTGAATTATGATAATGCAATTATGAAAGAATGTGAAAGCCAAATATTTATGTATGCATCACGTCAAACATATATAGACCTTCATCCGACAACATCTATACCTCCACTTCGAGAACGCTTTTATGCTTGCCTCTGAAGGAATTAAGTTGTAAACAACAGACTATTGCAAGCAATAATTGTTATCATGGCAAAAGACATAAACATCGATGTTTTACCCTTGATAGCAACAACATATCACCCCTTAGTCGTTTCAGTCATCGAGCCCAGGGAAAGTGAGGCATGAACCCACTATCGAACATATAATCCCTCTTGGAGACTTACATAAATCCGAGAGCATATAGGAACGTAAATACAACAATAATATCATATAACAAACATGCACAATCTGAACATAATATCATAGTTTCTCATATCCCAATAAACACAACTAGTACGAGCAATTACATCAGATGAATCTCGATCATGTTAGGCAGCTCACGAGATCATTGTATTGAAGAACAAGGAGGAGAGATCACCATGTAAATACTGCCATGGACCCGCAGTCCAAGTATGAACTACTCATGCATCGTCATTTGGCGTATATGCCTCCACCGATGATTTTCCCCTCCGACAGGATGCCGGAACAGGACTCCAGGACCCCCGAACAAGGGTTTTTTTCGCAACAACGGCGGCTCTGCATCGTGTTACGCAAAATATTATATGTCCCCGATATTTTTAGGGTTGAAGTGGTTTTATAGGCGAATAGGCGTCGAGAGGCGGTGCCCCAGGGGCCCACGTGGGTGGGGCCCACGGCCACCTCCTCACTCATGGCTGGAACCCGCATGGTGGCTGTGGATCCCCGAGGGCTGATCTTCGGGTTTCGGTCTTCTTACGGAAAGTTAGGATTTTTGGCGTTGTTTTCGTGATTTTCCGACGATATTTATTTTCCCCCTTTTCAACAAGCAAAAAAGAATAAAAACAGAAACAGAAACTGGTACTTGGTGTTGTGTTAATAAGTTAGTGCAGAAAAATACTATCAAATGATATTTAATCATAATAAAACATATAGCAATAATATGAAAGTAGCATGAAACAATCAAAATTATAGATATGTTTTGGACGTATCACGTCGCGGCGCGGGCCTGCTCCGCTACGATGCATCGGGGATTGAGGGCGGTAACCGCTTTCTCAGCCACGGCCTACTCAGATGCCTCGATGCCATCCCTTCAACGCCTTCGCGTGGTTGCAGCGGTCGTGGAGGTCAAGGACCAGCGCAAGACGTTATGCGGGACTCGGTCGTCCTTAGACCGGATAGATCCCGTCTCTCGGTTCTTCCGCCTGGCGCGTCAAGCTGACCGTGCCTCAGACTCCGACAGCTGCCGTTGAAGGCTCGGAGGACAAGGCACGAGCATCCAGCCGGGTGGAGCTCGTGCCGGCAGGGTCGGCACGAACTAGCCAATGCATTGCCAACTTGTACTCAGGCCTAACTTGAAAGAATTGTTTAACTTGAAATGATTTTTTAACTTGTGGGCCTAATTAGGATTAATCAATAACTTGAAGAACGATGTTTTAACCATATAGGATGTCACCAACTTGTCCTTCGGCCTAACTCTGTCTGAAACGATATTAACCATTGGATTTTTTTTTAATACTACGTCGTACCGTTAAAACTATCTTATTAACTGAGCTACGGAGTAGGTCGCAATTAGTCATGTTGATTGGAGGTTTGGAACTATACATATAGCCAAATAGACGTCAAATTTGATTGTCGTACCATACTATATGTCCAGGATGGTGTCTAAATGTCATTGGTCTGAACCTGGCCAATCATACTGTGAACAATCAACAGCGGATAATAAAAGAAGTCCGATCTAGAAAATGAACACAAGCCCGAAAGATGAACTCGGATGAAGGTGATCAAGAGCCCAAAATATGAACAGTGCATTTCTTGTTCTGTAAAGTAGTATGACATTTAACAAGAGTACGTAAAAGAGAGACAACATTATTATGTATGTATAACACCAATATAAGACTGAGACAGACAACGACAGACTCTCTCTTGCAAGATAATAATAGACCCGCACTACCATCATATAAGTGGTTTATTTATTCTGCTGCTCGACTAAGTACCTATACCCGTCGAGATTAGCAACGACGACACTGAAGTGACACTGGACTCGATCGACATGCATGTGCCGATGCCATCAGCAATCCCATCCATGCTCTCGCCGGCGCGCGCGCGGCTGCCGAGACTACTGACCGGCGGACGGCGGTGGTCACTCTGGATGCATGTGTTAATTTCATGCGTCGGACCAGGTGATGGGCACTTCGCCGATGTTGCTGTCGAGGCCGAGCGCGTTCCACACGGCCTGCGAGGTGTCGACGATGTTGTCCTTGCAGCCGTGCCTGGAGTCGCACTCGTCCACCACCCGGGCCTCCACAGTGCGCCCGTTGTGCCTGCTCGTGATGCGGATCAGCTTGTGGCAGCGGCGTCCGCCCGCGTACCACCGCGTGGACAGCGCCACGATCATGTCGCCGTCGCTGTGGTATTTGCCGTCGCACGCCGCCGGCCCGCCGCCGTCCTGGCCTTGCTCGAACCCGTTCACCGTCATTGTGCCAGGGGTTCCGCCGCCGCCGCCACCGCCCGGCGACGGGCAGTGGCCCGGCCTCTTGTGCTTGTGCAGCGTGCCCGCCACGGAGTCGTCGCCGCCGCCCTCGCACGGGTCCGGCTTGGCGTGGTGCCGGGCCACGGCGCACGTCGACACCTGCAGCAGGATCACAAGCGCGGCCACGACCGCTACAAGCTTAGCGTTCGCCATATTGCTAGCCTTGCACTTGACTTGCCGACTGATACTGATCGAGTTGTGGCTGGTTTCGGGAGTTCATATAGGCTATAGCTGCAGGCCAAACACGTTTGCATGGCGGCAGTGCTTTGTGTGGCTCCTGACTTCTTGCGTGATTCCGTCGGAGCTTACAAATTACTACTACGTTTTAGATGAGTACGAGGAATTTCAGTGAGTATGATACTCCGTTGGTGTGCTCGACAGATGCTTAAATAATGTCCGCGTTAGGATGCAACTGAACTGTAGAGACGAGCTCGTTTGGATTACATGGTGTCGCTAATGTTACAGCGGTAATAACTGAAGAGAGAACAGGGCAGGTCGCTCTTTGCATAGAAATGGTATGAGTTCTTACCTCTCCAAGCAAAGAAAAATCCAAAATCCAAGCTGATTAACCGTGGAACATGATACGACTGGATGAGCACAAGCCAAGCGAATTGTGGTTGCATCCAATGTAGATTTTTCATATAGAAATAAATCTAGAAAGGTTTGGGCAACAGATCATCGTTAATTTTTGTGGGGTAAAACATTGAGGATGTATACCTGACGTGTCACATTTTGGCCCGTTGCTTAATAACATCGATAGAATACTCATGTATACATTTTCTTTTTTCAGAATCTCATCCCGAAAAAATTCTGGACTAAGTGTTAATTATTGTTTTGTTGTAATCCAAATTCTTATGAAAACTATGCAGATAAGAGGCTAACTTCCGCCGAACAGTTGTAAGTCGGCCTGTATTAGGTCAACGCCAATCTACTAAATTTGATCGTGCCGATATTGTTGTTACCTAATCATTTCTTCCGTTTTGTCTTCCCCTTTTTTTCCATAGAGCAAATTGCAGAAACCACATAATGTTGTTCCTGTTGTGCAAAATACTCACTTTTTTTGCATAAACCACCAACCATTTTGCAATACATTGCACATAGGTTTTTTTTGCGAATAGTCCAAATCATAGATTAATTCAACTAATTGTAGATCTGATCAATGGGTTTTAAAAATAATATTCCTATAATTGAAACAATTGAAAATCTACTCTGTGATATATTTTTTATACATTTTAGACCAATAATTTAAATTTGGTCACTTCATAAGATTTAGTCAGAATTTCAAACTTTTTAATTTTTTTTAATTTTTTATAGTAACTGGAACATATACACCAACTAGTATGGTCACTTGCCCCATTATCACTAATTCATGGGTTATAATCATTTAGAATCGTTGTTATTGGATTAATCTACAGTTTAGACCTATGTGCAACGATTACACAAATATTTTGGTGATTTTTGCAAAAAAAAAACATGTAAAGTGAGTAGTTTGTGCAACGGTGACAGCAATAGTAGGTGTTTTTTGCAATTTGCTCCATCGTATGTGAAACATGTTCGTGTGGGATCTGTCAAGAGCATCTCTTCTATTTTTTTGTACTATGTATATTCGTTCAAAATTATATAAAAGATTTGGAAATTCTAGGAGTTTATTGGTGGAAATTTACATGCATGTTCCAGACTGGATTTGCTTTGGATTCATGTTTTGTTTATTTGTTCACAAGTATGATGCTGTGCTTTGGATGGAAATGTTCACAAGTATGATGTTGTGCTTTGGATTCTTGTTTTATTGTGTATTTTGTTCACAAGTATGAAGAGAGGAGAAATGTACTAATTTTTTTAGATGGAAAATGTACTATTAATATACCTAAAAGTTTCGTGGTTGATGGCCGGCTTCCTGATATTCCCAGATTCGTTGTTTTTTGTTCAACACGTACAATATGGAAAATCTTCTTTGAACGTTGCACGAAATCTCAGAAAAATGAAAAAGGATAATTTGTTTGAAATGTAGGCTGTGTGTTGCAAAATTCGAAGGACCACCGAATACAAATTGGATTTAGTTTCTCCGCTTATTTGTAAAAAAACTGTCACCGATCTGAAGCAGACAAGACAAAACGAAAGGTGTGTGATAAGCCGGGGACACTTTTGTCCGGGCGGGATTGTATTTCCGATGGAATACATCATCTGCTTACGAATGAAGGGAGAATTTTCTCCTCCCAGCACGACGAATATTCGCACAGATCAAGCTCTCATGGCAGAGTACGGGCAGGAACCTCATGCCATGATGGCCCTCCCCAAGATGATGAATGGTCTCCAATGTACTAGTTCTATGGTCGTAATACCCTAATGCGCTCCCTGTGCTGAGAAGCACTCTCCCATCCTTGGGGTCAACATCCAATGGAGTTGCATCCTCCGAGGAGTACTCTGTTGAGAACTCCCCAAGCTCTATCCGGCACCACACTGACCAAACGCCGGCTTCCAGTCTCCATAGATCAATGGCATTCATCGTCTTGTCCGAACACTGGATGCATATATAACCTTGAAGCTCAACGATGGATGTGATCTGGTCGCGTACACACTGAGTTGGCCCTTGCAATACCTCGAACTCTTGTGTGGAAATATCGAGTGCCAATATCTCACACGAGGTTGATGGGAATTTGCCAAGATTCGGATCTACCATCCAGTAGAGCTTGCCGTCGGCGTAGGCGGGCTGCATATCAGCCACTGGCCTTAGTGGAGTGTTGATTTCCGTCCATGTTTCGGCGCCTACGAGCTGAGTGTAGCACCGCAATTGGTAATCTCGAGTATTCAGGTTCCTCTCGTAGTAGACAAGACGCACCTGTACATGCTTGTTTGTCTTCGAGTCATACCCCAGTCCGAACCTGCCCGCAAGAAAAGAATCATCTTCTTCATCGACCCGTGTGTCTAAGGGCTTGTAGTACTCCATGGCAGGATTACATATGAAATCCTGGGAGTTCCCCATCATGTCCATGCAGGTGCCTCCGACGAGGCCGTGGCAAGGTTTGGAACACACCGCTCTTGATCTACCACGACCAAACAAGAATGAACTCAGTTGGGGTAGCTCCCTCCCATAGCCATCCAGAGGATAGAACCAACCAGTACCACCAGGGTGTGTGTCCAAGAGCATGGCGCGGGGGCTCTTGCCGAGGTTAGCATGGAGTGTGTGCAAACGCATGAATCGATCAGTCTCGATCATTGCACGCCAGTCTTTGCACACACGCCTCAATGGAACTACTGAGCGTGTTGGCAGCCATTTGAGGACATCTGACCAGGCCTTTCTTAACGGCGACGAGAAGATGATTTCCTCGTGCGTACGGCCGACGCACTCGAGGCTCTGCTCCAACAGACCAACGGTATAAGGGGGCGTGTCTTTGATGAAGCTATCAGTGACCGCCTTCTCGCTCCCCAATGGCGGCGCCGAGAGTAGAATCTCCGGTTCTCTTTGGCCACCGTCAATGTCCACGACGAATACCACCAACGAAGCTGTGGCAAACATAATCTTCTTCTGTCCGTTGCCCCCACGGTATAATTCAAGCGGAGAGAGGCAGTTCGACCGTAGCAGAGCACGCTCAGCTTCGGGCCAAGCCTGTTGTTCGATGCAACAGAGCTGCTCCCATTGCCCCCCTTCCTGGTGGCCTTTCATCCGCCAGATGAAGTAAGGGCCATCTTTGAGAGGGTCTCCATAGTGAAGGCACAAGGATCCATCCAGTACAGTCAACTCGAACTGAACTTTCTCCTGTAGTCCAGGCGGCGGCAACAATGAGCTGAAAACCTCGTCTGAAACGTCGAAAGTGATGATCGTGCTCCCACCTTCCTGCTGAACAAAGTGCAGGTGTCCATTGAAGAAGACGGCAGCGGTCGACCATTCTCGCAAGGTGCACGAGGGTGGCCGTTCGGCGGCTGGCCTCCAGTACATGGACGCGTCGAGCGAGAAGACCTCGCAAGTAGTGACGAGCGCACCTTCTCGATCAATCCGGTAGAACAGGCGCACTACCTTGTGTTCCTTGGTAGTTGAGACGTGACCCAGGCCATAGCACACGGTGTTTCCGCCGGTGTACGGCGGACTTTGATGCCCCCGCATGCTGTACGGTACCTCGCTGTCAGGAAGAAGCAAGAGCGCGCCGGTGGATGGGTTGCACACGTAGTGGCCGTGAAAGAGCCAGCGGTGGAGCAGGACGAGGCCATGGCAGGGCTTGGTGAGCACCTGCAGCGCGCAGTCCGGCTGTAGCCGCGGGATAGGGAGAGCCCCGGTCAGCTGCTCCATCGGACCGCCACCGTGCCACGCGTGAAAGCAGTACTGCGCCGCCGTGAAGAACAGACTGGGTGGGCCGGGCCGGTTGGCTCGCTGGAGGTGGCAGTCCAGGAAGGAGCGCGATGAGAGCGTCGTCTTCCATGATCGAGACAGGCAGTGGAAGCGGCCGACAGACTTGGATGGCAGGCGAGCCAAGACTTCACCGAGCATCTCATCCGGTAACAGCCAAGACTTCACCGAGCGTGATCATTCCTAGTCCGCTTGTTGCCCCTAGCGTGCTCCATCGCGCTTGTTTGATCGAACTGTCGCCTGGGCTGATTGGCACACCTCTATAGCTAAATACTCCGTATATAGGCCGGCGACTACGGCATGAACCTAAATCGGGTACGGATCGAACTGGGTGATGCTTTCTTGTCCGAGTTCGAGTCGGTTAGTGGTTGCTCTCTGCCAGATAACCTCTTCTACGAGGAGTCAGGAGATGGTTGTCGCACTCTCCACCGGCAGGTTCAATGGCATGGCCCGTTTCGGGCATCGGATCAAGATCACTGCCAATGGCAAATCCATGTACGCCAAGGTGGCCGACGAGTGCGACTGTGTATGGTTGTGATGAAGATCACAACTATGAACCCCTTGCGCCAACAACATCGTAGACGCATCTCCGGTAGTGTGGAACGCCCTGGGTCTTGACCAAAACACAGGCATGGAGGGAATCACCTGGTAGACAGCGACAGGCGACAACTGATCAGCAGGATGGGTGATCCCCATTGCATTGTGTTCGTGTCTACATTGAGTGTTCTGTCGGTACATATTGGCACTACCGCAGTAGCATGTACAAATATTGCATCACAGGTCCATTTAATTTTTGTTTTTAAGATTCATTCAGAGGTCGATTGCTACAACTATATGTTCCTACCGTATGTCCATTATAATGTCATTACTTGTTCTTTATAGTTCTCTCGTGGATCACTTGGTTTAATTCATTAGCTCGATGAAAATTAGTGACAATGACCTGTTTTCAAACCTGACCACGGATCAAGGTAGAACTCAGAATTCAAAGTCTTCAACTCACTAGGAGGGCATCATACACTGAGAAGCAGTTGGTAGTTGTGTTCGTCATGTACATATTTGTCATAGACATGTCCCATGTACATAGTGTCCTCAGTTATGTTACAAAATAAACAATGCAATGCATGGCTAGCACCGGTGAGAAGTTCTCGTGTGCTCTTCAAGCGTATAGCAGCGTGGTAGAACACAAAAACATGCGGCAGTTCAGAAAGCGGCATGCTCATGCTGCCCAAGAGCATTCATAAAGAGAGTAACAAAGATGGTTAAATTCCATAGAAAATGGTGTATTCAATTCTACGGAAGGTTCTCTTGCATTCCATGGTTGCATCTAAATTACAAACAGGTATGCAATATCTTGTAAGCAGGAAGAGTGCATTGCTCCATGATGTCAATTCAACCCCCATAACCATTTCGGTCAATTCCAGCATTACACAAGCAATCAACAAATGGAACAGCTAAATCAACAGATCCGTAGAAATGCATGAAGAGGATTCCATGATGGCAACACAGCTGGTCAACTCCCAGCAAATGAGTACGTACAGATTTTTCAGCTTTGACCAAAAGCATCTCAAATGACTTCCACGAGTCTCTCACGAACCAACTTCTGATCTGGTATTTCTTTAATGCTGCCCATGGGTCAAATTTTTCAGTGTCAATACTTAATTTCTTCCATAAAATATTTATAAATGGTTGCCTAGGAATCCGTAATAAACAAAATTTCAGACGGAACTTGCCTGTAAAGAACTTCTCCACCACGTAGTTTCTTAGAAATCCAATCAGGAGAAAGATCCTCTAGAATATGCAACTGTTCTTCTATCTCTCCTGTCAAGTGAGAGACCACATATGGGGAAGAGAATGGACAATCAGAGCAGCTTTGAGAAAGATTAAGTACAATAGGGTTGAAAGTGTGTTAGATTGACAACATACCTGTCTCTTCTATCTCCAGGTTGTTAGCCAGAATATTGTGAAAGAGTTCCTGTTTAGTGATTAAGGAATTATTGGCAGATCCAGAGATGCCACAGACTATATCGAATGTGACACGTAATGAATCTAGCTTTTCCTGGGGATTCGTCGAGGGTACTTGATTGGTTTTGTCTTTATAATTTTCCTGCAAGTAACAACCGAGAAGGTGCTAAATCACTATGGAAAAATAAAGAAAATGAAGATAATAATCAAAGATGACTAGGTAAGTATGTTCTTTCTTATACGGTTATTACAGTGCAGTTTTACCCTGCAACAAAACCAAGTTTTCATCCGCATGCCTAGCTCAGGTTATGATAACAGCCATTTTACTGTCTGTTTTTTTAGATTTACTGTCAGTTACTAGTACCCTTCTAAGCGCATAGTGATTCTAATTTTTGGCATTAGTACACTCATGCCAGAACACTGAACAGTCCACTCTGTCACTCTGACTACTACCCAGACTATTGAGCTAGAATAAAGTAACTAAGAAGTATATATTCGACATGATTCCTTAAAGGGATGAGAATGCATCAAACATAGTTTGTTACTTAGTTATGCAATTGCGACGGCATGAGAAATAATCACCTACTATGTATTAACCCATATGCGAAAATACATATAACGGAACGAGAATAAGAATTAAGTCACAGAGACACATACCACCAGTAAGTTGGTAGATGTACATGTTTCTTCTGGGAAAAGGCATTTTCCAGTTGTAACCTCATCTTCTGCGATATTGGCCACCACATCCTTATCAAGCTTTGCTATGTCGGCAGAAGGGTTTTCATCCAATTTGGTTGGTGAGAACATTACTAGTGATCTGCGTGCTGAACTGGCAGATCGTGGTTCAGATCCTTGTCTACTTGAGGTTTCGAGTTTCCCAAGTGGAGTGGGCAATGGCCTTTTTGGTGTCTGCATTTGCGGTGTTTCGGCCATCACTGGTGAATGTGAGATGCCGTGCTTTGGTGTACTGTTTTCACAGAAAGAGATCAAATGGCGGTTTGGAGTATCAGAAATATTGGTCTTGACTGGAACAGAGACATGCTTGGTAGAGCTTCTATCTGGAGCTTCGGTATCATCAGCACCCAGGGAGGCCACTTCTACTGGATCAGGAAGCAGTTGAGTCTTTTCAGTAACTTTAGCAATACTTTTCTGGGACATGAGCTTTCGAAAAGATCGAGGGAAGTGAGAAGCATTTTCAAATCCATTTTCAGAGAAACTTTCAGGAACTCGCTCAACAGAATGCCCATTAAGCCGGTCAACATACAACTTCTGCCTTGAATTAAAGGGTTCTGGTAGTGTGGCCTCAGGAACGTCGATATCCTGCATGCATAAAAATTCCAACGAGAATGCTGAGAAAATTATCAGGACCTGAAGACTATAATAATAAAGCAACAGGTTATTAGAGATGAAAACGATGAACTAGACTTGAGAGGCTTGGGGTGCTTCAAGAAAGTTACAGGACAGGGCATACAGCAAAAACTATTAAAGATGAAAATAAGGAACTGCGGTTGAGAGATCTTGAGGTGCTCCAAGCAGGTTACAGGACGTGTCGTACACAAAAAACAAATGAAAACTAGCAGCTGAACTAAGTTTAGTACCTTATCACGAGATTCCAAATAACACATAAGCTTTGAGCGAAAAGCCTCGCAAATTGCCATGGCAGGAGACTCGTGAGGATTACTGCACTCCACAGTGTCCATTCTAAGCGTAATTTCCATGTCAGCATACATGCATATGCTTTTCTCATCATGCAAGAGCACCCTATTTATCTGGATTGCTTCTGGGAATAAATGCTTCATCTGGGCCAAATGAGTGTACAAGAACTTCCTGCAATGCAGAAAACCCATCAACAGACTCTAATGAATGAATAAATGAATTTACAGACAGACATTTCTCATTGTCATTAGTACCTCTTTGTGAGTACTTCCACCTGGGTTGCAATGTTCTTAAATGTAGCCAATTTCTTCCTCAGGCGCAGCAACCTTATGGAACTCTCCATCCGGTTGAAAAGATTTAGCAAATTCTTGTGTCTGACATTGTAAGAAAGAACACTGGACAGTCAGGGTTAGGCAGCAAAAGGACACGTGACCTATGGGATAAAAAAAAAAGGCTCACTTCTCAAGAAGTCCGTCAGAAACTGAAGATGGACTGCCAACAGGCAAAATATTTTCAATATCATCTTCATCGTCGGTTTCATCCTCATTTCCCAACAGCTTCACAGCAAATATGTCCTTGTACCTCTCTGCAAGTAAATTAGTTGCCAATGAGCTGACAACAATCTCCTTCCTTCCAGACTCAGACTTTTCTGGAGTTGGCGATTCAATTTTGCTCCCAGAATCTTCCATATCAGCTTTCATCTTCTGCATAGTTGCAGGGCTACTTGAATCATTATCATTAGACATCTGATGCAGTCCTTTCTCAAGAACAACCTGAGCACTTTCCCCCTTGACCATCCTCAGCTCCAAGCACTACAATAATGGACTGAACATGTATCAGACATCTTTCTTACAGTAATGTGTTATGAATGAAACGGAACACAAGTGGGACTTGCGTACAAGTACATCGGTGAATTGCAGAAAAAAGTACAGTACAGCACTACGAAAGCTTAGCAAATAGGCACCCATATCAACCTATTAAGTCATAGTACCTCGGTGTGTCAGATCTAGTTCTAATGGCTCCAGTGCAAACAATTATACAACCAAAAATACAGAATTACATATGGCAAAGTCTCCAGGCTAGACTTGACTGTGAACTGGAGCAAGGATGGGAGAGGAGGACCTTGGGATGGGTTCGGTTGTGGGCTTAACAAGGAACTCTGAAGCAGAGAGGACAGGATAGAAGACAGATCCGACTATGGTGTGACACAAAATGTAGGTGACAACTGTAGAAAGAAAGAAACGGAGGGAAACCCTAAAAATTTCCAATCATATGCAGTGAGAATGGAAGAAATTGGATGGGCATGGTCAGTAGGATGAGCCAAATTTTGCACGCATTTTGGCAAGTAATTTTAACCTGGGAGGTTCCAAATTCCTGGGATAACACCAAATATGAGAACTGCAATAGTATGGTCCTACAAATTTTGGAATGGTTCACCATAAACCACATGGATAGAAAAATCTGAACATATCTACTACGAAGAATCATACAAAAATATCACTACACAAAGAGAAAAATGAAATCGACAACATCTGTTGCCTACTCAAAGTCAAATTCAGAAGTTAGACAGGGAAATTTAGCATTACTATCGCAACTTTAAGTGGAATCTGACAAACAACCTCAAACCCTAGCCCTTTCTCCACGAAACGTCATAGCATAACCCGACCAGTAGCCGGCCGAATCATGGCTCGACTCCGGCCACCGCCAGAGGAGGCGCTCGGATGCAAAACTACCACCCCGCAGAACGGGCGAAGCAGAAACGGCGGAACAACGCCGAATCGGCGAGACGAAGCACGCATCGATCCACAGTGGTGGCACCAAATCGGCAAGTACAAAACGAACGGGAGGGGCAGATCTAGCGAAACGTACCGGCGAAAACCGAGATCCGGAGGCCCTTGCGGCGTCGGATCTCGCGAGATGCGGCGCTTCGGGCGGGGCTAGTTCGCCGTGGGAGCGGCCGGCGGCGGCGGGAGTTTGGGTTTGGGGTGGGAATTGGAGAAGGGGGAGAGAGCGACGCCCAACGGTTACATTTCTGGCCTTCTTATACGGCGAGCACTAGATCTCGCTCCAAGCGAGCGCGCGCAGAGCTCGCCAACGCAGTCGCTTCGAATGGGCCGGCCCATTTGTGTTTTTTTCTATTTCTTTTCTCTTCTGTTTTCCATGGTACTACACCATTTTATCTTGTCTTGTTTAATATTTCTTTTTCTGTTTTTAACAAATTCATGAACCAATTTTGTGAACTATTTTAATCGCGAACCATTTTTGTTATAGGTGAACATTTTTTAATGCATCGTGAACTACTTTTTTTCTTTATTTATAGCTGAACATTTTTTAATTTATGTTCCTTTTCAGTTCTTTTGGTTCACCTGAATTTTAGTTCCTTTTCGGTTCACCCAAATTATAGTTCTGAAAAATAATTCATATTTGAAATGTTCATTTTTTAAATGATTCAGATTTTGAAAAATGTTAATTTTAAAAATGGTTCATATTTTGAAAAATGTTAATTTTTTAAAATGGTTCAGATTTTGGAATGTTCATATTTGAAAAAATATATATGGTTCAAATTTTGGAAAATGTTTTAAATTTGAAATACTAAGATTAGAAAATAGATTTAAGAACAAAAACACAAAAAATAAACGGAACGAAAAAATAAAACAACAAAATCTAAGGATATTAAATAGGAAAGAAACGAAAAATAGAAAGAGCAAAAATAGCCCACATGGGGGCCGGCCCATGTACACGGGCATTGCAGGATTGTGTGGGCGAGTCATTCGCTCCAGCTCGCTACGAGCGACGTATAGGGCGACCCTATAAGACCATCTCTAGCTGATGCCCTAACAGTGGAACCGGGAAATGCGTTTTTCGGTTCAACCGAAACGGCTTTAGGGTACCGCGAAGGTCCGGGTAGAACAAATCCCTTAAAAGCATACCGTTAATTTTTTCTTCATTTTCCCCAACGAGTCTATATGTTTACGTACAAACTGAGCGCCGCCGGACCAAGTGATTCGGCTCCCAACCACCACCCCTCCCGGCTCAGGCCTTCCTAGCGCTGGCCTCCCCCGCCTCGACCAGCCTCCTCCCGTGAGGTGCTCCGATGTGGAGCTTGGCCATGGAGGTGAGCACGACCACTCCCGTCCGAATCAGTCTGTCACATTGCTCTCCTAATAATGGCCTCCCCGCCTCGACCCGCTTCCTCCCGTGGAGGCACTCTCATGCGGGAGTTTGGCCATGGAGGTGCTCCCATGGAGGTGCTTCATGAGGCTACAAGCACAAGCCACGATTTTACGGGATAAAACCTCCTCGTCGGGAATCGAAGATTGATGCCGGAATCGACTCTTCTCTTCATGGGATCAAGCTCAGGAGTCGCGGACGTCGACACCGACGGGAGCGTTGACCAGCTTCGGTATGTCCGGTTTGGGACCTTTATATCGCTGAAAACTGGTTATTTGAGGCACAGAGGTGATAATACCTAGGGAGCACAAAAAAAAACAGGTCGGGGCTTTTTCCGAAATCTGGTCCGTGCGTCTTTTTCGACCGAGACTGTAAATATTCGGGTTTTGACCACATTTACGGGATCTGTTTTTTTTTATGGTCGTTTACGGGATCTGCTAGATAATGTTCAACGTGCGAAATCTTTTTTTGGGCTACTCTGTAACTTGGTCCAAAACTTGCCCAACTGATCCGGCCCGCTAGACCCACGCCATGTTCTTCCCCAACTCGACGCGAATCCGCCTCCCTGGCCCTGGCTCGTGGAGCAGAGCGGCGCAGAGACGATGGCCGACCCTCCCGCCTCCGCCTACCCCGCCGACCTGGAGCTCGCGCGGGCGCAGTGCCGCGCGCTGCACGACCGCCTCGCCGCGTCGCCCTCCCTGCCGCGCCACCCTGCGCTGCGATCCCTCCTCCGCCTCGTCGCCGCCGAGCTACGCTTCCTCACCTCGAGTAACCCCGCCAGGCCGCTCTCCTCCAACCTGCCCCACCTCGGGGCCCTCCACCTCCTCCTCACCCACCCCGCCGTGCGCTCGCCGTCCCGCCTCGCGCCGCTCCCGGGCGTGGACTTCGCCTGCGCCTTCCGCTCCCGCCCCGCGTGGGTGCTCCTCTCCGGGCGCAATCCGTCAGGTCTCCAGTGGGTACCCCCCAAGGGCCTCCGCCCCCGCGTCGCGGCTGTGCTAGATGCCGCGCGCTCCTCCCCGCCGGCCACCCGTCCCGAGAAGCTACTCCTCGCCTTCGCCCGCGGCGTCGGCGCGGACATCGTGTGCGGGCTCGCGGAGGAGTTCGGGGCCGTCGAGGTCGACTTGCTAGCGGAATTCGTTGGGGACGACAGGGAGGAGGACGGCTGGGTTAGCGTCAGCTTCCTCCCCAGTGAGGAGATGAGGAGATTTAGGGCGTTCGAGATTGACATCGTGGATGGTGGTCCTGAAGTATTATCACCGCCACCGCCCCGGGACGTGAAGCTGGAGTTGGGGTGTGAGGACACATTGGAGGGTTGCTTTGGTGACTTCTTGGGGAAGATGAGGATGGACTCGATGGAGCTGGTGAATTTAGACACCACTGCTCTTGTTGCGATAGTATCAGGTATCAGCAATGGCGGGGTGGGGAAGCTGATGAGCGCACCAGAAGCGAAGACCAGGGGAAGGTTCAAGTGCAACTACAAGTTCGTCATGGATCAGGTTCTTTGGAAACATTTGCTTATCAACCTACTAGTAGAGTGTGTTCATAATAATACTCCTATAGTTCATCTAGTTATCGTTGACTTCATGTTTGTAATGTTGTTTGATTTGGACTATGTCGGCAATATTAGTGTGCATAGTATTGAAGCATGTGGATTTGGAGAATATTAGTGTGCATAGTAATGTTCAAGTGCAACTACATGTTGCCAAACTTCTAAAATTTCTGTAGTCCATCAAACGTGATAATCAGATTTCACAATAACATAGTATCCATAGCTATGGGTGAAGCTTGTTTTCTGAAGAACATAAATACATGAATGACGATGTGCTAACACGATCAGTATATCTTGTGTCAAATTAATAGGATGGTTCATACTTCTTGCAGGCGCAGTCGGAAGTCCAGTCTCCAATATTTGTTGAGTTAGGGAAAGCGGTAGACGGAAAAAAATGTGTCATATGTGAAACTGTTAACTCAGAGTTCACGGAAATTGTTTCAATGTGCGGCGGACCTGAGGAGAAAAGCAGAGCAAGTCAACTACTGAAAAAACTTATGTGAGCTTCCTTATATAACTTTGCTTCTTTGGGTTACAAAATCCTAGAACATAGTATTCCATAGCTCTAATGGGCCGCCTTTATCTTTCTAGAGTCGGCTCTACTTTACATTTTGATTATGTTCCTGCTTGTAATATATATTACTGGGTCCCAGTTTATGCAGTTGATACACCCGGTAATTTGTTTCCCAACTACTGTAGAATATTTCCAGTATGTTGAGAAGCATTAAGTGTTATTGCCATTCATAGTTTTGCAAGTATTCTTCATCCTTATTCTGAAGGAGAAACTTATAGTAGGGTCTGGTCCAGAGTCCAGACACTTAGCAAGTGTGACAGAAACTAGGAGGGGGCAATAAGGAATATATATTTCCATTGGAACATACTCCCTCCGATCCGTAAAGATTGTCGTGAGCTATATAGAAATCTGTAGCAGCTTATTTATGTTACCATGACAATTTTATCGGACCGAAGGTAGTAAATTTTTTAGACCACGCACATAGAAACGTTCTTGAGGCTCAAAGAGCCCTGCTTTTTGCACACAAAACGTTTGGTCTTGAACTTTGAATCACTAATTAATTATCAACTCCCAGTTTCATGACTAAGTTATCTTTAGTCTTTGATCTGTTTGCTTAATGCTTAGTAATGATGAACAAAAAGAGTTCTCTTCACTTCTAGGGAACCAATTCCAGCTACTTTGTTCATGTTTTCTTATGTTGACAAGCTAGCTTCTTGAACTGTTTCCTTGGTTGATGATTTACCCTTTGTTTTTCCTACCTTCATTCGTATTTCTTTGTAAGCTAAAGAGCGATAAATATTCTGGATTGTGACAAGACCTTATATTGTCATGGCATTTTCGTTGTTCATTTTGTCCAGTCACTTTACAGGTTAGAAGTTTCAGTGTACACTAACATGACATAGAAAATGGCTCAGCAATGTTTTCTAGTGCATTTACCAAGTAGGCGGGATCCAGCATCAAACATTTTTGTATATAGAGCATTTCGCGTATTGGTTTGTTGATTTGATAGCTTTCTCTTCATTCACAAGAATATGAAGCCATTCATATAGCTCTATGTGCTCAACCAAGAAACTGTATCTGCTGTAGTTTACTGTTACTATCACCTTTCGCTGCTGCAAATGGTCTTCGATTCTTTTTGTCCCAGTCGTCTTTCGCAGCATACTTATGAAATGCTTTTGGCCCTGCAGAATCGTCTCAGACAATCCTTCACCACGTATGATGGATCTTCCAACAACAAGGAAGCTTGCGATGAAGAACAAAGTTGTATTTGGTACAGGCGACCACTGGCGTGCTCCCACTCTCACTGCTAACATGGGGTTTGTAAGGGCTGTTTCACAGGCTGGTATGCCTTTGTTGACCATTGAGCACAGACCCCGGGCGCTGATTGGCTTGTGAAGGAATTATTTAGATGTTCCCAGCATATTGCCAAGAGTCTTGAAGTTGTAGTAACTTAACCAGAAATTCAGTAGTGTTGTTTTGTAAATATATCCTAGTTCAGTGGAGCCCTATTTTAGAGATGGATATCCGTACATTCCACTAGAATTGAGTGTACTGAACCGACGTGTGTTTCTTCAGTCTATCCTGGTTGTCTAAAATCTGGAAGGATGTTAGCTAAAATCTCATAGCATAACAAGCATACGAAGGGTGTTTTCTCAATATTTGTCTGCTACCGCCTACTGCAAAGGGTTCTTTATTTGTATGTCAGCAATCATCACATACAAAGGATCCTTTATTTTATATGACGCTCCAAACATCAGACGTTTTTATCTTAACATGGGTTGCTAGAGAGAACAGATATTAACTCCATATAAACTCTGAACCAGTGTTAAGGGATCCCATGATTTGCAACGGCATTTAAATTTTTCAGGTACGCTTGTAGCAGCAGGGATAAAATCCCACGAAAACCCGGCCTGAAGTTGCTGAACAAAGAACCACAAAGAATAAATTCTACTTTTCTTCAGAACTGTTATCCCTATTTGCTTCTGCGTGGTAACTGATAAGCATAATAAACTTGAAAGAGCAGTGTTTACAACAAACTAGTTTGTGACCAGTGCTTCTTTCACCAGCTACATTCGCATACAGATGAACAAATATTTTATTTCCACACCAAAAGTAGGACAGACATATCTAGAGTCGAGAATGAGTAAATAATAGCAGAACTTGATTGTTCCTTAAACATCAAATAATTGTGTATTCAAGACAGTCATTTGAAGCCTAGAACCAGAGGTATTGTCCAAAACCTTGGAACGCAAACTAATAATTTTTCCCACAGTGTATCAAGCTTCCAGCTCCCAAGAAAAGTCCGAAGAGTGCAGCGCTGCCAATAGTGGATTGTCCAATGTGTCTGATCTTCAGCAACCCGGGGATCTGAAACAAAACCACAGCGTTGAGAACACTCACAAATTTCTATGCCATATTTTCTTGTTGATTAGAAACCAGCCAAACAAATGCAAATTGTAAAGCAATGAGTTTCACATTCTGTAAAGAAGTAATCAGTTTCACACAGTGAATTATAATCTGCTAAGTTTAATACTCCCTCTCTCTATTGCCAAAAAAACACCTTTTTCCAACATTATGGTGTCAGCTGTGATTCGGTGCTTTATTGCAGAACAGTAGCATGTTACTTTTAAGGAAGCTTTGAAATTCCGTACAGAGCTAACTGTTGTTGATTTGCCCAAACAGTTCAAGGTTAATCACGACCTAAGGATAGGACTAGGATATATCATGGCTGACGTGGAAAGATTAATCCTTATATAGCAAAATAGAGCAGAGCAGTCAGTATACTTCTGGTAATTTCCGTATTTTAACACACTAATTATTCCATGGAAATACACAAAATTAAAAACAATTGTTGTGTGCTAGTACATAGCAAACATTACTTACCCTGTATCTGATAGCGCCATAGGTCCCATAGACAGCACCTGCACGGCAAAAAAACATGTCAATTACAACATAATAAAAATTAGGACCAGCACAAGGAGATTCAGAAATTAAGAGTATTTTTCTAAAATAAAACTGTAGAAATCAAAATCATAGTAAGAAGCCCCCTCAGAGTTGCATCATGATATTACAGATAGCTCTAGAGTTAAATTCTAAGAATATCAAAAGCATATGTTAATAAAGTAGCCACTTTGCACAATATAGCAGAAACAGCCTATTATGCCTCCAATTCTAAAAGCACTGACTATGAAGCATGTTTAAGCTTGAGATGCCATGTAAAACAACACAAAGTGGATCCTTTACTTGTCATTTTGTCAATATGAATTAGCAAGATACGCTGTAGAACACCAATACTCTAGAACTTTCTGTAATCAACTCCGATCTAAACAAAAGCCAAAAAGTAAAAAATTACAGCATAAAGCAATGAACAGTCTACTATGCCTTCAAGTTAACAGTAATTTGTAGGCACAGCACATCTATACTTGAGATGTCGTGCTTCCACAAGCATTGTAAAACACTAGAGTGGAGCTAGTATTAATTCAAGTTACCCAAGATACACCATATATACAGCATCAAACTCTGCTTTAACTTTTTGTTCTCAAGTCAAATCCTTTGACAAAAGCCAAGACTGAATATTCTAATCCACAACGCATCATGCATCAGCATTAAGCAACCATATAGTATTATACAGATAAAAAGCCAAAAAGTAACATAGAAAATCTGGTCTTCTTCTCACCCCTGTTTCTAATTTCTGACAAGTGACAACCACTAGCAGACGACCTATCGCACCAGACCAGCATCGACCACAGGAATTCCTACCTAGAACACAGGAATTCCACAGAACAAGAACAACTCATACGCCCACAACTCGAACATACTGCACTAGATACTAGACGAAAGTCTCAGATTAGCAGCTACCCGGAGCAGATCCCCCAAATTAACTGAAACCCTGTTCAGCCCCATATGTCCAGCCAATGTCTACACGCGAAACCGACCCAGCACCGAGCGGATTTGGTACAAGAGTAGCTAGGGTTTAGGGTTTTAGTGAGAGAGGAGGCTACCGACTGCTCCGCCGACCGCGCCGCCGACGGCGACTCCGGCCGCGACGCGCGCCAAGCAGCTATCGCCCCTCGCCATCGCCTCTCCTCCCCTCTCCTCGCTTGCCGCCGCCGCGCGCCCCCTCTCAGCTAGGGAATCTCTCTTTCTTTCTTGCTTGGGAAATCGGCGCCTGGTTCAGTACTTTGTGGGCTGCGCCTCGTCCTCGCTGTTCGGGCTCGGACCGAGCTCGGCCCTGGCTTTTTATTCTCGCAGGATTGGCCAGGTTCTTGCCGGGTTGACAGAACGAGCCGTCCGATTCGTGTAACGTGCGGTTTGGATCAACAAGGTGGAGATCTTGTGCCAAACGATGCACGGATTGAAGTTTTCTTGGAGTATAAACTTTGGCGAGTTTTCTTGGAGTATAAACTTTCATTAGTGATGTGCAGCGCAGTTAAGAGAAATTGCTCTTTTATTCCCTCCTTACTAGTATAATTTTCACTTAGCCACTCTTTTTCTCGTTTCTTCGTGTAGAGATTTCTTGCACCCGAGTTCCAGTGCTCCTGTTAATTTAAAATAATTAAAAAATATATTTGAAAGTTTCAAAAAAATAAGGAAAATATCATGCATGTTCTCAATGATGTTGTTGACGATGACGTTGGTGAAGAGGAGGTGTATGATGTTATTTTTCAAATGGAACACAATAAAGCTCCCGGGCTGATGGGTTTCAGGCAGAGGTTTATCTGAAATTTTGGACTGTCATTAAGAATGACTTGATGGTATTGTTTGCTCAGTTGCAAACAAGAGAGTTTGAAAGTGCATGTGTTGCCCCATGCGTGGTTTTGGTAATTAATGACAATCCTTATGGACTAATGTTTGCATTGAGATATTCTTTTAGATCTTGTCCATAGGAAAAGATTGGAATTCATGTGTTGGACTCTAGAAGATCACATGATGACCAAGGTTCCATCCAAGGGTTTATATGAAGAATGGTCATGTGAAGAGTTGAGCTTATTGCAAGCATGGCTTGGAAAAGAAGATTGAGTGAACTTCATGTTTATCTCCAAGCCATCATCTATCAAGAGAAGAATATGAAGCGTAAGTGGATACATGAAGACGGAGCTAAGCGAGGCTCTCCCATATTGGTGTATGGGGGAGTATTTGGAGAAGTCTTCATCAAGCATGTGCTAGCAAGTGCAATCATCAAAGGTGGTCCACTTGAAGAGATCAAGATCGTCATCATCTAGCTCAAGTGGAATGCGCAAGGCAAAGGTATGATCTTGATAGGGTTTCTATTTTACCGGTCTCATGTTGTTAGTTTGGAGACCGGGTTATATGATAGACGGCGTACTATCAAGAGGGGCTGTCAAGTGAGTAACTTGATCGCATCTTTGTGGAGAGCTCAAACCTTTGCATATTTGGCATTTCATCTTTCTTGGTTCTTATTTGGCTTTTATCCATGTGAGGATTTAGAGCTTGTCTTCATCTCCATACCAAGCTCCAATTCATCAAAAACGGATTTCATATTAATATCTTATTGCGCTTTTGATGTTCGAGGTTTTACCGGTTTGTCTTTTCGAAGAAAGGTAAAACTCTCCACCTGTGGTTTACTCCTCACATGATGGATTATGATGTGTATATGCTAATCATTTAGAGCTTGTGAGTATCCTCAAAACAAGCCCAAGATCATAGAAAACGGAGTCCGGATGAAAAACATATTGCGGTTTTGGTTTGGAGGTTTTATCGGTTGTTCTTTTATCGAGAGGTCTAACCTTTCCCCATTTGGTTTTATCCTCCATTGTTGGACTATGATGTTTCTCTGCATGATCTTGTAAAGCTCTTCGTTTCGTTACGATTCCAACGAGCCCAAGAACATCAAAAACGGAGTCCGGATGATCAAGATATGATCGTTTTCGTGTCGGGTTCTAGGTGGCCAGCCCCTAGGCCAGCCTAGGCCGGTTCCAGGGCCGGCCGGCTCTGGTGGGTGGCCGGCCCCCAGGCCAGCCTAGGCCGGCTCCAGGGCCGGGCTCACAGTTTCTGGATATAACGGTTGTTTTGGGGGACCTATTTAAGGGGGCCTTCTTCCCCAACGGTTCCCCAACCTTTTTAGCAAGTTTTGACCTCCATTGTTGACCTTCTTGAGCTTGCCTTACTCTCTATTCCTCCATAATTCTTGCCTCAAATTAGAGGGAAAGAGAGAGGAGATCTAGATCCACATTTCCACCAATTCATCTCTCCTCTAAGTGAGGGGAACCCTTTGGTTCTAGATCTTGGAGTTCCATTTGTTGAGTTCTTCATTGTTCTTACTCTCTTCTCCCCCCCCCCCCCACCCCACAAGTATTAGTTGTTTTTGGTGGGATTTGAGAGTGAAGGATTTGAGCACTTGTGCGCTTGCCATTGCTTTGTGCATCAGTTTGTGCTCTCCACGAGGATTCGTGGAAGTTGAAAGTTTGCAAACTTGTTACTCTTGGTCTTTGGACCCTAGATGCCCGTGTGGTGGTTGAGACCCTTGTGTGGTCACTTGTAGCTGTTCGGGAGCCCCCAATCCCGTTGTGGGTTGTGCCCCGGATCGTTGTTGAAAGGCTCCGGATTTCCGCCTCGACACTAGTACAGAACGACACATCGGAAACGGGCCAAAAACCCTTTCGGCAACAGAGAAAGGGTCCGTGTCCCCGCTTCCGATACTGATGTGAGGGCCCTCATCGGTAACGGCGGCCAAAAACCGTTTCCGATGAGGTCTCCATTTGGCAACGGTTGTGCGCAGACCTCCGTTGCTTTAGTTTTCCTACATCTGATACAGAGTTTTCCATCTACCCGTTTGCACTGAGCTTTTCTCATATTTGGGTTATATGCCATAATACATGAAAGGCTGATTGCACAATGCACTAAAACGTTATTCAATTCATAACATGAACAAATGCCATCATTACATTGGTATACAATAATATCACCGTTTTTTACAATTTGACTACAATCATATCTATCACAAATTGGCATAATGTAATATCACCTATTACACTTTGACTACAATCATGAACTCTAAACCTATAAGCAACTAACCTAACAAGATGGAAGGCTGGCTTAATTAAGTCAGCGTTCCATCTTTGACTTGGAGCTCACCTTCTATGAGCTCTCGGTCGTCGCTGTACCCACTCCAAGACCAGTATCCACGAAATTTCCTTGCCTTAAGGTTTCTGGTTCTCGGAATGATACATTGGTACTTTTATGCAGTGTTGCCGAAATAAACTCCTGCGTGAAAGAAAAAAACTATTAGCGAAATGTACAAAATACATCTGGATATTAAAAAAATCAGTGGCTATTTTCCAGCAACTGCTTTGTTCGGTTGCCATTTTCGAGAAACTGCTAAGATTGACGGCAAATATCCAAGAACTGCTCTGTTTGGTGGCAGACAGTTCGCATTCCTTCCTTCTCTTCTTCCTCGTTCCACCCCAATCCCCCACCCGCCATGGACGACCGCAACAGAATAACAGAGACAACTACCGTCCGTACCCACAGCACCGTTCTGGAGGTGGTGTACACGAACGAGGAGCATACCGTGGAGCGGATCCTCGACAAGTACGAGGAATGGCTAGCAGAGGAGAAGCATCGGTTCATCGGCCTTGACATCGAGTACACCCGTAATCGTCGGCACATGTCTGTCCTGCAACTCGCCATGCGCCAGCATGTCCTCGTGTTCCACTGGTGCAAGTCCAAGATGAATTGTCCAGAGTTGGGCAAATTCTTTGAACGCAAGAATATCACCTTCGCAAGCGTGGACATCACCAACGACAGCAAGGTGCTTTCTTCTGCCGGCTTCCACATTCCACCGGAGTACTACGTGGACATCCAACTCGTATACAAAATCAAGGGTGGAGACGAGAGGGACGGAATGGGTGATCTAGCGGCAGACCTCATCGAAAAATCATACGCCAACATGAAGAAGGAGTTCCCATCCAACCAGCACGATTTTTGGGAGTGGATGCCGCTGCACAAAGTTAACCTCGACTACGCAGCAATAGATGGGTACGTGACCTACGAGTTGTATCGCAAGATCCTAACCTTGAAGGACAGGCTACGTCCAACATGGCAGGAAATGCTCTGCCCTAGGTGCAAGAATGACCTAGGTGAATTGCAATAGGCTTTGGATGTGGGTGTTTAACTAGTTTGTACAGTTGGTGCTTTAACAATAAGTGTTTGTAATTATCAGAACATGTATGTGTGAATTTGCACTAGGAATTTGTTTATGTGATGAAATGCTCATACGTAGAACCTAGTTCATCGGCATCACAGCCAGTCACAGAAAGATTTATACCTTTCACCCGGCGGGAGAGGAGGTGCATGCCTCTGCCAGATGCGCTGAGATGCTACCAGCGCGCTGCGACGCAATCACCTCCTCCTCCTTCTCCTTCGTCGACATCCACCTCCTCCTCCTTCTCCAGATCAGACACCACCTACAGATCCTCCACCACCTCCAGATTGGCCACTTCCTCCTCCAGATGGGTTTCTGCTGGTAGATCCGCCGGAGGTGCTGCACCACCACCTCATGAATGACCTCCTCCACATCGGCCTGGCTCAGAAGAAGCCGGGCATCACCGGAGGAGGAGGGCGTCAGATGGTGGCGCTGCCGCATCATTAGCGGACGCATGGCCGCCTCCAGATCGACCTTCCCCTCACGAAGGGCTGCCGCTAGAACGGTGCTGCCGCGGCGGCTAGAGCCGCGGCCGCGATGGCCGGATCTAGAAGCGCCGACAGAGGAAGCCATTAGAGAGAGTGAGGAGAGTTGAAAGCCACAGTGTGCGGCGGCTAGGGTTGGAAGAGAGACAAGTGAGAGAGTGATAATGAGACCGAGCCGGCAGTATATATAAGCGCCACATTGGCAACGGACATTTTATATAACCGTTTCCATTGATTTTACACCAGCGAGAGAGTAAACTTACTAACAGGTACTCTAAATTACATATGAACGCAGAGACCACTTAGCAGCTAGTGCTACTACATACGGACTTGATAATGAAGTAAACGATTACATATATGCTACTACTAGCTAATGCTACTACTAGCAGCTGCTGATGAAGACTCGGGCTCGTCGTCGCTGTACACGAGTGCGTCCCTCCGGCATAAGGTACCGTCGAAGATCTTGATGAAGAACCCGTTGTCGCCGTCGAACTCGAAGCACAAAAAGTGCCCCTGCTCAAGCTTGTACGCTTGGGCGAATGACTTCCATCCCTGGCCGAGGTACAAATTCCCCCCGGCACTCACGGCCGTTTTCACCGCCCAGCTGCCGTTCTCGCAGTCCTCCATCTTCAGATGCATGGTAGCTGCCACCATGCCTTGGAGCTTCTCTGCGAACGCCCTCGGGAGCCTCAGGCGGCTCTCGATGCCCTTGTACAGAATAACCAAGAACTCGAAGCCGCGTAGCTCCGGGGACATGTCTTCAGAGGACGGTGAGGGCGACACCGACGGCGTGGCATTGCGGCTGCGCCCCCTACCACGGCCGCGCCCTCGTCCACGGCCGCGCCCACGTCCACGGCCGCGACCGCTGATGGTACCTCTCGCCGGGGACATGTCTTCAGAGGACGGTGAGGGCGACACCGACGGCATGGCATTGCCGCTGCGCCCCCTACCATGGCCTCGCCCTCGTTCACGGCCGCGACCGCTGCTGGTACCTCTCGCCATGGATTTGGACGGAGGGGATCTGGCGAAGTTTGAATAACTATAGGCGATGGACTGGGGCTTCAAAGAGACCGCTGCTGGTACCTCTCGCCATTTATACTCGCGGGTCTGCTCCGCCCACCTCCCCATCTGCCCATTCGCTAGCCTCCACGTATCAACATTTTCAACGGTTGGAAAATTCTATCCGTTACCATAGAGGCAAATATTGGAAACGGACAATTTTATTAACCGTTGCCAATATAATAGGTGACGGAGATTGGAAAGGGTTTGTTGCCAATGTAGGCGGGCCTGGTCAGGTTTATACGCACCGGCCGCGCGGAAAGCGCGATTCTCCGTCGCCTAACACCTGTCGTTTCCATAGAGGGGTATTCGATGTGTCGTTCTGTACTAGTGCGAAGGATTCTGATAGTGGAAGGTGAACCAAACCTTTGTGGTGAAGTTCATCGGAGAAGAAGGTGAAACCTTTGTGGATGTTGAACCATTGTGTTGGTTCACACCTCTCCAACGAGACGTACTCCCGTAACAAGGAGGAACTCGGGAATACATCCTCGTCTCCGCGTGCCTCGGTTATTTCTATACCCCGAGCTTTTTACTTATGCACTTTACATTGTGATAGCCTTCGTGCTTGAAGTATTCTATATTGCTATCACCTTGTTGCTTGTCTTGCTTAGCATAAGTTGTTGGTGCACTTAGGTGAGCCTAGTTTAGTTAGGTTGTTGGCTTGTTAATTTAAACACCTAGTTTTATTCCGCAATTATCAAGCCTAAACCGGAAAAGTTTTAATCGCCTATTCACCCCCTCTAGGCGACATCCTTGTCCTTTCAATTGGTATCAGAGCCTGGGCTCTCTTTATTGGGCTTTACCACCTAGAGAGTAAAGATGTCGTTTAGAGAATTAGTGCATGATCCCACTCTTATATTCAATGGCACAAATTATGATGTTTGGAAAATTCGCATGCTTAACCTTCTTAGGGACATAAACCCAAATTTTAAGAGAATTGTAGATATGGGTTTTTCTCCTCCAAGGATTCCCAAAAGGAGAGCCGTTTTGCTACCCGCATGGGTAGCTACACACCCATGCGTTATACGGAGATGCAAGCCGTATGTATCCGTCTTAGCTTGTTTTCCTAGTAAAACACGGATATTTGGTGTACAAAACTGGTTTCGGAATTTTCAAAAAAATATTTTTTGGTCGTCATTTTTAGCTTTTTTCATAGTTGATTTTTTGTTGACTTTTGGGTCAAACTTTACTAAAAAAAATCACAGCGGATGGAAAAAAATTCGAAAAAATTTCAAAATACTTTTTAATAATTCTATCAACTCTACTAGTGACATCCCCCTTTTGTACTTGAGTAAACTCATTTTACCGTTGCATATATGTTTCGGTCAAACTTAGGGTGTGTAGCTACCCATGGGGGTAGCAGGCTTCATTTGTTCCCAAAAGCTATCTTTAGAGGATGAGGAAAACTCTTATCTCGATACTCGTGTATCTAATTGTCTCATATGTGTTTTGAGCGATGTTGTTCTTGCATCAATCATGCCTTTTCGGAACGCTCATGAGCTATGGACCAAGCTTCAAGATATATATGAAGTGTCCGACATTATTGAGGATGATTGTTCTCCTTCCACTTCCGGCCGCGATGAGTTCACATCTTCTTCCACTTCACCAACATGTGTTTTGACACAAGGTAATGATATGGTGAGTGGTGATAGAAATTGTTGTTGATGGTTGATGCATGTAAAATGCATACATGAACTTTGCACTTTAATTGCTTATATTCCAATCATATTTGCATCATATAAGGGTTATATCAATGTTTTATCATGATTTTGGGAATACTTCATAGTTTTCCCATTTATTTGGAATTAACCCTGCACAGGCAGAAAACCCTAGTTTTGTATTTTAATGTTTCAGGGACCCAAACGTCAACGAAATCACCTGGAAATTTACGGGCGTCAATATTTGGAAGGAAGAAGGACTACGGAAAAAGGAAGCAAGCAAACGGAGACCCGAGGGCCAAACGGGCTGGCCCACGCGGCCAGGTACTGTGGCCGCGTGGGACCCACCCGTTTGGGCCTCGTGGCTCCGTTGCCGTCGATCTTCGCTCCACCGCCTTCGTCTTGACCTAAAAACGCCTATAAAAAAGGTCCCCCGTCGTTCTCTGGAAGGAGCGCCGCACAAACACAGAAACACCGAAACGGAGATCAGGAGCTGCAGATTGGAGGGGGAAAACTCCGGCGGGGCGCTGCCGGCGTGGTCTCCATCTTCTCCATCGACTTCTCCACCGTCTCCATGATGAAGAGGGAGTAGTCCACCTCTGGACTATGGGTTTGTGGAAGTAACTTATGTATCTCTCCTCTCTTGAGCTTCACTAATTAGCACCGTATGAGCTGCTGAACATGATTACGGTCACCGTTGTAATACCTTTGTGGTGGATCTTTATGAGTTAATATATGTTTGAGATTGCAATGTTTGTTTCAGTTATGAGTATAGATGCATATTATGTACCCCGTTCTTGTCTACTTGTTTTGATCAAGCATGTTTATGAGAGCGTGTGGGGGGAACGTGTGCATTAGTTGGAGTAACGGGGGGTGGCTAGTGCAGTGAACGTGAGAGAAAGTTCTGCGATCCACTTTGGTATCTTTACCTTACTTTGTTACCTCACTAGGGATAAACTAAAATACCATGCTACCGGGGATGTGGGCGTGACCATTGCCACTACTCCATGACTAGATCTAGCATGTTCTTATTTTCACTTCATGTCATGATACTTAATGCTATACTCTGAGTTATCTTAATTACTGAGGTGTTATGATTTAGTTCGCATCTTGGTGGAGTATAAGAGAGGTTAATAACCAAAAGATCTCTATGTTAGGACGTGATGCCCATATATCTAAGTAACTTGTTATCAAACCCTATGTTAACTTTGTGTGTTCCATTGTCTACCACTTTATAAAGAGAGAGTGCATTTGTGAAACCATGAACCCCAGTCCATTTTTAATCATAAGAAACACCTTTCCAACACCATATACCACTTTTATTTTCAGCCATCATTAAATCCGAAAATACAAAAATACTTTTCATCTTGCATACATCATTAAAAACCCAAAAATATCATTTACCATTGCATCCACCATCATTGCATATTTATTTCTTGTTTGCATTGCATAACTATCCTGATATCATTCTTACACCTTGTGCTTGACAACCACAGGTGAGGTTGAGGACCAAAACATCTAACCTTGTTTTGTAGGTAACCAAAAGAAGGATAAGAAGATAAATCTACCACTTCAGATTCCCCGAGAGTTCGATATTAAACCCTCGAGTCACCCCTCGTGGGGAAAACTGTCTTCCACTTACTATACACTCTGCACTTGGAGTCTCAACCTAATCCCGTTATTTGTGCAGGCATCAAGACTTGCTCTTCGGGATCATCAAGACGTTTTCTGGCGCCGTTGCCGGGGAATCGTAGCTGAGAGATTTATCCAAGGGTGTGCATCATCGCATTCATCTCACAACAAAGTCAACGTCACCAACTTGTGCTAACACCTAAGCTTGGGGAGGTTGCACCTACGTGAGCACCATCTTATCCATCTTTACTTACAAAGCAATTTATTTGTTTTGTTAGTGTCATTGCATATCATATCATATTTATTTCAGTTTTGCATAAAAAATTAAAAATACCAAAAAAAACTTGCTAAAATGGGAGAAAGAACTAAGTTGTGTGACTACACAAACACTCCTAATGATCAATTTATCACGAGAGCTATTGCCACACCTAAGATAAATGCTGAGAGTTATGAAGTAAGTCCTAGTTTGTTGAACTTGATAACTAGGGAACAATTTGGTGGTAGTGCTATGGAGGATGCCTCTATGCATCTTCATGACTTTGTTGAAATATGTGACATGCAAAAGTTTAAAAATGTGGAAAGTGATATCCTAAAACTGAAGTTATTTCCTTTTTCACTTAGAGGAAAAGCTAAAGAGTGGTTGCATTCCTTGCCATCTGGTAGTATTAATTCTTGGGATGATCTAAAAGAAGCTTTCATTAAGAAATATTATCCCCCTGTTAAAATTTTGCAAAATAGAAACAACATCCTTTCTTTTAGGCAAAATGAAAATGAACATGTTGCTATGGCTTGGGATAGGATAAAACTTATGCTTAGAACTTGTCCCTCACATGGAGTTAATGAATGGACCATATTACACTCTTTCTACAATGGTTTAAACTACATGTCTAGAAACATACTTGATTCTGCTGCTGGAGGTGCTTTTATGAGTAAGACTATAGTAGAAGCTAAAAATATATTGGAAAGCATTTTACAAAACTATAGTCAATGGCATACTGATAGGGCACCTAATCCTTCTAAGAAAGTGAACTCTATTGAAGAAACTAATGATTTGTCATCTAAAATGGATACTATTCTTGCTTTGCTTAATAAACCTAGTGTTGAAAATGTTCCTTTGCAAGAACTAGTTGGAAACAATTCTGAAAATATTGATGTCAACTTCATTAGGAACTATGGTAATAATGGGTATGGTAACAACAATTATAACTCTTATAATAAACCCCCATATGTTCCCAACAATCGTCCTTTTGTTCCATATCCTAATGCTAATGATAATAATTGGAAGCCTATGTTATCACGCAATGATAATTCTGAGGCTAACAAAATTCTCATGGAACAAGTTGCTAGTCATAATACATGATACAAGAGTTGAATAAGTCTGTTGCTTCTATTAGTTCTGATATTAAAGGCTTACAACTCCAAGCTGCAGGACTAGACAAAGCTTTGTCTAAACTAGCTGATAATCAAGCCACTTTATTGAGTATGTCTGCAGGGAAACCACAAGCATCACCTGTGGTTGGAATGAATTCTGTTAACATTGCTGAAAATGTTCCTCTTACTTTGGAGGAAACTCTTGATGAATTATTGAACTACCCTGAATATTTGTTGCCACTCATGTCTCAACTTGGTAGTTTAAAAGAAGAAGCTAAAGAAACTGAACATGATGAATCTCTTATGCTGATTGAGTTGGAAAAGAAAGTTGAGGAAGTTAAAATGCTTAATGAAGTCAAGGATCCTTTGCTTGACTTAGAAAATTGTAGCTTGCATGAATTAATATCTATCTTACAAAAATTTGCAAGTGATCCTTCCATCAACACTAACCAAGCAGGTTTTGGTTCTTATATTGCTAATCATGTCTTGAAAGAAAAGATTGCTAGGTACAACCAAGAGGCTATGATACCACCTAAGCTTGGGGATATGTGGATACCTAAGGTACTAGTAACTATTGGAAAAGAGACACACCATGCCATACTTGATCTAGGATCTAGTGTCTCTGTTTTATCTAAAGAACTATATGAAGTGCTTGAATTGAAAAATCTTGAAAAATGCTCTATTGAACTAGCACTTGCTGATGACTCTATTAAACATGCTTTGGGAAAAGTAAGTGATGTTATGGTAGAGTTACATATGACTTTTGTGCCTGTGGATTTTCTAATCATGGATATGGGGAATAAAACCTCTAGTCCTATTATTCTTGGAAGACCTTTTCTTCGTACCACAGGTGCTATCATTGATTCAAAGGAAGGGAATGTAAAGTTTCAGTTTCCACACAAGAAGTGCATGGAACACTTTCCAAGGAAGAGGGAACCACCAAAGTTCAAGCTCCCTCATGAGCTTCGTCCACAATAAAACAACAAGTAAGAAGCCTAGCTATATGGCTATAAAGAAAGCGCTTTGCGGGAGGCAACCCGGTTATTTTTATGTGTGATTTTTCTTTGTGTCCTCTTGCTGTAACAAGAGATTTTGTGTCTAGTTAGGTTCTGGAGTTTTTAATAAAGTGCCAAGTTTTACCCTTTTTGGTTTGAAAAGTTGCTTATAGTTCGGAGATTTTATTCCTGCACGAATCAGTGCACGGTATGATTTTTAATTCTTATTCTGTAACTCCGAATGAGCTCATATTTGAACTGTAGTTGCAACTTTTCATCCTCTGTATGCATGAATTTTTTCGGAATTTTTCGAGAAAGTTTGGTAGGGTAGAAAAATACGTTTTGCTGCTGCTGTTTTTCTGGACAGATTCTGTCCCATTTTGTTTGATGCATGCTTTGAGCTTTTAAGTTGAATCTTTTTGATCCAATTGAGTTTATGAGTAGGCATACAACATTATATACTTTCTGGACATTCATATGAATTTTTGTTCAAGGATTATATGCAGCAAGGAACCTATTTGTTTATCACTATTAATGCACCCCACAGAAAAGAGATGGGAGAAACGGTGTTTTGAAGTTTTTTCACAGGGATTGGAGGAGATGCACCAAGAGCTATCCAAGGATGGTGAAGACCATAAGCTTGGGGATGTGAAGACAACCCCGCTGGACCTACACACTCTCGGTTTGCACACGTCCAACTTCTGTTTTTCGATCGAAACACTTTATCGCATAAACTTGGAGCGTCGTTTTTGTTTTTGTTTGAGTCTTGAGAGACCACCACACTATCAATTATATATGAGAGAGCTACTGGAAATATGGGTTGAAATATGTTGGATGCTTTTATAAGATTGGGAAAAGGGATGTTTGACTTGATTTTTAATGATACATATAGTTGCATGATTCATGAGCTTGTTTATGAGTAATAGTTTGCAAATTCTTTTTGTAGAGCTATCACTTATTCATGTTTTGGTGCTGATTGTTATTTACTTGGTTTAACATGGATTAGTTAGTTCTATGGACACTCATGCATGCATCTAGATGGTCAACTTTCTCCCTTTTGCTAGCCCAAAAACTCCAACAAGCAAAAACTTGTTTCCAACACCTTCAACCAAAGTTATTCCAGTGAGTCCACCATATCTACCTATTGGCTTTATGCTATTCCGAGTATGTTTAACATGTTTTTGTGTTATCTTACCTCTGAATGAAAATGTTTATGTTATTGATTGCAATGGAAAAAATTGGTTATATAGCTCTCACGAACTTGATGCACATTTCTATTTGCATAATAAAACATGACCCATTGTGATTAAGATTATGATGCTAGTGGCTTGATAAATGTTCGAGGTTGGAGTTAGCCCATATGTGCTGTCACATGCAAGCTTTCAACATGCTCCTTCATCTCATTTAGTTGATATCATGTACTTTTGTTATGGATGCTATCATGTGAAATGAGGTGGAAATGAAGTAGTTTAAATGAGTTTGTATAAATGGTTAGAGAGACGCCTGGGCCGCTAATCTAAGCCATGCATCATTCATGGTGGAAATTTACTTACATACTATGGTGAACCTTCTGTGATACACCTTGCAATAAAAAACTATTCCAAATGGTAAATAAAAAGGGTGTTGAGATTGTTCATTTTGTTTGTTTGTCTTGTCATTTTGATATGGGCTTGTTCCATATCTGGGACAAGAGGTACCCCAGTTGACGCTCTTGATGATACTATTATTACTTACAATGATATAACTTGAACTTGCTTTGTTTCCTAAGTTGAGTAATCATGGTGTAGTACTTGTATTCAAGGGGCATGAGACATCCAACCTTTACTTTATCAAGCACACTACTCATATTTGCTTTCACTTTAACCTTAATCATTCAAGATGCTATGATAGGGGCAATGAGAGCTTGACACCAATGAATACCTTATTGCAATCATTAACTTAAGTAGAAGAGTTTGGAAGTTGGATGAAACTTATGCATGCTTTACCTCTACTCACATATACATCTTTCCAAAGTGTACACCTATCATATTCAGATTTTCATCTACACTCTATGACCATTGTAGGATGTTCTACTTATCATTATGCATACATGTGTTCCATATTACTTGCTACTATGTTACACTTTGTGAACTATCAATGAACATCCTTGTCTTGAATACTTGATATCACTTCATAAACTATTTGCATATTGCTACTCCTTTGAAGAATGAATCATTTGACTATATGTAGCAATAGTAATCATCTTTGATATCCATTGTTAAGTATTAAATTGCAAAGTCCATGTTAGTTTTATCATCTTCATACTCGAGGACGAGCATGGATTAAGCTTGGGGATGTTGATGCATGTAAAATGCATACATGAACTTTGCACTTTAATTGCTTATATTCCAATCATATTTGCATCATATAAGGGTTATATCAATGTTTTATCATGATTTTGGGAATACTTCATAGTTTTCCATTTTTTGGAATTAACCCTGCACAGGCAGAAAACCCTAGTTTTGTATTTTAATGTTTCAGGGACCCAAACGTCAACGAAATCACCTGGAAATTTACGGGCGTCAATATTTGGAAGGAAGAAGGACTACGGAAAAAGGAAGCAAGCAAACGGAGGCCCGAGGGCCAAAGGGTGGCCCACGCGGCCAGGTACTGTGGCCGCGTGGGACCCACCCGTTTGGGCCTCGTGGCTCCGTTGCCGTCGATCTTCGCTCCACCGCCTTCGTCTTGACCTAAAAACGCCTATAAAAAAGGTCCCCCGACGTTCTCTGGAAGGAGCGCCGCACAAACACAGAAACACCGAAACGGAGATCAGGAGCTGCAGATTGGAGGGGGAAAACTCCGGCGGGGCGCTGCCGGCGTGGTCTCCATCTTCTCCATCGACTTCTCCACCGTCTCCATGATGAAGAGGGAGTAGTCCACCTCTGGACTATGGGTTTGTGGAAGTAACTTATGTATCTCTCCTCTCTTGAGCTTCACTAATTAGCACCGTATGAGCTGCTGAACATGATTACGGTCACCGTTGTAATACCTTTGTGGTGGATCTTTATGAGTTAATATATGTTTGAGATTGCAATGTTTGTTTCAGTTATGAGTATAGATGCATATTATGTACCCCGTTCTTGTCTACTTGTTTTGATCAAGCATGTTTATGAGAGCGTGTGAGGGGGAACGTGTGCATTAGTTGGAGTAACGGGGGGTGGCTAGTGCAGTGAACGTGAGAGAAAGTTCTGCGATCCACTTTGGTATCTTTACCTTACTTTGTTACCTCACTAGGGATAAACTAAAATACCATGCTACCGGGGATGTGGGCGTGACCATTGCCACTACTCCATGACTAGATCTAGCATGTTCTTATTTTCACTTCATGTCATGATACTTAATGCTATACTCTGAGTTATCTTAATTACTGAGGTGTTATGATTTAGTTCGCATCTTGGTGGAGTATAAGAGAGGTTAATAACCAAAAGATCTCTATGTTAGGACGTGATGCCCATATATCTAAGTAACTTGTTATCAAACCCTGTGTTGCAATCTCATATGTTAACTTTGTGTGTTCCATTGTCTACCACTTTATAAAGAGAGAGTGCATTTGTGAAACCATGAACCCCAGTCCATTTTTAATCATAAGAAACACCTTTCCAACACCATATACCACTTTTATATTTTCAGCCATCATTAAATCCGAAAATACAAAAATACTTTTCATCTTGCATACATCATTAAAAACCCAAAAATATCATTTACCATTGCATCCACCATCATTGCATATTTATTTCTTGTTTGCATTGCATAACTATCCTGATATCATTCTTACACCTTGTGCTTGACAACCACAGGTGAGGTTGAGGACCAAAACATCTAACCTTGTTTTGTAGGTAACCAAAAGAAGGATAAGAAGATAAATCTACCACTTCAGATTCCCCGAGAGTTCGATATTAAACCCTCGAGTCACCCCTCGTGGGGAAAACTGTCTTCCACTATACTATACACTCTGCACTTGGAGTCTCAACCTAAATCCCGTTATTTGTGCAGGCATCAAGACTTGCTCTTTGGGATCATCAATGGTGAATATTCTATTGACTATACTTCATCTCTATCTCATTGCAATGATCTATCTTTGGACTTAAACACTTCTAGCACTCCAAATGTTTTACATGCTAGTGTTGCTAGTCCTTGCATATCATGTAATAGTTGTTTAACTAAATCTCATGATGATATGCTTCATTCGTCTTGTTGCCATGAAAACAATACTTCCATATCCTCTATTTCTTGTGTGGCTAACAATGTAGAGGAATCACAACATTTGTTGGAACAAGACATGGATCTCAATGGTGCTTCAAGTATCTCTTCACCATCTTTGCCCACTACTCATTTTTGCCTTATGGCTAGGATTCAAAGGTTTCTCCACCTTTGGAACCCTCTACATCTTGTGATGATGTGGATGGGATTCTCATGGAGCGCTTATGGATGTTGAATCCATAACAAAGAAGGGTGAGATGGTATTTGGTGCTCTCCCCAAAGGTAGCAAAGCTATCCCTCCTCTAAGTGAAATCATTGTTTATGCTATTAAGAGTAGGGAAATCATTGAGGACTTGGAAACTCAATTTCTCGAGAAATGTCAAATTGAGAGAGAGGATGCCGATGAAAAGGCATCCTTAATGAATGCCCTTGAGGAAGAGCAAGAGCTTCGAGTGTCTCTTGAGGAGAAACTTGAATCTCTTGATGAATCAAATGATCTTATTATTGCTAAAATCATTAAGGAAAGAGATCATGCTATTGCTAAATATAAAGTGCTTAAAAAGGAAAAAGTTGAATTTGGTGTTGGCAATGCTAGACTAATTGAGGATATAGAGAAACTTGACAAAGCCCACAAGGCTTTAGAAAGTGAACACTCTCTCCTTATCAAGTCTCATGATCAACTCCAAACTCAACTATCTAAAAATGATGAGCTTGCCAAGTTGTCTTCTTCCATTTCTAATGTTAATGATGCTTGTGCTACTAACTCCACTTCTTGTGAAGCATCTATTTTGAAGGAGAATGTTGAGCTAAGGGCTCAACTTGAGTTGCTAACTAGCAAGTATGGGAAATTGGAAGAAAGTCATGAAAAGCTCTCTAGCTCTAATGAGGATCTTCTAGCATCCATGCTAGGCTAAAGTTAGCTCATGAGGCTATTATGTCAAAGGTAACATCTTGTGAGCCTCATGTGGACAATGGCACAACTTCTAATGCTATATTATCATGTGCTAGTCCTAGTAATTCATCCACTCACAATGTGCTACATCTTGTGATGAATTACTTCTATGCCTTGTTGCTCTAACAATGAAGCTCTACTTCCTCTAGTGTTTGTGTTGATACTAACCATGTAGAGGAATTAAATGAGCTCAAGGCCCAAGTCACTTCTTTGAAGAAAGACTTGGAAAAGCGTCATGTTGGGGATTCTACACTTGACAATATGTTGAGTGTTCAAAGACGCCCCAATGACAAGAGTGGACTTGGATTCAACTCCAATATCAAGAACAAGTCCAAGTTCAACAAGAAGAAAAGGGCCAAGAACAAGTTAAGATTCGGCCAAGATTGTTTGCTTCAAGTGCAAAGTTGAAGGGCACCATGTTAGATCTTGCCCTTTGAAGAAGAAGGCTCTTAGTGAGAAGCAACAAGGGAAGAAGCCTCAAGTTCAAACTCAAGTTCCTCAAGTTGAAGAACGGCCTCTTCCCAAGAAGAATCAAGCTACCCCTCCTCAAGTCAAGACTCCAACTAAGAAGAGAGGAGGAAGTAGATGTTGCTACCTATGCCGTGAGAAGGGTCACGTTGCTTCTTCATGCACAAATGGTACCTTATCCAACCCCATTATTATTAATGATGATTATTCTCTTCGGAAGGATAAGGTTGGCAATGTGTTTGCCAAATATGTTGGTACTCAAAGTGGTGTCAAGAAAAGAACCATTTGGGTTGCCAAGCCTATTGTGACTAACCTCTTAGGACCCAACTTGGTTGGGGACCAACAAGCTAAAACTTGATCAATAGGTGTTGTTGGAGGGCATTGGAGACTTGGCTACATCATGAAGAATTAAGGGATCTTCATCAATTATATTATCTCAAGCCAAGTCATTTGGATTATATTGTTCTATCTCATATCCAATGTTCCTCCTTGCGGTAACTTTTATTTAAATCATATATACATTGAAAGTTGCTTGCACCCTTGCATGTGTTAGGTTTTGTACCTCGCTAGTTTTGTATGTGTTGTGCTCTCTACTTACTTATCTTGAGTAATCAAGTATGTGTATTTGGTTTGCACATCATTTACTTGTTTGAGCCTTATTGCTTTTATTTGATATCTTATCTTGTTGGCTCTCTTTTTGAGAGATTAATGGACTATCCTATTTTGGGGAGTGATATGCTTCGTGCACTTCACAATCCTAAAATTGTGTATACATGAGGAATACCACTTAGTGTTGATATTAATATTATCTATTCTCTATGTGGTATGTCATGCTCATGAGAAATTCAAATTCTATAATGTCCATTAATTTCTCGAGTTGGTTTTGTTTGCCTCTTGTTTTAAAATAAATGGATTATCACATTATGGGGGAGTAATAAGCTATGTGCATATTACAAGCCTAGAAAATGTGAACATGTGAGGTATTGCCACCTAGAATTGATATTCTTCATTATCTTATTCCTATGTGGCATGTTGCTCAAACAAGTTCCATTTTGTAAAATGATTTTTTTAATCACTCTTTTGGATCTTGTTTGTGATGGACATTCTTGGTATGGCTTTCCCAAATATGTTCGCATATCTTTTTGGGAAATCGATTGCTTCAAGCTACTCTTGTAGTGCTTTGCATGATCGCGTGAATACTTGAAGCTATCAAGAATATCTATCTATTTAAGCTTTGGCCTTTAAATCTTATCTTTTGCCATATGCTTATTTGTTGTGAAATTGGTCTTCAATATCTTTCCTATATACCACCGAGAAATATCTCTATATACTCCTTGTCCTTGACAAGTGATACTCATATGTGTGGTGAAATTTGTAGACCATCTTCACTTTGCTCTTGCTTTGAATTGCCTTATTTTATTGCCAAGGATTTGTTTTGATCTAACTCTCTTTGTCTTCCTTGTATCTTTGGATCCTTGTTGCTCTACTCAAAATTTGTTTTGTGCTTTCTTGTTAGGAAAAGCAATGATCCAATTCTTGTGCATTGACATTCAAAAGTCATACTTCTTGATAATGCACTATTCTTGGGAAGCTATCCTACTTGAGTAGAACACCGTTCTTTAAATTGGTATTGCAATTTCTTGCTTTCTTGAACATGACTAGTGTTTGAATAATATGTATATGGAGAGTGATGATCCATTTGTGTGCATTTTGTATTCAAATGCAAGATCATAAATAATGCACACATCTTGGGGGAGCAATCCTATATGCTTTTGAACATTAGTTGTCTTCAATTGGTATTTGATCCCGATGACGTGTCTCTTTGGAAGACAAACATTTTTCGTCTTGGTACTTTGTGCCATCATGAAAAGTGTAGAGGGTTTGGTTTATTCCTTGATGATATTTTCATCAATTGGTATCTTACTTTCATTTGGTATTTTCAAAGTGGTATCTTCAATCATGTGTTGATTTGGGTCTTTTGATATAATTTGGGCAATTCTTTTCTTGTCACACTTGTGTGTGCTTTCTTGATTTAATTGGTGTTTTGTCCAATTTGTATCTCGTTTGGTTCTTGAAAGTCTTGTGCATGCATATTTATTATATGTATATCTTATGGCATGCTCACTTTCGTTGATCCAATATATAGGATAAACTCCATCAAATCCTAAATGGCTAAGATGTGCATGAAATTCAATTTCATATCAATATGCACATATTTATGTGGAGTTTGTCCTATGTATTGTAGTTGCTCTAACTACTTTGGACCCAATGAGTTTGGGTACCATGTTGTACTTGAATTTGTTTTAGGTACATTGAGATGCATTGGAAGCTTGTCTCATTACAAGGAAGGTGTTATCACCATGTGCTTATTGGAGCCAAGCTCGGATGATCATGAACTCTTATCTTCTACATCACCAATGCTATCTCGGTAACAAGTATCTACCTCATGCATACTTTTCTAGCTTTCAACCTTGTGTAGGTTGTTTCATGGCATGAATCTCTTTTTTGCATTTTTGGTTCTTGAAAAATCAAAACATTTATTGCAAATGTGAGCAAGCCGGGATGATTACATATCAAGGGGAATATACATAATCATTTTATGATTCACCAATCCCAAATATGTTAATCTAGCATTTCTCTCTATGTCTCTCATATGCAATATTGATGAATTTTCAAAATCATTTGCCTTTGCGATACTTGTTATCTTTCTCGGAGCATCCCACTATCTTTTTTTCCCTTGTGGATATTTTTGATGCTATGATGAGATTGTGTTGGAAGTTCATCTATATCCTTTAAGATAAAATTGAGCTTTGTGCTATGCTTTTAAGCAAAGATCTTATTGGTGTATTATGACTTCCTCTTGGATATCATGTTCTTCACTTTGTATCTATTTTGTGTGTGCATGTTTCTTTGTGGACTTATATCTTGATGATTGGTGTCTACTTAGAAACTTATACACATGAGAATAGTTACATCTTTAATTGGTATTCCAATTCTTTAGTGACCACCTCTTATTACTTTTGATTCTTTGGTGGTTTCTAAAAGGCACAAGCTTTGTTTTTATTTGGTATATTTTGCATCTTAATAAGCTTGTGGACCTATTTGCTACTCTTTGTTTGTGTTCAAAATTATCTAGGAGGGAGTGAGGATTCCATGTTGTGCACATATTGAAATACAAATCCTATTGTGCACGTACCTTGGGGAGTTCCCTCTTGATTTTAGAACACTTGGTTGATCTTATCATAATATCTTCTTATGTTCTATTGGTTTTTCGGATCCTTTGATTGGTTACTTCTTTTGTCGAAGTATCTTTCAATTTGTTTTCTTTTGCAATCTTTGGATCCTCAATATAGTTTGATCTCCTTCCCAACTATTCGTCATTGGATATGTGCATTTGATTTCACTCATATTATGAGAAATGCACACATTATGGGGGAGCTCTTCCTATATTGGCCTTCTAAATTTTTCCTCCCATTTCGGCAATCGATGCCAATGGGGGAGAAGTTTAGAGGGTTTAAGGGAATTTGGTTTTATGCTTTAGTTTCGTTCTTAAGCATTTGCCTTTCTTGCTCTTGCATCCTTGCTCTTTGTGTTGCATGGTTGCTTAATTCATTATATAAACCCTCGTAAAAGGGATTGTCATCAATTACCAAAATGGGGGAGATTGAAAGTGCATGTGTTGCCCCATGCGTGGTTTTGGTAATTAATGACAATCCTTATGGACTAATGTTTGCATTGAGATATCTTGTAGATCTTGTCCATAGGAAAAGATTGGAGTTCATGTGTTGGACTCTAGAAGATTACATGATGACCAAGGTTCCATCCAAGGGTTTATATGAAGAATGGTCATGTGAAGAGTTGAGCTTATTGCAAGCATGGCTTGGAAAAGAAGATTGAGTGAACTTCATGTTTATCTCCAAGCCATCATCTATATCAAGAGAAGAATATGAAGCGTAAGTGGATCATGAAGACGGAGCTAAGCGAGGCTCTCCCATAATGGTGTATGGGGGAGTATTTGGAGAAGTCTTCATCAAGCATGTGCTAGCAAGCGCAATCATCAAAGGTGTTCCAACTTGAAGAGATCAAGATCGTCATCATCTAGCTCAAGTGGAATGCGCAAGGCAAAGGTATGATCTTGATAGGGTTTCTATTTTACCGGTCTCATGTGTTAGTGGAGACCGGGTTATAGGATAGACGGCGTACTATCAAGAGGGGCTCTCAAGTGAGTAACTTGATCGCATCTTTGTGGAGAGCTCAAACCTTTGCATATTTGGCATTCATCTTTCTTGGTTCTTATTTGGCTTTTATCCATGTGAGGATTTAGAGCTTGTGTTCATCTCCATACCAAGCTCCAATTCATCAAAAACGGATTTCATTTAATATCTTATTGCGTTTTTGATGTTCGAGGTTTTACCGGTTTGTCTTTTCGAAGAAAGGTAAAACTCTCCACTTGTGGTTTACTCCTCACATGATGGACTATGATGTGTATATGCTAATCTTTAGAGCTTGTGAGTATCTTCGAAACAAGCCCAAGATCATAGAAAACGGAGTCCGGATGAAAAACATATTGCGGTTTTGGTTTGGAGGTTTTATCGGTTGTTCTTTTATCGAGAGGTCTAACCTTTCCCCATTTGGTTTTATCCTCCATTGTTGGACTATGATGTTTCTCTGCATGATCTTGTAAAGCTCTTCGTTACGATTCCAACGAGCCCAAGAACATCAAAAACGGAGTCCGGATGATCAAGATATGATCGTTTTCGTGTCGGGTTCTAAGTGGCCAGCCCCCAGGCCAGCCTAGGCCGGTTCCAGGGCCGGCGGCTCTGGTGGGTGGCCGGCCCCCAGGCCAGCCTAGGCTAGCTCCAGGGCCGGGCTCACAGTTTCTGGACATAACGGTTGTTTTGTGGGACCTATTTAAGGGGCCTTCTTCCCCAACGGTTCCCCAACCTTTTTAGCAAGTTTTGACCTCCATTGTTGACCTTCTTGAGCTTGCCTTACTCTCTATTCCTCCATGATTCTTGCCTCAAATTAGAGGGAAAGAGAGAGGAGATCTAGATCCACATTTCCACCAATCCATCTCCTCTAAGTGAGGGGAACCCTTTGGTTCTAGATCTTGGAGTTCCGTTTGTTGAGTTCTTCATTGTTCTTACTCTCTTCTCCCCCCACTAGCATTAGTTGCTTTTGGTGGGATTTGAGAGTGAAGGATTTGAGCACTTGTGCTCTTGCCATTGCTTTGTGCATCGGTTTGTGCTCTCCACGAGGATTCGTGGAAGTTGAAAGTTTGCGAACTTGTTACTCTTGGTCTTTGGACCCTAGACGCCCGTGTGGTGGTTGAGACCCTTGTGTGGTCACTTGTAGCTGTTCGGGAGCCCCCAATCCCGTTGTGGGTTGTGCCCCGGATAGTTGTTGAAAGGCTCCGGATTTCCGCCCCGAAGGATTCCGATAGTGGAAGGTGAACCAAACCTTTGTGGTGCGGTTCATCGGAGAAGAAGGTGAAACCTTTGTGGTTGTTGAACCATTGTGTTGGTTCACACCTCTCCAACGAGACGTACTCCCTTAACAAGGAGGAACTCGGAAATACATTCTCGTCTCCGCGTGTCTCGGTTATTTCTATACCCGAGCTTTTTACTTATGCACTTTACATTATGATAGCCTTCGTGCTTGAAGTATTCTATATTGCTATCACCTTGTTGCTTGTCTTGCTTAGCATAAGTTGTTGGTGCACTTAGGTGAGCCTAGTTTATTTAGGTTGTTGGCTTGTTAATTTAAACACCTAGTTTTATTCCGCAATTATCAAGCCTAAACCGGAAAAGTTTTAATCGTCTATTCACCCCCTCTCTAGGCGACATCCTTGTCCTTTCAGAGTTTCGTTTGTTTAAGTTAAGATTCGGGATGATTACTACTTCTATAGACCCGAGGTTCGAACACAACAATATAGACCCTTTTCCCTTCTCAATGTTAGTTTCCATCTTTTTTACAACGTTGACACGGAGATTGCGGATAAGTGATTAGACATACGTCATAGTCATTCATGTCAGGCCGATACATCCTATAGGGGGTTGTTGTTCTGCACGCGACCATCCATGAGTTTCGTAGAAACAAGATGGATGGGATTCTCATAAAAAATGGTTTTGAAAAGGTATATGATAAAGTGAAATGGTCCTTTTTCTTCAACTGACGTATGAAAGAATCTGCACCGAAGTGGTGTTAATGGATTGCACAGTTTGTTCCGGGGGGGGGGGGGGGGGGGGGTGTGTGTGGGGGGGGGGAGGTTATTGGTGATATTGGCCACTATTTTCAGACGTATGATTTTCAATATAGTCGCGCATATGTTGTCTTATTGCACGTGCAATGGAGGATGGTCAAGTAGGTGGTCTCGTTAACACTTAGTTGAGGGAGGTGTTTCTATTGATTTTTGTCTATTATATAATAATATAATAATTACGTGTGCTTAAATCTTATGAAGTGAACTCCACCAGTTCCATCTGTATCATATGGTTTTCTACTTTCATTTGATTTATTCACTTTATCATTAGTTTAAGTATAGCTAGATGCATTATAGATGATAGTAGATGCATTATAGATTATGCTTCAAGGTAGACACCCTAGGTTTTTAATGCCTTAGGGATTGAAGCTATTGCAACTGGATGTGCCATGTACCTGGCAAATGAGCATGTCATTGACACATCAAAACTAGCCGCAAGTCCGAAAGAAGGGTCGACAAAGAATCTTGTTGTAAATGCAGTCATCTTTAGGACTCTTTCCTTGAGTTTTCTTTGTAAATTTTCGTGTAATTATCATGTCTCTGAGCTACCATATTGGCTGACTGTCTACTTCTGTTTTTTATTTGCCAAAGAAAGAGAAATTGTAAGCCTAAAATACAGGATATTGTTCATTAAATTAGATCGATTATGTACTCTTCTAAGAATATTAATTAAATTAGAGTGAGTAAGCTCCTCTACACTCCACGTTTGGACATGGCAGACATACAAATTAAGGGAAATATTGTGGTTCCATTAGAAAAGTGAAGTGCAGACCCAATCACAACTTAACTCAGCAACAAAATAAAGTGTATATATTTGTGATGGTAAAGAAAGACGGCACAGCGGAGCGTGCAAGATCCTTCTAGTACTTATAAAGCATATGTGATATAGATGAAATCAGATTAGAGTGTCAATGGCAGATAGAATCAGCACATCTAGGGGATAAAACGGGTTTGTCCATGGCATCTATGGGACAAACCAGATCGGCGTGTCCATGGTAGATAAAATCAACACACCGAGGGTAGTATCTAGGGGATAAAACAGGTTTGTCCATGGCATCTATGGGACAAACCAGATTAGAGTCATATGATGAAGAGGGCATGTTGAGATTGAAGGTCGTGTTCCGCCGCTCTGCCTTGATCGTCACACCAGTGTGTGTGTGTGTGGTGGGTGGGGGGGGGGGGGGGGGGCATATTTCTGTTTATCTACCACCGGTTAAAAATCCATGTGCCTTGAGCGACTTCTAGTACTCCCATAATGTAGGTAGACATGATCCGGAGTGTCGTCGACGCCGGAACAGCCGGTGGAGGCATCGTGTCTACTGGTGCTGGGTACACACGTTGGTCTTCCGCCGGGACAGACATTAGCAGCATCATTCCTATGGCTAGTGGCGGAGCTTGACAGAGATTGCAGGGGGTGCAGAAGGCAAAATATAAATGTTTGGGGGTCGGTGAAATACTATTTTTCTCATTTAAGCCAAAAAATTCTCCAGGATTTTCTATAAACATGGGGGAGGGGAGGGGGGCGGTGCGCCCCCTCAACTACACTAAGCTAGTAAGCTCCGCCTCTGCCTATGGCACAGTCACCTTCCCGCGGGAGGTGGTGTGGAGGGCTCCTTCAACCCAGATTGGGGTGGCGAGCAGGGCGGGAAGCAACCTACAACTTGTCAAAAACGTGCTCACGGGACGGGATGCGGAGGGCTCCTCCAACACCTCCGTGTTGCCGCCGAGCCAGCCCCACAAGAAAGGGAAAATGGAGAGAATTCATAGAATCTTTTCCTCATATTGTCAAATACAAGAAAGGGAGAAGGATAATGTTGTTATTGATGCCTTGTCTAGACATCATATTTTGCTTTCCCAACTAGATGTTAAAATTCTTGGGTTGGAGATCGTCAAAGAACTTTATGCCAAAGATTTATATTTCTCTGAACCATATGCAAAGTGCATCAGGTGAAAGGTTTGGGAAAAGTTTTACTTGCATGATGGATTTTGTTCCGAGCTAAAAAATTGTGCATCCTAGAATGTTCCGTACGCCTATTGCTTTTGCAGAAGGCTCATGCTGGAGGTCTCATGGGATATTTTGGAGCAAAGAAAACGTGAACGTGTGCTGGTCAACCACTTCTTTTGGCCCGAGATGAGGCGTGACTTGGAGCGCTACGTTGTGAAATCTACCATAAAGCTAAGTGTCGTTTGAACCCTCATGGACTTTACACTCCTTTTTCTATTCCAGGTGCCCCATGGTAAGATATATCCATTGACTTTGTTCTTGGACTACCACGTACTAAGAGAGGGAGTGACTCAGTGTTTGTGGTAGTCGGTAGATTTAGCAAGATGATACATTTTATCCCATGTCACAAGAGCGACGATGCTTCACATATTGCTGATTTATTTTTCAAGGAAGTTGTTCGCCTCCATGGAGTACCACGCATTATTGTTTCATATCGTGATGCCAAGTTCTTGTTTTTTTGGAAGACCTTGTGGGGAAAACTTGGAACAAAGCTTTTATTCTCAACTACATGTCACCCACAAACTGATGGACAAATTAAAGTTGTTAATCGCACATTATTCATGATGCTCCGAGCAGTCCTCCACGGCAGATCATTGATAAGTTTAGACATGGCACTGTGTAACACATAGATGGTTTGATAAAGAGGACACACATATCGTACTCAATCGTACGTCAATATTGCAGAATAGGTTCAATTAACTGATAGCAACATTTTTACCACCATTTTCCCGGTACTTCCAACCACAACTAACACCATCTAACGTTCATAAAAATCGAGGAAATTTGTAAGATAAACAAGACGTACACCTTCAGGGACGTTGCGGTTTAGGAGATCTGGTGGAGTGGTGCAGGCGAGACTTTGTCATCCACTCATCCGTCATTGTTATGTTCGCCTAGTTCATGTAATGGCCCCACTCGTGTGACTTTTTAAAAATATTATTAAATATCTGAATTCAGTTTGCACACAGAAATAAAACATACAAATTGGGGGGAATTAAGAGCGTGCTCATGTGAACTCAAAATTTGTATGAACAATGTTGTAGAAGGGGCATATACGGTGGTGAATGTTAAGGTTGTTAATTACATGCATGAAAGAGAAAGATGACGAGCTGGTTAGAAGGGTGGTTGTACTCCCATCCCACCAGAGTTCAAAACTCAGATTTGACATTAGTGTTTCTCATTTAGGCAAAATATTCTTCAGTGAGAAGCGACGTTCCCGTCAACAGTGAGTTGCCTGTGGTGATTTCGTCAATCTCAAGACCCGAGGCTCAGTATTTCGGAGATGCTCATAGGAGTAGGGTGAGCGTGTGTGCGTTTATAGGGGTGAGTGTGTGCACGTGTATTAAGCGTATGTGTTTGTACCGTGTTTCGCCAAAAAAAAGATGACGAGGGTATCAATTTTCCCAAAGGCCTCCTTTGATTGATTATGAAGGAAAAGTGTAGGATTCGTTTTCCTATAGGAATTTATACTGTAGCAGCGTTTGATTCAAATAAATAGAGCAAATGAAAGTTGAAGGAATTTTTCCTTTGCATGCAGTTTCTTACGTCAAACACAGGAAATAAACAATTCAGTTGGACCTCTTTTTTCCATTCCTTTGCAAGGAATGAGGCAGCGAAGGGAAACTTTCCTATGGTCTCAGGTTTGCACTTGCATTCCTATCTAATTCCTATCCCTATTCCTGCATTTAGAAATCCTACGAATCAAAGAAGGTCTTAGTGTTTTAACTTTTATTTCTTAATTCTCAAGTCCACGAGCATAATTGTTATGTGTGTGGTGGTTGGAAAAGGCAGTGCCAACAACAAAATATTAGAAATGTTGATTCTGTTTCGGAAAAAGAAAAGTCATGTTGATTGCGGGTCACTGAAAAAATAGTGCCAGCAACAGGATATTAGAAAACAGAGGACGTGGTAGACATTCTGGATGGCAGAACAGAGTTGCAACAAGTTGCACAAATGCTTTGTTAGTATTTTGCTCGTACCATTTGTCAACGCGTCAATTGCTACATGGAATTAGGATTTTAATTGCAGTCCCCAGAGATGATTTGGCTGCACGATTATTAGGTGGAGTGTGCAATGAACTTGCAGTTGCAGCTAGTACATGGCACCAAGTTTACTCACTTCCGCTTTTAGGTGGAGCAGTTAAACATTGGTTACCTGTTGAGTTGTAACAGACCGAGCACAGGATCAGGTCATCAAGATCCTGGAACGATCACACCAAAATAAATTACCCATGGGCTGCCTTTTAAAAATGTACTCAAGGCTCGAAATAAACCCTGTTCTCTCTAAGAAACACCGAAAATCGAGGATGTTTCAAGCCAAACTCATGCCGTGGGTTTTTATGATATTTCAGCTCCAGGATTCAGTTGCAGGTTCAGCCGTGCTAATCTCATTTGGCTTCACCGTTAGTGCGTTTATCGCAGTGCATTTCATCTATCTACTGAAGTATCAAAACACAGAAATGAGTAAGGAATACCGATGTCCCACTACAGATCTTTGGATGATCTGCTGCGACAACTGAGCTAGTATGAAAATATCTAGGCATCCATATTATTATTCCTCGCTAACAGAAACAGACAGCAACGTAACATCAACTCTACTCTCTACACACAAGATGTACATGCACGGAGCTCTAGGGGGGCGGGGGAGTGCACCGGGACCGATGCAAATACGGCACGGCACTCCTCTGCCGAAAGAATCAAGAACTCGATCGATCCACGCGAACGAAGAACCCAAATAATGGAATGGATCAGAGCTTGAAGCTGAACTTGCAGTTGCTGGCCTTGATCTTGATCTGGCTGCCGGCGACGGCGTTGAGGAGGCTGTCGACGACGAGGTCGCAGCGCACCCTGGAGGTGACCGTCCACAGCTTGAGGCTCCCCAGATCCACCCGCACGGGCACGTCGGCGCGGAACAGGAGCGGCACGGCGCCCGTCTGCTGCGCGTCCCTGAGCGCCGCCACCACCGCGCTGCCCAGCTGCGCCTGCCCCGCCATGACCACGCCCAGCACCGTGGTGTTGCGGTGGCCCTGGTAGAACGCCGGGAGCGTGCCCTGGGCGAGCCGGTGTGTCTCGAACCACACGCTGAGGCTGGACCCGCGCTCGTAGAAGATGCCGATGCGGCGGTTCGGGTTCGCCGCCGTCACCGTCACGTCGAACCGCGCGCTGGCCGTCAGGGACGGGTCCACCTGGAACTGGGACACCGAGAGGCGGTCCACCGAGTAGCGCGGCGCCTTGGGCTGGAACGCCAGGTAGAGCGCGCCCAGCGTGGCCGCGGCGAGGACGGCGAGCACGACGACGGTGATGACGGCGCAGCAGAGGAAGCGGCAGCAGCAGCCGCGGCGCCGCTTCGGCGGGGGCAGTGGCAGCGGCGCGGCCACGCGGCGCGGAGGTGGTGGCAGCTGCTGGTGCGGGGGCGGCGGCCTGCTGAGTTGCGCGGCCGGGGCGGTGCCCTTGTCGGACCGGAACGAGGTCCCTGGCGGCACGAGCGGCGCCGAGGGCCTCGGCTGGCCCGCCTCCAGGTCCACCGGGTGGATGCGCTGCCTCTGGTGGTCCGCCATGGTTGGACGACTAGCTAGCTAGGTAGCTAGCCAAGAAGAAATGCTGCGTCTTTGCACGGCACACGCAACGCGGCAGCGGCAGAGATTCGGTTCACTTGCCGGGATTGCAGTTGAAGCCTTGCGAATCTCTCTCCCCCTCTACGCCTTGTCGTGGCAGGAACGACCTGTGCTGCTCTGCTATATACTAGTGGAGACGACGGCGAGGGAGAGCGGGGGAGGTGGAAAGGTGGTTGACTTGGAGGCGAAGCGAGAGCGATGTGTGTCTGTGCGTGTCGGCGTGGGCTGCGCGTGGCGTGGGGAAGAGAAGAGAGGCGGGAGCGCGAAGTCTCCACCTGCCCCCAACGGCACACGGCCACTCCGCGTCGCCTGCCGGTGCTGCGGCTTTCCGCTTGCTTTCGCGCAGGTTCGGTGAGCGGCGCCGCGCGGCAGAGCGTGGGCACGTCTGTGGCCTGTTGTTGGTGCGATGGCGCGGGGAAGATGGCGAAAGCGGTGAGGGGATCCTCGTTCTTTATGCTTTGCTGCTTCTTGTGGAGTGGGGAGTTGTCGGACGCTCGATCGATGCACATGGCGCGCACGATGAACTCGCGGAAACGGGCCGTCGTCACGAGGGAATTCATGTCGGGAACGCGTTGCCTTAAGATTCGGACGCGCCTCTGCCCCGCTCCGCGGATAATAGCGACTCAGCTGCTAGCCTGCTACCACGGACACGGTATCATCGTGCGCATTGCTCCTCGAATCCAAGCTTAGTTTATTTATGAACTCGGATACCGGGAAGTCGTTTTTGACACCCGAGTTCCAGTGCTCTATCTATTTACAAAAAAATCAAAAACATATTTATAAGTTTTTAAAAAATCTGAAAAAGAATTGTCAATGATGTATCCTACAAACGCGTAAAATCTCAGTTTAAAATACTTTATATTCCAACCTACACAGAAATGACAAAAATTTGTATATGTTAGAGATTTGCAAGTGTTTACATTGAGATCACACATTTGTTCTTTTTGTGTAGGCCAGAATATGAAGTATTGCAAATCAAGATTTTACACATTTGTGGGATAAAACATTGACAACACTTAGAATTTTTTCTTCAGATTTTTAAACTTATAAATATGATCTTTTTTAAATAGAGAGAGCCCGGGAGACAGAATTCTCTACTCAAAACACCACACTGTACTAACATATATGATCTGTCAGTGTTTCTTCCAAGTACAGCTGCAGCAATGTTCTTTGAATTTGGCTTTTGATGCAAGCACGTCTTCATAGCATGACGTGGGGCTTGCGTTGCCCATTCGCCCAACTCATCGCTCTAACAAAAGACGCATCGCTCGTCTAAACGGTGGTTGGGTGACTGATACGCCCCGCCGGATAGTCAGACGCGTGTAGCCCAAGCTCTAGATTATTTAGCGCAGTTCCATTTTAACTGTGCCATCGGCGCCCCGGGGTCTAGTTTGATAGAGTGCGCGAAAGCTGATCAAGCGTACATCTGACGACTGAAACTGGCGTCGTTTTTCTTCTTCTTTCTTTGAGAGAATGGACATCATCATTTCACTTTCTTTACTTCTCTGACTAGTTAAGCTAGATATTCCTCCACCTTGATGCGTGCTGAGATGGTTGATCGATGCCGGTGACAAATGCGACCAACTATGACAGAGACAGTGCTGAAATAAAGAGGCCGAGAAATTAAGGGGATGTAAAGCGTAGTGCGACAACGATGTTATTTAGGGATACTCCTTGCTTTGAACAGAAAGTTTGCCAACTTAAACTTAGAAATTATTTTTCGAGGGACCAGAAGAATCGTTGTATTTTTATTTACTACTGTACATAAGAGGAAACATATGCCGACCTCAGAGCACAACTTGTCGATCCTGTGACGAGAGCCGATCCTTGGTGCCCGCACGACCATTGTGTTTGTGTGTCACTCGAGTTTCCGCTTAAGCACCGTTCTCACATGCGCTTACTGTATTTTGTCGATGTGTAGGTCCATATTAGCTGAGTTGTGTTACCATGGATAATATATCAAATGTCATATATGTACAACACCACATTCTGCCACATAGGGTACACATACATGTTGTACTACTCGGTACAACGTATCAATCATGTGTGATCAAATAAAATACGCAACGACATCGTCATTTACTCTTCGGACCAAGTGATGTCCTCCATACCAACATTCTGATCTAGACCAAGGGCGTTCCACACTGCTGGTGAGGCGTCAACGATGTTGTTGTCGCAAGGCGGCTCGTAGTTATGCTCACCGTCGCAACCATACACAGAGTCACACTCGTCCACCACCTTAGCGTACACGGACTTTCCATTGGCAGTGATCTTGATTTTGTGGCCACAACGAGCCATCTTCTCGAACCAACCAGTTGAGAGGGCTACAACCATTTCCTTGTCACTGTGGTAGGCCTTATCGCACTCCGATGGGCCACCGCCGTCTTTGCCCTTCTCGAAGCTGTTGAGTGTAAGGACGGCCTTCGTGGCCGCTGTGACCGGTGGCGAGCAGTGGTATTGTGGGTACCTTTTGCCATCCTCACAACAGTCTGGGTCATTGCTCTTTTCGCATTTGCCAGCCTTTCCGGGAAGATAGCCACTGGCATGACAGACGCCGAGGCTAGGGCGAAGAGACGATGCCACATGGGAAGCCGAGAGGGCAACAGGAAGAAGAGTGCCATGGTGGCCGCGGTTGAAAAAGTAGCCATCTTTGCTTGCCTCAAGACTCTCCTTCTCACTCTTTGCTTTGTTTTGGCTTGTTTGTTGGTGCTCACCGTGTATGGGCTTTTGTAGGATAGTTGTGTTGCCAATTGCCACTAGGTGTGGACATGGATTTGGTGTATGCCACGGCAATCCGTTGCCATGTTCAGATGAGACTGCACGGACTTGGTTTGACGTGCCGTTACAGACGGTTTATTATCGTTGAATAATGTGCTCCTACATGGGCCAAGACATGATGACATTCGAAGCAGTAGTAGCTCCCTTCGTTTACATTGTAGCCTGTTAGCCTGCATGGGCCAACAATATTGGGCCAATACTCTCTCCCGTCTCTTGTTTTCCAATTTCCAGAAGGCGACGCCGACACCACACCACACGGCCGCCCACATCCCTGCTCGGTGACTCCTCGGCCGCCGGCCAGGGAGGCCGGAGACCTAAGTCGCAGGCTACCGGCGGCCCGGCGCGGCTTCGCCGTCCTACTTAAGCCCCTACGGCATCATCGGCGCTTCCCCGCTGGGCGCCGATCCTAGCGGTGAGTACGCAGCACAGATTTGCTAATGTGGCACGAGTTCGATTGCTATCCCTGTGTGCCCAAACGACAGTACAATTTACGGTCTACCTTAATGATGCAGCAGTTTCCTGCACCGATTTAGTTCAATTTTTGCAGTATCAGTCCGCTTCAGTACTGTTGCTAAGCACATTGCTAATCTGTTTTAAGGACATTGGAGGTGGTAGTTGTTTCTTTACTAGGCTACAGATTCTGGCCACATATTTGGCATTGCGTCATATAGAGAGCTATAAGAAAACTATTTCAGCATTTCCTATGCCATTGGATTCTTCTAGGCATAGCCACACCACTGGTTTAACTTTACATGTAACGTGGTGTCCATTTTCTTGGTTCCTCAACCCAAATGTTTGTTCTTTTGCAAGAAATTTTGCGTGTACTTGTCTAGAGGTCGTGTTCTGTTGCCATCACACATTTTTGCCAGTATCCGTGGGGGATGAAAGTCACGTTCTTCGCTAATGTGGATCCCAATGCTACTCACTACTAGCTTTTGAAGTCACATTCTTCTCTAATGTGGATCCCAATGGTACTCACTACTAGCTTTTGATATTAGCGTTACGTATTTCAAATAGAATAATAGTTGACAAATGACAAGTAGTTTATTTTACTTATCAAGACCGAACTCCTTTTTTGCTAACTTTGTGCTGTTTCACTGGCAAAAACATGCAGTGGTGTCTAAAAGTTCTTTAATTTCCATGATCTATGTCCATTTTGGAGTGCTGGATTGTTGCCAGATATCTTGCTTTTGATAAATTATATTTGGTCTCACTACTAATGCCATTATCAGATAGAGGCGTTGAAAGTTAGCGTTGTCCATTCATGGCTTAAGAGTCTCCTAGATGGCTAGATAACAGTAAGGAAGGATCCGACAGTTTAATCTTCGTTTGAAGGTTTTTTTTTAGTAAATGGGTTCTTCTTCGACAGATGCATTGTTTTATCTAAATATCAATATTTGAGCAGTGGATTATCAGATTTCTCAACAGATGCAGATGAATAGCATGGGCCGCTGTTTGAACCATGGATAAAAAGTCTCCTCGAAACCGGAGTATACTGAACTCTTCGTATTTTGCTTTGCCTATTTGGCTTTCTAGTAAAATCCAGACTTTGGAGACTTTTGTTCTATAAAAGACTTAATTTTGGGGTATTATGGCGCTTCTTTAATACTCCCTCCGTTTTTAATATAAGATGTTTTAGCTTTTGTCCACATTCACATGCACACAAATGTATGTAGACACATTTTACTTTATATGTTCACTCATTTTAGTATGCATGGAGACAACATATGTAACATCTAAAACATCTTATATTAAAAAACGGAGGGAGTATGAGATAGAAGATACAGATTCTGAATTAATCTTCATAGTATTCCAGATAATAAAAATAAAACTTCGCGTATCTTCCACTACCTGACTTAATTATGACTGGAGTTTGAAGATTTTGTTTCTGAAACCAGATTTTTAGTATTATGACATAGTTGGTTGTTTTCCATGCCAACTCACTGCGATGTTCAGATTAAGTAGATGCGCTTGCTGTGCTCACAGGATTTCAAATGAGCTGTGACTTCTGATGCATGCCAAATATTTGTCTCGTTGATGGACCTGCTGGGTGTGCCAATAACAATTAATGTCAATCTATTAGACTGCGAGTATACTAACTGGTATTATGGTACTGGTACAAAAAGTAGCATTCAAATGTCTCTTCTGTTTCAGTTTCAGTTTCAGCTAGCAATTGTTGTATACAAGTAGATACTATAGGCGGTTGGCCACTTCGGGTCTTGTTAGACGAAGAACAAATTTGGACAGGTGTCCAAGGATGTACCTCAAGCTACTTCTGCAGTATCTTGTGTTGGTAAAAAGTTTGTGTAATACCGAAAATTTGACCTGGTGTTGTGTGATTCTGTTTGAATTTTTTGTTTCAAATAGCTGAACTGTTCAAATACTTTGAAAATTAAATGTGCTTTCACTGCACAAGATCACAATGTCTTTACCGACTTGGTAACATACAAAATACTCAACTTGAGAAACATACAAAATACATGTTCATTATTTTAAGGAGTAATTTAATGGTAATATAGTAGCACCTATTGTTTTGGGAAACATAACAAGTACATATTTTTGCCTGAAATAGGTGCAGTATTTTATGGTGTAATTTAATGGGAATACAGTAGCACCACGCACATACTGGTACATTATGTTATGGTGTAATTCAATGGAAATACAGTAGCACAAAGATTTTGGAAATTACAAGTACATAATTTTGCTTGAAATAGCAAATACTGCTAAGAGTAGCAGCACACACACGCACGACACACAAGTAAGGGGCAGCTGCTCCATCATAGAGAGTAACATCACACATACTATTTGCTTTATAATAAGCGAGGAGCACACAGTTCCTTTGTGTAAACCTCCAAGTTTAGAGCACGACATGGCATGGTGCAGCTCACACATCAGACCAAGTGATCTTGTATTCTCCGATTTGCTGGTTGAGCCCCAGCGCCTTCCACACCGCCGGTGACCCGTCCACGATGTTGTTCGCACATGGTGGCTCGAAGTTGTGTTCCTTGTCACAGCCATGCATCGAGTCGCATTCGTCCACAACCTTGGCCAACACGGACCGCCTATTCCCGCTGATGCGGATCATCTTGTTGCACCGGCGTGTGCCGTCGAGGCGCAACCACCCAGTAGACAGCGCCACCACCCGCTCGCTGTCCTTGTGGAAGTGGTTGTCACAGTAGGATGGCCCACCACCATCTCCCCCGCTGGCAAAGCTGTTCAGTGTCAAGGTTGCCGTTGTCTTGGAGGACACTGGGGGTGAGCACCTGAACTGCGGGTAGTGGTGACCGGGAATACAGCATTGGGAGCCGTTCTCCTTGTTGCACTTGCCAGCCTTGCCGTAGAGAAAGCCGCTGATATGGCAGTGGCCACCAATGCGCTTGTGCCTGTGCTTGTTGACTGTGGACGCAGCAACGCCATGGATATGAAGAGAGATTACCTGCAAGAGAGCAAGCACGGCTAGTAGTTTCGTGTTACCCATGCTTAGTTGGCTATTCGTCACCTTAGGCTTGTGCGCCCTTTGATTGAACTGTTGCTGGATTCTTAAGTGGTATGTTTTGGGTACTTTTTATAGAGCTCAGAAATCAGAAATTTCCATGCAATTTCATGGGTGACAAGTTCTTGCCGAGTGGCTGCACATATTTGGCATGGCATGCGGCATCATATAGAAGTCTGGGCAAAACAATTCAGCAATTCCTAAGCCACTGCTTGTGTTTGTCACTGAACTATACCACTGGTTTAACTGGGCACGTAACATACTGTCCCTTTTCATGGTTTGTCAATTCCAAGGTTCGTTTCTGAGCAAGAAAATTGATGTGTAATTGTTCCATCGTGATCACATTTTCCCCCGTGATTGTTGAAAATTGAAATAATGCGAATGACAATATTAATCACTGCTAACTTCAGTATTACGAGTAACTCATTTTACTATACCGCCAGTGCCACATACATAGAAGCTGGAGTAGGCAAAGGAGCATCACGGCCATTGATCTTTAAAAATTCTTTAATTGTTGCTGTTTATGACCATTTTTGTGTGTGTGCGTATCGTCTCGAAATGTCTTTGAGACATCCCGTGTAGAGTCACTAATTCTATTAGTATAAGATAAATGCATTGGAAGTTTGGTGAACGTACTTGAAATCAGGGAAACACATTATCTGTGTAATCTGTCATTTCTGAGGACGTACTAGAAATAGCTCAAAGTTATAGATTGCAAATTATTATATATAAAGCGACATCATATTTACAGCGAAAATGTATCTTCTTGCTATAACTATGTACATGCTATATATACTCTGTAGTCTGTACTGACAGCTCCTGTTTACTCCTGTGACCAGGTGATATCCTCCATACCGACGTTTTGGTCGAGCCCCAGGGCGTTCCACACTGCTGGCGAGGCGTCGACGATGTTGTTGGCGCATGGCGGCTCGTAGTTGTGCTCGTCATCACATCCGTACACGGAGTCGCACTCGTCCACAACCTTAGCATAGACGGACTTGCCGTTGGCGGTGATCTTGATGCGGTGGCCGCAGCGGCCCATGTTCTCGAACCAGCCAGTAGAGAGCGCGACAACAAGCTCCTTGTCACTGTGGTAGGAGTTGTCACACTCTGATGGACCACCACCATCCTTGCCCTTTTCGAAGCTGTTGAGCGTCAGGACGGCCTTGGTGGTCGCGGTGACCGGCGGCGAGCAGTGGTACTGCGGGTACCTCTTACCGTCCTCGCAGCAGTCCGGATCATTGCTCTTCTCGCAGTTGCCGGACTTGCCCGGGAGATAGCCACTGGCACGGCAGACGCCGAGACTGGGGCGAAGGGAGGAGGCAATGCGGGACGTGGAGAGCGCGACCAGGAGGAATACCGCCATGGTGGCTACAGCTCTGAGGGTGGCCATCTTAGGTATCCTAGGTCCTATTGTGTCCCTCTCTTGTGCTTAGTTTCTGATGTGGCTGGCTTTGTTGCTTGCCTGCTTTGGGGATTGCTGTGCATGCATCCGCTTATATAGTGTCCTTGCTGCCAGGTCTGAACAAGGTTAGATTGTTTCCTACGGCAATTTGTTGACATGTTCAGATTAAGTACATGGGCTTGGTAGGTTGACGTACCGTCTCAAATGGGCTTCCAAGTGGTCAATTTTCTTTCAGTTTAACATTGTCGAGCTATATTGGAGTGCAACGACGTGTACGCAGATCAGCTGGTACATACATGTGCATATGTTTATCTCTGGTTATTCAGTTAGCACTGGGGATTGGTTCAGTTATGAGTCTGCTTATGTTAGTAAGAACTAGCTGAATGCCCGTGCGTTGCCACGGGTTGTTAATTTTTTTTTTGCAAATCTAACATATAAAGTCAGCCTAAATGCATCTTGCTTAATCGAAGAGGCGTGGACAACAGTGACCTGATAGTCGTTGCTCTAATATTCATAAAAAATGGAAAGAAAAACAATCAAGTAGCATAAGCCGATGCGTACAAATATGTAGGGTAACATCTCAAATATTCATTATTCTCAAATATTTTAATTATTTATATTTCGTAGCAATAACAACCCTAATTTCTGATGAAACACATCTTTCTTGCCTCGGAATCCTGTAACAAAGTGGCTTACCCAAGTCAGCACATCATTAATTCACCAAAAATATAAAATAGGTAACTCTACATGCCAATCAGAAGGGTGAAAGAGCAGAAACATGATATAAGGTGATATTCCTTTATAGATTATAAAGGTCATAATGTACTGCCGATATCATCGTTTTCGCTAGTAACCTTCATAACTTGGAGGCGGCAACTGAATCTTTCATTTCTTTCACTATCTGATTACAAATAATAACACCCGTTGAAAAGATAAAAAAATTAATTACCTTCTAACTGGTAAGATATAGTATAGTACTCGACTCGATAACTCACAATCTAGAACTGTAAGGTCCGAAAAGAAGGAAGCACTCTCAGGTTTGTCTACAAATTACAAAAATGTGCAGCACTCCAATGTACCTAAGAGGGGAGCTTGTCATATACCTTCCTGGATTATTAAGATGTCACTTGTTTCTCTCCAATGTAGTTTCACTAAACACCATAAGCAAATACACTGTAGATAAGGGAGTCAATCCTGCAAGGCATGAGATGTATTCTGTATTCCTTGTCCCCTGGTGTCACAGGAGATTTTCATGAACTAAGAGGATAGAAGAACATCCACGGAAGTATTTGGAGACAGAACAAATTCGGAACTTACATACATAACTACAATGGTATCCAAAATCCATTGTTGGAATTGACATAGAATTACATACTTATATTGTTCAGTACATATGTCTCAGCTAAGTTGTTAAGCTAGCTCTGGATAATAGTACAATAGTGTAGTGCCATGATCTTAAAGAACGAAGAAGAGGCCAGGCCGCCTAATTAACTGAATTAGAAAGTGTAACTCACCAATCTTATCTCTATACATCAATATTCAGTAGAAGGCCGGCGCATGCAGTGCATTCTTCTCCTCTAATTGGCACATCTCCAGGTCAGGTTCAGGTTCAGGCCTCCCATATGCAGTCTCCAGTCCAATCCAGGGAACACATGCCATTGAACTCCGGCAGGGGCAGCCGCCTGCATATTAGAGAGAGAAAATTGTGCATCTCGTCGATCCGCCGCCGTCAACGGCACCGCTAGCTCCCATGTCCAGTCCTCCACCATCGTCTCGTCTCCCGCGTGAGTCCAGCCAACCACGGCTTCTCCCACACTCCGGCGAGCCAGCTAGCCCGCCAATCGAGGCGGCGACGACGGCCGCGTGGGGTGCAGCGCCAGCTACCCCTCCAATCGAGGCGTCGACGACCTTGAAGCTCCCGTCGCCATTTGTTCACCGGGAGCAGCGTGCGCAGCTGGAGAAGGCTGAGAAGACCAAGGCATAGCGGCGTCGGCGTGGCCGCCGCGTAGCGCAGGGTCGGCGACCTCTCCGCCGAGATCGCCGCTGCAACGCCCCTGCTGCTCACGCGAAAATAACTTTTCATTGCTGGGCTTTCCTGGACTGCGGGTTGAGTTTTGGATTTCATAGGGGGGTAAAGCGCCGCTGCAAAACAGCAAGTAGCCGCCGGCCGGTTCCATCGCTTCTTCCCTGCTCCACCTTCCTTCGCCATTGTTTCTCCCCGCTCTCTCCCCAGCCCACTTCCGCCTTTCCTCTCCATCCCTGCACCCCACCAGAAGAACTGCTCTTCCTCCCTTCCTCAACTTCCCATCCGTCCGGCCATCTGTCTCCCCGGCACTCATCTGAAGGATAGGGGGCGAATTGGGGAAGAACGACACCCCTCTGTCTCCTCTCCCCGGCGGCGGCGGATGCATCAGGAGGAAAGCAAACGGTGGATCCTTTCTCTTCTCGTCGCGGCAGTGCGCCACTGTCCGGCCGACGACGACGCGTCCCTGAACGCCCCCGCGGACGAAAGGCCGGCCGCCGGCGAAACATCGCCTATGTGCTCCTGAACTGTTTTGGTTCGTTGACTTCGCTTCGAACGAACAGGTAAGTGGGGTGCTTGTAGGAGAAAATTGCAGCAAACACCACGCTTTGGTGCATTTGTTGTAGAGAACACAGAATCAAACTAGTTGTTGCAGCAAACACCACCTTTTGGTTTAAACGTTGCATCTGGCCCAAATGGATGAATTAGTGGCTCTAATACGTATCTGACTAGTGGGCCTGCTGTTTTATACCGTATACCAAAAATTATACGACAAAATTTATACGTCAATTTTTTAAAATTACAAATTAAAATAATGGGCAGCATAACTATACAAAATATATATATTACATGTCAAAATGGGCAGCATAATGGTACCAAAATTATAAAGAGCATCAACTACTTCCATTATAACAGCATGTGCATCTTCTTCCGTGAGCTGCCAATCCATGTTGGCAGACTGAAAATCCATAAAGAACTCCAATCTACGAAATTAATTAACAAGTTACAAACTGCCACAGCTTCAATTTTTAACAAATAACGCATGCAGCAACAACTCTTCTCGAAATTAAATATCTCCTACAATCTGCATTATTTCTTTCATCACATTGCATAATCATGTAAGAATTTTTGATGGACAACAGCACATCACATAATTACGAAATTTACTGCACTTATACGTCGATCAGAACCCAAAAATTATGGGAGGAAGGGTGGGGGGCGGGAGGACGACCTAGGGTTCTTCAACCCAAGCTGAACCCTAGCAAACAATGTCTAATTGACACAAAAAAATCGTGAACTGGAGAGTAATTACCCGTTGAACGAGATGCCGTCGGATTCCTTCATCTCCGTCGCCGGCGCGCCGCCACCGCCGTCGACTCCTTCCTCTCGTCGGGTGGGTGTCGCGCTCTGAACATGGGCGGCGAAGTGAGCAGGCAAGGCTCCAAATCCACACCCTTCGCCGTCGGCAGTCCACCGCCGCCACCTCCGTCGCCGGCGCCGCCGCCGCCGGGTCTCATCTCCCGCTCGAGCTCCCGCCTGTTGAGGTCCCGTCCGCTGCTTTCTATTTTCTTCCTTTTTTCTTCGCGTTCGCTTTGTTCCTCTAGCTAGTCTCTGCGTTTAGTACGTATCCTATACGGTATAAAACAGCAGGCCCACTAGTCAGATACGTATTAGAGCCACTAATTCATCCATTTGGGCCAGATGCAACGTTTAAACCAAAAGGTGGTGTTTGCTGCAACAACTAGTTTGATTCTGTGTTCTCTGCAACAAATGCACCAAAGCGTGGTGTTTGCTGCAATTTTCTCTGCTTGTAGCGAAGGCATAAGGACTGCGGGTTGTTTTCTACAAAACGGAGGGACTAAAGTGAAAAAATGCCGCGACGTACCACGGTCGTTTCTCTACTATATAATACTCCCTCCGTCCCAAAATAAGTGTCTCAAAGTTGTACAAAAGTGAATGTATCTATATTTGTTTCATGTCTAGATACATCTACTTTTTGACAAATCTAAGACAGTTATTTTGGGACGGAGGGAGTATATCGTTAAAGGTGGTGATGATGGTAGGTCATAGTTGGGCCTCTTTTTCTTCCTGGGCCGAGACGGAACAATCTTTAACAATTGTGTTCCGAATCCATCACGTCCGAATCATATTAGATCGGGGAAAAACAGTTCGAATCCAGTTCATATTCTCTTCCCCCACAGAGTCGATCACGTATCTGAAATGAAACAAGTCCCGATCGATCTCCGCATCCTAGACCACACCGACGTGAAATACACGAAGGAAGCTGTTCGCTCAGATCATTAAAATCGCCGACATGTTGGCCCAGATCAACCGGCACCTCCTCGCTACGGAGCAGCCAAAGGACCTCGCCGGCAAGCGCCAGCACGGCAGCACCTGTCCAACACGCTGCTTCGCGCCGCCATCCCGTGACCCGTCTCCATGATCATTGCCGATGTGATTTTCTAAATCACTTGCAGCGGTTTGATGATTATCAGCATAGATATGTGCGTACATGTATGGACCAGGAGGTCTAGCTTTAAGAAGCACCAGCTGGTTCCCCGCAAAAAAAAAAGTACCAGCTGGTGTCTGGTGCACAATGACATTGAAGAGCAGGATGCCTTGAACAGCTTCAGTGCCTTGAACAGCTAAGACGCGCTGCCTAACGCAGAAAAAACCCTACGCCACCAGGATAGCCAAGTACACAGCTGCCGCCACGGCGAAAATCCCCGGCAGCGGGACCAGGCCAACAAGAAATTACTCTCTGGCATTGCCACCTACAACGTTGTACACCTCGGTGCGCATGTCCATGGTGACCTCGACGACTTCCTGGCAACGGCTGAACAATATCGTATATTGGTCGGCGCCAGCGATGTTCACGTTTTTCCCTGCCTTTGACCTGGACCCTGAAGACCTCGAGCTGGAAGAGGGCATCACACGCTGGCTGGTAAGCGAGCAGAACGCAGGGCCATTCTTCTTGGCCTACTCGGACTCGGTGATCTCGAAGTAGTCTAACAGTGTTGAAGATGACGACGAAGCCCTTGAGCATCGGATAGACGGCCTGAAGTTGAGAGCCCTCAGGGACGTAACCAAGGTTGAACCCAAACTCCTCGAACAAGATTATGGGCCGGGAGATTCTCTTATGAAAATTAGACTGTACCACACTTCTATGTAACAAAGTTTATGACAAAACATTAACAATCACCAAAAAATTTAGCAAGTTAAAAAAAATTCACCAAAACATATTTTATATATATCCCGTAGCAACGCACGGGCATTTAGCTACCTTAAACTTTTCTTAAGAAAAAGTATATAGTTGTGTCATTATTTTAGGGACTATGCACATAAAAACTTGCAGTTTTAGTAAAAGAAAATGCGTAACTGTAGTCTTGTAGTCTGTTGTGTTTTTAAGGAAAAGACAACATTCTGAATAAAGACCGGACAGTTTTCGCATTTTAGTACTCCCTGCGATCCATATTACTTGTTGTTAAATTGGATCTATCTAGAAATTCTTTAGTGGTAGATATATCCAATTCAGCGTCAATTATTATGGATCGGAGGGAGTATGTCATTGTACTTTTGACGTATCTAAGAGCATCCGGCTGGTTTATTTAACTTTTGGGGTGGCTATCCCGACAAGTGGGCATGGACTCCTGGTGTAGAGGCTTGGAAAAATCTCGTAGGAGTCTATCCACGGTACCCACGCATTAGAAAAACTTATGTTTCTACAGCAGCTCATGCCCTTCCTGGCATCAGTTGGCTCATTTCACAAAAGCGTACGTGCAATTAAATCTCCCTATTGCACACGAGAATGCCCCCATTCCGTGCGCTATCCCCCATCATTTACCCTTAGAAATTAAAACATGTGCGAGGCTTGGAACAAAATTTCGATGCTCAAATATTCGTATACGCTTACATTTTTAAAACCATGTGATATATCGCACACGATTAGAAAATAAAAAATCGTGTGCATAGAGCTCCACTATCACACATGTTTGGCTTGCAATAATCATGTGAAATCGAACTGTGTTTCTATATACAGATGTCTCTATACAGTACTAGTTGCCTATTTTTTGTGAACAGTAATTTCAAGACTGAGTGTTCCGTTCGTAAAATGTAATTACGGTCAAGTTACTATTGAGCGTTTATTTCTTTCCCGCCTCCTTTTCCCGCTGTTTCGTCGCCCGCTTCCCCGCCACCGTATAAACAAGTCCAAAGTCCCGACGAGATGCGATACTCCATGCGAAAAAGGAACCGGCGCGTCCCGAGCGTGCCTCCACCTCTGCCGCCATTTCCTCCTTTCCAGGCTCCTCGTGGAGTCGATCCAGTCACTGGCGGAGCCGCTAGGTGAAGTCTCGCGCGCCTGCACGTCCGTAGTTCCCTCCTCCCCCGGCTCTTCATCGTCCATTCCTAACGCGGACGCCGATCGACGATGACACTGGTTCTGGGTCGTCGTCGTCGGTTGATCTGCAATATTTTGAGGAGCTCGATCGGAGCCAGGAGAGGGAAGAGTACATATTGCTGTAGAAGTCCATGGCGATGTGGCGCCAAGAAGAATAAAGGCGCATCGCGTGGTGGAGGACTCCTTCGAGACTCTGCGCGAAGACCGTCTGCAAAGCTGGTTGCGCTTTAAGGTGGATCTCAAGGGTTCCGGTGCACTCCCACCGAAGTGGTACAAGACCGATGTTGACGAGGCCTCTCGGTCTGCCTAGTCACCGTCAACAACAATGCCAATGACAACGTGAATTATGACACCGACGACAAAATCTGTGACGAGGAGAATCTCTAGTGTATTTAGTTATTAGATATAATTTTGTGTATATGTGGACTGAAATGTTTTAATGGAGCCCTCCAGATAATAATGTAATCTCAATTAATTATTATTTTTCGTTATTGTAAAAGATGAATGAATTGTGTGCAATTCGATAGTATCGCCCACGACGAACTTACAAAAACCGTGTGCAATTGTGCGGTTTCGCAAATGATTAGTTCGAACAAAACTGTGTGCAATTGTAAAGTATGGCACACGATTACTATATATAAACCGTGTGCAAATGTGTGCAATTGTGCCCTTTAAGTAAGATCTTTATTACAAATCGGAGTAGCCCTACTACATAGTAAAATCAAATGAGTACCTAGCCTAGTACTTCTTCTTCTTAGACGGCGCCCCTTGCGCGCCATCGTTTTGGCTAGGACGCTTCTTGCCGTTGTCGCCGCCGCTATCCTCGCCGATGTACTCGTCGTTGTCGTTGTTCTCCTCATCGACCTCGTCATCCTCCTCTCCCTCGTCGTCATCCTCGTCCTCGTCGTCCTCATTGCCTTCCTCCTCCTCATCGTCGTCGTCCTCCGAGTGCTCCTCCTCTGCCTCAGGATCCAGCGAGTCCTCGCTTACAGCGGGACTGTGGTGGTGGTCGTCGTCGCTGGACGAGTCATCTGCCTTCCAAGGACCATCCCAAACATAAGTGTGGAGCTGCGCTTGAGAGATTGTAGAGAGAGCGAGTCGAAGGCAACATGGAAGAAGAGAGCAATGCATATAGAACAAGAGATAACTACATTATATTGGTGCAGATGAAGGTGGTTAAAATTCTGAAACAATCAACTGCATTCAGTCCCACCGCTCCTAACACGGCGGTTGCAACTCCGATCCTAACTACACAAACGATTTTAAAACCGTGTGCGATAGAGAATCGCCCACGACTCGGTGCAATGAATCGTGTGCGATAGCTGTGACCATCACACACATTTGTTGCATGTGAATCGTGTGCGATATTTGCTGTTTACATATAAATACCCATTTCTAGCCATAGCTACCCAACTCCCTCATTTTTAGTCGTTGTCGCCCTCCATCCCTCCATCGCCCATCCACCCTCTCGGATCGAGAAGATCAGCAGCGACACTGACTCGGATGGGGTACATTTGGTCGTTGCTTCTAGGCGTTTTTGTTCATGTTCAGGGTAGTTGTTATTTGTTTCCGCTTCCCAGATGTTCCGATTTCAAAATGCATGCCAACTTAAGCAGTCTGTGGAAGGCAAAATGAGCGCCCTGTTACAAGATCCGCATTGTTGTCGAGGAGAAGAACAAAGCATAGGAAAACGTGAAGAGGATCGAAGACGAGAAGATGGAGCTGCAATTCGTAGATCTTGTCCAGATAGCAAGAGAAAAGCTAATGAGGCAAAGTTGAAGTTGAAGAAAATAAGAAAATATGTTCGTGACAAGGAAATAATCTCCTTCATGCTTTGGCTGCTGTAGTTATCCTACTATCTGTTGTAATAGCACTTTCAGGTTTATCTAGATGCAAAAAGTAGAGATCTATGTAGCACTCTCGAAATATGGATGCACATGATTGGATTAATAAAATCGTGTGCGAATATGATAATGCACACGGTTATTTACACATAAACCATGTGCTAATATTGGGCCCATTTGGGACCCATTTATTCACAATCGTACCTTTCTCTGGTATAAATTTTGACCATCAGCAACCGTCCGGTCTCACTTCACTCGACAGCCGCCTCCCCATTGTTGGACCACGTCTTCAGAGTGGAAAACCTAGATCTCCCTCGCTATGTTGTTGTCGAGGTATTGGTAACGCGGAACTACTATATGGATTCATACGTACCGTAGAGGTGGTGGGGAAGAACGTAGAGGGTTCCAGTGATGGGATTGCACACACGATCTTACCTAGCTTCAGATCTCACGACGGTGGCGAGATCCTACGTGCTGCTATAATTCACTCAAGGAGAATATGTGTACAGGTTACAATGAGGTTGTATGCGTGCCCTAAGGCTGCTGGAAGGCTGGCTTATAAAGGCGCCAAGCCTTCCCCTACAAGGAAAGCCTTAACCGACGTAGATCATGAGTCCTAGACTAACACGGTAACAAACCCTAACTTGCTCCCTAAGGCGAACGTAGTCTGGCCTTCGTCTTGGACTTCACTAAGCCAGCCCAGGGCTTATCTTGCGCCTAAGCCCATGAGGCCTTCTCCATTAAGCCCTCCGGCTTTATCTGATGGGCCTCCTTGGTGGGCCTGGTTTTATCCACCGTGGCAGGTATACCCGTTCGGCATAACCTCCACAGTAGTCCCCGGAAAGGTTTAAGTTCTTCTTTTCCGTCTTTGTAAGACACGGTTTCGCCTTTGCGAAAGGCGGACAGAAGAGCTTGGAGCATTCCAAAATGAGACGTTCAGTCTGCCTTAAGGATTAAGCTGAACTCTCCTGCACTTTGAACAATCTGGCAGAAAGATTCTGTCAGCGTCGAGTCTTGTCATGACGTCATCGCAGTCCACGACAGTTTGGACAAGCAAAGAGACGTTGTGACGCCATCACCGCTATTTTTCCGCACACGATCTCCGAGGCGTCAGGGAGAAGATACCCACTATCTGACCGTTGCGGGACGCGTGGCGAAAATCGCGCGGACGTTGTGCCACCGCACTAATCGCGGCGCACCCCCCATATAAGGGAACACATTTTCTTCATTACTCCATCCGATCCATTTCCCTGTTCATCTTCCTCCTCGCGCCTGTCCCCATCTAAACTCCGGCGAGCTCCACCACCACCACCTGCGCACCCACTCATGGAGAGCTCCGATGCGACCGCGGGAGCGGCAGCGGCGGCGGCATCGTCGGCGACGGCGGGACAAGATCTGGCCACGAGGGGCTCGGGCGCCGCGGATGCATCTGCTTCTCGCGCGGCAACGGCAACAAGCTCCGCGGCCATCTCCACCGAGCAGAGAAAACGCCCAGCCCTCCGACGAGGGCGACGCGGCGGAGGCAGAGGAGGAGGGAGAGGAGCATCATCCCGCAACTGGGCAGCTCCACCATCACCGAAGCAGACCTGCAGCTGCAAAAGGAGGGCATTCTCCCCTCAAAGGAGAACTGCCACTGGCGGTCAGCGTACGGCCACCCTGCTCCAGATCCCGCCGGCGATGAACGAGTGCTCCTCGTCTCACATCTCCTCCGCGGTTTGTCTCTGCCACCGCATCCTTTTTTCCAATCTGTCTTAGACTACTATGGCCTTCAGCCTCATAGCGTAGGCCCCAATAGCATCTTGTACATAGCTGGCTTTATGGCCTTATTCGAAGGATACTTAGGCATAGAGCCCAGCTTAGAATTCTTCAAGTACTGCTTTACTTGCAAGCGCCAAACAGAGAAGGAAGAACTGCTTTCCTTAGGAACAGTTAGCATCAACCTTCGTAGAGGCAGAGACTGGTATCCTAAGGCGCCAAAAATAGATTCCATTAAAGGCTGGAACAGCTCCTTCTTCTACTGCAAAGACATGGCGCCAGTAGGCAAAGACATAGGACTTCCTCGCTTTTCTCCTTTGCCTGCGGAGCCCCGCCTTTCTTGGGGCGAGAAACCACTGAAGGTCCTTCCTGACAACCTCCGTCGCATGCAAAGGCGGATTGAGTACTTGACAAAGACTGCTGTGCCCAAACTCACGGGCGCAGACACCATCTATGTTGGTTGTCAAGGCGAATCCAGCCTTTGAAGATCGCAAGGCCTCTTATGCCACTACACGGACCAGAAGACGATCCTCTCCGTGTTAGTGAGAGCGACCTTACGCAGACGCCCTCATGTATCGCTTTAAGAGGATTGCCAAGGAAAGGATCCAGCTCGCAGAGCAGCGTCCTATGTACACAGCCGCCAACCCGGCTCCCAAGGTAAGGCATTTACCGTCACTGTGTTTTTATACTTCCACAATGTTTGCCTTACTAACACCACTTTTGATTTCAGCTCGCCCTTTTGCCGGATAATCTGCTGGCTCCTTTGTTTTACGTGCCTGAAGCGGCACCCGAGCCCCCAAAGACTCGGAAACGAAAGGCTTCAGGAGCTTCTGCAGCAACTTCAGCAGCAGAAAGGCGGAAGCGTGAGAAAGCCATCCCTGTTAATGCCGAAGTGCTCGACATTGAGGACGATGAGATGCGGCCTTCAATGCTCCAGTACAGAAGTAAGCCGAACCTCAATTTCTTAGTAAGGCGAACAGTGTCTATGAATGTTATCTTATTTTGTATGTGATTCGCAGGATCAAGCCAACTGCGCCTCTCAAGAGAAGAAAGTATTTCTTCCAAGCAAAGAAGGCTGACCTTCTCCGGCTCGCTCCCCCCACCCCTCCGTTCAGCAAGAGACAGCCCCAGGCCCATCTGAAGATCATCATATAGATCTGGACCGCCGTCTTACCTGATAAGACGGAAACTGAAAAGTTGGCCAGGGCTGCCGCTGCTGGGAAGGCGGCAGTATTCAGTCAGAAGAGCCGAACGAGCCCATTACTCGTGAGGCTATCCGCAACATGGTGAAGCAAGAGCTCTTTGACGACGAGGGGTACATCTTACCCAACATCGCCGCCATGCTTGCCGATGAGAAGGAGCGCAACGAGCCGCCTCCGAAGCTAAGGCCAGTTGGTCAACATTGACCATCTTGAATCTGGAAGACAATTGTGACGAGCTGTACGTCACAATGAAGAAGAGCTACAAAGCCTTGAAGGCCATGATGCAGGTAAATATTCCGTCTTTATGTACATACTAGTCCCCGGGCATTACGTTGTGCTTTGACTAAGCCGACGTAATGGCCTTTCTTTCATGTTGATAAAGACTCAGTCCCCAAGCCCTTGTAGCTATACTTATTGTCTTTACCTTTGTTACTTACTACTGCCCTTGCCTTAGCAGAGCAGCGAGCAACTTACATGCGATCTATGGTACTCACTGAGTAACCAAAGGCAAGTGCTCAAGCAAGCCGTCGCCGAAAATAAGGCGAACGAAGGTAAATGTTGTTCTTTCACATGCGTTGTGAGTTTAATTCTTTTAAGGCATAAGATGCTCAACACATGCAATGTGTTTTTCACAGCTGTTGTGGCGAAGGCGAAACAGATCGTCAGCGAGACTGGCGATATAGAAGTTGTGAGGCGGGAAAATGCCGCCTTGTTTAAGCAACTGGAGGAGAACCGAAAGACGGCCGAGGCCAATCTTAAAGCCGTCCAAGACAGCGCCGCTGCAGAGCAAGACAAACTGAAGGCAGAACTTCTGAAACTGCAGCGACAGGCTGAAAAGGATGGGCTCCTAATCCAGAGCTTACAAGGTCGTCTTGAACGCCAAGCTGATGAGAGCACCGCCATTGACGAGAAACTGCTAAGTAAGCCTCTCTTCTTTTACTTCTCGCCTTTCTGTCACTTTTCGCCTTTATTCCAACACTTCAGTACGCCTTAACTTTTTTCCATTCCTCCTTTCCACAGTTCCAGCTGGGTTTGGGGAAAGGCTTACCTCTGAGACGCGCCTGGAGCTTATCTTGGAGTGTGGCGAAATTGTGTCAGGGCTGTATGCTGCGGGAAGAGACGTTGTCGCCAACATCTTCCCAAAACAGCTGCCCCAAGTGACAAACACCAGCAACTTGCTGCCACTTCTTCAGAACTGCGTCCCAGAGGTGGTGGAGCGTCTTCGCTCAGCAGCTAGAGGCGGAGCAAAACTTGCTCTAGGACTTGTTCGCGGCCACTACCCCGAGGTCAACATGTGGCGCGTTATCAAGTGTTTCCCAGCCAAGGACAGAGACGGCAACGAGCTCGTCAAAGAAAAGGTCTATGCCTCTGTCTCTGGCTTTGCCTCAGCCGTTGCTGAGATGGTAGACTTGTCTATCTTCTTCTCCAAGAAGCCTGTGCCTCCCCGTCCTGACGACGTGTCTGATGACGAAGCCGAAGCACCCACACTGGCAATGGCGATGAGTCAGAAGACGGAAATGAAGAAGAAGAAGAAGGCGAGTCTGAAGCTACGCTGGATCCATCCAAGTCCCCTGCGTCTTCGCCTCCTCAGTCCCCTGCATAAGATGCAGGAAAAACTTTGCATTAAGCGTGTCATGAAAGATGGCACAAAAGACTTGTTAAGTTATGTTTTGTAATGGCAGGAGCCTTTTATCTGTTGAACATGTTTGTTTTGCGACGCATGCACTTATTTTTAAAAGGCTTGCAAACTATGCTCCTTATCCGTCTTTAAGTTTTCTGGCTTATATGCTTTAGCCTTTTCGTATGCTGGCAGAACCTAAGGCACGGAACACTTCGCTGGCAACAGGGTTAGTAACCAAACTGTTTAAACACAGAAACGGCGCCGGCTTTTGGTGCGTAAAGCATCTACTAAGACAAGCCAGCATATACGCGATCAGATAAATACTCTTAGACGGATGCAATTTTAATTTTTGTAAGGCCTTAAGGCAAAAGCATCATGTGAGTAACCACAAGCACGGAGCCAATTCGGGTTAACATTGATATTTTTATCGAAATATATGATCAAATGGAAATAAAAGACGGCGAGAACTCATGCATAAAAATAATTGAGGGAACCAAAGACTTTTATTTCATAATCATATATGGTGTGATTACAATAGAATTGCTAAGTGTAAAAAGGACGTAGCTGCTCAATGTTCCAAGGACGTTTCGTCTCTTGAGCACTGCTTCTTCGTTCCTTTTCCTTTTGCGGCCTCTTTTCTTCTTCTTCTGATATCACGGAGGTCCACAAGATAATATGCCCCGTTCTTAAGCGCTTTGCTGATAACGAAGGGTCCTTCCCATATGGGAGATAGTTTGTGCTCCTTTTGCTGAACAAGGCGAAGCACCAAATCGCCTTCCGAAACGATCTCCGTCTTACCTTGCGACTGTGGTAACGCCGCATGTTCTGCTGATAAATGGCGGAGCGCTGAAGCGCTATCTCACGCTCTTCTTCGAGAAGGTCTAAGCCGTCCTGTCGGGCTTCTTCTGCGTCTGCTTCGACGTAGGCTGTTACACGAGGTGTGTCGTGCAGGACATCTGTTGGGAGTACCGCTTCAGCGCCATATATGAGAAAGAAAGGGGTATAGCCTGTTGCGCTGCTTGGAGTTGTGCGTATGCTCCATAAGACAGCAGGTAATTCTTCTACCCATGCTCCAGCTGCTCTATGCAAAGGCACTCTAATCTTGGCTTTATTCCCTGTAGAATTATACTGTTGGTTCGCTCAACTTGGCCATTCGATTGTGGATGAGCCACAGATGCTAAGTCCAAACGAATACCAACTTCACCACAGTACTTTGCCAGTTCTCCTACGGCGAAGTTTGTCCCATTGTCCGTAATGATACTGTGGGGGACGCCAAATCTCGTTATAACCTCAATGACGAACTTCTTGGCTGTTGCCCCATCAAGCTTTTTTATGGGCTTAGCTTCAACCCACTTGGTGTATTTATCCACCGCAACTAAGAGATGTTTGACGCCGCCTCGCGCAGTCCTGAATGGACCTACCATGTCCAGTCCCCAGACCGCAAATGGCCACGTGATTGGAATGGTGCGCAACTCCTGGGCTGGCATCTTTGGCTGTCTTGCATACTTTTGGCATCCAACGCATTTCTTGACGAGTTCTTCTGCGTCTTGCTTTGCTGTGAGCCAGTAGAATCCATGTCTAAAAGCTTTGGCGACAATTGCTCGGGCAGAGGCATGATGACCGCAACATCCACCATGGATCTCTTCTAGTATCTCCTGTCCTTCTTCCGGCGAAACGCATCGTTGATATACACCTGTGGTACTCCGCTTGTATAGCTCTCCATTTATTATTGTGTATGCCTTAGCTCTGCGCACAACTTGCCGCCTTAAGACTTCATCCTCTGGCTCTTCCTTGTTAAGGAGGAAATTTATGTAGGGCTGTGTCCAATCTGGCTTCACCAGCATGACGGAAACAGACTGCGAAGCCATGGGGTCATCCTCATCTCCGCCTTTAATAGACGGCACGTACAGGTGCTCCAAAAATATATCGGAGGGCACCTTCGATCTTTTCGAGCCCATTCTGGCTAAGGCGTCCGCTGCTTCATTTTCCTCCCTTTTGATATGCTTGACTTCTAAGCCGATAAAACACCGACCAAACTCGTCTACCGTGCGTCGGTATTCAGCCATTGTAGGGCTCTTCGCGTCCCATGCCCCTTCTAACTGTTGAACAACGAGGTCTGAATCGCCATAGCACAAAAGACGGCTAATGCCCAAATCCTTTGCGACGTGCAATCCATGCAACAGAGCCTCGTATTCTGCAACATTATTAGTGGCATTGAAGTGTATCTGCAAGACATAGCACATCTTGTCTCCTTTAGGGTTCTTCAGTACCACGCCAGCTCCCGATCCCTGCAACATTTTGGAGCCGTCAAAGTGCATAACCCAATATTCTTCGTCAGGGAGGGGAAGTTCATCCATTGCTTCTGTCCAGTCTGCGATGAAATCAGCTAAAGACTGGGATTTGATGGCTGTACGTGGCTTGTACTGGATATCGAAGGCTGCCAATTCAATTCCCCACTTAGCCACACGTCCAGTGGCATCAGTGTTGTTTATAATGTCACCCAATGGCGCCTTACTGACTACCGTGATTGGGTGCTCTTGGAAATAATGGCGTAATTTTCTGGCTGCGAAGAAAACTCCATAAGCCAGCTTCTGATAGTGAGGGTATCGTTGTTTGGATTCGGAGAAGACTTCGCTGATATAATATACCGGCCTTTGTTCCGGTAGCTCCTTTCCTTCTTCCTTTCGTTCAACAACAACCACTGCACTAATAACTAGGTTGGTAGCCGCCATGTAAAGTAGCATCGGCTCTTGTGGTAGAGGAGACGCTAATATTGGTGCTGAAACTAAGGCGTCTTTTAACTGTGCTAAGGCTGCATCTGCCTCTTCAGTCCAGACGAACGTCTTAGTTTTCTTCAACAACCTGTATAGGGGTAAAGCTTTATCCCCAAGCCTACTAATAAATCGGCTTACAGCTGCTGCAGATCCTGTGAGCCTTTGACATCTTTAAGACAAGTAGGCTTTTTGATGTCCATGATAGCTCGAATCTTTTCTGGGTTAACCTCAAGACCTCTTTCTGAAACAATGAAGCCTAAAAGTTTTCCTGCTGGGACGCCAAAAAAGCATTTTCCCGGATTTAGCTTCATGTTATATTTTCTTAAGTTATCAAAGGTTTCTTGAAGGTCAACGATGAGATCGCCGCGTTTTCGCGACATAACGGCAATGTCATCGACATAAGCGTGAACATTGCGGCCTATTTGATCGTGTAGGCAACGTTGTATGCACCGTTGGTACGTTGAGCCAGCGTTTTTAAGCCCGAAAGGCATAGTTATGTAGCAAAACGTTCCGAAAGGTGTGATGAAGGAAGTCTTAATTTGGTCAGACTCCTTCATCTTAATTTGGTGGTAGCCAGAGTAAGCGTCCAAAAAGCATAGTAATTCAGAACCTGATACAGCATCTACGACCTGATCAATTCGCGGCAATGCGAAGGGGTCTTTAGGACAGGCTTTGTTTAAGCCGGTGAAATCTATGCACATGCGCAAGTCTTTCACGTCCTTCTTAGGTACTAATACAGGATTTGCTAGCCAATCTGTGTGGATAACCTCTCTAATGAAATTAGCGGCACTAAGCCGAGCTACCTCTTTTCCTATTGCTTTCTTCTTCTCTGGACCGAAGCGACGAAGACCTTGTTTTACTGGCTTGGCACCTTTGGCGACATTAAGGCTGTGCTCGGCAAGTTCCCGGGGTACTCCTGGCATGTCTGATGGTGACCATGCAAAAATATCCCGTTGCTCACGGAGGAACTTGACGAGCGCGCCTTCCTATGCGTCACTGAGGTCCGCGCCTATGTTCGTCGTCTTGCTTGCATCGCGTTGTCCAGCACGATCTTCTTCGAGTTTGAGCTGGCCTTGAAAGTGACATCCGAGGCGCAAGGAGGCTTCTTACCATCCGGCATTTCATTGGTGTTAACTTCTTTCTTGTACTGCTCCAGCTCTTCCTTGCTGATGACTGCTTCTGCTAAGACGGCGTTTCCTGCTTCGCATTCCTTCGCCTTCTTGAAGTCGCCATTGACCGTGATGACGCCGTTTGGTCCAGGTATTTTGAGCTTGCTGTAGATGTAACACGGGCGTGCCATGAATTTGGCAAAGGCTGGGCGGCCAAAGATTGCGTGATACGCACTTTTGAATTCCACCACCTCAAAGGCAACTTCCTCAGTCCTATAGTTTGTTTCGTCACCAAGGTGACGTCTAAGACGATTGTTCCCATAGAACTGGCCTGCCTGCCTGGCACTATGCCGTGAAACTTGACTGTGCTATGTTTTAGCTGTGTCTCAGAAAGGCGCATGCGCTTTAAGGTTTCAAGATAGAGGATGTTGATGCTACTCCCTCCATCCATAAGCACCTTAGAAAGCCTGCATTGCTGCACAATTGGGTTTACAACGAGCGCGTAATTCCCTGGGTTCTGTGGAATATGATCAGGATGATCGTTGCGGTCCCATGTAATGGGTGCTCGGACCAGTTGAGATACTGGGGAACCGCTGGCATAGTGGCATTGAGTTCCCTCCAGGCTGCCTTTTCCTTTTTGGCCGAAGGAGTGGCAAGGAAAGTAACAAGGCTTGTTTCGACCCTTGGAAACTTGTTGCTCCTCTTGTGCTTTGGCTCCTGATCTTCCGGCTCCGAAGCACTTTCCTCGTTGTCCTTCTGCTCTTTTTGTCTTTACGGTTCTTGCGCTTGAACTGCTTTGCCTTGAAGCCAGCGTCGGATCCTTCTTGATATCATCGTTAAGGCGGCACTGCCTGTTGGTATGGGTGCATTTGCCAAGCTTGCTATGATGGGCACAAGGTTCATCTTTGATGTCGTCATAGGTGATTTTAATGGGTCTTGACCCTTGACTGTCATCGCCTTCTTCTGCCATCTGCTAGCCCCGCTCTGGCCACCCTTCTTATTGGCAAAGGCTACCTCCTTTGATGGTCCTGGCGCATCGTTGGCTTCCTTCTTTTTCCGGCTTTGATTGTTGTTTCGCTTTTCCGGGTTAACAGCTATGTCCATGCGCAGATCGCCGTCGTCAGCTCGAGCGTCGTCTTCTGCTGCAGCGTAATTGTTCGCGCTGTCTAAGAGCTCGCCGAGGTGTTTGATGTTTTGGCTGGCTAACATATATCTCATCATGTTGCCTTTCTTCAGGCTGTTCATAAAAGCATGTATGGCCTGGATCTCAGAAACGTCTTCACATGCATTCTTTGTCTCTGTCCATCGAGCTATGAAAGCTCTGCTTGACTCCCCCTCCACTTGAGCGCACTTTAGTAGATCTGAGTAAGCCTTTGGACGTTTGTATGTGCATGAGAAGTGTTGCATGAATGTTTTCTGCATGTCTTGCCAATTGTGGATACTCTTTTCTGGCAAAGTGTCGATCCATAACCGGGCCGTTCCCTCCAACATGAGTGGAAGAAAACGTACAGCTGCGTTGTAATCACCGTCATTAATACCAACGGCGTGGATAATCAGGCAGCCATATGTCCGGTTTGTCAATGCCATTGTACTTGTCCACAATTTTCTTGACATTGCCTAGCGAGGATGGGAGTTGCACCTTGCGAATCGCCGGTCCAAAGCACACAGGGCCCAGGTAAGACTCCTCTTGGCCGCTTTAATCTCATCGAGACGGATGCGGGCGTCTGAGATATGAGTGTTTTCCCTGGCTGGCCCTTTGTTGGATTGGCTACGCCTTGGCTCCTCCTGACGGCTTTGGCGATGAGGGGAGCGGGAGCGAGATCGCCTTTGAGGCGGATCTCTGTTGCCCCTGTTTCCTTCGTCTCTTGCCCGTGCTGCGGGCGGAGGTGGCATGTTAAGCCGGTCGCTCCCACGCCGTGCGTCCTTCCCCTTGTCTTGATCTCTTTCACGGCGAGGCGGATCATTCTTCTTATGGCGTGTGTTATCCTTTTGCCGGTGGTCGTCCTTGCCTTTGTCACTATGGCGGTTGGACCCAGTCTTTGACTCATCCCTGTGCTTGTCAGGAACTTTGTCCTTCCTGGGTTCCTTACCCTTATTGCCATGGCTACTGGAACCAGCTGGTTCCTCTGGATCCCACCGCCGGCAACGGCCGTCTTGCAAAGACGCGTGTCGTCCGCCAGTTTTGAGTTTGAGTCCGCCTTAGCCTGCTGCTCTACCGCCTTTTCGATGAGCATCTTAGAATAATGGTGGCGCTCTTCAATTGGGACTGTTTCGTCTCCCATGATTTCCCTGGCCGCCTCTATTTTTGGCCGGGGTGGAGAAGAATATGACTCCATCAGGGTTAACTCTGAAAGAGTATTTCTGCCAAGGCTTTAAAGACTTTTGGGCAGAAGGCTTCTCGAAGTTTCCCTGCAGATCCCGATGCAGAAGAGGGTCACGTATACTTCGTATTTGCGGAATTTCTCAACATCGCGCTCACGCTGATACTCTTCCTCTTCTAGAGCCTTTCCAACTAGGATTAACTCTTTTTCCTTGTTCAGGAGGGACAACTTATACTTGATGTTGACTTCAGTCTCAGCCAGGAGCGCTTTCCGTCTTTCCTCAAGTTCAACCGCGGTTGGATTTGGTCCCAAAGGTGTTTTGAGAAGCTCCAATGCGCGCATGTGTTCCTCCTTTGACCGCTCCAGGTCTTCTTCAATAGGCGTAGCCGGGGAGGCCTTTGGGTCCAATACTCCTCTGGCTTTTCCGCCTTGTCACCAATGTGTTTGATGCTAGAGGAAACTTCAGCCTCGTCTGGCTTAGCCGCGGCAGCCATCCTCCACAGCTATCTGTGCCGGGAAAGTCATTAAGACTTCGTTTGGATCGGATGAGCCATAGCCTCGCGCGGCAACCTGTGCTGCAAAGTCTTCCTCCTTATGTTCATCGAGATCTGAATCTTCCGCCATTGGAGCGGTGCCATCAGATCCGGCTTCTGAGTCTGCTCCTGTCTGTAAGGCAGGTAATATTGACTCAGGGTCAGATTCGGCCGGCTTAGGGCCAGATGCGTCAATGACACCGACAAAGCGAGAGGCGGGCTCCATAAGCTCATAAGAGCTGGAGTCAGAATCGCTTTGGGTATCAGAGTCACTCAGATCGCGATAGACAAAGGCCTGATCCGATCTGTGTTGTTGCTCGATTGCATAATCGATGGGGTGGTGGGTGGGCCAAAAGGCGGCGGATCCCCTGGGGAATCCATACGCCTCAGCCGTAAAACCCATGAAGATGTTGATGGTGCCGAAGGGGACGACGAAGCTTGACACAGTGCGTCGTTTGCTGGGACGTAGGATCCGTCGTCTTCGATGCACCCAAAGTTGTTGATGATGCGGGCGCGACCAACCGCCATAGTCTTGCCGATCTCGCCCAATGCTCCCGCCTGAAACAAAACTCCCGACGCCTTGGGCCCCACGGTGGGCGCCAACTGTCGAGGTATTGGTAACGCGGAACTACTATATGGATTCATACGTACCGTAGAGGAGGTGGGGAAGAACGTAGAGGGTTCCAGTGACGGGATTGCACACACGATCTTACCCAGCTTCGGATCTCACGACGGTGGCGAGATCCTACGTGCTGCTATAATTCACTCAAGAGAATATGTGTACAGGTTACAATGAGGTTGTATGCGTGCCCTAAGGCTGCTGGAAGGCTGGCTTATAAAGGCGCCAAGCCTTCCCCTACAAGGAAAGCCTTAACCGACGTAGATCATGAGTCCTAGACTAACACGGTAACAAACCCTAACTTGCTCCCTAAGGCGAACGTAGTCTGGCCTTCGTCTTGGACTTCACTAAGCCAGCCCAGGCTTATTCTTGCGCCTAAGCCCATGAGGCCTTCTCCATTAAGCCCTCCGGCTTTATCTGATGGGCCTCCTTGGTGGGCCTGGTTTTATCCACCGTGGCAGGTATACCCGTTCGGCATAACTTCCACAGTTGTCGATGATGCCGTTCTCACGTGCAGATCCATTTATGGAGGTGCTGTGAATAACTCCGGTTATGCCGGCTCGGCCTCACCCTCCCTCGTGGCGTCATCGTCGTACTTTGGGGTTGAAGTCCGCATGTGCTATTGCATCGGCTGGTTGTCATGCTCGTTCTCGGCCCGTATAAAAGGTATTATCTCACATGCACATGCTTGTCTAGTTTATATGGCTGATCAACACAATTAGCAAGACCGGATCTACTTACTTTATTTGTTTGGTTTTAATATTCGTACTCTTGACTATTTTAGCAGGTTAGGAATGGATCCATATGTTTCGATCTCTTTAGTTCCAGCATGTCGAGCTAGTTTTCTCGTAGAGCAATGCATGCAAGTGTCAACTCGTGGTCTCATGCATCTTGCTCCCTCCACAACCGTGGGGGAGCCAGCAGCCAGCACGCTTACTCTGTGTACGTAGTCAACCTGAAACAACGGAGTCAAATACACGTATTTATATTTTTTTATTTTTTTGCTTGGATTGTCAAAAAAAAAACTGCGTAGTTACATGACTAGAGTTCAAATCATAGATTTGACATTGGTGTTTCTCATTTAGGCGGAATATTCTTCAGTGGGAGGCGACGTTCTCATCGACAGCGAGACGCTTGTGGTGACTTCGTCAATCTCAAGACCCGACCGCCAGCTCAGTCTTTCGGATGTGCTCATAGGGGTAGCGTGTGCGTGTGTGCGTTCATAGGGGTGAGTGTGTGCACGTGTATGTGAGCGTCTGCGTTGTACTGTGTTTCGCAAAAAAAAAAAACAACAGTGCCCATTATTGGAAAGTCCAAAACGATATTTCTATGTCTAAAAAAATACTGAATAAATTATAAAGCTAAATATACATATTTACATTGTACGCAATAGTTTCATCATTTTTTTTAACTATGCAATAGAGAAATTTGGGGGATGGGGAAGGAGCTATTTTCCTTTTTTCACACGTAAAATTTCATTTTCCTTTCCTTAGAATAGAATTTACTTACCGAATTTTTTCAGATACTTTTTCTGTATCGATCGAGAACTGGAACAGAATAACCCGGTCGAAGGGCGTAGAGTATGCAACGAAAAAGATCAACTCAAACTTAACATTTAGCCAAATTAGAAGCGAACAAGGGGTTAGACTAGTCATTTCGTAGTACGTATTTGATCACTCTCTTCTACTGTCACGCACGATCAGTCTATAGTGTACGCTACATTGAACGGGTCATTTGTTTCGTTTTGTACGTCATCATGTTGATCCATCCAGCTGTAACAGTGAGGCGACCCACCGGGAAATTAGGCAACCTCCATCTCTCTCCTCACGTGCTTGCAGGCGTTGACTCACGACGGCAGCCTTATTATGGTCGACGGGATATTCAGGAGCCATGGCCGGCCGTCACGTGCATCCATGGCCTTATTGTTATCCTGGGTTTTTTTTCTTTTTACTTCATGCTTTTGGACAGTTGGACTTCTGCAGTTGTGCTCGCAGTGTCACTCACTCCAACCACAACATTCATCCTCGTTGTTATGGAGCTTGTGCTTGTGGTCACAGGAAGATCGATCGATGTCACGAGCGCGCAGTAGGATCTGATATCTGACACATCTTATGCTCGATCGATCACTGTCCATTCATTTGCTCACACAAAGACACATGAGGCATGCTGACGCTTAGTACAACATGTACATATGCTGCTGCCCTTTTCTCGATATCCTAGACGACATGAGCATGTAAAGGGCGCGAAGCGGAGCTGTCAGACGCGTTATTGTGTCCGTCCGATAATTTTGTCAATATTGAGAGACCCGGTGAAGTACTTTTTCGTGTGTGCGCTTCCAATAAACTATTGGGAGCGCTATTAGGAGTGTCGTGGAGATTTTCTTATTATCAAAAGTTAGGTAAAGACTAAATAGTAAGTTCTTCTCATGCATTTTTAATCTAAACTTAGGTAAAGATGCGGTCTTAGATACATACTGTATCATGTTTTTTTAAAATTTGTGCTCGTCAAACGAGTCACAAAAGGAACCCAACATAGGTAACTCTTTCGAGTAGAAGAACAAGGCAGTCCTTCTCATGGTTATTGAGATAGACTCTTTGGGTAAATATGTAAATATCTTTTTTTTTTTTTTTTTTTGAGGAAAGGATCCGATTCATATAATAGGAAACTCAGTACAAATTACAAGCAGGTCCAAGAGAAAAGAAAAGAAATTACAAACGGACCCAGAAACTTGCACAGAGCACCCCGAGCCACCTGAGAAGATCACAATCGGATCCAGCATCGAGCCCCAAGAACCTAGGCTTCGCCGGCGACGCCGTACCACCTTCCGCCGGGACGCGAGCACCACCACACCTTGTAGACGACCGCAGGAGCCGTCCGCCGCCGCGCGACGGAACTGAGAGGCGCTGAACGAACACGGCCACAACACCCGCTCCCCGGATCCACCCATCTTCCAGCCGCGCCGACGACACCTAGGCCAACCACCACAAGCCCCAAACCACCTCCAGACGCCGCTCCCTCCGCCTCCGGTCGCCGCTTCGGCACCGTGAGGTGGGAGGGAGCTCCGTTTCTCGCCGCGCGTGTAGTTTAGGTAGTAGTTTGTAGGTGTGCGTGCCCGGGCGGCGCTGTCGAAGACGGTGGCGATGGTGTCGGTGTGTTGGGCTGTGTCCTCCCCTCCTGTCCCCGTTCCGGCCTCGTCGCCGGGGAGGTTGTGGAGGTGCTTCTTCGGGCGCGGTCCTCCGTCTGTGCTTCTCTGGCCGGCCGTGGTGGCAAGGGGAGAAGCTGGAGGTGGTCGGCGTTCCGCTTTTGGTGCAGGTGGTTCTGGTGGTCTTCCGCGACGTGTCTGCTCCGGCCGGCTTTCTTGTGTTGCACCAGAACACGTGTTGGATCTATTTTAGGGTACAACTTTAATGTTGCATGACTCTCGTATGCCCCTTTTGCAACAAATACATGTAATGTTTGCTTAATTAGTTAATTATGTTGAACAAGTTTTGTGTTGGACTGGATGCACGTGCTGAATATATTTTTCCAATCAGTTCGGTATATATTATTGTGTGTTGTATTTTTAAAATGTTCTCATATTTAACTCTAGCTAGCCTCCTATAATAGGGATCTTATTTTGGTGGCACTGTACAAAAATTTGTGGTTCCGATATTTCACACATGTTATTAGCTTTTGGTAATAAAAGCTAATAACATTGAAATAAAGACGTAACCAAGAGGGAAGGTGTGCGAGGTTGTGCACGGCCGAATTGCTTTACCCCCCCCCCCCCCCCCCCCCCCCCCCCCCCCGCTCTAGAGTACGGCGGAGGATTTTTTCTTGGGGGTCAGTCCACTTATTTAGCGAAATTACTAAAAAAAAGCGCGCGCTCTCTGGGAGCACGATGCGCGTCTCACGCTCGCACAGCACGTGGCGCATGGTGGCACATCCCCTCTTTCCTGCGTTTGATTCCCTGCTCACTACGTGTCGATCAGTGCGTGCTTCCCTCGCTCTGTCACCCAGGTGCCTACGTGTAGGTTGGTTGGTTATGTTTTCCTTTTCCATTTCTAATCCAAACACAAAAAATGCAATATCTTGCGAACCGAGTTTCCAAATCACGATCCGTTTTCGGGGATGGATTAGTCGCGTCGAGATCTTTAAAACTAGATCCCATGTCGATATGTTTTGACGAAAAATTTTGTGCACTGCCCGGAGTGTGCAGTTTGCACTGCCTTTTTGTGGAGTGTTTTTTGTCTTATGGAGAGTGGTGCAATGCCTACTTTTTTACGGTGCACTGACTCGGATGGATAGTGCACTGCCTTCTCTTTTGCGGTGCCCTCGGATGGGCAGTACACTGCTTTTTTTTTCCGGAGCACTGCCTCGGATCGGCAGTGCACTGCCTTCTCTTTTGCGGTGCACTGCCTCGGATGACAGTGCACCGCCTTCTTTTTCGCGGTGCACTGCCTCGGATGGGGCAGTGCACTGCCTTCTTTTTGCGGTGCACTGCCTCGGATGGGCAATGCACTGCCTCCTCTTTTTGCGGTGCACTGCCCGTGCACTGCCTTCTCTTTTTGCGGTGCACTGCCTCGGATGACAGTGCACCGCCTTCTTTTTCGCGGTGCACTGGCTCGGATGGGGCAGTGCACTGCCTTCTTTTCACGGTGCACTGCCTCGGATGGGCAATGCACTGCCTTCTCTTTTGCGGTGCACTGTCTTCTCTTTTGCGGTGCACTGCCTCAGATGACAGTGCACCGCCTTCTATTTCGCGGTGCACTGCCTCGGATAGTGCATTGCATTCCTTTCGCGGTGCACTGCCTTGATGGCGCAGTGCACTGTCTTCTTTTTTGCAGTGCATTTCGGGTGGGGTCATTGCGCTACAAAAATGTACCCAACAAAATACACCTAAATTTGTAGTATCTCGTTTGGAAAGAAAAAAAAGGTGAAAATTGTACGTACCGTGCTATGGTACAGGCAAGCAGGAGGATGGATATAGCTAGCACGCTGATCACGTCGCTCGCCCGGACGCACAGGTCGCGCGGCCGCTCGCGTGTCCGTCGCTGGCGCGCACTGCCTGCACGCCACGTGGGAGGCTGGGAGCGGCTCTCGCGTGAGCGCTCTCGCTCGCCAGTTCCATGCGTTCGGAACGCGCGCGCGTAGGCTAGTCGTTTCCCTTATTTAGTTATAACTTTTCTGCGTTTATGTTCTCAACTTTTCTATGTTTATGTTCTAACACTGGGTATTAAACAACTGCTCAGTTATCGAACTTCGATGGAGTCTATCTTTTAGCTCAAGGATTTTCGTCACTCTGTCCAGATCAAGGTCTCCCAACAGCGAAGGAGTTCGTGGTGAAACAAGAGTATCAAGTGTCCCTCTTTCTCATGGGCGTCGTGTGGCTGGAAATTCATTCGGCTGCCCCGTCACTGCGTGTAGCTGACGGCCTCCCAACAGCGAAGGAGTCCGTCCTGAAACCTATGTGCGGTGTCATGAGGTCCTAAGTTCCTCTCTTCTCTAAATGGCAGGGCATGATCACAGAGGGGTTTAAGTGTTTCTCTCTCATGCACGCCCCTTTCGTGCTTTTGAAAGATTAAGTCTAAATATATATGTTGATTCAACATAATCAATCATTATTGCTCTAACCATATGACTTATTTCTCTAACAATATAACTGACTCGGTTATTTATTTATACTCAAACAGAGGAGTCACACAATGGCACAATGCAGTCCACAAGCTGCTTTCACAGAAGTTTCCTCCAACCCGTCACACATGTGATTGTGTTGGTACACTACATAAGACACTTTTTTAGTTAAGAGTGTCTTGTACAGTGCTACCAAAATATCACGCTGGTGACGCAAAGACTTAGCTGAAGGTTGTGAATAGATTTAGGTACTATAAGGGCTAACTGCCAGTATCTTGGGAAGACTGGCAACTATATATCGTTCGGAACCCATCGCGGAGACAAAGACGTAACCAAGAGTATTATGTTCTTTGTTGATCTTTCTCACTTGTATAACATGCTATGTCTCAAAATGTTTAATGAATTATTTGATTGCGATGTGCCACTGCTTATATGGAAGAAATATTTAATAAATTATGTGATTGTGATGTGCTACCGTGATTTGGATGAAATGTTGGAATCATGAGAATGATTGCACACAGTTAAGTTTTGGGTAAACGTGGGCAATTGGCTACCAACACCGACGATTTAGTTCATAGAACCGTGTGATACAAAACACGCACGGCGAAATAAATGAAACCGTGTGCGATCTTAGAGAACACACACGATTCAACTGTACAAACCATGGGTAATGCCCTAAACATCACACACGGTTGCAAAAGATTGGCCGTGTGCTAAATCCGCACCATCGCACACGGTTTATTTTACCGTCTTCAATTGTGGACCACATCACCCACCCATGGATAGTGACGGTTGCTATAATCATATGCGATAACCAAAATTGACCGTGTATGTTTGCCCGATCTTTACTAGTGGTATTACTATGTCACATAAGTAATTCATAACAAATATTTATAGTCAATGTTTGTCCAAAATAAAAGAACATTTGGGTTTTTTTACCGACTCCACCGAAAGAGGTGATAGACCACAAATAATGATTTATATGAATTTGTTCTCAACTATTCCAGTTCCAGCAAATGCCCACCACTACCAAATGCTTTGGAATATTGTGAAAAGATGGTGTGCTTTAAGGTGCAATCGAGTGAAACTTTTTGGATGTCTTATATTAGCACCTTGTTGGAATTTGTTCCTGAGTTTTATGACATAGCACAACTAAAATTTTAAAATTCATTGACCCATTTATGCATGGCAAGGGGTGGGACTAAAGTTTAGTACCACATTGCTAGTTGAGAGAGAGTTACACCACCTTCTAAAGTGAGCTCTTACAACACTAGTATGAGTATGAGAAGAGGGGACCTACAGGCTGCTCCTCGATCGCCCTCCTTTGCCTTGTTAGGATGCGCACATCGGGTCTCGAGAATGAGCCGAGCCGAGCTCATACCTAATCATTGACGCGTTAATTCCTGAGCCGTTTCCAGTTCATTTGGATTGTGAGCTCTTACCGACTCGGACGCTGACCCGCAATATATAAACAGGCAGATGCTAACCCTAGTCGTGTGTACGCATATGGTTCCACCTCGTTCTAGAACATTACGCTAGAATTTTTTGTCTCTAGCATGCGCTTTAGATTTGATCTATTCATCTACTATGCTAGTCTGTATGATTAGGTTAATTTCTGCTATGGTCGTCATAATTTATTTACTGTTTGTTAGATTAAATCTCGTAGTAATTTGCTCACTTCTGAAGCTGTAGAATGGTTCTCTGCGCTGCATCGCCCTTATGTGGAATCGGTGGATTCGCCTTCTCAATTTCCCAGCAAGCTTCAGAATTCGCTAACAATATCTTTAGGTCCGCTCGGCCAAACACAACAAGTCAACATGAACTGAAAGATGTGCAAAGCCACTGGCCAACTTCTTGGAAGTGAACACCGACCGTTGGATAAATGGAAAAACTGCAAGCGATATTGCACCTGGGATCACTAACACGGTAGCGGCTCGCGCAAGGAACGCGAGGACAGTTGCTCAAGGGCTGACAGACAACGCTTGGCTTGCAGATGTCCCGGGAACGATGGCATATAGAGGAGCCAGGGAATGCCTTATTCTTTGGGCGGAGATCAACGGAGTGGATAGAGACCCGACGGCCAGCGACATCTTCAGTTGGCCGTGGAGTCCTTCTGGCAGGTACACGGCCAGCTCGACCTACGACATGCTGGTACAGGGAAGAAGCGCTTCCCGCTGGCAGAACCTATCTGGAGGAACGGAGCGTCGCCCAAATGCAAGCTTTTCGCTTGGTTGGCGGCGCAGCACAGAATTTGGACATCTGACAGACGGCTGCGGCATGGTCTGCAGGATCAAATTTCAGCCTGTTTTGTTTGCTTACAGGAGGACACGGCTGAGCACATTCTCATCCAGTGTGTGTTCGCGAGGGAGGTGTGGCACCGTTGCAGGGCGGCAATCGGAGAAAGGTTCAGCGCCCCGACGCAAGTGTGTAACCTACAGGGCTGGTGGATGTTACAGCGTGCGAAGTTCAGGGACAAGGACATGAAAAGGGTGGATGCCTTGGTCTGCATTGGCTGCCATGCCTTATGGAAGAATCGTAACGCTTGGTGTTTCAACAATACGAGACGCCAGCTCTCAGTTGAAAGAATTGCTGCTGAAATCGTTGAGGAACTGGATTTGCAAACAAGTCTGAGGCAAGAAAGCATAGGTGCCGAAGTTCATCTAGTAGCGAGAGAGTAGATCTTCGTGTGTTTTCGGTGTGGTGGTGTTTGGTCCCCTACTCTTAGGAGGGGGTGACTTTCTTGTAATTTATTTCTGCCTTCTATAACAATAAGGTACGCATTTTGCGTACTCTCTAAAAAAAAACATTGACGTTTAGGCCTCGCTTGGTTCGTCGGAAGAGATAACTGAGCCGAAACTTGGCCTCCGCCCATAACATATTTCTAGCGACACCTGACTACATCCGTCGAATTTTCCTGTCGTATTGCCGATTTTACGACAATCCAATCGGGGCCTAACGGATTCCTGTACAGGGGGTCCGGATATCTGCATCAGAGATGAAACACGTCATGTTGTTTGCGCATCTATGAACACATCTCCAACACCTGTCGGAGGCCCTTCACGCCTCCAGGTTGATCCTCTCAAATGATATATGGATACTGCTTGTCATGGTCATGGTGTCCTCGTCTGCAAAGAGAAGATCCTTCACTTTATTGTTTTCAAAGTGCTTGCACGTAATCGTGTTTGTAATGCAGTAGTACAGGCATTCTCATGTGTCCAAGTGAGTATTTCGTCCGTCCCATGATACAACATGTTTTGGCAAGCTAAAACTATGTATTGGCATGATGTTATCCCTGACACTGTATCAACTGTGGTGGCCAGTAATTTAGTAACACAACTCATGGGTTTCTGTGCAAAAAAAGGGTACTCGCAAAAAAAAAAAAGCCCAATCCCCATTATTAAACAAGAGGTAACTCTGAGATGAATACGCAACACAAGAATGCGCTCAAAACATATATATAACTATACAGTTATTCCCATCAAATGTAAGAGAAATGGGATATACATGGTGTTGGTGTTGTTCATTGTTATCTAGTTCATGTGTGTCCCAGCATAATGCTTCAATCCTATACCACCCTAAAAAGAATGAAATTTCAATCTCTCATGACGTGCCTTTGGGAGGGCAAAGAAATTATTCCCAACCCAGCCAACAAAAAATTGGGAGAGAAGACCAACCAACCTATCTAGGAAAGAATGATGATTTACATGGCACAACAGGACTGCAAGGATAGAGAGCAGAAGGGAAAACCTAGGTTGAATTTACAACGTTGATGTGGAAGAATACAGAGATCTCCTGGCGCAGATCAGCAGAATATGCTAACACATGGAGCAGGCCACTCGATCAGCTCTTCAAGAACTGGAAGGAAGGTATTGCGACAAGTTCCAACGGTGGGGCTACGTTCTGAAATTCCTTAACATCCATGGAATCTGCTATCTCCTCAAGTGATATCGGCATACTGTTATGCAAACAAAAAAAAACGGTGGTTAGCATATACTTTGAAGTATGCTGGACATAGTAAAATAACATGTACCTTATTTCCTCATCGAGTAAAAAGGTGCTCTCCGAAGTCTTATGGGCTAATTCCTCTGTCATCAACGTTCTCATCTCGTCAAGAACCTACAGCAAATCAATGAGCCCCAAGTTTTAGTTGGCTACCCTATGTTTTACAAATGGATGAAAGCTAAGTAAAAAAAATTAAACCAGGAAAAAAAGAAGAAAATGTGCAAGTGCTTTTGGAGTGATATTCAATATATTCAAAACTTTGAAGTGGCAGTTAATAGCAATACAAACTTCTAACCTGTACCTTCTCATATATTTGTATTTGTAGGAATGGTGCTCATTACTCCCTTCATTTCAAAATAAAAGGTGCATAGATTAAGTGATTAACAATTGCTTCTCTCTTTCAGTCCCAGTTATGTTCCATCTCTCATCATCATTTATGGGTAACATGCATAATAATTGTTCTCTCTCATTTCCCATACAATAACATCATGGCTACCATGGTCATTTTCCGCCATTAAAAATGTCTCCATGATCCCTGTGCAGGGAGCAGGTGTGGTAGACCAAGATATGCCTTATAAAGTGAAATGGAGGGAGCATATCCAAGTTGCGCATAAGGTAGAATTTTGTGCAGCTATATTTGACTACTATTTACATATCACAAAGACTGATATATAAATCAAGGTGAGAGTGGCAGGAACTGGTAGCAGTATAGATGTAAATTGTGTTTTTATGGCTGTGCTGCCCATGGCGAAGTGCAACTTTGACCTGGGTGGAATTCTCCATGCAAAGCAAAAGAGAATGTGCAGGTTGTGCTGAGTTCGGTTATCTAATGGAGCATTAAGTTAGCAGAATGGAAATTTTAGCAATTTGGGGTGCTTTGAAAAGTAGGAATTGGACTAAAAAAATCTGAATAAACATAGGAACAGTGGAACTGTGTTTTGTTATCTAAATAATTAACACATTGAGTAGAAAAAAGGATGGCTTTCGTCATAATCTTTTGAACATGAAAGTATCACACGTTCTCCACTTACCTCTTCAGATACACTCTCTGTGTTATATTTTTCATCCCAGTACTGGGTGCATATTTTGTAGAGCTGCTGGACACTTAGCACCTGCATAACAGCAGAGTAGATACGATGTCCAATTATTTGTTCCTGCATATGTGACGCGCGCACACACACACGCACGCAGTGGCGGACCCAAGAATCTTTCAAAGCCTGGGCGCACCACAAGGCAACTAAAAAATTTATCGGAGGAATATAAGCATCACTTGGAGCAAATATTGTTTTCATAGTAGTTCTAAAGTGGAAACACGAATATAATACATTAGAAGTTTATAACACATGCAAATGTTCACAAGTTCACAACATATTCGAATGTTGGCAAGTTCACATCATATCAGAGGCTCGGTAAAATCCGGTAGTGAATCCTGACTATAAACGGAACAATTTTTTTCCAAATGTGATTTTTTTTGTAGCAAACGTGAAATAAATCACTACTGTAGGCGGGACAAAATTTATACTAAGTAAAACATAATTTTAGCTTTCATGACGACTATAAGCGGAACAAAAGAATCAGACCAGATTTTGAAGCCATGGAACAAATAAAAAAAAAGGGAACAAGAAAAAGGAAAAATGAAAGAAAGGAAAATAAATATCAAGGCAGAACAAAAGAGAAAGAAAACAATAAAATTACAATAGAACAGACTCAGCTTAATTTGTTTTGAGGGAAAACGGACTCAGCTTAATGAATGGACTATCTTTCCGAGAGAGAAAACCCACGTGTGTAGCGTTAACATGATGTAGTATTGCCGTCAAAAAGAAAAGAAAAACATGATGTAGTACTGTCGTCAACGTCAGCCTGTGCGCGCATCAGGAAGACTAGCTGGGCTTGGGCCGACATCTGTGAGCATCGTACCTCAGCCGCGAGGCGATACCGAGCAAATTCCCACGGTCTACACAACCGAGCACACCAGGCTCGTTGGCCGTTCAGAAAAAGAAAAAAACAGGCTTTCTCAGCGATACTTGCCCGTCGATCAGCTGTTTTCTCGTCGCTAGAGTTCGTCTCACACAAGGCGCGCGCGGCAGCTAAGCCCGGGCGAGCGCCGGGGAACAGGGGCACTGGGTCCGCCGGTGCACGCATGCACGCACGCATATATATGCAAAGGGAGGGAAATAACTTACTGGGCAGAGATCATTGACTATCTCATCATATGAAATCCTGAACTTCTTGAATATGACCTGCAAAACAACAAAAATATGAGTTCATGTCACAGACTCCAAGAAAAACGTGGAAAACAAATACAAACTTCTACTGACGTTTCAGGTTTATCACATAAATACAAGACAATAAACTAATAATATGGTCGACTAGGTTTGCTGGCTAGGGCGACCCGCCAAAGGGTTTATACTGCCCAAATATAGAATTCTAAGTTTGGTTTGCACGAGCTTAAAAAACATTGCTCCGGTAGCAATACGGATTTGAAAAACGTGTTACTTATTGGGAAACTTTAGATCATCTTACGAAAAACACCATATAATTATTGAAACGAAAGCCTATTACAGAAGATTGAAACGTTTATATCTTTGCTTTTCCCCACACTAAACAAAGCAGGTTAGTTACATCCTAGAAAACTAGTATGTTGAACTAAATCATATATGCCGGTACAGTATAGGGTTCAACATCTTGGACTAAGGCCATCTACGGACTGGATTTCATCCCATAATATGTTTTACAGTGACCATAATTATTTAAAGTGCACATCAATCCCCTAAAACTCTCTTTGGCTCCCGAGCTCAATGATATCTTTATTTTAAAAATAGAAAATCCTATTTATAAGTTTCAAAAAAATCTGAAAACAATTATGTATGTAGTCGACGATGTATCCTACAAGCATAAAACTGCTACACTAAATTCTTTGAATTTTGGGCTATACAAAGTGACAAAATCTGATAAATGTTGGAGTTTTAAAAATATGCACGGTTTATATACTCAAATCTACACTTTCTTCATTTTTGTATAGCTCAGAATACAAAGTATTCTGAAAATAAGATTTTACATGTTTTTAGGATATATCGTTGAGTACAATCAGATTTTTTATTACAATTTAATAAAACTTGGAAACATGATTTTCAAATTTAAAAAATAAAGGGATCACTGGAGCCTGGAGCCAGAAATCTCTACTCCATTATTCCTTGCTCTTTCTTTAACAGTTTCCAGACTTCAGCTCTAGCAACAGGTTTCATAAAAAAAAATTGCGGGGGACAGTTTTCATAATTTGACTTACCATATGCAACTTAGGGGGACACAAGTTAAGGATAGGAACTGACAGTACGTAGGAACTGGCCTAGTAAATAATCAGTGGAGATAAAATAAAAGCACGTATCTATGTAACATACCAAGAAACCAACAGCTTGCCGTATGTGCGTGAGTTCATCCAATGCAGATCCTGCATACTGTTAGCATTGGACAGTTAGGTGGGAGCAAGAGAAGAGAAAAATGGGCAATACATCTTATATTTCTGTGATTGTAACCAATAACACTACTGGATTAATGCCAATAAGGCACCTTACTAGAATCTCAGATATATGCTGCAGTCACATATGATTACCTCTGGCTTCACTTCCCCGCACCACATCTCTAGTTTTGCCAACCCTTGTTTTACATATTCTCCGTTGCTAAAAGAGCAGCACTCATGACGCACAAGAAGACTACAGAGCAGTGCATTGACAGAACAACCAATTTAGCATTGGAAAGAAAATGGCAAAGCTAATGGTAGAATCAGCAGACAATTACCTATTGAAAAGTTGAGCATTGATAAATGAGAAAATCTGCGTAAATATCTTCCGAATAAAAATAGCAGGGACCTAAAATTTAAACAGATGTTAAGACCAGTATCCACTAGTTGCAAGGATAGTATGTGTAGTAAGTAGTAAGCACTTACACAATTTGCTCGCAAGATATTCAAGAGTTCAGTCAAATTGTCAACTATTGCCTGCCAATAGCTACCTTGATTTGAAAATGAACGCCCCCTCAAACTTGATGACGCAAATGAGCGCCCTCTTACACCTTTCATAATTCTTGGGACCTACGGTTCCAACATAATAAAAAAAAAACCCTAAAAGGCAAACAGTAAAACAAACACTTGCAGGCTAAGGCATCGAAACAGTTAAATGTTGAATACAATAAAGGACAGCCTAGTCAACAGATAATAGACTTAGTGAAACAAAGATGTGCATCATGATGCCCTATACCAAGTCTTCTCACTGGTGGTTCAACCAACCAAAAATCACATGACAAGATACCTGAATAGCATGCAAGAGCAATGCAGATAGTTCTTTCTTCACATTGTCACGGATCATCCCATATAAGCCTTCCACAAATGCTGTAAGTTGTTGTTTGAAAAGAAATGCAGGATACTTGGCCTCTATTTGACGCACGAGATCCATATCAATGGTGATGGTCGAAGATCGGAATACCTGACCACATAACACCAGCAGAACACATAGTGATCAAGTACTAACCAATCATAACTAGGCCCAAATGTTAGATCTGCAGCTCCTAGAGTAAGTAAGCAATGGAACGTACCATTCTCCCAAGGAACGATGACTGAGTCTGCGGTCTTTTCTGTGGAGTGTTTCCGGATGAGCCAACAGCTCTTAGGCTCTTTTGTAGTATAATCAATAAAGTTGATGAGTTTGATAGCCAGTATGCAAGATCCTCATTGCTATCATGATACTGAAATACAACATGATGCCATTCCTTTTAAGAATCTATTGATTAAACTGATAAAGATGCAACAACAACAAATTCTTGTAAAACAAGTCAAAGTAAAAAAAAGGATCAACAGGAGCAGAGAATACCTGCATTGCAGAACCAAATATTTGAATGAGCCTATCAAAAACGGATGTTTTTTCTGTTTCAAATATCTTCCAATGAACAAGACATTTGTATATGGTTATTGCAGCAATCGGCTTTCCTTCGCTAAAGCCAATATTTTCAGTAACACAATTTATAAGTGCATCAACACTCTCCTACAGAAAGAATAAGGGCAAAACCAACCATTATAAGGTACATGTTTTTACTTCACTACACTGTTTAAACATTCAAATATAGAAAATGTAATGTACATGCTGCCTCTCGGAAAAGGATGTCCTCGGCTCAGCAAAGTTCCCATAATCCTTGGGTGCTCGAGGAGTGCCATGAGGTGTCTGGGTAGAAATGACCAAATTAGATTCAAACATAAAACAAACAGTTAAGTGATTTAACATATTGCATAAGATAATTTCTTCTGACCATCTGTTCCTCACTGCGTGCGCTGCCATTAGTCAAATTCTGCAAAGATGGAGGGCACAAGAAGTATGTCAGTAACAAAAAGGTGAAACACGTGCAAATGGAAGAAAGAAAATCTGCAGACCTAGGTTTGTGTTCAAAACTTGCATGTAAACAATAAGAAGTGCTATCAGGGAACAAGGTTGGGGTGGACAGAGGCAGGGTCAGACATATAGAGACCACGTACAGATTTAGGAGATGTGCTCTCGGATATTGTTCTCATAGGAGAGTGCAACAGTGCCTGCTGCCGGAGAAGTTGATTTTCAGCTTCCATATTAGTAAGCTTTTCTTGAAAACTGCCAGTCACAAAAATATGTAAGGTAATTAGCAAATAAACAAACTAACAAAATTTACCAACATTAGGTTAACCTTAGCATTGTGTTGGTCAGTCCATTTATCTTTGACTCTGCATCCGTAGCTTTCTTCAGCCACTCTACTCTGGCCTTCTTCATTTCTTCGAACTTCTGTTCTGTCTCATCAATTTTTGTCTCGAGAGAAACCACCAGTGTCTATAAATATTTGAGGAAATTATTCAGTCATTTGGTAGGATAATATAATATAGATATGAATAAGAGAAATGAATTGGTAATGCCACTAGGTTCATTGAAAGGGACAAAAAAATATTTGAAAAGATATTTAATCAGCATTACTCACTTAGTCACTTGTCGAGTTAGCTTTTCTTCAAGAAAATGGCGCAGGCAAAGGATGAGTATTTCATCATGGCCCTTTTTAAGTTATTATTGAGTAAGTTACAACAGTTTCTTAGGCGTTGAGTTAGTCAATACAAAATATGGGTGTATGAAGCCATGCTGCGGCAGGACAGATAACTGGAGAAGAAATGCTCATTCTCATAAAGCACCAAAGAATAGCTATTTTTAGAATGGATCCAAAGTCAACCACTTTTAACGGATTAAAAAATAAATTTAGACAATGCAATTATTCTCATTTTTTCGTTTTTCAACTGAAGTGACTAAGTTAATTTACATCATTGACACTCAAGCCTACCCCAACTTTTTAGCGTTTTTGGTTTCCATACGTTTCTCTTTGGATCTAGCCTACCCCAAATTGCTTGGGACAAAAGGCTTTGATGATGTTGTTGTTATTGTGACTTTCAAGCCTAATACCATGATTTATCCCCAAAACGATAAAGTATTTTATTAGCTCCAACAGAATGGTTTTGATGATGTCATTAGGACCTAACAAGTGGCACTATTACCATACTGGGATAATGTTTTTACACTGGTCAAGGTAGCAGCACCATACTTGCTGGAAGATCATCATGCTTGGGGGGCATATTTGTGGGTTTTGATGACCCTGTTAGACTAGGAAATATTGCACTCTCTTAATTATACTTCAACTCTCATCACATAATGTGACGTTGGCCTGCCATTATATGTTCGACCCACGATGAAGTGTTTTGCAAATTACCAACCCATAAGAGTGGACAGACTGACTAACACGATGAATCTATTGCAGTGAAAATAAAAATGATTCTGTCATGATCACCTTAAGCTTTGCATTTTCAGCAGTAAGCTCATCAACAAGAGTTGTATCAACATGGATCTCTGGAACAGAGACAGCGTTGTCCAATGCTGCTTTTGCATTTTCCTGTTCCATTCTTAGTAAATCTTTTGTCTCCTTGGACTGGAATTGCAGTTCCTGCAACAGCTGTTGCAACTTCTTATTTTCCTGTGTCTTGGCTTCTTCCATGTCAGTCTGCAGACCAGCAAAATGCATAAGGTACTTGCATGAAGATTTTAAAGTGAAACTAGGTTGTGCCAACACTACTATCCTATTTGCATAGTTACAAGTTAATCCATTTCCATTGTTTTATTAGGTTAACAAGACAAGTGTGAATTTTTAGTTTTCTGCTATAGCGTAGTACTCTAATTTCTACCATAGAACAGTCACCATGACCGTCACATCAGATGCAAACAGTGACCACAGCCAGTGTAAAGACTAATTGCAGCTGACTCCAAAATGGACTGGAAAGGAATTACATTCCTCTAGCAGTTCACGGTACAGAAATATGAGAATGATTGCAATACAAAAACACTCATTTAAATGCATTCATGTATTCAAGCAACTGAGAGCAGCCTGTGGAGATGCAGAAGTCGGTAATCATTAGTAAGTTGACCGTGATAAAGTATCACTATAAAAGAATAATTGCAGTTCACTACAAAATGGACTGGAAAGAACCTAGGTTAATTCAGCAAATTGCTAGTAATACATAAGAGGACAATCAAAAAATGCAAATACCCACTTAAATGCACTCATGTGTCCAAACAGCTGCATGCTTGTCTAGATGTAAAAATCAGTAATGATTAAATATGGGCATGCAACATAACATTATATAGCATGAAAGTCAGAACAACATTCATGAAGTATATCATAATTTGTAACTGTATTAACTTCAACAATCATGTAGAAAAGTGCCCGTTGTTCGCGCGCTACTACTAATGTTACCTATTTTCGTTTCATCTATAAAACAAAATGCACAAGTTGTGAAATTATAAGTTCTGGGGAAGAACAGAGAAACGCAATAATGCAGATATAGGGAATTACTCAGTATGCTTTCAAAACACATTGATTGAGTTTAGACACTCTTGGTACCCAAACTTGTCCCGTGTTCTCAAGTACACCCTGAACTATCAAAATGCGCATTTAGCTCCCTAATCCCGTGTGATTATTCTTCCCAAAAGAATCCAGATGTGCTGATTTCTCCTATATGGTGTCCAACCTGGCCGCAAAATTGCAAATAACCTCCTCCATTCTTGTACGTTACTTGAGAACATGGGATAAGTTCGGAGCCCGCACTAAATCACCTCGATAAGAAGACAAGATAAAATAGCTACGACTGCATTGTACTTGTCATGAGATTAGAAACTACTGACAGATTTACCTATGGTGTTTCGAGTTAAGGGCCTGGCCATTGGGTTCTAAAAATTTATCCCAACTACATTAAAACAGAAAGCCCCTCCAAAATGTTCAAAGAAAACGTCTGAATGGTCAGTTATATCAATAGCATGTCCTCCATGAATAGTACCCTGGTTATGTGTATTCAACAGCCAATAGTTTATAAAAGGTATTCCTTCCATTTAAACATGAAAACATTGATACAACTTATTGCAAGGAATACATATATAGTATGTATGAAATAATAGCATATGCTACATCACACATAGGCATGTCAATAAGACTGAAGTACAGTAACCCAGTAGTTTACCCTCATGCGTTTTTCCAGTTGCAAACGCCAAGTGAGTTCCTCAACTTGCTTCTCTAACTTGTTCTTCGCAGCTTGCAGAGCACCACTTTCTTTTGCAGCCTACAAGTAGTAAAGAAGGCCGGATGTCAATAGACCAAAGTGTATTTAACTCTTATCTATATGCTTACTGATCATCCAGACTTCCAGAGTACCAGTAATGTGACAGCTGTATACTTATGGCCATTAAGTGAGCTTGCAAGGAACGGAGTTCATGAACAATTTTGAAGCTAGCATGGTAAAAAAATATCTACAGGAGGTTAACAACGGTAAAACCTATTACTGGAGAAGAATCAACATAGGTTAACGAAGCCATAAGTTGCAGTAGCACTGTTGTTTTCAGACACCAACACCAATTCGTAATGAGCAGTGACAGCACTGCATGTCGCTAGAGATAAATCAAGGCCAGAGTTAACTTGAAAATGCATTACATGGTTGATGATTGATCTCTTATGACAGAAGAGTAATTAAGATCAAATAATACTGTAACAACAGGACAAAGAGAGAGAAAAATATTCAGGAAACTTTCACCAATTCTTACCATTTTAAGTTTTCTAAGTTCTCTTCTGGCCACCCTTCCTCTCCAAGCACATTGGGTTGTGATTGCTGCCTTCTTTAAACTCATGTACCGTGAGCTTGCTAAATCACTACGGCAGAAACTCTGTGGTCGACGAAATCATTGAGATTTTGGTTAAGATAATGTAACATATATGAGGTTAAGAGTGAATAGTAATAAAATAGAGATACACATGCATAGGCTTGAGTGTAGCACCCACTTTTTACACACTTGAAGTAGAGATACTGAAATGGGACAATGCTGTGGCAGTTCTGACAAATGGCACCAAGGTTTAATTTTTTTAACGTAAACAAAAAAACCATGACTCATGTATTTTACTGGCTAACAGTTATTTCATCTAATTATGTTGAATATCTTATACATTTATAAGATGTGGTTGCATCGTATAATGTGTAAAGTACTTCCATTTTGACAAAATTATAGTTTATACAACATGGAATTTGACATATCAACTAAGTATGGAAGTTTTGTTGGGAGTACAAGTGCCACGAATAAAACTTAAGGCAGCAAAAGATTTTAGATACTAGAACCAACACCATAATATTTTTGCTATATTAGCATTATCATCCGAAAACATTTACTCATAGAAAGAATATCACATGAGTTTGAGTAGCAAAATTAAAGTTTTGACCATTCTATTCTGCAAATCTTGTTACCCCCATTTCATGGAAACATTAAATGAGACCCGAAAATGCACCTGAATAATCACTGCCGCTTTTGTTTGCTGACGGCAATGGAGTTCGCTGCGAGCAGTCATACCACGTAGACCTGATTGGACAGTAGTCGATGCAGAACAGAGATCCTTGTAGTGTTTCCTTGCAAAGTGCATACGATAGCAGGTCTGAATTTTCAATGAAGCAGCCTTCCTACGGAGATCTTCATAATAATGTCTTGCAATTTGTCCTTTAGTTATCACAACTCAGAAGTCATTATCTCCACATAAAAATCAGATACTGAAACATGATACGTTTTCCAATATAAAACAGAGAAAATGTACCTCTGCACATTGCCTGAAGCTGAATAGAAGACATTCGCAGCTGAATAAAATTTCTGCGAGCCAGAAACGACCGAACTTTTCTCTGGATTTTACTAGCAGAACAGCTCAAGACCTCAGTCCTCCGAGCATCTAGTTCAGCCATCTGACCAGCACGCAGAAACACTTTTGTTTTCCCTATCTGTAAATTGGACATCAGACCGCAGGACAAACCAAAAGGATGGAAACCATCATCAGCCTTAGAACTACAGATGAAATAACTTGAGCAGATTCAAGCTTTTTGGAAAACATTGGTAACATTTTTCTCATAGTACCACACCAAACAAGGTCCTGTGTCCACGTTGGCTTTGGCCAAGTCTAGTTCGCCGTCTAAACTAAGAAACTAACAATAACATTGCTTCAAAAGAGTAACTCCGGTGATGAAAAAATATGACTACAAGATATACCATTATCTGTTATTTATGCATTGGGATTATCTCGCATAAGGCTGATTACACACAAAAAAAAATACATAGGCAGACGATGCAACTTAAACTGCTTATCAGACTGGCATGTTTACAATAAAGATAATAGGAAATTAATTGCACATCTTGACGGTAGAGGAAAACATTTGAGAAGCCAAAGGAAGATCAATCTTGTAGAGCTGGAACATGACAGATCAAAGTAAACACATCACGACCACTCATTTCAGTAATTAGTTACCTGATAACCTGTGAGATTTACTTTCTCAAGGAGCATATTTGTGGCATTAACTTCATCATAACTGCCAATGAATGATTAGTTTAGACTCCTTAACACAAAGAAAAAGTTCAAGAACTTGAATCAAAATACCCTAGAATTACCATTCGCTGAGAACTTCTGGTAGTAAAACACCAAACCGATCAACAAATTCTTCAAATGTCCGCCTTGTTGGGTATCCAAGACAGCTTATTCTTATCGCCTCTAGCACCCCCTATATAAACAATATAACAGTGTCACTTCAACAAGCTAGTTCTTAGATGCATAAATCCCAAAGTTTGTCATAGTTGGCCAAATAGGGGTAGAGAGCAATTTTGTCATAGTTGGCTCCAGTTTGTGAGGCCCAAGGGCCCAGAACCCCACAGGTCCACTAGGCCCGGCCCTGGAGGGGCATGAGCGGAGCGGCTGCCCCGGGCCCCCAAAGGGAAGGGGCCCCCAGCAGCTATGATATACAGTCGGAGAAGCTCATCTGGAAATGTGGCGTCGCCGTCAGCCATGAGAGCAGATCAGGATCTTTATCTCTCGTGCGGTTGAGGGAGACGAAGCACGAAGCGGTGACATCTTTTTTTTAGCGAAAGCACGAAGCGTTACCTCCCATGAATATGGGCCTTTTTTCCTTTTATTAGCTCGGCCTTTTTTCCTTTGGTTAGCTACGAATGGATTATTACCTAAAAAAAGCTACGAAGTGATTAAAGTGGGGTCACGCCGGTAGCCTGGTACATATCGACAACACACACATATCTAATATATACAGTTTTTATAATGTTTCTATTAAGGACTCCGGTTCAAGCTTTGTCCCAGACCCCCAAAATCTCAGAACCGGCCCGAAGGCCCACACGAAGCCACCCGCACAAGTCAGCGCACTATTGCCTCTCATTCCTTATACGTCACACCTTGACTCTCTTTGCCCACTCTCCCGATGTACCACACTCATAAGGCAACGCAGCAGCTGAAACTCCCCAATCCCCACCTTGCTAAGCTGCAAGGCTAGCCACTCCCTCCTCCAGGCTATGGCCGACATAGCATGGCGGTTAGGCGTTAGGTGCGCCTTCCTTCAACCCTTCCACCGTCGGTGCATATGCCTCTTCTCATTCTCATCCTTTCCTCCTGTTGTCCAAATAGATGCTGTATTTATGTTTGTGAACAGAAAAGCTACACCTAATGTATATACTTCTACACGACATAGAAGATTTAAGATGGATAGTACCCACTACATGGTGACTTACAGAGGAAGAAGTTTGTGGTGATAAAATAAAGTGTAAGGTCGTGACCAACATAAGCTTGTGTGTTTTTTATTCTCCAATGACGAAGCGATCGAAGTCTCTAAAACAAAGAAAGAAAAGAAACAGTTGTAGCTCAGTCCAAAGCACCTCACATTCTAAAGTGACCATACTTGGAGCTGAGACAAGAGACAAAGAAGGAATAAGAACTTAGTGGTATGTTTCATATTGTTTTAATTTACTATTTGTCAGTCTGATTTATCGTTTATCCTTACTATATTGCGTTTCCAGGTTGCTATAATGCTTTTTCAAGTGGATAGATCGTGGTGCCCATGTGGAGTGGAGACATTTCACAATAGTTTGGTGGATTGATATTTCCTTCACTGATACCTGTCTAGCTAGAATACATCATCTCATTTTGTTTTTCTATTTTCATTTCCATATTAGAGTTTGTTTCCGTGGTGTAATGTGCTTTTGCTATAATATAAGTTAAATGCAATCTAATGAAACTTGCAAGTTAGTAACCCTTTGATTCATTTCTAGGTCCACCAATGGTATGGATTACTTGCACACAAACAGATTTCTCCATGTTCTCTTGGACCTTGTATCAATCCTGGTGTGCACTTTGCCTTAAAAAGAACCCAAGTATGTACTTCCAGCAAAATAAGAATGGTACAATTTCTTACCCCACACCGAAGTTGCTGGAGAACATTACTGTTCTCAAAAATTGCTGGCTTCAGAACATTATTAGGCTTTATGCAGCGCATGTAATGTGGTTCTGTTGCGCTGAGAGTTTCCAACAAACCTTGTAATTGTTGCTGTTATGTGACAGGAAAAAAGATATAAACTGTTATAACAAAGCTAGAAAAGGCTGGGAAACAAAGCGATGACTTTCTTTTACCTTGAAGCTCGAACCTATAGATGTGAACTTTGTGGATTTAGTTGATTCTTCAGGAGGAAAAAGACTTGAAACAAATGGACATCTAGAAGCATGTAACAAATCCTGATGCTCGCTTACAGCAGCATCTATGTTTTTATCTAAGAATAGATCCGTTTGATATGTGACCTACAAAAGAGAAAATTCTTATTACATAACTGTGTCAGTCTCAGCTGTAGAGAGCCAGATGTGGTGGCACTAGCTTGCCCAACTGATTAATCCCTCATGTGTAGATGTACAGATAGTATACTGTTGGATTGTTTAGGAGAAGTTATTTTTTTAGCAGTATATTATATTCAAGTGAGGTCGAAGCACAAATAGGGTAGGCATATATCAAACATGGTGTTGATTTTTCTGTATACCCTTAGCAGACCATTCACCATGCTTTATAATCCAATGATGGTAGTTTAATATATACTGTATAAGAAGGCACACACAAAATTTTCTTTAGCAGCCATTAAGCTTTTGGAGTTCAACTTGATACATTCACATTTAATCAATATTTAAAATACATAATCCCATTATGGAACAGAGCTATGTTTATTCTGTTGTTGTTTCTCATCTATTCAGGGCTTAAACAATTTAGAGCTGCATTGTGTTCAGCAAACATAAACTGGTATAGCCTGAGGTTCCCCATTCGCTCTCACTACAATGAATGCATCAGCAGCACAAAGCCAACATGTGTTCTACACAGAATTATTTATTCAGACAGACAGACTTAAGAAGTACACTTACATTTCCCGCGTAGTGATGAATAGTGAAATCAGACCGTGAAAATTTTGGCCTACTGAAGTGTGGATTGTCCTTATATTTTTGATAGAGCTTTTCAGCGAATATTTCATGGGTTGAGTTTCGCAGCATGCTGAAGTATAAGTTAAGGTATGTTAGTAAGGATCAGAATAATAATCACAGAAAATGAACCGACAATATTACTTGTACATACCAAGTCTCATCCAGTAGAGAAATTATACCCCCTGGTTTCTGCATCGCACAAAATCAGAAATCAGACATGAGACTTCATAGTATGACTTGACCTCATTGGAATTGATCAGTGGATTCAATGTAGTAACAGATATGCATCGAACTCAATTAATCTAGTCTGTTGGTAAATTCTGACTAAAGGATAATTCCCATCCATTTCTGGGTTTTACCTTGACTCTATGAAAGCAAAAAAAAGGTAATAGTTACTTGAACGTAGTCGAAAGAAAATGTTACTTTAGATTAGTGTGTGTCTAGAACACACTATAAATATAGAAAAGAGTTGTCTGGGTAATAAGAGAGTACTACAACAAACACCAAATGTTGTTGCAATTGGACCTTCGATTGCTATTGGGCCAAAAGGTCAGGATATACGCAAGTACAAGAGTATAAAAAAGATGCAAGTAACACCATATACAATAGAGAAACTACACAGCTACAACTAGTATACTTAACAGTTTACCTTCTCAATGAGATCAAGAATGTCTTGGTTGTCCACAAACTGGATGTAACTCCAATCAATTTCTTCCTTTGTATATTCTTCTTGCTCCATCTTAAAAACATGCTGCTCATGGAAAATTGTAGAATTAGTGTAAAGCTTAATTAACCATAATATAACATAGAAAGAAGAACATTTTATCAGTAAAAACACAATTCTCTAACCTGATTAAAGTGTTGCTGGAGCTTCTCATTGGTTAAGTTGATACAAAACTGCTCAAAACTGGAGCATAGCAAAATATCAACACAAGAAATCTATCATCCCCATATCATAAGAAGATAGTTTTATGTCAACTGGTAGTAATAACTATTCCGAGAATTTTTATAAAAGCATCGAGTTGAAAATATTAGAGTCCACTGTTCAGCTCTACACTATTGTACTGATTGTTTCATCCTGAAAACAAATTTCCATCCAATGTTCACGTGCTTTCACAAGTATCGCCGACGCGCACACTAAGCAGTAAGCTTACACTATTTGTACTCCCTCCGTCACAAAATGTGAGTCATTTTTACTTTTTATGGGCATAGAAAAAGAGTTATCTCTGCACAATAAACGCCATCAATAAATCTAACCAACTGAAGGTACATAATTTAGTTTCCTAATACTAACCAGCCAGTGCATAATCGCAAAATTACACTCAATCTTTCGTATCAGCAGCGTTGTCTGTGCAATCGAGCAATTGACTGTGTAGCAGCTAGCAACTGTCGCAAATATGCTATTGCTACAATCCAATAGAGATCTTTGTAAAAATACAAATACCATATTAGCAACCTGTTGTTATGCAGTTGTCACAACCATTTTCTACAGAACATCAACATAAGTAATTGTGAAAAATGAATGCATATAACTTCCAACTTAGTTTTATACACACAATTCCCCATTAATGTCAGCTACACGATGTTTAGTCAATCAAGCTTTTCTTCTTGTGGGTAATTTTTTATAGGAGTAAAAACAGTCCCTAAAAGGATTATATTTCTTCTCAACAATGCCAATTACGTATTTTCAATATATGATTCTGATTCTGCATGGTTGGGATATGTGCTTGCATATACGAGTCACTGCATAATTTTGAAATGGCTATATCTCATTTGGTGAATAAGCCAAGTTTCTCGGTTGTGCAGAGGTGTGACCTATGTGGGCAAGTTAATGAGATATTCTTGCAATCAAGTTCCTGCTGACTGAAAGGATCTCAACTAGTAAACTTAATACTTCTCTATTTATTTTCAGCAATACTTTAGTTTATACACATATTCATCTGTTCCTAGCTACTTGCCTGTCAAAAAGGAAACCAAAAGTTCAATTTCTGATAAAAGTACCTAGCTAAAAAGACCAACGAAACAAAGATTGGAAAAAAAAAGTTCCCCGGGGATATGCTGACATATTTCTAGTCAAGACAGTAGACTGTATGCCCAATGTCCTGTAGGTACACCAAGGATTGTTTTTTCTAGATACGGCCAAAATCACGCATCTTTTTGTAGTATTAGCAGAGAATACTAAAAAGGCGCAAGTATACAACACAGAAGGTGTCCATGACCGAACAAACAATCAAAAAAATCCAGTAACTAACTAAAAAGAAACAAAACAAAATTATAGCCATAGCTGTGGCCAAGGTCCAGAGCTTAGCCATATCAGGTGGACAAGTACACAGGATTAAGGCTGCATTTGGCATTGTGGTAGATTGCGATAATCCTGTTTTTCTAACCTATTTTTGCCTATTTTAGGCTGGCTTACCAAATTTTGTCTATTTTTGTGGCTATTTTTGACAGAAAATCATAAAACAAGTTCAGCACAGCACAGTTCAGCAACCACAAACTGAGCCTAACACAAGACCTATGCAAAAGCATTCTGCATACATACCTGTTTGTTTTGAAACTTTCAAATCCATAAATATCCAGCACACCAATCAATAGCTTTGAATCAGGATCCTGTCCTATTGTGGTATTGATCTTATTCACAAGCCTAAAGAACAGAAGACACAGGCAGTTGTCAGTTGTTCTGTGCAATGACAGTGACACGGTAGACAGCAACATGACAATTACTTTCTAGACTGATGTTTTGAAACTTACCAATCAAACAAACGGGAGTAAACGATTCTGGCCAATGCATCTCTACTAAGAGCTGCTGCTCGTAAATCCAAATTTCTGACAATTTTCTCACCACGTGTTATCATAACACGCTTACATAAGGATTCCTCGAGAGACTTTTCGTCACACCTACAGAGTGTTGCCAAATTCATGTCATGTCAAAGATGATCCAGAAATATTGAGGATAGAACCTGGACGGGAGGATTACATGAAAAGCTCTGCAGCAGTCCGAAGATGGAACTTAGTTTTGTCATCTTTGGATACAGAAGAATCTGCTTCGTTCCCTTCGGAAAATTCCACATTGCCCAAATGAAGAATAGCAGCAACGACTCTGAATATGGCATCCTGAAAGGTATGCGACAGAAATATTAAGCAAAGATGGTCTTAGATGAAGTAAACTAGTTTCAAACATAACCTTGGGCTTACCTGCTCATCAGAACTAATGCCTACAATATCCATTGCTCTCCTGGTTGCTACATATTCTGAAGAATCATCCATTCCATCAAGATTAATGCAATTAGACTGGTTGAGGTAGTGAAATGATGCTGCATCTCCCAATTTATACCTCTCACGGTCCTGAAAGACCATTGTTGGAGTACAGATTAGAAGTTGTATTTAATGCAGTTCGCGAAAAGATAGGCGGTAACTAAGGGCACAAATTACAATGGTTACCTAACTGAAACAATAATGCAAATAAGAAGCAACACCAACACAGTGTATTACATGTTTTATACTTTCCATTCAACACCTGAAGAATGTAATCGCAAATTAATATTTCCTAAACAAATGCTATGTTTATACCCAGTTTGCAGTTTTCCCTTAGACAGGTTACTCAGAATGTGTTGTATTTTATTTTGAAGCAGATTTTTCCCAATGTGCGGCCTAAACCTTATACTAATCAATTTAAAAGACCCCTTTTGATGGGATGTAGAGAGTTAGAAAGTATAGAAATTCCACAAATTATAGTTGCAATATCGTATTCAGGAATTTAATCGGGATTGCCATGTTACCTCTAGTGGTGCAGCACATAGCATGTAAAAGCAGTGATAGTTTCTTTCTGGATCAGATATTTGACAGACACGAGATCTTTCCAAAAGGTAAGTCCTTATGGCAGCTCCTGAGATCTTCCCATTCTGATCAAACTGAAGCTCAACAAATTTGCCAAAACGACTGCGTTATGAGGTAAAAGAAATGTGTCAAGATATATTGCAAGAAGAAAATGTAAGGTTCTACTAAATGAACAAATACTGACGACAAAAAACAAGGTAAGACAGTAGAACTGTAGTCCTATTGAAGTTCATTACCTCGAATTATTATTCCTGACCGTTTTTGCATTTCCAAATGCCTCAAGAACAGGATTGGACTGTGCAATCAAACAGATGAAATGGAAAACATAAGCCAGTGATATCATATTATCTTTAATTACTGATAAGAAGGTTTGATTACAAAATAATAATAAATGACAGCTCATAATCCACAAATCCACTATTTCAAGGTTATTTAAGAGACATAGAGTGCCAAAAGTGGTAACAGAAAGTGCTAACGAGAGCCTCACCTCCAGCACTTGTTGTTGCACTGACCTTCCACCAGATTCAACCTTGCCACCCATGAAAGCAAGATATTGCATAAGCATTTTAGTGCTTTCTGTCTTACCAGCTCCACTTTCGCCACTCACCAATATGGCTTGGCTGATACCATAATTCATCATAAGCCTGCACCATGGGTATTTAAGATAGATACATATATACACATTCAAGCACAAAACACTCAAAAGCTCTTTCTTTGCTGGAAACACACCTATATGCACGGTCTGCCATGGCAAAGGGATGGGGACTCAGCTCACCAAATTCGGCTCCTTTGTAGATTTCCATCATATGATCGTTATAAAGGTGAGGAAGTCTTTGAAACGGATTTACAGCTATTAATATGTTCCCAGTATAAGTCTGGAAGAAAAGTTTAATCAATTAAGTTAGGACAGGTGTTACCAAATTAACAACTAAGTCATTAGGGAAGGTCATAAAACTTAATTAGTACTGTTAAACTCCAAATTTCTGAAATGCAAAACTACAAATAATAAAAAGTGAAGACAAGTGAAATATTGTAGGCTACGAGAAATAAGAATTGAAAACTGTACAGTAGGACTAAATTAATCAAATAATTCAACCATCAGCTAGAGAACATGTGTGCATTGTGCTAATGTCAATGGAGCTTGCAACTTCTCTTAGAACTTGGCTCGATCGCTTATCTGTCAGCCAGTCACTTAATTCTCTCCTCCCCTCTTATGTACATTATTTCCCGTCTCCCTTGTTTATGTCGTACATATTGATCTTTTAATAAAAATTTACTTTCTGGGCCTATAGAGTTTGCTTGAGGATGGATGTGGCTCAAACAATGCATCAATGAAATAGCATGAGAAGAGCTTATATGCTGCACTACTCAACTCACATATATTTCATTCATTCCATATCTAGACTTCAAGTTCCTGAGAACTCCTGGTTCATGTAGATAAGCCAGCCTTGTCATATCCTCAACACCACAGCGTTTCACTTCTAGATCCTTAGGATAGACACTTGAAGCGTTGGCAGTAACCTGTAATAAGATAATAAACTTGACATTAAATGCACAATTTATTTAAGCTATATAATTTTCTCAGTGCAATAGCTTACAATTAGAATCTACAGGCATATGATTCTGGCACTAGTAAATTCACAGTTGGAAGCTAAAGAATGATTAACTGAGACTTCAAAAATATCTGAGGAGAAAACATGATGTAATAGCCCTAGTGGCATGAGTAGAAATGATCGAATATTTGGTATAGGCAAAATTTACTTTTCGAGAAAGATTGCAAGTTATCAAGAAACTGGGAACTGACCTTCTTTCCAGAAGTGCAGTTTATAATTAACTCATCCCCATGGACCTCCTCCACAAGACCATCAATCCAAGCCACATCAGCATCCTCGACCCAAACATGAGAACCCACTGTAAAGCGGCCAGTGGATGCCTACAGTTGAATAATCGTAAACACATGAAGATGTGGTATTGTTAACTGACTGAGACAAAAACAACTGGAAAAACAATAAATTAACAATATGTAAAAATCTCATTTGATAATCACAGCCCCTGGAGCAGCATCACTGATAAACGGATAGGTTAGCAATTGTGGAGCTACAGTTCTATGTGTTAGCATTACAACTCACAAGTAAAATATAAAGATAAAGAACTAGTAATTACAAAATACAGAACCTAAGTTTCATTCATCAAAGAATAAAATGTAAAATGGAAATATTTTTTTAGAAAGCGTAATTACACACTATCCCATTATGTATGTGCAAATTAATTCAAGATGTGGAATAGAAAAGAGAGTAAAAAAATCCTGACTTTCTCCAGTAATGCTAGCTCACTAATATCATGTAGGCCCAATATCAGTGTTGTTAGGCTCAACTTCCCCACGCAGAGTCCTAAAGAGAAAATTTCTGCTAAATATAATTGTACCAGTACAGTAAGACTTAACTAATCAACTGTCCAAAACTGGAGTAGAAACTAGCTATTGGGATTTGTCACTGGTTGAGGTTGAGGAAATACTGGTTCTCTTGTTTTGGTTAAGTTGGAGTAGTTGGGAGGCCAATTGAGATGCATATGTATGGGCACCATGAGCTGACAGTCGAGGCCCGTGAAAATGTTGGCTAGGATCAGTGCGTCGTGGATTGCATGCCTGTTGCAATGTGGTGATGTCTGAGCTGACATGGGCGACAGAAGGCCTGATACGTCGAATCTTCGATAGACTTGACACGTGAGTATATGTGTTTGCAGGTGTTAGCCATCAGTAAGCAGTTACCCATTTGATCAAACTAACGGAAGAATAAACAAGAGCATTACTGCAATTGTGCATTGGATTCAAGCATTTCAGGCCCTACACTGAACCCACGAGCTCCGGTTCCGGGATATTACAGCCTAAAACGCAGAAAATTGATACCAAACCAAACAGCTAGTGTCATAGTCATACGACCGTCAGACTGACGAACCAACATATATATTAGTAAAATGTACTATTAGCTCCTCCTCCCTCTCGAAACATACAAGCATAGTTAAGGGATTGTTCAGACGACTGTCAGAAGCGCGACCCGGTATCCTGATCGATTGATCCAGATCGGGGTTCGAATTCGCTCCCTCGATTCCCTGATCGCCACTCGCACGAGACAGAAGCAACGTACCATGGGTGCCGCGAGGTCGTCCTCAATGTCTCGGCTCGATCATGCGGTCGCCGTCGTCGCTGGATCACCGTCCCGCCGCCATTGACGTCGTCGTTGACGGAGGGCGGGGTGGCGGGAGACGTGCAGGTGGACGGTGGGGCTGGGGAGGGAGGCGGTGTGCCGGGGAGTAGGTAGGAAGCGGCGAGGCTGGGAGGAGGAGCACGGGGGGTGGACGGAGCACGGTGGAGGCGGCCGGCGAGGTTGGGTGTAGAGACGAGACGAGACGACGACTGAGGCCGTGACAGGCTCGTTCTTTTTTTTCTTTTTGGTGCGGGTAGCGTGCAGCGTACTGACAGAGGAGAATGTGGCCAATCAGAAGAGGTCCGTCCGATAATTAAGCTTCGGGCCCCCTTTCAAAAAAAAAAGCTTCAGGCCCATTGTCTGGACTTCTTCGTTTCGCCTCAGCTCTCCAATGGGGCACGTGCGGCGACCGAGCAGCTTTCTGTCGGTGTAGGTGCAGCCGGCAGCTCTTTTTTAGACGGAAGGCTCGAGCAGAGCCCAGCTTTGAATTAACAAAGCCAACAACCGGCTAACAGATACAACTTACAGGTACACGCTGGCCAAACCAGCAGCACACACGCACACCCCACACGCACACACACACCTCACTACAACAGATAGACTGCTAAAACCGAAGACGGCACCAGGACTTCTGTTGTACGGAGACGACGTCGAAGATGTCCACACCAACAGACCTCCACCGCACCAACCTTGGCAACACCGCGACATGACATTGGGGAGGAACCTACAACGACCAGGGCTTGCAGCAGCGCCTCCAAGAAGGTGGACGGCGTACAAAAACGTCGTCGTTGCTGGCAGAAACAGGTCTGGCAGAGCTTTCGCCCCAGCCCCATGAAACCAACCCTAGAAAGGGTGACTCACACGCCGTCGAGGAAAACCATCACCAAACGGGCACACCGGGGAAGCTAGGTGGGGCGGCGGGGCAGCGTCCAAGACAAGAAAGAGGAGGGTGCTTCACAGCGATGCCTTCAACAAGGGGAACGACACCGGAGGTGTAGTCATCGCCGGAAAATGGTCTCTACCATTACGTGGTGTGCACGAGACCCATCCAAAATCAAAAGTCGGACGCCGCCCCGAGGCCGCGAAGAGGACAACAGAGGACGCCTCTACAGGCCTCTGAATCTCGGGAACACGGTGCAAGCACCGGAAAGAGCACACAAGCTCTGAGGGCCGCGCAGCTCCGACCTCGGAGAGGCATCACACGCACACGGCGGTGGCTGCCCGGCAGATCCAACCTAGATCTCCCCTGCACCCGAACCGGGCCAGAAAGGGTCGGCCCGGCCCAACTCAGATCCGGCCCAACGGGCCTGGATCTGGGAGCCCAACGGGAGCCCCCAAGGGGCGAAGACAGCACAAGGCGGCCGCCGACGCGGCGGCGCAAAGCCGGCGGAGACACGACGGCCGACCTCGGCCACCCCACGCCGAAGACACGGCGCATCAGCCGGCCGCCCGACAGATCCATGATCTGGAGGCCGAGCTCCACGGGCGGCGCGGCGCGCCGGCGACGTGGGCCGCCGGACCTACGGGGGAACTGCCCGTCACCGAAAACCAGCAGCGAGGCGAGAGGGACACACACACGCACGCACACAACCCCACACCCACCACCACGAAGCCACCACGCCGCCGGAGCCGCGCCGCCGCGCCCACTCGCCCAGCGCGGCGCCCCCACCGACCGCTGCGGCCCGCGCCGCCCCGACCGCGCGAGGGGGAAGGAGAGCCCGCCGCCGCCGGCGCCGCCCGGGCCTAGCCCGGCGACGCCCTCCGGCGGCGGCGGGGAAGGAGGAGGAGAGGAGAAGGGGCGAGGGAAGGGCGGCGGCTAGGGTTTCGCCCGTCGCTCGCGGGAGCGACAGGACGAAACGAGAGAGGAGACAGGACGAAACGAGAGAGGACAACCGGCCGCTCTTTCGCACGTGTGAGCGTTTGCTTGTTCAGCGATAAGAGTTGTGACTCGTGTTTATGATAAATTTAACCAATACTTGGTTAGGTTACATTGTTGCACACAATATATAATCTAAACATCTTTTACACCTGATCCCATCTTTTGTGGTACGATGTTGCACCTAGCCCAAAATACGTGATTTAGTCCTTGACGACGTATCTGACCATTGGGCTCATATTTAGAAAATGTATACACTATGCACATATAAATTATTCAAGCATCGAATATAATGGCATGCATGTCACAAGTTAAATGACTTATTGCAGTTTACAAGCTCCAAATAGTAAGTGTCTTGAAATAGGTTCCATATTAAGTCTCACTCCACTTTACAAGTTTCAATTAAAGTGTCTCCTTGCCTTCGGTGAGTCTTGCACCTCGAGTGGAGAAGGCGTGGTAGATAGGGATGAAAACGGAGCGGATACGGATGGAACTGGGTTGTGCCACATTTGTTTTCATATTTTTTTGCGGAAGCGGAAACAAATACAGAAACCCCGGAAACAAATACAGAAACAAATATTGTCGGAAACAGATACAGACCGAATACGGTGCGGACACGGAACAGAAAGCAGATGTTTGCCGGAACCAAGCGCCCCTTGAATAATGCAGGAAAACTCAAGCAAATCAACAAACTTATCAATTTAATAAGTTGAAATAAATTAAATTACAAAAAAAACCTACTATCGTCCCTAAACCTAGTGCAACACTGAAATGCCGAACCAGGAATACCTTGAGAGGGAGATAATATGCAAGTACGTAGGGTCTAAACATGGTCAGTTCATATATTTTACTTTTTTTGTTTAGATCTTTGGTTCTGCCTCGGTGTTCTCACTAAAATTGTTAGACCTGGTGCATTCAGATGGCACCACGTAGCAAAAAAAACGGAAAGTTCCGTATTATCGGAAACGGAATTTCCGTTTCCGTGGTCATTCCGCCGGAATATGCTGTTCCGTTTCCGTTTCCGCATGAAAGTTTCCGTTTCCGTTTCCGTTTTGCAAAATTCCGTTTCCACTTCCGTATTTTCGTTCCGTTTCCGTTTTTTCCGCGGAAAAGTCGGAAAGTTTCCGCTCCGTTTTCATCCCTAAGTGGTAGACACGAGGGGGGCATAGAATATTGACAATGGGTATTCAGAGTTAAAAAATCAATGCAAAACCTGAAGGTTCTCAATTTGTTGAATGGAAAAGTACAGACATGCATATTGGCAAATTGTTCAATAGTTCACGAATTTTCCATAACAACGACATCATATCAAAAAAAAATATAGAGAAATTATATAACAATAGATAAATTCATAGCACAACTTTAAGGTTCTCCAAGGCCTGGAAATGTGATATGATTGCATCATCCTTAACTTGGAAAAAGAATTCCTTCTCAAGATGTGTAACCAAGCAATCGTTCAAGTATTGGCCTCACATCGGGAAACTCAAATTTGCAACTAGTTGCACCCGCAACTAGTTTTCAAAAATCGTACTTCCGAGTTTCCAAAAATCGTGAAAAAAATCATGGACATGCACCATGTTGAATCTTCAACACCCAGAAACTATTCAAACTTTCATTTCTCTTTTTTACACAGGCCACATATGAGCATATTTTTGGATGAAATTTTCTGGGTGTTGAAGATTCAACATGGTGCATGTCCATGATTTTTTTCACGATTTTTGGAAACTTGGAAGTACGATTTTTGAAAACTAGTTGCAGGTGCAACTAGTTTCAAATAATCTCCCTTCACCCTCACATCTTGTTCCTCAACTTATCCTTCACATAGTTCATTGAAGAAAAAACTCGCTCAAGTGTTGCAGTTGCAACGGGAAGAACGGGAAGAACTAGGACCAATTATAAACAAGATTATAAGTGAGGCTCTTCTTTGTCTCAATAAGCTTAATAGCAAGATCCGCAATATTTTTCACTTCCCTAAACCTTCCATCTCTACGCAGGTCACCAATCAAGATTGTGAGTTGAAATGGAAGGTACACTAGTTCCATCTTTGAGAAATCTTTGGGATAAAACTGAGCAAGTTTAACTAATTTTTCCTTTTCATAAGCAAAAAACAAGCCATGTGGTGTTGTGTTTTGTGTCAAATATTGTGTACGTGTTGGGTTAGGTTTGGATTTGGAGTTGTATTAGGTGTGGATAGGATACGAGTAGTATCAGAGTCGAACTCTTGTAATCTGGGCCTCCCATATAATGAGGGGAGTACCACACGTGTAACCCATGACGACTTGATAGCAACAGGAACGCAGGGGAAGCCGGCGGCTTGTGCCGGCGCCTAGGGCGGCCAGGGTTGCGGTATCAATGGGGAGGTGCGCCCGTAGTCATGCCCCGCAGATGTAGGCGAGTTCACCGAACTGCGTTAACAAATCTCGGTGTCGTCATCGTGTTGTGATTGCTTCGTGTTCTCGGTAGATCGACATGCGCCTACGACGGTAACAATTGGTATCAGAGCGAGGTTGAAGGTCGTGGATTGTTGATTAGAGGATGAAAACGGGACGTTGCGATCAGCAGTTGTCCGTGCGGATTTTGCAAGCCGGCGGTGAGAGCTGATCGGGATACGTCGAAAGTCGAAGAAGCAATCGAACAGCTGATCGGATCGATCGCAGCGAAAAGTCCTCGGCGAGATCGGAACAATCCAATCGTGGAGTGTGCGTGCAATGCGACGACAATTGGTATCAGAGATTTGTTTGGAACCAGGGCTAAGCAGCAGTATGCGCGCAGCGATGCGTGCTGGGCTGTGCATGTGGGCCAAGGGCCTGTGGTGCTTGGGGTAGCAGGCGAGACGTGTCCCAGGCGTTGCGTGCTCAAGTCGGCCAGAGGTGGGATGCGTGCGATGCGGCGGATCGATCAGCAGCAGCAAAAGTGAGATTTGTTTAAGGAAAAAAGGGGCCTATCGGTGAGATCGGAAACGGCGGCGACGCACGAGGTATAGCTGCGGAAGCAACAGAGAGGCTGTCCAGGCTGCATGGGATGGGCATGCGGCCCAGGACTTGACGCAAGCTGGTGCAGATATACGGGCCGTAGGCAGGATGTGCCGTGTGAAGCTGCTGGCCATGCATGGATTGATCAGAGCACGTGCATGTGTTGAAACAAGAGAAAAGAAATTGCAAAGGAGCTACGTGTGGTTTGGTCTTTGACCAGTTGCTGTTAATCTACCAGTTTGATTTTGCGTTTGGACACACGAGGAAGGCTACAGGGCTATGTCTTTTAACGTTTCTGTTTTGTACGTGGACTGACTAACAAGATATCGCAACTTGGCAGGGGCAGCGTTGTTGGGCATCGGAGAATTTCGTGGCGTGTCGTGAAGGATCATGCATATACATGGCGTCTGGAGTACACGGCGGTATAGCAGGTGAACTGGACGCAGGGTGGAACATGATTGCAGTCGGATACGTTCAGCTGGGTTGGACTGGACAGTCTGACGGGCAGAAGACGGTGAAGATCGGCGACAACGACGTAGGAGCGTGAGGGCTGATGATGTCCGTATTCTGTGGCGTGGAAACACGTGGCGCATGAATATGCATGCTTCGACATGCAGTGACACGGGGTTGATTCAAGATGGTGCACACGAGAGATCTTGAGGTCGACGGGGCGTGGGGTGGATTGATCATCTACCAAGGAGTCATGTTGAAGGTGGAGCTGGAGTCTTACGGGAGACTCCACTCAGCAGATGGAGGGGTTACGGCGTAAGCATGCGGAGATTCGAAGCCTAGTCAGCGGAAGGCAAGAAGCACGTTGGTCGGACTGGACGTCAGGGTTCGAGAGATACGTGGAACTCGGCATCGGTCGGGTATGACTGATGGTTGTCTGCAGTGGGGCCTGAGGTGGTGTGGGTTAGCGACCCGGTAGATCTTGGCCAAGATTGCGGATGCTCGACGCGGTAATAGCGGCGAGGCGTGCGGTAAGCACGGGACACGGCGACAGACCAGGGCACAGGCGGTCAGACGTGGTCAGATAGGTGTGCAGGGGTGCTGAACCAGTGTTGGCGAGTATCAGATTCAAGTTGGTGACCGGATCTATGGAGATTGATGCATCAGGTGATAGACAAGAGTCTGCCATAGGGAATCTGAAAAAGTGTTGGAGAGTCTTAAATGTCGGAAGCGTGGAGAGTACATGCCCGTATATTCTGTGATGTTCAGTGCACGTGGCAAAGTATGGGTGACTAGACACGGAAGGGGGCGGAGTACTATAGCTGTGGGACATGTAGAAGACTATCCAGAATGAGTCGACTGTGAATTTGACTCAAGGTGACTAAAAGGCGACGGTGAAGTTTCTTCAAGTTGACATCATTTTTTACGCAGACCACTGGTCGGTGTGTGATGGTGTTGAACGGGAAGAAGAGACTACAGTTGCAGGTGGAGTCACGTGGAGTCTGGGAGTAGCAATGGAACTCATGGAAGACAACTCAAGTCCGGAGTACATGGAGGTTTGACGCATTGACGAATTCAAGGTGGTGGACAATATTCGTCAAGGTGGAGTTTGTTGTGTTTTGTGTCAAATATTGTGTACGTGTTGGGTTAGGTTTGGACTTGGAGTTGTATTAGGTGTGGATAGGATACAACTAGTATCAGAGTCGAACTCTTGTAGTCTGGGCCTCCCATATAATGAGGGGAGCACCACACGTGTAACCCATGACGACTTGATAGCAACAGGAACGCAGGGGGAGCCGGCGGCTTGTGCCGGCTCCTAGGGCGGCCAGGGTTGCGGTATCAATGGGGAGGTGCGCCCGTAGTCATGCCCCACAGATGTAGGCGAGTTCGTCGAACTGCGTTAACAAATCTCGGTGTCGTCATCGTGATGTGATTGCTTCGTGTTCTCGGTAGATCGACATGCGCCTACGACGGTAACATGTGGATTGAAGGAAGCCATATGCAAACAAGTAACTTTGTGTTTACCTCATCAAATCAATCTTTGAACTCTCGAATTTGTCTATCAATGACACCCAATAACATATCCACGTGGAAGCGATGCATATTTTTGACATTTTGAAGAACCTTGCAGACCTTCCAGCCGACTTATATATAGAAAGTATTCATGTCAACAACTTTGATTATGTGCTTCACACAAAAAGAGTTTACCCCTTCGAGAAAAGCTCTCCATCCACCATCATGTCGTAGGTTCTCAAGTTCTTGTTATTTGTATCCAATGAGACCCATAGCATTAAAATATCTTCGTCCCTCAGTAAGGATCTGCTCAAGTCATATGTGATGCCATAAAAATAAATTCATAAGCCTCAAATGGTGTTAACATAGTTTGTGCAGCAATAGTCTCCATGCCACTATAGTGTCTTTTTCTCCAATCTTTATTAAAAAACTAAACTATTCGAACTGAAGGATACATGGACATAACATTTGTCACCGTCTTATAGTGAGATTTCCACTGAGTATCACAAGGCTTGCAAAACCCATCTCTGGATGCAAACCTTGACCAGATTCATTTTTAGCCAATTACAATGTTGAATTATATGCTCATCATGCGCCGGCCGCCTCGCCTAATCGTCCCGCCAACTGAGTCGATCAACCGCCGCCAGATCCCTCGTGCTATGGGCCAAGAGGACAGATCTATTCGTTGGGTTAGGATAGATAAATACTACCTAAATTTTTTGTGCCAAAAATAATGGGAATTCAGCTGAATACCCATGAATACGTTTGTGCCTACCCATGGTGGTCGGTTTGGTCGATGCGATACACGCAAGTCTCTGCTCCTAAAAGCGTACAGAGTCACCCATGCTCGAAGAGATACGGTATAGAAATATGGGTCCACTTGTCGGATACACTATTAGAGGCCTAAATCATATATTTTGGGCTAGGTACAACATATTACCTAAAAAAGTTGGGGTCAGCTGCAAAAAATGTTTAGATTCTGTTTTATGCAACAATGTTACCAAGTATTTGGTGCTGCGTGTAATTTTCACCTCGCCTTTCCTCCCCGATACCAAAAACGCCGCCGCTGCCGCTTCAGCCTTCAATCCCCTCCCTGGCACACCCCACCCCTCCGCGCGCGCAGCCGAACGGACCACCAGCCTGGCTCGTGGAGAGGAGTGGCTCGTGGAGAGGAGAGAAAGTCTGCCGGTTGATATGCATGGCGAGCGTGCTCGCTGCATCAGCGATGATTGTCCATATGGCGTTACAGATGAGAGCGAGGAGCGGGACATACGCATCCTTCTTGATCACATCCATGGGTTCTAGTACGAGGCGACGCTCGATCGGCTGCCGGTAGAGTGTATCCCCTTGCTGGCCACGTCAGGGTGCAGGTGGACGCGGGCGTCCGCAGGCCCGCTTCAGCCGCGCCGCAAAATAACGCTTCGTGGCGTTGCGACATGCTGCGAACGATACGTGGGCTTCGCAGACCTGCTTAGCCCGCATAAGCCTGCTAATGAGCTGCACACATCGCTGAAGAAGCCTTTGCAGACCCGCCTGTGCTAAGCGGCCGCCGCTTCCTTCATCGCCTCCTGCCATCCTGGGTCGCCGGCGACTCCGCTCGTCGCCATCCCACACGAGGCCTGTGCCCCGACCTTTTCTTCCCATCCTGCGCCATCCCGTCCCTTTCTTGTCGACCTTCCATCCTCTGGTGCCACCCCGGCCAGCCGGCGTTGTTCGCGTCCGGCCCTTTCTTGGCGAGCCCGACGGCGCCGGTGCCCTCCGAGGCGTCAACGACTTCCCTGACGAGGAAGACAGAGGAGCCCGCGGGGCCGGCGCATCATGCGGAGATCAGATACGCTGCGCCGGGAGGCCTTGTCCAGCAGCAGGCCACTCAAGTCGGCTGCCGCTCGGCCATCTACACCGCTGTGTCGCTGCGCGGCCAGCCGGCCACCACGACGACCTGGCTGAAGCCTGGAGCGACGCCTAGCACGTTGTCGCACTTGGCGACGACGGCGATGGAGACGATGACTCCACGATCAAGTATTCGTCCAGGAGTTGAGCGCTTGTGCCACAACCATGCATGAGTGGCTCTAGATGCAATCAAGAAGAGCATACGCATGGTACGTTCAGATAATGTTTTGCCTTCTTGCTGTTGTATCAGGTACGATGGAAAGAGCATACGCATTCGCTCGGTGTCAGGCTCTTGGTCTTGTCGTCTGACATGCTATCGAGAGGCCCGGACGGAGGAGAAGGTTCGGAGCCTCATGCCGGCCGTGCGCCGCACGGGTCGCCGGCAGGCTCATGCGGGACGCGCCCCTGACGGCGGCACGGCGTGCATGAAGCTTCCCAACAATGATAAGACCTCGTCCGGCGGCAAGCCTCAAGCGGCGGGTATGTGGCTGTGTGCATCTTAGCTATGCAGAGGCCGGGTGTAATGATTAAACCTTTTAAGTAATAAAAGCCCTTTATCAAAAAAAAAAAAAAGCCTCAAGCGGCCGCTGCTCGGCCATATCACCACGCGTCGGCAGTCGCAAGTGATAAACTATGTAACGTACCTAGTACTAACTCTTGTATGTACGTGTGTTTAGGGATATGTATAAACCTGAACCGTAATAGACTAGGACTTGTATACTGACTCATGTAACTCCATATGCTAATATATATACACAGCAGGCCGGACCAGGTTGGTACCGTGCAATACCCATACAATCCTGTTACGTTCACATGGTATCAGAGCCGCAATCGGCCAAACCCTAATCGCCGCTGTCGCCGAACTTACATCGGCTGCCGCCGGTTCTCGCTTCCGCCTACCTCCTGACCTCGCTGCCGATCATGACGAGCTCGAGCTCTACCTCGACCGCTTCCTCGGCTGTCTCCTCGGGATCCTTCAGCGCCGCCTTCCCTGGCCTCTTCGGCTCCACGATGGCCGGCGCCTCCACTGCGACCTCGGTCATCCCGTCGTCGCCGATCAACTTGACGGGGCGGATTACTGTCTGCCTCAACTCCAACAACTTCATCTACTGGAAGACCCAGGTTGTTCCCATGCTAAGGAGCAATCTGCTCTTTGGGTTCGTCGATGGCACTCTCCCGTGTCCGCCTGCGACGATCCCCAACCCTGCTGCCGCGACCGATGGTGCGCTGCCGACCATCCCCAACCCGCAGTTCGCTGCCTGGCATCAACAGGATCAGGCCATCCTCACCGCCATCAACTGCTCCCTCCACGAGAGTGTTCTCAGGATGATGACGATGGTGACTACGTCCCAAGAGGCGTGGGAAACCCTGTCTGCCAGCTTCGCCTCGCAGTCTACGGCGCGTGCGATGCAGATCCGTGGCGAACTCAACAAGGCCAGGAAGCTGGACAAAACTGCCACTGTGTTCTTCAACGAGGTCAAGTCCATGGCAGATGTACTGGCGTCCATTGGCCAGCCACTACGCCCCGACGAGTTTACTGGATACTTGTGTGCGGGGCTAGATGGTGATTATGATGCTCTCGTCCAGATGGTCTCGGCACGGGCGCTCAGCGATCCTATGCCGGTCCGCGATGTCTACGCACAGCTCCTTGCTACTGAGCAGCGCATGAACGCGCGTCGCGCCGACCTTGGTGCCGATGTCCACATGGCCAACGTCAACTTCAGGGCGCGCGGTGCTGCTTCCTCTGCCTCCTTCTACAACCAGCCGACACCGCCGTCCTTCCCTCCACAGCAGCGCAGCGACGGTGGTGGTTCTTCCCGTGGCGGTGGTGGCGGTGGCAACCGTCCCACGTGCCAGATTTGCAGCAAGGTTGGACATGTGGGCTCATGCTGCTTCAAGCGGTATGATCCCGACTACCTCGGCACCGGCAACGACGGCCGTTACAAGGACAAGCAGCTCGCTGCCTTCACCAAACGCTCCGCCAATGCTGCTGCTGCCAACAACTTCGCCAACAACACCAACTACGGCGCGACTCCATCCTACCCGATCGACCCCGCCTGGTATGCAGACACGGCGGCTACTGATCACTTCACCAACGACCTCGCCAAGCTCTCTGTACACGAGCCCTACAATGGCAAGGATCAAGTGCAAACTGCGAACGGTTCAGGTATGCGGATTAAACATATTGGTCATTCTACTATTCCTTCATCGTCACATACACTTCATCTTAAAAATATTCTTCATGTTCCTTCCATCACACGCAATCTCCTCTCCGTAAAAAAATTTACACGTGATAATAACACCTTCTTTGAATTTCATCCTTCGTATTTTCTTGTTAAGGATCGGGCGTCGAGAAACGTTCTTCTTAGTGGAGGTTGCCGTGGTGAGCTTTACAGGCTTGATGAGGCGTCCGTCAAGCAAGTTTTCAGCGGTGTTAAAGTTTCCCGTGAGCAATGGCACTCACGCTTAGGACATCCAGCCACCCCCATAGTTCAACATGTTCTTCATCGTCATGAGCTTCCCTCAGTGTCAGTTAATAAAGCTGTAGTGTGTGATGCCTGTCAGCAAGGCAAGAGTCATCAGTTACCGTTTTCGTTGTCCACTCGTGTTACTACTTCTCCTTTAGATATTATATATTCAGATGTTTGGGGCCCTGGTCCTATTTCTACCAGTGGACATGAGTATTATGTGAGTTTTGTTGATGCCTACAGTCGCTTTACATGGCTTTACTTGCTAAAACGAAAATCTGATGTTTTTCATGTCTTCATTGAGTTCCAAAAACATGTTGAACGCCTCTTAAACAAGAAAATTATTCATGTCCAGTCGGATTGGGGGGGGGGGTGAATATCATCGGCTAAATAAGTTTTTCACTGATCTTGGTATCTCACATCGCGTTTCTTGTCCTCATACACATCAACAGAACGGCACTGCTGAACGCAAACATAGACATATTGTTGAAACTGGTTTAACTCTTCTTGCACATGCCTCTGCGCCTTACCGCTTTTGGAGTGATGCGTTTTCTACAGCGTGTTTTCTCATAAATCGTTTGCCTAGTCGTGTCATCAACATGGAGACTCCCCTTGAGCGCCTCCTTGGAGAGGTGCCTGATTACACTTTTCTCAAAGTCTTTGGTTGTGCATGCTGGCCGCATCTCCGTCCTTATAATCACCGCAAGCTTGAGTTCCGTTCTAAGCAGTGCGTCTTCCTCGGTTATAGCTCTATTCATAAAGGCTACAAGTGCCTGCATATTCCTACAAACCGAGTGTACATCTCTCGTGACGTTGTTTTTGACGAAACAGTTTTCCATTCTCTCATTTATCACAAACCTCCACAATACCATCTACCTCCATCACTCCTCCAACTCCTGACCAATTTGTTGATGTTGCATATACACCGTCTCTTTTGCCTAACCATGGTGCAGGTGTTGGAAGAGGAGCTCATCTTGAATTGCTGGATGCTGAAGATTCGGCTGACTCGGCAAGTGATCACGTCGATCACGACGATCGCATGCATGGCGCCAGTACTGGCCATGCATCCGAGGCCGGCCCACCCTCGCCTGGCTCGCCTCCTATTGGGCTGCCTCGAACTGGGCCGCAGTCCGACGCTCCGTCTGAGCAATCGCCCGGCACAGCGGCCTCCTCCACGTCTCTCGACTCACCGCCCGCTGCTACACCGTCGCTGCAACCTGTACTTCCTACTGGTGTTACCACCAGACTAATGCGTGGTATTCGTCAGCCAAGAAAAATACCCGATGATATGGTGGCTTGGAATACATCTCGTGCTACTGATTTTGTTCATAACGAGCCTCGCACTCATCGTGATGCTATGACTTGTGCTCACTGGCGTACTGCTATGGAGACTGAATACTCTGCTCTTCAAGCCAACAAGACTTGGCGACTAGTTCCTCCTCGCCCTGGTGCTAATGTCATTGACTGCAAGTGGGTCTTCAAAATCAAGCAAAAATCCGATGGTACAATCGAGCGATACAAAGCACGCTTGGTTGCAAAAGGGTTTAAGCAGCGTTATGGACTTGACTATGAGGATACCTTCAGCCCTGTTGTCAAGCCTACTACTATTCGCTTACTGTTGACCATGGCTCTGACCCACCGGTGGCACCTTCGCCAGTTAGACATTCAGAATGCCTTTTTGCATGGTGTTCTTGAGGAGGAGGTATACATGCGTCAGCCCCCTGGTTTCGAGGATTCATCACGTCCTGGTTATATTTGTCGACTTGATAAGGCTCTCTATGGACTGAAGCAGGCTCCTCGTGCTTGGCATGCACGGTTGAGTGCTGTTCTTTCTGGACTTGGGTTTGTTGCATCTACTGCCGACACTTCCCTCTTTATTCTTCAGAAGCCTGAGGTTACCATATACTTGCTGGTCTATGTCGATGATATTATTGTGGTGAGCTCCTCCGCAACTGCTACTGATCGCCTGCTTGTTCAGCTGGGTTCTTCATTTGCTCTCAAGGATCTTGGTGAGCTGCATTATTTTCTTGGGATAGAGGTGAAGCGTTCCCCTGGTTGTCTTCACCTCAGTCAGCAGAAGTATGCGGCTGAGCTCATTCGGCGTGCTGGCCTGCTGAAGTGTGCTCCTACGACTACTCCTATGACCTCTACTGATAAGTTGAGTTCTACTGATGGCACCTTACTTTCAGCAGATGAGTCTACTCGTTATCGCAGCATTGTTGGTGGGTTGCAGTACCTTACCATGACTAGACCTGATCTTGCATTTGTGGTGAATAAGGTGTGTCAGTTTCTCTCTGCCCCTCGTTGTACTCACTTGGCAGCAGTGAAACGTATATTGCGGTATGTTCATGGCACCTTGACATACGGTTTACTACTGAGACGGCCTACCTCGTCTTCTGATCTTTTGTCCGCTTTCTCTGATGCGGATTGGGCTGGTAATCCTGATGATCGGCGATCAACTGGGGGACATGCCATCTTCTATGGTGGTAATTTGGTTTCTTGGAGTGCTAGAAAGCAAGCTACTGTGTCTCGTTCCAGTACTGAGTCTGTGTACAAGTCGCTTGCTAATGCTACAGCAGAGTTGATTTGGGTACGAGCTTTGCTAGCTGAACTTGGTGTTTCTTAGGGATGTCCACCAGTATTATGGTGTGACAATATTGGTGCAACGTTCCTTTCTTCGAACCCAGTATTTCATGCACGGACTAAACACATTGAGGTGGATTTCCATTTTGTTCGAGAGAGGGTTGCGCAGAAGCTGTTGCAAATTCGTTTCATCTCATCCAAGGATCAGTTGGCAGACATATTTACTAAACCTCTCCCACTACCATTGTTTCAGTTCTGTAGACACAATCTCAACGTTGGTACCCCTGCTGAGATTGAGGGGGGGGTGATAAACTATGTAACATACCTAGTACTAACTCTTGTATGTACGTGTGTTTAGGGATATGTATAAACCTGAACCGTACTAGACTAGGACTTGTATACCGACTCATGTAACTCCATATGCTAATATATATACACACCAAGCCGGACCAGGTTGGTACCGTCACTAGTACAGAACGACACATCGGAAACGGGCCAAAAACCCCTTCGGCAACGGAGAAAGGGTCCGTGTCCCCGCTTCCGATACTGATGTGGGGGCCCTCATCGGTAACGGTGCCAGAACACCGTTTCCGATGTGGCATCGGAGCCTCCGGCTCTCCGTTACCAATGTGTGACCATTTCGGCAACGGAGGGTTTTGTCCTCCGTTACCAGTGTGGTATCATGTCGGCAACGGCTATTTCTGTTTGCCCGTTTCCTATGTCTAATTGCAAGCTAATAGTAATTAGCTGCGCTTGCACGCCCGTGCTACAGCAATTATTTAGCAGACATTCAGCAATACAAGTTTACAACAATCATATGAACACAAAGTTTACAGCAAATGTTGGAATACAAGTTCACAGCTATTGCTATTGCTACAAATACAAAGTTTTCAGCCATTGTTCGGAAAAAAGTGGACACAATTTAAAGAAGTTACACCACAATGGTGACAACAATTGTTTTGGAAAAATCTATAGTCTCACCAGCGAGAATGCCGGTATGGACAGGTGAACAAATGCCGAATAGGATCTCATGATCATGGATTAGGGTCGTGTAGTTTTCCCTCCTTGCTTACGATGTGTTTAAGGACGAACGCAGCAAACTTGCCTCTCACCATCGTAAGAACATCCTTCTTCAAAGGTGCACGTCCCATTCCACCTATAAGCTGCAGGCAGATTCTTAGTTAGGTATCTTTCGTCATGTATGTCTGCAAATATTGTTAGGAAACATGAATTGTTGATGATGTCGTGGATTACTAACCGAATCGAGGCTTGGCAGACTTCTCGAGGTGGGAACGACTTTCAATATTGCATTGCACACATAATACCCACAAAGATTTGTACCAGGTGGTTGCTGAGGGCACTGTAATGTTGGTGACAAAATCGCTCACTTAGTTTGGTTTGCTAGCAGGTATTTGTGAAAACTAGGAATAAAGTAGCAACTGTTACCGGGTTAACTTGTACGTGACTCAATATGGCCTCCTGTTCTCCTCTCTTGGCCAACGGTCTCTTGATTATCGTCAAGTACTTTTCGAACACACTACAAAAGTAATGAGTTGGCGGATTGAGAAAACAACACGTGAAAGTTAAATCATAAAGTAAACTAGGGAACGATGTAATACCTGTTCAAGAATTCCTCCAAGGGTGTATAATTTATACTTCCAAGTAGGGAATCTATATACAATACCTTGTTCTGTTTAGGAATGATGACAGCTAAGAACCAGTGAGAACTGCAAAGGAAAATAACAAACTTACGCCTGATGGTAAGGAAGCAGGATGTACAGATAATTTTTGATAACAAACTTACGCCTGATTGTAAGGAAGCAGGATCAACTCTTTGTCTTGATAATGAGTCAACGCTTTCACAGCATAGTTGAATATATCGTCGTATCCATTGCTGCAGATGTTCGTGTAATTGATAAGAGCCGGATCAAGGAAACCTACCGGTTCTTTCCTGCGGTTGCACTCGAATACCTGGCTCCTAAGTACAAGAAAGAGAATAGTTAGCATGTACTGAACAGAAGAAAGCTATTAAAATGTGAAAAGTATTTGTAAGGCACATACAATGTGAACAAACGCATGAACGTGCCATCAACAGTATTCAGGTTGAAAACTTGGAACATCTCTGAAAACTCCCAGTTATAACGAACGTCACCTTGACGCCGTAAAAATCCTCTTTCCTGACACTGAAGGTCATCTCCTTATTCTCTTCACAACATAGGAGGTACTTTTCATGAAGCTGCTGGCAAGCCAAGCCTGATCTTTGTAATCCATCTCTAGTCAACAATGGCTGTCCACGCACGTATTTGGGGCCACTTTGCACCTCTGCATTGTATTTCTTATTAAATTCTTCGTCATCTAGGTATTGGTCGCTGTCAATCGGTGCAGTATTTTTTTTAATGGTCTTGGGTTTGGGCTTGGGCTTGGGCTTCATCGGGGTTCTATTTATCGGGGCCATCTTGGCATGGTCCTTCGCCCGGACGGGTGTGGTGCCTCTACGTGTCCGAACAAGTTGGGGCGGAGGCGGAGGCGGCAGATGAGCCTGCTGTGGCTGAGGAGGCAGGGACGGCAGTTGAGCCTCCTGTGACTGAGGCGGAGGCGGCAGATAAGCCTGCTGTGGCTGAGGAGGCAGGGACGGCAGTTGAGCCTCCTGTGACTGAGGCGGAGGCGGCAGATAAGCCTGCTGTGGCTGAGGCGGAGGCGGAGGCGTAGGCGGTGTTGGTGTAGCTTCAACCAAGTTGGTGGTGTTGTTCACCACAAGGGCAGTAGGTGAGTTACCATCGACAGGCGGTGTTGGTGTGGCTTCACAACTCTGTGCAACCGTTGTATCTTCAACTGCTTGTTCTCTGGAAGGCTGTTTGGCCGCAATATCAAGGAGGAGCTGTGCTGAACGGAGGCCTTCAGACGACGCCATCTGTCGAGAAGCTGTTGAGGTGGATGGCAGGGCACTGAGAAGAGAAATCTCCTTCTTGGGCCACTGTACGTATCTCAGCTTAGCCTGGCCCAAGCTTTGTACGTCTGCATCGACGCAGGTGTTAAATAGCAAGATGCCTTCGAAGCCAGGCATGACCTTGTCCACAAAGCACATTGCAAAACCTGGCTTTAAGGGCACACCATCCACTTGAGGTACCACATCGGTAGGTGGCTGAACCATACCTAGTGCTGCCACCAGGGGATGATGCGTCATCACGGTTACAGGCACATGTAGTTTGCATCTCACCGGGCTCGTGATGTCGTCCACAGCATATTTGCCGGTGTCTACAAGACCATCAACCGACAATGATCCACAACTACTCCTGGCTGCAGGGCACTCCCCCCTACCGGGATCAAGGTGACCGTCTCGAAGATGCTTAACGATATTGGCCGTAATATTTGTCTCTAGTGCTTTCATTTGAGCGTCATGTCTGGCCTTTTTCATTGCCTGCCTTTCAGCCTGGTCTATCGCGAAAGCCTTCTTGTGGCCAACATGGGTGCCGTACGTCCGAGACCGACCAGAGGGCTCAGGCGTAGCCAAAGCTTTTGAGAGAATGTCATCTTTCCCTCGTGCCAGAATCTCTCCGCTGTCCTTTTTATTTTTCAGCTCCAGCTGGAGATAAGACAAGTAGTACACTGAATTCAGTACACAAGGAAATATTGTGTCAGTTAAGGAGGAAACAACTTAGGTTATATATGGTTATTACCATTGTTTTATGTAACTTTTGGGTCTCGGGGTGAGTTATAACAAGTTCACCAACTTCGTTTGTTTTAGACCTCGCCCTCAAGAAGTCTCGTGCCCGTTCACCTTCAAGATCAGAGTAAGGAACCGTGCCCCCCGAAGCAACTGCTTCTTCATCCTGTTTTCTCCATATGGGCTTCGAACCAGCATATCCAAGAACCCCCATATTGTGGGGATGCTTGTTTTTACTGATGAGGGCGCTGCCGGCTTTACTCTTTGTTAGGAACTCCTCCGTCCTCCTATACTTCTTGAACTCCTTCCAGTCGTCAGGTTTAATGAAGGGGTATACAAGTGTAGCATCCCGATTTTTCTTCTGGAATTTGGAGTACAGACGGTGCCTGAAGTTACGGAACGAATCCTTTGCTTTAGAAAGAGCAGCAGCTTGAACTGCAGGCTTCCATTCCTCATTTGCGAGCTGGAACTGGCTCATTATGGCGTTGACGATGAAAGTCTTTTCTTCTGGAGTGACTTGACTCCAGTCGTCAACCGTAATGGGGACCTTTTCCCTGACTACACACCCACACAATGTCTTAAATTTCCTATGTGCCTTGACTGGTTTCAACGGGGCACCAGTTTTCTTGTCAATCATCTCCACTGTAAATGTTCCTCTTGGCTTTAGGGTTGGTTTTCTAATTCCTCGACCCCTTTGTTTCATGATAAACTGATCCTGCTGCGAGGATGAGCTCGAGGACCCTTCATCACCAGACGACAGCTCTGAATAACAGGTGAATAATAGAAGGTGGATCTAATTAAAACTAAAAGGTCCGACTTTACAGTGTGTAATACAGTTAATCAGCACAACTAACCTGTCCCAAGTGTGTCTCCGGCATGTATGAGGTCGCCGCTGTCTGCCCCTTCCTCTATTGCGGGCAAATCTGTGGCGGCAGCAGCTCCGGGAGCCAAATCAGTGGAGACGGCGGCCAGATCTGTGGCGGCAGCATCTCCGGGAGCCAAATCAGTGGAGACGGCGGCCGCGGTTGTCGCCTGAGGGGGGCATAGAGCCCACCCTCTGGGCGTCTTCGCTGACCACGGCGTCGGCGCGACGCCGTCGTAGCCTGGAGCTGCCCCGCGGCGTGGGTTGGGGGACGGCCAGGGAAGCCGTCTGCGCCGCAAGGGCGGCCCGAGTAGTCCGCATAACTAACTCAGCTGAGACCGTGGGTGGGGGGACGGCCAGGGAAGCCGCCTGCGCCGCAAGGGCGGCCCGAGTAGTCCGCATAATGAACTCAGCTGAGCGTGAGTACGCCGCCGGGGGTGGTGTTGAAGACGGTGAGCGGGGGGAAATGCGAGGGGTGGTAGGTTGGTCCCCAAAGTTTAAGTCTGGAAGTAGGGTTTATGTCACATCGGCAACGGTGCATTCAAAAAAACCGTTGCCGATGTGGTATAAATAAATTATATTTCGGAATTTGAATAAACGTAGCGTTTACGGTTGAAAATTAAGAAATAACAACAGCACATTACTTTGCCAATTAAGAAATACAATTATCACTTTAGGGTACAAATTAATTTGCTCATTCTTCGTCCTCCTCTAGTAAAACTGGATCAACCTGAATATTTCCTTTGTAAATTGCCCCATCGGAGTGATCATCTCTTGCGTAAAAGCCATCTCCAGGAGCCTGTCGGTCATTGATCTGTATGCGTTCTCCAGTTGCTGGCAAGTCTTCATACTGGTTGTACTCTTCTTCATCAGTAACGTCATCCACCCCAACGATCTTCCTTTTCCCATTCATCACAACATGGCAATTTTTATGTAGTAGGTCTTTGACATAGAAGATCTGGGTGGCTTGGGTAGCTAAAACGAAAGGTTCATCTTTGTATCCCAATTCGTTGAGATTGACATATGTAGTGCCGTACTGGTCAACTTTCGCATGACCCAGTTTGACCCATTTGCATTTAAACAATGGAACCGTGAGTAATGTATCGTACTCCAGCTCCCAAATCTCCTCAATTACTCCATAGTACCAATCCTTCCTCCCATTCGGATCTACCGCTTCCACTTTAATAGAGCTATTCTGATACATGGTCTTGTTGTCTCTATTCTTTGTATAAAAGGTGTAGCCATTCAGGTCATATGCTTCCCATTTATGAACCGTAAAGTTTGGCTTTCTTGCCAAACTTTTTAAAGTCTCGTCATCATCTCCGACACAATTCGTCATCAGCCAATCAGCGAATCTCTGGCTGTGCAGTTTCAAGACTTGTGCTTCCTTCTGATTCTCTGTCAAGCCTCGGCCTCCTAGCTCAATTCTAAGTAGATCCTTGTGAGCATCCACATATGGTGTAACGACTGCAAGGTGCTGCAATACGTACAAATGTGCTTTCTCAAATAATTCACACTCTGGCCAACATGATTTATCTTTCATTAACCCTTTTCCATCTAGCCTCCCCTCATGCCTGGACAGAGGCACCCCGATAGGTCGGTGGCCATCCATGTAGCTGATGAAATACTCAACCACCTCCTCCGAAAGATATCCTTCAACGATACTTGCCTCTGGCCGATACCTGTTACGGACGTAGTGCTTGAGTATACCCATGAAGCGCTCGAACGGATACATAGTGCGCAGATACACTGGACCACATTGCTTTATCTCATAAACAATGTGTACAATTAGATGGACCATTACGTCGAAAAACGAAGGGGGGAAGAACATCTCCAGCTGGCAGATAGTCTTCACAACATCTTCTTGCAATCTGTCTAATTTGAATGGATCTATTACCTTCTGGTATATAGCGTTGAAAAAATCACATAACCTCATGAGAGCCTCTCGAACGGGTTTAGGCAACATATTTCTAATTGCCACAGGGAGCATCTGTGTCATCATCACATGGCAGTCATGTGACTTCATCCCCATCAGTTTCTTTTCTTCAAACGACACCAGAGTCCTGATGTTTGCGCAGTATGCTGACGGAACTTTCATATCATACAAGAATTGCAAGAACTCCTTCAACTCTTCCTTCGATAACTGGTAGCAAGCAGGTGGGAGGTACCACTGCCCATTAGGCTTCTCTTGTGGCTTCAACTTTTTCCTTTTATATTTCAATGCAAGAATATCCAGCCGTGAATTCATACCATCCTTCGTTTTATCCTTGTTATTCATTACACATCCAAGAACGCTTTCAGTTACGTTTTTCTCGACATGCATGACATCGATGCAATGTTGAACGTCCAGATATGCCCAATACTTCAATGCCCAGAAAACCGATCTTTTCTTCCACACTGCCTTCTCACGAGACTGGGGTTTCTTCCCCTTACCAAAAATAGTGTGTACATCCTTCGTCTGGTCATCGACATCCGCTCCTGAAAATGGTTCTGGCGTGTCATCGGTCTCAATCGTATTATCGAACGGGGCCTTCAATCTACGATACGGGTGATTCTTTGCCAAAAACCTTCGGTGCCGCATGTACACTGTCTTCCTTGAATTCGGCAGCCAAAGACTTTTTGTTCTCTCTTTGCAAGTGACACATGCAAAGGATCCCTTCAAACTCTGCCCTGACAAGTTCGCAAGTGCAGGATAATCTTGAATGGTCAGAAACAACATTGCTCTGAGATCAAACTGTTCTCTCTTGAACGCATCATACATTCTTACCCCATCCCACAGTACTTGTAGTTCTTCGACAAGTAAACTCAAGTAAACATCAATGTCATTCCCAGGTTGTTTTGGTCCTTGAATAAGCATCGACATCATGATATACCTCTTCTTCATGCACAACCAAGGAGGAAGGTTATACATTGCTAAAAGAACTGGCCAAGTGCTATGTCTGCTGCTCATGCTGCCAAAAGGATTCATTCCATCTGTACTTAGTGCAAACCTTACATTTCTGGGGTCCCTGCCAAAGTCTGGGAACTCATAATCGATAAGCCTCCACTGTGGTCCATCAGCCGGGTGTCTGAGCAGTCCATCTTTTTTCCTTTTATCGGCATGCCAACGCATCAGCTCTGACTGCTTTGGGTCTGCATACATACGCTTCAATCTGGGTATTATTGGCAAATACCACACAACCTTGTAAGGGACTCCCGTTGTGACCTCATCCTCGCCCTTGTCTCTGTCTTTTGCTAGGTTGCGTTTGTAACGAGGAAAGTTACATATGGGACAACGCCGCATATTTTCATTTTCCCCTCGGTAGAGAATACAATCATTCTTACAAGCGTGTATCTTCACGTACTCGGCTGGAATGGGGCAGATCACCCTCTTGGCATGGTAAGTGTTCGCTGGCAAGTCATTTCCAGGTGGAAGTAATAATGCGACAAGTTTTAACAGCTTTGTGAAGCTCACATCGGATGTACTACTCTCTGCCTTGTATTTCAACAATTCTAGTGTCGCATCCAACTTGCTGAGCTTGCATTCCGGATACAGAGGTTTCTTCGAGTCCGCCGACTGACAGAGGAAATTCTTTATCTCATCATTACCTTCCATATTATTCTCCAAATCATTGATCATCTGTTCTAGGTTTTTTTGTGGACCATCGGCTCTGGTTTCATCTGGATGCACATCATCATCAGCGTTGCCCAAACCATCTCTGGCATTGACTTCATGATTATCGTTGCTCAAATCATCACGGTTGTCGGCAAAGATTGCTGGTTGTTGTTCACCGTGTTTTGACCAACATGTGTACGATTCCATAAATCCCCTCAAAATAATGTGTTCTTCTATCGTTTGTCTTCTAGGCCACAAGACTTCATTCTTACAGATAACACAAGGACAAAACATCTTCGGTTCATTACTTTCTAGCATGTGTTGCGAAGCCCTGTCCAAGAATTCAACCACACCTTGTGAGAATTCAGGACTCGTGCGACCACCGTACATCCAAGCTCGATCAAGAACCATCTAGTAAAATGGCAAACTACATATGTAAGATTTATACTCCGCGCTCCTAAATCAAAATAATTAAAAAAATAAGTAGTAGGTTTTCGGGTTATACCACCGCCCCAGTAGCTGTGGAATCGGGCCCAAGCTTCCCTGCGCTGCCTCTCGACGCCGGCAACCAACGCGCTGCCTCTCGACGCCGGCAACCACCGCGCGCCTATCGACGCCCGCAGCACAGATGTAAGATCTGGACTCCGCCTCCGCCCTCGCCTCCGCCCTCGCCGCCGCCGCTCCTATCTTTCAGTCTTATGGGAATCTCCGCAGCTGGCTAACTCGACACCACTCATAGCGTTAGGTCTGGATGGAATCATCGGATACGGTCATCCATATTAACCGTTTACAATAATGAAAATAATGCATACGGACACGAAAATATGTCCGTTGCTCATATAAAGCAAACGGTTGCGGAAAGCACAACCGTTGCCGATGTGTCGCGGGTCGCGGGAGGATAGCCCTCGCGGGCGGCTTTTTCCGCGCGGAAGGCTCGATTCTCCGTCGCCTAACTCCTGCCGTTTCCATAGAGGGGTATCCGATGTGTCGTTCTGTACTAGTGCGTGCAATACCCATACAATCCTGTTACGTTCACAGCAAGGTCGTTTCGGCCAACGACGGCAATCCCGGAGCAGCGACCAGCCCGCCGTCGCGGTGGCGACGTCATGTGGTTGCCGGTCACAATGGTGACCCGGAAGTGTCCTTGAACCGTCTTCCGTGGTGGCGACGCCATGCATGATTGCCACCAGGCCGGAAGTAGGCCACACCTAACGGCGTTGGTGCCAAGATGCACAAGAGCAGAACGCACGTGCAATCATCATGCATGCATGGCAGCGTGTTCAATGAGGAAAACGTATATTTTCTCCTACGATCAGATCACCTCTGTTCCCGCCCGATAAGTCGCGTTACAACGCGCTATGGCGCGTGAGTGCTACCTGCCGCGTCCAAACCATCAATGGATCAACGTCCCCGGGCCTACCTCCACCAGGTTTGACCCCAACGTCTGGCACCCCTGTTGCCTACCAAAGCGAATACCCATAGCCATGTCGCGTGATGCATTCGGACGTGGGGCCGTGGATGTGGTCAGTATGCACATGGGTCGTAACCGTGCCGTGTAGAGTTCATTAAATGATTTCGTAATCTTACCGTCTAATCCCGTCTAATCCATGCATGAATGCGCTTAGCTATGTCTAATCCATACATGCACTTAGCTGTGTGGCTGCTCCTTTTTCTCCCTCTTTTTTCATCAAGCGCATGCAAAAAAATACGTAGTATAATTTTTTTATTCCATTTTTACTATTCCCTTTATGCGCTAAAACTAAAATATTCAATTTTTGCCGTTAAAACTACCGGGTATAATTTTCAATTCCCTTTTTGGAAGGTGGTTTTTAGGATAAATAAAAATAGGTGGGAAATAGGGAAAGTCCAGTTTCTACTAGTAAAAAATAGAATAAAAAAGAACCGTATGGGTCGCTCGGTTGGATAACCGCGTCAAATATGAAAGAATCTGAATATTACAAACAACGGTCATCCATGTTACTGATTGAATATATCTGATATCTTCGTCAAAATCTGTGAGGCTACTCATAGTACCGGTTGGGGAAATCTTCGTCGATCTTTAACTTACTATTTATGATACTAGAGGATTAACAGCCACCGATTGTCCATATTCTCACATGTGGATACCTTCGACCACGTATCGCTCGTTTGGATAACCGCGTTAAATATGAAAGGATCTGAATATTACAAAACAATGGTTATCTATTGTATCGATTGAATATATTCGGTTATCCATAGTACACCGTAGGGATATTTTGTCATATTTGTGAAGTTACCCATAGTACCGGTTGGGGATATCTTTGTCGATCTTAAACATCCTTGGATACCTTCGACCACGTATGGGTCGCTCGTTTGGATAACCGCGTCAAACCTGAAAGGATCCGGATATTACAAACAATGGTTATCCATTGTACCGATTGAATATATCCGGTTATCCATAGTACATCGTAGGGATATGCTCGTCATATTTGTGAAGTTACCCATAGTACCGGTTGGGGATATCTTTGTCGATCCTTTCATGTTTGACGCGGTTATCCAAACGAGCGACCCATATGTGGTCGAAGGTATCCACAAGTGAGAATATGGACAACCGGTGGATGTTAACCCTTAAATATCGTAAAGATGATGTAATACAATTTTTTGGCTGTTTAAAGGAGTCAAAAACTCTTATTTTGTACCAAATTTGAAGCTTCAAAAAAATCAAAAGAAATACCATGATGTGGTCAATAATATGCATTACAAGTGTGTAAAATTTAGTTGCAAAATACGTTGTATTCTAGACTTGGCAGAAATGACAAAAATGCAGAACTTAGACGTGAACGGTGCAACATTTTTTCCGAGAAATTGGATTTACAAGTACTAGTCTAATCTAATCTAAGCACCAACTGTTTAACGATCAACCATCACCGAGGCGAGTCAGTACTTCCAAAAGCTAGAGCCTAGTACAAGTACGCATGGGGCCTCCGGTCAAATCACCGAGGCTGTTCAGTCTGCATATACAGCAGGCATGGGGCCTACAGCCTACAGTCAACAAAATGGCCCAGATCCCCACGAGAGAGGAACGGTGACGATAACAACTACGCGCCATAGCCGCTCGGCGGAATCCGCGTTTAATATCTCTCTTGCTAGGTACCACGACGTGCTGGTGTTGGGCGCAGCTTGTGCACTGAGGCCTAGATGGAGACGGCGAGAGGAGTCGGGGCGCGTGTAGCCGCCACCAACTCCACGACGATCATGTTGTCGGGGCTGCCTGATGTAGTGCAACATAGGCACACAACACCAAGTGGCCCAATGACAAGAGTAAGAGTCAAAGCTCTACATGATAAGGTGAATTCACTCATATCTATGTGTGATCTCGATACCCCTTTGAATGGCTTGCTACTTCATTCCGATACCTTGTGCATACTCAGGCATGACCCTCTTGAAGATCTCCAAGGAAGTGTAGAAGTTGGACAAGAATCGAGTCAAGAAGACGAAGGAGAAGGAGAGAAGAATGGGGACAAGTCCCAGGCGGCGGTACTACCGCCGGGTACGGCGGTACTACCGCCCCAAGGCCAGACGTGTCCCCACCCGAGTCCAGCCGAGCCAGAAGAAGCTGGGCGGTACTACCGCCCCACCTGGCGGTACTACCGCACCAGCGGTACTACCGCCGACGCTACCGCCGAAAATGGCCCTCTGTTCGATCTTCCGGCAGCTCCAGCGGTACCGTAGCGGTACTACCGCCGGCCAGCGGTACTACCGCTGCAGTTGACTTCAGAAACAGTTCGAGGCCCGCCCAGCGGTACTACCGCTGCGGCGGGAACCTGGCGGGTTGAGGGCCCTTGTCTCCTCACTTATCCTACCTTATCCTACCTAGACTATAAATAGAACCTCCCCATCTAGATCTAGGGTTAGACTAAGATTTGAGAACTAAAGTAGAGCCTTGCTCCTTCTTCTCAAAGTGTCTCTTTCCTCCTATGGAGATGAATCAAGGCCTCCACATGTGGAGATGAACCAAGGCCTCCTCTTGAGGAGAAGATCCCTGCGTGGATACCAAGGCTCCGCTTGTAGTTGCGATTACTTGCTAATCTTCCCTCTTGAGTGGCTAGATTGGATTGGTTGGATTGACCAATTGGACAAACAATCCTAAGAGTAAGGTGTGCTTGGGAGAGGAGGATTGGGGGCTGCCCACGGGGATTTGTTACCAATCGAGTCTTGCCGGGTTGCTACTTGCTATTTACCCTTTGTGTTGTGATTTCCCCTCTTTTGTGTTCTTCGTTCTTCGCGTGTTCTTCGTGTTCATCTTCCCTCCGCACAAATCCGTGAAAATCGGGACCTACCCGCATCATATGGTATCAGAGCTCTAGGTTGACACGGATTTGATTTGTGTTTCCACCAAAATCCACCAAATTTTTCTTCGTTTTTGAGAAATTCGAAAATTTCCACCAAAAATAGCCTTGCCTAGATTCGAGCCGATCTGTCGATTCGTTGCGTTTTTGGTAGTTTTTGTCCATGGATCTGTTGCTTTAGGACCCCCTCCACCTTGTTTGCGTTCCCTAGCCTTAATTTTGCCGATTTCCCACGAATTCGAGGAAGTTTTGGAGCCCAATTCCGCCCAATTTCGAGTCAAAATCGCGCAGATCCGCGCGCAGCGGTACCACCAGCGGTACCGGCGGTACTACCGCCAGGCAGCGGTACTACCGCGGGGCAGCGGTACTACCGCCAGGGCAGATTTTTCAGAAATTTTTCTTTTCCTCGGTTCGTTTTTGGCATTTCCTCTTTGGTTTGAGTCCTTTCTTGGTGTGCCCTACGTCTACAACATCGACAAGCTTCCGCAGCAACGCATCATCAACGCCAAGCGACGACGCCACCAAGGACTCGACATTCCCCACCACCATAATCCGTTGTGAGCCCTTCTTCCTTTCGCGTACTTGACCTATTGGACTAGCTCGGTGATATTGCGAGGCATTGCACGTGTTGAGTGTTTGTCTTCAAGTATTGGCGAGTGTGTATCGTTAGAGAGCTTGGCACTAGCAAAAGAGAAGGAATCATCGTCAAAAAGCAAAAATCAAAAAAAAAAAGAGAAAAGAAAAGAATCAAGTGGTGCCAAGTTCATCTCTTGTAGGTTGCGACAAAGCTAAGACCGCCAAAGTGAGTGTGAGTGTTAACTCTTGTGCAAATCCGTTGCCCACAAAAAGCAATTGAGCTAGCGTCCTTCTTGTGTTGGGTGACATTTGAGCACGTAGTCTTCGTTAGGTTGTCTATCTTCGAGTGCTCGCCCTTTGGTCGCCCAACCCCATCATTCGCTTTTGTGTGTGTTTCTTCATCATTTGTGGTTGGAGTTTCTTTGGTAATTTGATCATTGTGGATTTTCTCTACCTTTGACAATATACTTGTCGGCGGGTTTGCTTGTTTCGTTTGCCACTTCATACCTTCCTATCCTCATAAGTGTGTGTGTTGGGTGTTAGAACCGGATACTCTCCTCTCAAGCCACATTATACTTGGGATATAGTTTGTCTTGGTTTTTCCTTACCACATCTCACTTGTTCTTGAGAAAATGTTTAGGGGAAGTACAAACGGAAGCTCAAGCTCGGAAGAGGAAATCCATGGTGGAGTTCGCGGTGATCATGGCTATGTCACACAATCGGAGCTTGTGGCATGCGACACTTCTTCGTGTAACTAGACGCTTCGAGCGCCGTCTTCAAAATCAAGACACACCTTCAACGACCGCATGAGTGCTAAGAAGCAATATGGAGCGGTTGACCGAAGCTATCAACAACCTTGCGCGACAACGAGCTTCTTCACACTCAAGCCGTACAAGAAGCACCTCAAGGTCGACACAAGCACGTCATGGACGTCATGAACCTCGACAAGAACGTCAACATGATCCAAGGCGCGACGCCCATGAACGACCTCCTCCTCACGTTGAACAACCACATGATCTTCACGCGAACAATGCCAATGCGCATCAAGAACAACCTCACCAAAATGATGATCGTCGTGAACGCATACCATCACCACCACCGCAACAACGTGATCGTCATGACCCATTGGCTAATGACAATGGCGTTCCGGGTGCGAATGACTTTGGTGAACAAGGACGTCACCCTCGTCATCCTCCAAGGCCACGTCATCAAAACCATGACAATGCGAACAATGTCGAGCAACCCGTTCCTCAACAAGAGCTACCTCCTCAACATGCGCCTCGTCAAGAGCTTCCTCATGATCGTCACCAACACCAACGTTCCGAGTCAAGTGATAACGAGTCAAGCCAACACAATGGTGATGGACTCAACCGAAGGAGACGTGGACGTGCATTCCCACGTGGTGGCCACCGTGACGACTATGATGACTTGACCAACGTCCGCTTTGACATACCCAAGTTCTACGGCACAAGTGATCCGGAAGCTTACTTCTCATGGGTACTCAAGGTTGACAAGATCTTCCGTGCAACGCTCTCCGACACAAGAAGGTTGCCTTAGCCTCGATGGAGTTTGAAGAGTATGCCCTCTTGTGGTGGGAACAACTACAAGATGCTCGCGTCGCTAACCACCAACAACCAATTGACACTTGGGTTGAAATGAAAGAAACATGTACAAGCGCTTCGTGCCAAGCCATTACACTAGAGACTTATACAAGAAGTTGCAAGAGTTGAAGCAAGGTTTGAAGTCGGTTGACGAGTACTACAAGGAAATGGAAATCTCCATGATGAGAGCCAATGTCAACGAGTACGAAGAGCAATCCATGGCTCGTTTCATGAATGGCCTCAACTATCCATCAAGAAGATCGTGGAGTTCCAACCATATGCCTCTTTGGTTGAGCTAGTACATCAAGCTTCCAAGGCCGAGCGCCACGTGCTTGAAGAGCTCAAATACCTCAAGACAAAGGCATTCTACGCCAACAAGCCTTCTTCGTCAACTCCTACACCTTCACAAGCTCTTCCTCAAGCGAACACTCGAGGTCCTCCAAGAGTCTCTACTTCGACACCTCAAGCGCCTCAACCTTTCAAGAAAGTACCTCCCCTCCAAGGCGCCTCAAGGATCTTCGTCCGGCACAAGACTTTGCAATGCTACAAGTGCGGCGGACAAGGGCACAAATCTTTTGAGTGCACCAACAAGAAGGTCATGATCATCAATGACATGGGAGAGTATGAATCTATGAGTGAAGATGAGTACAATGCTTTGAACAAGGTCGCCACAATGCAAAGTGCTCAAGAAGAAGAAAGTGAGATCTATTGTGATGGCGACAACAACCCTTCCTTGGTTGTGGCAAGAGCTCTAACCACCAATGTTCAAGTGGAAGAAGACCAAAGATGCAACTTGTTTCACAAGAGCGGGAATCAATGGAAAGTCCATCAAGGTCATCATAGATGGTGGAAGTTGCCACAACCTAGCGAGCAAAGAACTTTGTGATAAGCTCAACTTGAAGTTCAAGAAGCACCCACATCCTTACCATGTGCAATGGTTGAGTGATACCGGAGCCGTCAAGATTCAACACATGGTGCAAGTGTCCTTCAAGATTGGAGCCTATGAAGATACGGTTGATTGTGATGTTGTGCCTATGAACGTTTGTCACTTACTCCTTGGGCGTCCATGGCAATTTGACAAGGGTGCTATGCATGATGGACGAACAAACTACTATAGCTTCAAGAACAACGACAAGACCTTCGTCCTTCGTCCCATGACACCAAGTCAAGTCATCGCCGACAACGCCAAGACTATTGCAAGGGCACAACAAGATCGTTCGTCTAGTGAGATGAGTGGTGAGCGAGAGACCCACCATAAAGTGAGTGAGAGCCACAAGCCAAATGAGTGTGACACTTCAAAGAGAGTTCCCACAAAACTTACACTATTTGCCACAAAAGAGAGATAGGGAGTTGAGAGAGAACCCATCCACCCTCCACTATGTGCTCATATGCAAGGGTGAAGTTTCTATGACTAACACTTTCACAAACCTTCCTCCTTCTTTGTTGTCTCTTTTGAAGGACTTTGAAGATGTCTTCCCTCAAGAGTGCCACCGGGACTACCTCCTCTACGCGGAATCGAGCACCGCATCGACCTTGTTCCCGGCGCACCGCTACCAAACCGCGCTCCTTACCGCACCAACCCCGAGAGACAAAGGAGATCGAGCGGCAAATACAAGAACTTCTTGCCATGGGACATATCCGCGAGAGCTTGAGTCCGTGCGCCGTGCCCGTCATCTTGGTACCCAAGCACGACAACACTCTTCGCCTTTGCATGGATTGTCGCCCCATCAACGCCATCACCGTTCGGTATCGCCATCCTATCCCTCGCCTTGATGATATGCTCGATGAGCTTTGTGGTTCCGCTATATTCTCCAAAATTGATCTTAAAAGTGGATATCACCAAATACGCATGTGTGAAGGTGATGAATGGAAGACCGCATTTAAAACTAAGCTTGGTCTTTATGAGTGGCTCGTCATGCCATTTGGTCTTTCCAATGCACCTTCTACTTTTATGCGTCTCATGAATCATGTTTTGCGTCCTTTCATTGGAAATTTGTTGTGGTATACTTTGACGACATCCTTATTTATAGCAAATCTTTGGAAGAGCACACTTCTCATGTTGCTCAAGTTTTGTTGGTTCTTCGCAATGAAAAGCTTTATGCAAATCTTTCTAAGTGCACTTTTGCCACCAACAAACTTGTTTTCTTGGGTTTTGTTGTTTCTTCGGATGGAGTCGAAGTCGATGAAGCAAAGATACAAGCAATTCGGACTTGGCCTTTTCCGACATCACTTGAGGAGTTGAGACGTTTTCTTGGTTTTGCCGGATTTTACCGCCGTTTCATCAAGGATTTTTCCACAATTGCTTGCCCCCTCCATGAACTTACAAAGAAGAATGTACCTTTCATTTGGGGCAATGCACATGATTTTGCTTTCAATGAGCTCAAACGGTTATTAACCGAAGCACCACTCCTTGCCCTTCCGGATTTCTCTAAGACATTTGAGATTGAATGCGATGCAAGTGGATTGGGCATTGGTGGAGTGCTTATGCAAAATGGTAGACCCATCGCATACCATAGTGAGAAACTAGATGGAGCTCGCTTGAATTACCCCATTTATGACAAAGAGTTATTTGCTTTGGTTCGTGTTTTGGATGTGTGGCAACATTACCTTCGTCCTAAGGAATTTGTCATTCATTCCGACCATGAATCCTTGAAATATTTGAAAAGTCAAACAAATTTGAACAAAAGACATGCTAAGTGGGTTGAGTTCATTGAGTCTTTCACTTTGTAATCAAATACAAGAAAGGTAAAGACAATGTGGTCGCGGATGCTCTATCCCGCAAGGCCAACCTACTTACACGTCTTGACATTAGTGTCTTGGGTTTGGATGAGATTAAAGAGTTGTATGCTACCGATGCTTTCTTTGGAGACATTTTCGCTCAATGTTCGGAGCACAAAGGAATTGGTGATTTCTATTTGCACAAAGGTTTCTTGTTTAAGGCTAACAAACTATGTATACCCGAGTCTTCGCTTCGTTTGGTCCTTTTGAAGGAATCCATGGAGGCGTCTTAATGGGACACTTTGGACGTGACAAGACCTTTGCCATGCTCTCCACAAACTACTATTGGCCAAGGATGTACCGTGATGTGAACCGCTTGGTGCGACGATGTTCAACATGTCTCAAAGCTAAGTCTACTCTAAACTCTCATGGTTATACACACCTTTGCCTATTCCACATCACCCATGGTCCGATTAGCTATGGATTTTGTCTTAGGACTCCCACGCACTAAAACAAACAAGGATTCCATCTTTGTCGTCATTGATCGCTTCTCTAAAATGGCACACTTTATACCTTGCAACAAGAGCGACGATGCTTCACACATTGCTACTTTGTTTTTCAGGGAAATCGTCCGTCTTCATGGAGTGCCAAGACCATTGTGTCGGATCGTGACGTCAAGTTCGTGAGCTATTTTTGGAAGACTTTGATGGCCAAGATGGGAATCAAGCACTATTCTCCACCGCATACCACCCTCAAACCGATGGCCAAACCGAAGTGGTGAACCGGAGCCTATCCACACTCCTTCGTGTGTTGATCAAGCCTAACTTGAAGAATTGGGAAGAGTGCATCCCACACGCCGAGTTCGCCTACAATCGAGCACTACATCGCGCAACAAAGAGAACACCCTTCGAGGTTGTCTATGGCTCCAACCCCTACACCGCGCTAGACATGCTACCACTTCCACTCCGAGAACAAGTAAACATGGACTTCGACAAGCGCGCCGCTACATGAAGAAACTACATGAAGACACAAGGCCACGCTAGAGAAGCATAAGGAAGACCATGCTACGAAGATGAACAAGAACAAGCGCCCCATGATCTTTGAAGAAGGAGACCTTGTTTGGCTACATCTACGCAAAGACCGCTTCCCCGATGAGAGAAAGTCTAAGCTCGCGCCAAGAGGAGATGGTCCTTTCAAGGTTCTCAAGCGCATCAACGACAACGCATACAAGATCGACATACCAAAGTCCAAGTACGGCGTTCATAACACCTTCAACGTCGCCGACATCTCGCCTTACCTTGGTGACCCAAGTGATGATGAGGACGAAGAGTCGAGGACGACTCTTTCCAAGGGGGGGGGGGAGATGATGTAGTGCAACATAGGCACACAACACCAAGTGGCCCAATGACAAGAGCAAGAGTCAAAGCTCTACATGACCCTTGTAATACCCCGTAGTTTAGAGAGTCGGAAGGGTAGAATTAGAATTTGTGCATTTGCATGACATGCATCTGAAAACGCGGGAAATTTTGGCGCGTTAAATTAAACGATGCAAAGTGATCGATGTTTCTCTCGACACGATGAATTAGGGTTTAGATCATCTGGTGGAGTGCGATAAACTTCGACATGATCTTTTTAACAACTAAATTGAGACGAGAATATTTAGTCGAGGCAATCCAGAATTGGACATGACCTTTCCTAATTCTCGACATTTCTAGTCACAATTCAATAACATGACATGTTCATAGTTTAAACACTCATAGAAACAATAAATTCAAATCCCCATATCTAGGATCATCTCATTACATCATTCATCCAAACATCATCTCACAAGAATGAGTTTAACACCTCAATTCATCATCTTATCTCACACACTGAAATAACTCATTTTACATCCATCCCTAATACAATGTGATATTCAAATGTCCAAAGTCTATTTAAGTTACATCATATGGAATTTAAATACAAGATCAAAATGAAAGAATCAATATTACAAGTTTAATCGAATATGTACATATCTCATCCAAATACAAAGAAAGTTACAAAAGACTAAAAGAAAAGCCTAGCTAAATCTTTATCTTCTTATTTTTCCAATCTTCATCTTCAATTCATTTCCTGCAAAATAAACAAAGACAATAGGAAAGGGGGTTGTGATTAAAATGTTTGCCTTCACCACAAGGGTGAGGCAATTTAATATGGGAACTTAACTAATGAATATTAGGAACTTGTCCTAATATCCAAATATTGACTAGAGGGATCAATATTTAATCGAAAGCAACAATGGATCATATTTTAGATCATCCTGAGGCAACTAGGCAACAAGGGACAAGAGGCAACAATAATCCAATTGAGAGAAGGGACAAAAGGCAACACTGATTCAATGAGGCATATTCATCTGATCCATATCTATTTATCATAGGCAACATATTAATCCCTCTAATCTAGTCAAGCTCCTAAACAAGAAAGCCCACATTAAAATATTTCTCCAATGGTATTAATTACCAAGGAAGAAAATAGACAAATGCTAAAGCCCACAATCTGAAATTATTAAGCCACATGATCACCACCCATAACTTGGAAAGCCACCAATTTCTCACAAGCCCACAAAAGAGAATAAGCCCACAAGTCCATCTAGCAACAAAAGCCACTTGGCTTGCCCAAGAATAAATCCTACAAAGAGATAATACCAAGCTTGAATGGATAAGCTTGCCACATAGGAGAGTTATCCACAAGCAAAATATCTACCATAGCTTGAACCCCAAGTAATGCCTATACATGAGGACTTGACACCCAAGCACCTTATTCATCCTTGTAAAACATGAGTCATCTAGTTGTGTGGCAGCACCACAACAACTAGGCAGCAGCATATAAACACCACCACAGCCTTCTAGCCACTCCATTTGCTCACAAATTCATTTCTAGCAAACAGCCAGATGTACTACAAGTTCTAGACAGCAGCCAAATCCTTTACAAACCGCACCATATGTTTCTTCCAGCAAGCAAATCACACCAGCTACTGTTCTAGCACCAAGAACAACCAAAAACCACAAGCCAATCATGGGATCACCTAAACCATCTACCACAAGCCACTAAACCCAAGAAGGAGGCCAGTAGCAGAAGAAGACAGTAGAACTACAAGAAGCAGTCCAGAAGAGGTGGTTGAACCCTGGAGCAAGATCAGACTCTTCCGTAGCTTGATCTGCTCTACACCCAAGGTTGTTAAACATATGAGCTAGAGAGTGATTTAGCAGGTTCTGTAAATGACAGAACCATGCATGAGTGATTAATTAGCATCTGTTCTTAACAGAACCTTGCAGGCAAGGTAAGGTGCTATAGAAAAGTAATTAGCACAGCAGAGAACTTCTGTTTTGTGCTAGGAATAGGACAGAGTGAGACATGAAGTGAAGTTGAGTGCAATATCATTTTGTTTGAGCATCTACAGAAGCAAGGGGTTGATCTTAGTGTAGCATCTGTTCTTATTTTGCTTAATAAAGCATCACCCACATGACAGTGAACCAGCAGAGCTGGATTAGCTGTTCATATCAAAGTTGTGCATCTAGAGGAAGCACAGGAAAACATAAAAACATCTCTAATCGAGCAAGCTTGCTGTGTAACTCAACATGGAGGCATCACAGCAAACAAACATGATTAAATCATGCTATAAATAAACTAATCATCACTGCTAGTATTAATTCTAGCTCAGAAATAATTTTCCTTTCACACATATCACATCTGTGAGCAAGAAATGATTCCACAATACTCCAGAGGCAGTGGGAAGATCTATACATGCATGATCTACACCATATACCTCTACTGCATACACAGAGAGGAGACAGTGCTCAAATTGAGCAAATCATCCACCAAAACATCGTCTGCTCATCCAAATCCTAAGCCAAGGAGGCGTGTGAGCATGCGTATCAGCTTCTAGAGCTAGCAGGGGATAGATAGAGTGGAGGAGCACGAGTTTTACCTACGACCATGGCCGTAGCTCCTCGGCGGCGAGGCAGTGCCCGCGCAACCAGAGGAGGGGATCCATGGTGGTAGAGGAACAAGCATCACTGCACCACGGCGGCACAGGGGACGAAGCCCTGCACCCAGCCATGGCGAGCACGCCGGAGAGGGAGGTCGCAGACGGCGGCGAACGGCGGCACAGCGCAAACCCTAACCCTTGGGAGAGGGGATGCACGCGAGCGCTAGGGGGAGAGATCCCCAAATCCCTCCGGTGAGAATGGAGAGCGGCACGTGGGGAGTCGTTTGCCCCACGGCACGGCGGCGGAGGCGGTCGGAGCAGGCCGGGGCGAGGCGGCGACGCCACGGGCGACGCAGTCGCCGGCCGAGTCGGGCGCGAGACGTACGCGTGTGAGAGGAGTGAGAGAGAGAGAGTGGTCCGGTCGGTTGACCCGACCCGGACCGGACCCGAGTTTTGACTTGGTCGAACCAAGTCAAGCAGGGACAATTAGGTAATTTCACCCATTTAACAATATTCAAACTTCCAAAGAATCCTATAAATTCACATAAAATCCTAAAAATACAAACAAAATATGTATACATATCAGCAGAAAATAATCTACCCAAATAAAATACCTCTTTGAATTTTTGAAAATTATCCAAACTTTAATGAATTTTAACTCCCAAACAAAAGGAACAAAAATCAGCTAAAAATAGTTAACACATTCTATAAATTATGTGGAATTTTAATATAAGTTTTATTTGAAGTTTTGAAAAATATTTTGTGGATAATTTTTTTTCAAAGATCCTTAAGTGGATTATTCTTTGGAATAATTTCTTAAAATTATTTTCTCAAGAAAAATAATCTGGGAAAAATAAATACTAAGTTCAAAATAATATTTGAACTATACCAAGACTATCTTGTTACTCATCCTAAATCAAAAATATTCAAACTTAAATGAATTTTTACACCAAATTCAAATATACAAAAAAATCAACTAAAAATATGCAACATACTCTACAAAATATGAGGAATTTTATGTAAGTTTTATTTGAAGTTTTGAAAAACATTTTGTGAATGAAAAATTCAAGGATCCTTAAGTGGAAATGACTTGAAATTCTTTTTCAAAAACTATTTTCTTAAAATAAAATAATATGGGAAAATAAAGTCTTAAAGTTCAATTATATTGAACTATTTCAATTTAATCACTTTAAATTTATTCCTCATGAAAATTGTTGTCAAATTCTTTAGATAATTTAAAACTCCCAAACACTATAAAAGTCTTAAAATTCACAACTTGGGTATTTTGGGGTGATGATGCATATCATAATTATGCATAATGGCATGCTGCTAGATTTTTCAGTAGTCCTTACCAGGATTACTTTGCTATTTTCAGAACTCGGGTTTTACCGCAAACCCTAGAACCCCGAAGGGCCTGAACTGTCACTTCTACCACAGGCAAGTTCATTCTTGCATGTCCGTTGAAATATTTTTGTCAAAGTATTTATAAATACTATATTTATCATCTGCATAAAAAGAAAAACTATTTTCGAATGATGTGAATTGCTATATATATTGTTTGGCTGGCAATGGAACCACGGTTTGATGTTGTGGTGGAGGTTCCATTGTACGGGAAAGTATATACCTAGGATTAATTACCAATGTCACAGTGATCCTTGCGCCGTATTGAAGCGTTTACCATGAGATCTGCTATGGACGGTAAAAGTCAGCCGTATCTTCTCTCGTTCACATATCCTCGGCAGGCTATTACCTGGTTGTGTCCGTTGCGGCGGCCAACAGCGTGGAAGCGCGTGACCTTCCCACCTGACGGGGTGACTGGAATAGAAGCTCGGGAGGGGTGGCGGGATAGCGGTCTTTGTTACCGGCCGCGCCACAAATGGGCGGATTTGTGTTGTGCGGAGAGTGCGGTGATTGGCTTTGGACTCACACCTGGCCCCATACAATGGAAGTATGGACGGGCTAGCTACCCGGAAAGGCAACAAGGCTGGGTTTCTCTCATGGGTAAAGTTACGCAGCTCTGTAGAGTCAACAACAAGAAATTGTGGCTGTCACATCCTTGTTCCAGGAGGGAACTACAGAACGCTGCGGGAAAGGCATCCCAAGTGATGACTAAAGACCCGTGGAGACTGTGAGCATAGTTTTCTGAAATAAAACTTGACCTTTGAAGAAAGGTTTTCCAAAACTTGCATTATGCCTATGACCGTTGGTCATGGCAGTAGCTAGTGCATTCAAAACAAAAACTCTTTCCTATATTATTGAACTTGCTAAGTAACGCTCGAGTTGCTTACCCTTTTCCTCGTTGACCCCCTGCTTAGATTTTGGAGCCATCAAAGGAGTTGCCAGTTATCCATCATGACGTCAAGGAAGTATCCAACAAGGAGTCAAGTCTACTGATGGAGCTTGAAGGAGTCAACAGCTTCTTCACCGACAGAAGGATGACGACCACCTTCCTAGGTGTATATAACGACAAAATTGCCGATGGAGGAGACAACATCATATTGGAAGAAGGAGTACAACTTGGATAAAGATATTCCAGATGGAATAGATTAGGGCTGTGACAACAGCAGTAGTGGATTAGGAATTAGAGATAGAGCTGATATCCAGCTTAGTGATACGAATTGGATCTTTTTGATGTTTCATTTACACGAGACCTACTTCTATCTGTAAAGAAGGTTCTCGAGATTTTGTATTGAATAGTGTTGTAATCCTATAGTGTTACCTTGGACCGGCTATGTTTCTGTTGTACTACTCTGAGAGATGTAATATTTGCGGAAAGGTCCTTCCGTGCGTGTTACATCAACGACTTGTACACTACAATATGCAGTGGTGTGCTGGGTCACCGCAGATGGTATCAGAGCAAAACGACCTTAGGATTAAAACCCTTTTAGGAGACTTGTAGGTTGGTAAGACTATAGGAAGTTATCATATTTATCTAAATTCTATATTTCTACAACTATGATGATTATTTACTAGAGAATAATACAGACATACTTGTATACACATTTTCTTACTCAACAAGAGTAAATCTTCTTATCTATTCTTTATAGGTTTAATACTTATATATCTTATCTTTTCAACTTGGTAGGGCAAGTTGAAGCTATTCTCTACCAGTTAGTATCCAAATAGATTTATATCCAAGTCAGTGTTACCTATGAGGTATCATTGATAACACCATCCTATATGTGAAGACGTGTGTTGAAGTAGAACCCTATTGTAAGTTTGTGAAGGATGAAGTCAGGAGATGTTACATGATGATGAAGGATCATCGATATTAAAGTATGGTACCTATGGAGAGGATGCCAATACCCTAAAGTTTCATTTCAAAGGAGATTCACCTTAGTATAGTATAGAGTCGTAAGAATATTAGGAGACGACATAAGCAATGAAGGAAGCTACGGTACTACTTATGGTGTATAATCAACAACGACATGAAGGATCGAGAGATGCCAAGAGACGTTTGTTCAAGCCAGACGGAGGATTCAATCTACATGGAGTTTAGTTCCCTACGCAACCAAGTCAGCCTACAACTACTCCTTGAGTACTTTGTCTTAGCATTATTCCTTTGCAAATGGGCAGTTGGGGTAACTACTGAGTCAAAGAGTTGTTAGAATAGGACTATAAGGTGATATAAACCTATCTTGTAGTGTATAGCATCTAAGCCTGGGTACTTTTGAGATGTTTTTACTCAAAGTACTATTTACTTTACGGGCTTATGTTGCATGTTTGCGATATAACTGCATTTGGATTTATTGGATCTTATTGGATTTTTGATTGACTAGGTTGGTACATGAAGTTAGGATTTGATGAACAATGGCATGATTGTCACATTAAGTTCTTTTCTTAATGTTACTGATCTAGAGGTAGATAGTATTCGTGTGAGGAAGAGACGAGTTACTAACAAGATGAGGCATCAAAGAAAGTTCATGAAGAGAAGGAAGTCGAGAAGACAGAAGTTAATGAAGCCACTAATGGTGATGGACCACATTCTATACCATATTTAGTTCTTGGAGACATATTTCACCAGTCCATGGAAGGGAGGAGGAATGATGTAAGTTCAGTAAAGATTATCACCACAAGTTGGACAAGGATATATCGAGGACGATGCCAGAAAAATCACATAAGGAGATATGTCCAAGAAGGAAAGTTATGAAGTTTTTGCATATTAAGTCATGAAGTCTTTCAATGGAAGACCAAAATCAAGGGATGAAGAAGGACAATATGCAGAATACATATAGATTTGTCGTAACTCGGTGGAAGAAGTTATTGTTGGAGCAATAAAGAGGTATTGATACTAGTTAAATGGAGTTTGAGCATGAGTTTAGCAGAACTCAGGGGTCTAAGAGTATTATAAGGAGGAAGACAAAGACGTATGAAGACTGGAAGAACATGGATATTTCCAATTCTAATGAAATAAAGGAGAAGTTGATCATCTAATGAGAGGCATTGCTAGAGGTGAAAGCGGTAAAATTAACCGCCAAGTAAGAGTTCGTGATTAGAACTTGGATATATATACATATAAGGAAAATTTGTGTTGAATACACAAACTGATTACAAGAAGGAGTGGATGCGAAAGTCATCCGACAAATGATGATAAGTTGGAAAGGGATGACGGAAGTGAAGTAGTTGGATGGAAGCACGTTGTCAAAAGGGTAGAAATATGACATATCAACTATGTCAAGAAGTGCAACTACAGAGTCGAATTTTCAAGAGAAGATTAGGACCACAAGAGAAGAGTTCGTTTTGTCATGAATTGTCGACAACCCAAGGAGGTGGACAAATTTGGATGAGGGTACCTCAAACATATCATGATGAAGTACCAAAGTTAGAGTCCATATGTAGGAACGGTGGAGAAATATGCATTATCAAGAGGATTGACATCTTAGAGCTAACGACTCAGATGGAGGACCCATTGAGGCGAGATTACTGAGTTACAGGATGAGACAAGTCGCGACTGTAAGGAATCAGTCTGTAGTACCATACATGAAGGAAATGATATGTTAGCTGAATTTTACGTTGATGATCAACATAATATTCGAGTCTGGAGTTAAGATATCATCCATTTGCACAAGTTTCCGTGTGCAATTCTTTTCTTGAGACCATCGGATGAGCCAACTGGAATTCTAGCCATAGTAGGAATCCAATTATCAGAGGATTACTTTGGTTGTTCACAATATGGTGGACGTACCACGTATTCTTCGGGAAACTTGTTGGAAACCTCGTAATAGTCAGTATCTATTTCCGGAGGGTGATACTGGAGAATTCACAACATGGTGGATATACCACATGTTCTTCGCCGGACCATGAAGCAGAAATCGTGAAAGTTCAAGCGGAATGGCAAGTTATGAAGCTTCCCTGAATGGAAAAGATTGAATGGAACTGATTGAAGGAAGCTCGACTGACAGAAAGTCGGAGCAGAGGAAGTCTTAGGAAACTCCAAGGGGAGAGTGAACAATTATATTTGGATAGTATTTGGCAGAAGGGAATGTGAAGTTGGAAAGGAATACCCCGATTGAGACAGAATTGAATTAATGCTCAAGAAGGACTTCAAAAGAGAGGAGTATTGCCCACAATCTTTATCAGATTCTGAAGTCAAAGAGTTAGTTGGTATATGAAGGTTGAATTGAGTCTTCAATATCATGAATTTCTCAAAAAGATGAGTATTATCGGAAATCGTTGAGATATTAATGAAGTAATGGAGTTGAAATCCTGAGAGAAAGGAACAGTAGGAATTTAGCAGTCATAGAAGTTATGACTAGCGGATCTAAAGAAGACTGATTAGAAAAGACTATTTTCAAGGATGAGAAAGTCTACTGTATCGGTACTAGGATACGAGGAGTTTGATATCGAAAGGATTGTTTCTCTTGATTACAAGTGATATGAGAATTACTGTAAGATAGAGTAATCAAGGTTGGATGGACTACCAGTGTCTAATCCATTCAGAGGAAAGAAACCATGAAGGGAGAATTATGGTCTATATAGTCTGTAAAGGACAGTTACCTCAGAGGTTTTGAAGCAAGGGCGATGAGTTTACCACCAGAAACAAAGTTTTCCTAATATCTTGATTATAAGGAAAAGTACCATCAATTATATTGGAGGACTATAAGGTGGAAGATGAGGATCTTCGACAGAGGTTATAAAGCCCGGACAGTACAAGAAGTCTGAAATGGATGATTCAAGGGACATGAAAGAGTAGTGAGATTGTTGGAAATTATCAAACAACTCAAGAAAGTCGACAAATGGATAGTAAGGATCGTTGGAGGATAAACAAAAGGCTTTTGGACAAGGGATCACTTAAGTCTATATCCTCGCCACAAAGGAATTTGAGAGATGCAATATCTGCAAATATTCTTTCTTACCTTATTCTACGTGAGGGGAGTCGAAACTTCGGGACGAAGTTTAGTTTAACGGTGGGAGGATGTAATACCCCGTAGTTTAGAGAGTCGGAAGGGTAGAATTAGAATTTGTGCATTTGCATGACATGCATCTGAAAACGCGGGAAATTTTGGCGCGTTAAATTAAACGATGCAAAGTGATCGATGTTTCTCTCGACACGATGAATTAGGGTTTAGATCATCTGGTGGAGTGCGATAAACTTCGACATGATCTTTTTAACAACTAAATTGAGACGAGAATATTTAGTCGAGGCAATCCAGAATTGGACATGACCTTTCCTAATTCTCGACATTTCTAGTCACAATTCAATAACATGACATGTTCATAGTTTAAACACTCATAGAAACAATAAATTCAAATCCCCATATCTAGGATCATCTCATTACATCATTCATCCAAACATCATCTCACAAGAATGAGTTTAACACCTCAATTCATCATCTTATCTCACACACTGAAATAACTCATTTTACATCCATCCCAAATACAATGTGATATTCAAATGTCCAAAGTCTATTTAAGTTACATCATATGGAATTTAAATACAAGATCAAAATGAAAGAATCAATATTACAAGTTTAATCGAATATGTACATATCTCATCCAAATACAAAGAAAGTTACAAAAGACTAAAAGAAAAGCCTAGCTAAATCTTTATCTTCTTATTTTTCCAATCTTCATCTTCAATTCATTTCCTGCAAAATAAACAAAGACAATAGGAAAGGGGGTTGTGATTAAAATGTTTGCCTTCACCACAAGGGTGAGGCAATTTAATATTGGAACTTAACTAATGAATATTAGGAACTTGTCCTAATATCCAAATATTGACTAGAGGGATCAATATTTGAATCGAAGGCAACAATGGATCATATTTTGGATCATCCTGAGGCAACTAGGCAACAAGGGACAAGAGGCAACAATAATCCAATTGAGAGAAGGGACAAAAGGCAACACTGATTCAATGAGGCATATTCATCTGATCCATATCTATTTAGCATAGGCAACATATTAATCCCTCTAATCTAGTCAAGCTCCTAAACAAGAAAGCCCACATTAAAATATTTCTCCAATGGTATTAATTACCAAGGAAGAAAATAGACAAATGCTAAAGCCCACAATCTGAAATTATTAAGCCACATGATCACCACCCATAACTTGGAAAGCCACCAATTTCTCACAAGCCCACAAAAGAGAATAAGCCCACAAGTCCATCTAGCAACAAAAGCCACTTGGCTTGCCCAAGAATAAATCCTACAAAGAGATAATACCAAGCTTGAATGGATAAGCTTGCCACATAGGAGAGTTATCCACAAGCAAAATATCTACCATAGCTTGAACCCCAAGTAATGCCTATACATGAGGACTTGACACCCAAGCACCTTATTCATCCTTGCAAAACATGAGTCATCTAGTTGTGTGGCAGCACCACAACAACTAGGCAGCAGCATATAAACACCACCACAGCCTTCTAGCCACTCCATTTGCTCACAAATTCATTTCTAGCAAACAGCCAGATGTACTACAAGTTCTAGACAGCAGCCAAATCCTTTACAAACCGCACCATATGTTTCTTCCAGCAAGCAAATCACACCAGCTACTGTTCTAGCACCAAGAACAACCAAAAACCACAAGCCAATCATGGAGATCACCTAAACCATCTACCACAAGCCACTAAACCCAAGAAGGAGGCCAGTAGCAGAAGAAGACAGTAGAACTACAAGAAGCAGTCCAGAAGAGGTGGTTGAACCCTGGAGCAAGATCAGACTCTTCCGTAGCTTGATCTGCTCTACACCCAAGGTTGTTAAACATATGAGCTAGAGAGTGATTTAGCAGGTTCTGTAAATGACAGAACCATGCATGAGTGATTAATTAGCATCTGTTCTTAACAGAACCTTGCAAGCAAGGTAAGGTGCTATAGAAAAGTAATTAGCACAGCAGAGAACTTCTGTTTTGTGCTAGGAATAGGACAGAGTGAGACAGGAAGTGAAGTTGAGTGCAATATCATTTTGTTTGAGCATCTACAGAAGCAAGGGGTTGATCTTAGTGTAGCATCTGTTCTTATTTTGCTTAATAAAGCATCACCCACATGACAGTGAACCAGCAGAGCTGGATTAGCTGTTCATATCAAAGCTGTGCATCTAGAGGAAGCACAGGAAAACATAAAAACATCTCTAATCGAGCAAGCTTGCTGTGTAACTCAACATGGAGGCATCACAGCAAACAAACATGATTAAATCATGCTATAAATAAACTAATCATCACTGCTAGTATTAATTCTAGCTCAGAAATAATTTTCCTTTCACACATATCACATCTGTGAGCAAGAAATGATCTCCACAATACTCCAGAGGCAGTGGGAAGATCTATACATGCATGATCTACACCATATACCTCTACTGCATACACAGAGAGGAGACAGTGCTCAAATTGAGCAAATCATCCACCAAAACATCGTCTGCTCATCCAAATCCTAAGCCAAGGAGGCGTGTGAGCATGCGTATCAGCTTCTAGAGCTAGCAGGGGATAGATAGAGTGGAGGAGCACGAGTTTTACCTGGCGACCATGGCCGTAGCTCCTCGGCGGCGAGGCAGTGCCCGCGCAACCAGAGGAGGGGGTCCATGGTGGTAGAGGAACGAGCACCGCACCACGGCGGCACAGGGGACGAAGCCCTGCGCCCAGCCATGGCGAGCACGCCGGAGAGGGAGGTCGCAGACGGCGGCGAACGGCGGCACAGCGCAAACCCTAACCCTAGGGAGAGGGGATGCACGCGAGCGCTAGGGGGAGAGATCCCCAAATCCCTCCGGTGAGAATGGAGAGCGGCGCGTGGGGAGTCGTTTGCCCCACGGCACGGCGGCGGAGGCGGTCGGAGCAGGCCGGGGCGAGGCGGCGACGCCACGGGCGACGCAGTCGCCGGCCGAGTCGGGCGCGAGACGTGCGCGTGTGAGAGGAGTGAGAGAGAGAGAGTGGTCCGGTCGGTTGACCCGACCCGGACCGGACCCGAGTTTTGACTTGGTTGAACCAAGTCAAGCAGGGACAATTTGGTAATTTCACCCATTTAACAATATTCAAACTTCCAAAGAATCCTATAAATTCACATAAAATCCTAAAAATACAAACAAAATATGTATACATATCAGCAGAAAATAATCTACCCAAATAAAATACCTCTTTGAATTTTTGAAAATTATCCAAACTTTAATGAATTTTAACTCCCAAACAAAAGGAACAAAAATCAGCTAAAAATAGTTAACACACTCTATAAATTATGTGGAATTTTAATATAAGTTTTATTTGAAGTTTTGAAAAATATTTTGTGGATAAAAAAAATTCAAAGATCCTTAAGTGGATTATTCTTTGGAATAATTTCTTAAAATTATTTTCTCAAGAAAAATAATCTGGGAAAATAAATACTAAGTTCAAAATAATATTTGAACTATACCAAGACTATCTTGTTACTCATCCTAAATCAAAAATATTCAAACTTAAATGAATTTTTACACCAAATTCAAATATACAAAAAATCAACTAAAAATATGCAACATACTCTACAAAATATGAGGAATTTTATGTAAGTTTTATTTGAAGTTTTGAAAAACATTTTGTGAATGAAAAATTCAAGGATCCTTAAGTGGAAATGACTTGAAATTCTTTTTCAAAAACTATTTTCTTAAAATAAAATAATATGGGAAAATAAAGTCTTGAAGTTCAATTATATTGAACTATTTCAATTTAATCACTTTAAATTTATTCCTCATGAAAATTGTTGTCAAATTCTTTAGATAATTTAAAACTCCCAAACACTATAAAAGTCTTAAAATTCACAACTTGGGAATTTTGGGGTGACGATGCATATCATAATTATGCATAATAGCATGCTGCTAGATTTTTCAGTAGTCCTTATCAGGATTACTTTGCTATTTTCAGAACTCGGGGTTTTACCGCAAACCCTAGAACCCCGAAGGTGAACGGCCATTTCTATCACAGGCAAGTTCATTCTTGCATGTCCGTTGAAATATTTTTATCAAAGTATTTATAAAATACTATATTTATCATCTGCATAAAAAGAAAAACTATTTTCGAATGATGTGAATTGCTATATATATTGTTTGGCTGGCAATGGAACCACGGATTGATGTTGTGGTGGAGGTTCCATTGTACGGGAAAGTATATACCTAGGATTAATTACCAATGTCACAGTGATCCTTGCGCCGTATTGAAGCGTTTACCATGAGATCTGCTATGGACGGTAAAAGTCAGCCGTATCTTCTCTCGTTCACATATCCTCGGCAGGCTATTACCTGGTTGTGTCCGTTGCGGCGGCCAACAGCGTGGAAGCGCGTGACCTTCCCACCTGACGGGGTGACTGGAATAGAAGCTCGGGAGGGGTGGCGGGATAGCGGTCTTTGTTACCGGCCGCGCCACAAATGGGCGGATATGTGTTGTGCGGAGAGGGCGGTGATTGGCTTTGGACTCACACCTGGCCCCATACCATGGAAGTATGGACGGGCTAGCTACCCGGAAAGGCAACAAGGCTGGGTTTCTCTCATGGGTAAAGTTACGCAGCTCTGCAGAGTCAACAACAAGAAATTGTGGCTGTCACATCCTTGTTCCAGGAGGGAACTACAGAACGCTGCGGGAAAGGCATCCCAAGTGATGACTAAAGACCCGTGGAGACTGTGAGCATAGTTTTCTGAAATAAAACTTGACCTTTGAAGAAAGGTTTTCCAAAACTTGCATTATGCCTATGACCGTTGGTCATGGCAGTAGCTAGTGCATTCAAAACAAAAACTCTTTCCTATATTATTGAACTTGCTAAGTAACGCTCGAGTTGCTTACCCTTTTCCTCGTTGACCCCCTGCTTAGATTTTGGAGCCATCAAAGGAGTTGCCAGTTATCCATCATGACGTCAAGGAAGTATCCAACAAGGAGTCAAGTCTACTGATGGAGCTTGAAGGAGTCAACAGCTTCTTCACCGACAGAAGGATGACGACCACCTTGCCTAGGTGTATATAACGACAAAATTGCCGATGGAGGAGACAACATCATATTGGAAGAAGGAGTACAACTTGGATAAAGATATTCCAGATGGAATAGATTAGGGCTGTGACAACAGCAGTAGTGGATTAGGAATTAGAGATAGAGCTGATATCCAGCTTAGTGATACGAATTGGATCTTTTTGATGTTTCATTTGCACGAGACCTACTTCTATCTGTAAAGAAGGTTCTCGAGATTTTGTATTGAATAGTGTTGTAATCCTATAGTGTTACCTTGGACCGGCTATGTTTCTGTTGTACTACTCTGAGAGATGTAATATTTGCGGAAGGTCCTTCCGTGCGTGTTACATCAACGACTTGTACACTACAACATGCAGTGGTGTGCTGGGTCACCGCAACCCTCTTGAAGATCTCAAGGAAGTGTAGAAGTTGGACAAGAATCGAGTCAAGAAGACGAAGGAGAAGGAGAGAAGAATGGGACAAGTCCCAGGCGGCGGTACTACCGCCCCAAGGCCAGACGCGTCCCACCGAGTCCAGCGAGCAGAAGAAGCTGGGCGGTACTACCGCACCAGCGATACTACCGCCGACGCTACCGCCGAAATGGCCCTCTGTTCGATCTTCCGGCAGCTCCAGCGGTACCGTAGCAGTACTACCGCCGGCCAGCGGTACTACCGCTGGGCCTGGCGGTACTACCGCTGCAGTTGACTTCAGAAACAGTTCGAGGCCGCCCAGCGGTACTACCGCTGCGGCGGGAACCTGGCGGGTTTGAGGGCCCTTGTCTCCTCACTTATCCTACCTTATCCGACCTAGACTATAAATAGAACCTCCCCATCTAGATCTAGGGTTAGACTAAGATTTGAGAACTAAAGTAGAGCCTTGCTCCTTCTTCTCAAAGTGTCTCTTTTCTCCTATGGAGATGAATCAAGGCCTCCACATGTGGAGATGAACCAAGGCCTCCTCTTGAGGAGAAGATCCCTGCGTGGATACCAAGGCTCCGCTTGTAGTTGCAATTACTTGCTATCTTCCCTCTGTGAGTGGCTAGATTGGATTGGTTGGATTGACCAATTGGACAAACAATCCTAAGAGTAAGGTGTGCTTGGGAGAGGAGGATTGGGGGCTGCCCACGGGGATTTGTTACCAATCAAGTCTTGCCGAATTGCTACTTGCTATTTACCCTTTGTGTTGTGTTTTCCCCTCTTTTGTGTTTCTCGTTCTTCGCGTGTTCTTCGTGTTCATCTTTCTCTCCGCACAAATCCGTGAAAATCGGGACTTACCCGCATCACTGCCGGCCTGTGGTCGAATTGCATCTCCATCTCCATGAAGACGTCGCCGGAGCTGCCGGCGTGTAGCAGCCGTTGTCTCCACCACATGATGTCGTTGAGGCTGCCACCCCCCACCCCCACACCCCCCCCCCCCCGCGTGTCCCTCGACGACAATATTATCGGGGTTGCCGTGAGCAACCTGACAAGCGGTAGTCGTTGACCCAGATGTCGGTGCCGCCGCCGCTGTACAGCGCATTCAGCCTGGAGAAGGAGCACCCCATGGCGTGGCCTCGAGCGCGGCGCTTCCGGTCCGGCGAGGAGGGAGGGAACAGGATCAGATCTTATCTCCCCGTTTCCTTTTCGGTTTGGAGATCTTGTTTGTCTGATTTGAGAATTGAGATGTTTTATTTACCATCTTCTCTTCCAATCGGTTGAACTGGCAGCAACATGCAGTAGTTCTTAATCAAAACAACAAGCATGGGTCATGTATTCATCTATCCGTATGAGACAAGTAATCTGAAGCCCTGTGCGTTTTGCGGACTGCCTAGTCCTGCATAACCTGCGTTACCTGCATGGTCCGCGCGGTCCGGCCGGCGGGCACCTGCTAGTCCTGCTATTTGTGGTTGCGGCTAATGCGCACAACGCGGGCTCTTCCGTGGAACTTGCAACCTTATGGCCACGTGTCTTCTCAAGGCCGGCATGTGCATCGACATCCTCGATCCAGTCTCCAACATCATCGCCAACACCATCGCTTACTCCTCCGCTCCAACGAAGGCGCCTAGGCACGAGCAGGAAGAGGACGATGACGCCGACGACGACAAGAGGTACTCGATCCTGTGCAAGATCACAGCCGACACCCACGACAAACGCGTCTACAACATGTTTCTGTCCCCAAAGGAGATGAATGGTATGACAATCGCGCGGAGGTCGCTGCAAGGTCTCGTCTACTTCCTCACCTTCTACTTCCGCTACGTCTGGAAGCCATTCGCTTTTTTTATAAAAAGTATATATTAATATCGCGATAATATCAATTACATCCAGCCTCTGCAACAAACGCGTTGCCCTAGCGACCCCACGGTGCACACAGCTCACAATAAAAAGAAGAATTACAAAAATGAAAAATCCCGCTACAGTGATCGATTCCTTTTGATAGCAGACCTAATCCCACCAAATCAGTACCAGAAGTCCAACTGCTCTAAAAGCGACGCCTCCAAGAAGGGAACAGTGCTCAAGCGCCGTCGTCGCCCTGATCATAGATCATAGTTTTCACCTTAAAGAAAGTCCACACTCGCAAAAACAATGTCTTCAACAAGGCAATTGCCAGGCACAACCAATTAAGATCAATCCTTGGGTTTTCACCCTGAAAGTTTAGACTCTGAACTTCTCATGTGCTGTTGCTGCTGCTCGAAGTTACGAATCACCTAGCCAATCCCTCATCCCACCAAGACTCGAACCACCATTGTTAGTCCTTAAACCTCGACTTCCATCCCATTCTCCGCACTCTGACTTCATCATGGAACAAAAGACAAGTCCATGATGGCAACATACGCACAGTTTCACAACGCTTTCTCTAAAACCAAATGGTCAGAAAAAACATGGTTGCGCGCGACCGAATCCCACCCGATCCGTCAATCTCCAGGCTTGATTTGCCCAATGGAGTTCGCCGGTGGAGCCTTCCGGAACTCGACAATCCGGCCAGATCAATGAAGACATGCATCAAGTAAATCTTCGTCTAGGTGTGAGAAGGATCCAAGATCGCCACCTTTATTCAATCCGAGCCGAAGGGACTGGTCGGTGGGGAACCAGCCCGCCGCCGCCTGACCGGCCGCCGGCACCGCCACGGTGACAAGCAACCGGCGCCACCAGGCGTCCCGGCGCTGCTTGTCGCCACAGCCACCGCCTCAGGCCCAGAGGGACCCAGATGGACCACGAGTGGGCTTGGAGTCGTGGCCGCAGCAGCAGGGGCTCCTCCGCCGTGGGAGGCCACGTCCCTCCATCGTAGCCGATCTGCGATCGCGTCGGGACTCCACGCACCTCTCGCCGAGCCGTCGCCGCACCACGCGCCTCCGCCGATCGAGAGAATCACCGCTGCCACACGAGGGAGAGGCCCCCCGCCGCCGTTGTCGCCGCCAGTGCATCGCCCAGCAGGTCCTCCAATGGCGGCGGGAGGGATGTGATGAGGGAGGAGAGGGCTCGGGAACCGGCGGCGCCGGCGCCCCGTGTCGCCTAGGGTTGGGCGACGCGGGGGTGGTATATAAAGAGTAAGTTAAACGAGTACAAAATACCAACTGTAAGACCTGGAAGCCATACGCTACCTACGCCTGCGTCGTGCCGGGGTTGACCTTCTCGTGGCCATGCGGCTCATCAAGCTAGATCATTGCAAGAGCCTCGATTTTAACATCACCTCCCCCACCACCAGGATAGCGCTCTACTGCGCAGCCATTTCCGCGGGGCACCCAAGGCCGCCCGTCCTGCTGAGAGCCTCCATGTGGCATGTCGCTGGGAACTCGGATGGTCAAGGTCAACAAATTATTGTCCGGAGACGACTACCTCCCACCTAGATCCATCAAGCGCCTCACCAAGTGGCTCAGCCAAGATGCTTAGGGCGTGTTTGGTAGCCCGGCTCTCCTCAGAAAATCTCCTCCCACCCCGTTTTCTTTTGTTTGGTAGCCCGTGCCGTGCCTATGCGCCCCTGCCCACTTCGCCCCAAAATGGCTCTCAGCCCTGCCCGGTAGAGAAGCTGCCGAGCAGCTCGCCCGAAAAATCCCCTTGCGCGCCTCGCAGCCTGGCCGAGACCAACAGGGGTCAACAACCCCTAGCCTCATTTCCCCCCAACCCGCTCTCTCACTCCACCTCCTCTCTCGCACCGCCGCCACCTCCTCGTCTCGCACCGCCGGCCTCCGTAGCTCCTCGTCGACGCCGGCTTCCGCCCAAACGAGCACCGCCGCCACCTGCTCCTCTCGCGCCGCCGCCTTGTCGAGCACGGATGAGCACCGCCGCCACCTCGAGCATGGACGAGCACCGCCGCCACCTCGTCGAGCACGGATGAGCACGGCTGCCACCTCCTCGACTCCGGCCTTCGCCACCTCCTCCTCGACGTCGGCCTCCGCCGTCGCGCCCGCCCCCGCTGCCGAGAGCTCCTCCACGGCCAGGCACTGAGGGCGCCGCCATGGCCAGCGCCGCCAAGGGCCGCCACGGCCAGAGCCGCCACGGGCCGCCACGGCCAGCCTAGGTCGGGCGCCGCCACGGGACGCCACGGCCAGCGCCGCCACGGTCAGCCTCAGCCAGCACCGCCACGGCCAGCCAGGGACCTGATCGCGTTTTTTACAAGGACCCGATCGCTTTTTATTTCTGTTTACAGGGACCCGATCGCTTTTTATTTTGTATACATGGCTGCAGTGCAATTTTTGGACCTTCTCAGCATCTTGCTCCCATGCAACCCACCAAACAACGGATGCAATCAACATGTCTCAACAAACACGAGCTACCAAACACGTGAAAAAATCTGAGCCCAGCTTAGATAGGGTCAGCTTGTATAAGTCTCAAAGGGAAACTCACATGGCTTCCGATGAGTCTTGCTGAATCACGCCACCAGGATAGGCAAGAGAAAAAGAGGAAGAGGGATGCTCCGACACCCAGGGAAAAAGGACGTGTAGAGGAACACACACAAGAAGCAGGGGACATTTGCATACACTCAGTCCCTGAAGCTCTTGCTTCTCGGCAAGATCCATGCTCTCTACCTAGAAGCACTCGCCCTGATTCCCGGGATGCCTTGCGCAAGCGTCACCGCTGCAACCTCATCAAGGGCGGCTACTGCTATGGCCCCTTGGATCCCGTCTCCAACATCATCCTCAACACCGTCTGGTACGGCTCAACATTTCCAATGCCCCAAGGGTTCGAGTTCGACTTCGATGCAAACATGATATGCACCAGATCCATTGATCGTGTCGAGTGCTGCTCCCTCTACGGCCTCGTTGCCTTCCTCCGCACCCGCTTCCCCACCCTGACAGAGACTGATGCTCTCTTGTACTTTCTTAAGAGCAATGCTGACATTGGGAAATCCGTGGAGCAGATAGAACAAGATGGTCATGCTTTTTCTGGCTCTTACATTGATGGCCTTAAGAAAGCGGCGGATCATTCATGGCACCCTGACCCTGATGCTCTCCTCTCGTCGCTGGGTATGCATTCTACCGATTTTTCATTAATGCGGGATTCTACACTTGGGTATTGCAGACTTGAGCGCCTCCTTTGTTCTCTGCTACCCAAGTTTTCACCTGCCAACTCAGAGCAGCATGTACAGCAACTGAGCAACGTTTCCTCAAGCCCAGTGAAATTAAATGAGAACCAGAAAATGTTGATTCCGGCGGCTAAAGAAAAATTTAAGGCTGACCAAGAATTCTTTGTCAAGAAGGTCAATGCTGTATTGAACAAAATTTCTCACAAAAAGGGGTTGGTGCATTTATTTTATGTTATTTGTTTTATTGCTTCGATTTGCTACCATGTACTAACTTAGTTTTGTTTGCCTAAAAATCTCTCTTGTTATATATAGGTGTACTATGAACTTCAGATTATTTGTGGTGTGAATACTGAGGTTACGGAACGATCGAGTGTTAAACTGTTCAAGAGGAACTTCAAATATGAGTACTTCCATATCAACTTTTTGGCAAGTGCCAAGAGATCAAATGATGCTGGCACAGCTCCAGAACTGTTCTTCGCCGAATGCAGCAATAGTGATAAAGATGAGGAAAAAAAACCATCCGCCTGTTTCCTGTCAAATATTCTTGGATAGACGATGGTATGCTCTCAGCTCTCAATTCACTTGTACACACTAGGTATCTGATGGTATTTTCCCTGTATGTTTGTTTAGTTGCCAATCTGAATTGCTTTGACATGCGTATCATAACCTGTATATCTGATTCAACTATAGTGTTCTTCTGTGTATTTTCTGATGCTCCCCTGTTTTTTAATGTAAATCGTGAGGACTCTATGATCTATATTGGTGAGAATAGAGGGGGGCAACGAGGGGGTGATGGTGTAGTAGAAATTTCCTGCATGTATGAACTTATTACATCCTTTCGTTATTGTTGTTGTTTAAGGTAAGTGAAAACGGTTTGCAATTGCATACAGTCAGAAATTTAGATTGACAAGTGTGCTCGGTTTTCCATACAGGCTTGCAAAAATGTAAAAGTAGGTGATGAAATGCTAAAATGAATACCAAATTTTATTTTTTATGTCAAATCTATTTAGCAGTTCCCTGTTTACCTATTTAGCAGTCATAACTGATGGATGTCGAGGATAGAACAAAACGAAACATTGCTCACCATTAGAAAATGTCCCCTCTTCTAGTCTGTATGCTATTCTCTTGCTAGCTTGTAAGAATTATTTTACAGATTAATCTATTACACTTCTCTGTCATCCCGTAGTTACCGTTCTACCTTGGTTTCTGTTTTGGTTCAGAACCTTTAGAAGAGACCAGCAATGGATATGAAATACGGCTAACACAACATGAACTAGTCAAGCTATGGTTTTATTCATACGGTTGACCTGGTAGTGTCATGCAGTGAAATTTGTTTGTCTTCAATTCATTTGGCAGTGTCCTTTAAATTGGTTGCTTCTTACTCTAATACTTACTAGTTAAATTTTGCGCGGCGTCACGCCGCGGCCTTGCTGAGAATAATTTGTGGTAATTTGTGTTTTTTTTAATTGTGTTATATATTTGTAAGGAAAGGCAGTAGTTATAACGTGTATAATGTAGTTAGCGCAAATTCAATTTGAAATCATTCCGTAATTAGAGCGAATAAATTTGTATTTTCTCGAAATATTCATGTAATCAAGAAATTTTTTTTTAGAAATGTGAGCACATAATTAGATAGATTTAAGTTATATTGCTTGTAATTATGTTAGCTAAATTGAAATGATGAAATGTAGTTCCATCTTGCCTTATTTTTCTTATTTAACACCATATTTAGTTGAAATTTATAATGGTTATGTCTAAATATTATGTTTGTATTTTGACGTAAATTTGTAATTTAGATCCTTGTTTAGAGGATATGTACTTTATCAGCAACAATTAAATTCAATTCATCTTTGGAGGAAAAGAATTTGAGATTTCCTGAAATGTGCATGTAATGAAGCGTTATTTAAATTTAAGTTCATATTTAAAGAGATTTAAGTTTACTTTAAGCATTTAGTAAATTGAATCGCATAATTGGAGCGAGTTTAGGTATATTATTTGTAAATGTTAACCTAGTCGGTTTGGTATGATATGTTTGTGTTTTATCTTACATATTAAATTTAACTCAATAATCGGAGGGAATTTTAATTGAACCCAATATTCGGAGGGAATACATTGGTAGAGCATTTTTTGAATTCAATTTTAAACTCATACTTGGAGGGAATATATTGTTTGAGCATTTTGTGAATTCAATTTTAAACTCATAATCTGAGGAAATGAATTTGCATTTTTGCCAAATAATCATCTAAGCAAGCATTTTTATTGAAGTGTCAAATATGCTTGTTTTTTCTTTTCATAAATTTGTGATTGAATTTCATAGTCGGAGGAAATATTTTGTATTAGCATTTATTAAAGTAAGGCCATAATTACCTGAAATGAGTTTGTATTTCCTACAAATATCCAACTAATCAAGCATTTTTAATTCTAAATAGAAAATTAGAGAGAACATAGCCATATTACCTATAATATGTTAGCTAAACTGAAATGGTAAAATATGTTTTCTATTTTGACGTAAGTAGTTTTTTTAAATTCATAATTAGAGGAAATACACTATGATTATACCGAAATATTCACCAGATTGAGTATTTATTTAATTTAACTACATATTTGGAGAGTGATGAATTATATTATCTCTAAATGTGAACCATTTTGAAATGTTTTAATATGTTTGTATTTTGCTTTAATCATTTATTAAATTAAGTACATAATTAGATTAAGTGAATTTGTATTTGCTTCAAATATCCATCTATTAAAGTTTTTTTTAAATTTAAGTACACAATTAGAGACGTCACTATTTAATTGAAGTCAGAAAAATCCATTAGAACGTGAATCCACATTTGGGGAAAGTTTACTCGTATGGTGTGGAAATATTGGCCGTATTACTTCTAAATATGTTAGTATAATTTAAATCGTCAACTATGGTTCCAAATTGAAATGTGAAATCTATAAGGAGATGAATTGTCAGTAAATATGTAAGGTTGGTGACAATGGAAGAAGGCAACGAAAAAGAAAGGAGAATGGAAAAAAACTAAAAACATATGAAGGGAAAAAAAGCAGTTTGTCATTGTGAATATCTCGAGATATGTTTAGTGAGTTTGTCATCTCGAATATCTCGAGATATAATTAGGGAGAACGCATTTTGTGAATATTCATTAAATCTGATTCAGTGTAATTAAGGGAAGTACTTTTAAATCTGGCAACGCTTACATTTGAAAGTTCTTCGAACTTGGAAATTATTGGGAATGTAAAAAAGTTTACGTTTAAAAGCTGGTTGGATTTCACACATTCGGTAAGTTAGGAAGGTATTGAGGTTATAATTGTTTTTAACATTTGCGGAACGTTAAGTTTTGCGGGTCATTTAAAATTTTTAGGAACATTTAAATTTAAAATTTTGATCGCATGGCGTATGTAGATACCATTCATTTTATTTTTTCCATTTTGCTTTATTTTTTCTGTTTTTTTTTGGTGCGCAAATTGAAAGCAACTAAATTTGTAATTTGTTTTTTCCATTTTGCTTTATTTTTTCTGATTTTTTTGGTGCGCAAATTGAGAGCAACTAAATTTGTAATTTGTTTTCCTTTTTCTGGAACTTGTGTCAGGCAGTGGGGCCCACTTGACTTGATGCAAATTATATTTGAAATAATTTGGATAAGGTCGTAAACTATTTGAAATGGCTATTCTGTTTTCCACATTTTTTTCGAATTTTGTTTGAATTGATTTGGAGCCGTATTTTAGAATTTGCGAAAGTTGCAAATTTAAATATTCAAAAAATAAATGAATTTTTCCCATAAATAGATAGCATGTAATTTTCTAATTATTTTGATATTTTTTTCATATTTTTCTGTTGGGTAGATTTAAAGTAATTGATTTTGCAAATTCAAAAAAATTTCTGCAAAAAAAAAAAAAAACGTAGACATGTGGGGCCCACCGCGGTACTGTTCAACACTGTAGATGAACAATGCCATAAACAGTACCGCGAGCTCCCACAGGCCGCGATTCGGGCCAACTTTCATATAGTGAGTAGTAATTACTTAATGACAAATCATGATCATCACTAGTTTGTTTATTCCTGCATCTACAGCACCTACAACATAAATGTGTTAGTCTACACCTTAAAACCTCTAGTTCTTTCTGTATTCAGGATGATATCTAAGTGTGTCTTTTTTTTGGTATTGGAAGCTCGCTGTTTTTGCTGTGAGATGAATGAGATAAAGATCGTGCATCCATACCTTGAAAAATATCACGGGCTTTATGATTTCAAAAAAATCGCTTCTCGACAACATGGGGTCCTGAATGATCACATTATTAGTTCCTATGATTTACATACTGACCGGATGTGTACAATCCAAGACGACTGGATATACTTCGATCCTAAGATGGACGCACTGATTGCTGAGAAGAATCCTATTAAAGATTGGGCTAGAAAGATTCAGGAATGGGGTAGAGTCTTTTGATGTGATTACCATGCAAAACATGGACCAGCTGCACAGGATAGAAGTTTTGGTAGCAGATTTGCCATTAGAGCTCTGTTGTGAGTCTCGAGATACCTAATCCCCAGCCCCCCTTGAGACTTTGGCAGCGTGACAGTGTCCAACTGTATCAATTTAATGTGGTATCAAAACCAAGCGGTCACTATTAAATCTAAAATAGTTGTGCCCTTTTATCGATCCCACATCTCAGGTCTGATGTTTTTCATTTAGTTCAGACTTTTGTTTGAATTGGCTAGTACAAAAACACTGTGTCGTGTCTCGACGGACGGACACGGGGAGTAAAGGATACCCTTTTTTAGGTTCGGCACGAGGCGCGAAGGAGGCCGAGAAACGTCTTCTCCGGGTGAGGTCGATGGAGCTCTTCTTCCCGACGATCAAGGCAAGCAACACAGAGACACAAAGATTTACCCAGGTTTAGGCCACCCGGTGGCTAACAGCCCTACTCCTGCATGTCTGGATTGATGGGTTCATCATGGTGTAGCTTATAAGGATGCTCTAGGGTGAGTTACCCGGCAGGATGGCGGCTAGAGATAGACGACGAGCAGATCCTACCTAGAGGAGATCACCTCTCTCTCTACCCTCTAAACCCTTTTTTTTTTAAGGGCACATACCTGGATATATTACTCAAAGATCACAATACAAACATTATACATCCAGATACGGGGCAACTGTCCCCAAATTACAAGGACCGAAACTAAGATCAAGAACAGAACTAGGTCCTCTAGAACTTCATAGAACAGAGCAATCCGCTGCTGCTTGCATCTCCACGAGCAGATCACCGGAGATGAAGAGGAAACGCAGCAGCTTAGTCGCCGGCTTGGACCTATAGAGGACTCAACCTCGTTAGGATCGCCGCAAAATTCCACCAAGCGCAGACGCCTGGATCTTGCAGACGGCAAGAAGAAGCATCGGCGGGAGCAACGCTCCGATCCAGGCCGACCGTCGGGTCGCCGGCTAATCCCAGCAAGCAAACCCGCAATAGTATAGCTCCAGGGACAGCAAAATCAGCAGTAGCTGCCGCCACAGGCCCAACCACTCCTCCATCCTCCTCCTTCTTCCACCACGGTAGCCAGAGAGGAGCACAAGAAGCAGAAAAAGACGAGCTTTATTACCAAGGAGATCGCCAAGGTCGCCGAAGACACGAGACCATCCATCACCTCCACCCACAGGAGCTTGACGGGCCACCTCTTCTTTGCCGTCATGCGCCAGGAACTGCTCGTAAGCTCTGACAACAAGAACCCCGCACGATCCACAGAGCTTCCTCCAAATCGAGAGCACAGAGCAGCCGCCCACGCCCTCCCCTCGCCTCCACGGCCGGCCAGAGGGACGAAGGCAGCAGCAGGCCTGCAGATCTGAAGCCAAAGCTCCAAAATAGGAGCGCATCTCCCCACGCCACCATGACCGGCCGGAGACACCGGACCCAACACAGCACCTCCACAACCTCCCCGACGTCGCCGCCGGAACGGGGAAAGAAGGGGGAGGACAAAATCCGAAACAACGACGCCACCATCCCGTCTTCGATGCCGTCGCCCGGATACCTAAACCTAACTATATACACGCACGACGAGAGCCCGGAGCTCCCCTCCACCTCACAGCGCCCAAACGGCAGCCGGAGGCAGAGGGGAGCGGCGGTTTCGCCGGCGAGGAACGGGGACGCACGGAGTCGCCTCTCTCAAACAGTGACTGGAAATGATAAGGAAGGAGAGGAAGGCGAGTTCCTTTGTTTTAACTACCCTCTAAACCCTACATAGTCTTGCCTTGCTCCAAGCTTGTGTTCTGATTCTGATCTGATCTGATTCCATTCCTCGTTGGTTTGTGTTTGCCACCCACAGAACGATCAACGATCCATGCATGTTCGGACGCGGTTGAGGCAGAGGCGATGGCATGCTGAGGTCTTAAAGCAGCAACGCAATGGGTCCTTATGCCGATTGTTCTAGAAACCGATAATTCTAAGTTGACCATAGCGATATAGCATCCAGATTCGATTTTTCTGGGTTGGTGTAATTTCGGAGATCAGTTGCCCGAAGAGGTGTCTTCAAAACGCGCAAGTGCACAGGTTAGGAGAGTTGAATATTACCTCATGTTTTTACAGAAGTATGAATGAGTGAGATTACATATCCCTCCTGACATCGTCGATTTGTTAAACAATGAATGTAATAAACTCGATCTTCTTCTTAACTAATAAATGATTCAGAGTGACCAAGTCAATCGAGATAATCTGTCGGCAATTCGGGTATAGGTCACTTGCTTGTCGGTCTTCATCGGTCTCGGTGTATCATTCTCGAGTTCGATTCGCTGGCTCTCACGACGTCAGCAGTGACCCAGCTCGTTCGCCCGATGGACAGATCGTTGTCATGAGCAACTGGACTAGGGCCGCAAGCTGAAGGTAATCAATTCGCGGAAGACTAAAGCGAAGAACGAGAAGGACACGTCAGTACACTGTGCGCAAAAGAGACGCGGAAAATCTGAACAATCGCGGTATAGTCGTTGGTCAAATGGCACATCCGAAAGATCAGCACATACATCGCCTGTAGCGATCAGCACATACTGTATCTATATCTTTTCGCGGCGTGGGCAGATCTTTCTTCATGAGCAGACGAAATGTAGCGATCTGATCATGCACGCATAATTTGCTTAACAAGACAGTGCATGGCTGCATATGTAAATTCAGAGTGGGAGATGCCGACACTGTGACATACAAACGCAGCGCTACACGTCTTGTCCTCAATTGCTTATGTCAGAAAGGTTGTATCTAGAAATCAGTCAGTAAAGTTGTTCCATCAACAGTGCTTCTAACATTTATAGAAGCGCGTAACATACGTTTGGAAGCAAGAACCAGTAGTTGGAATTTGCCTGTTTATTTTCCTCTAAAGCCAGTGTGTCAATCTTTCCCGGCCAGCAGATTTGTAAGCATAAAACGGTTGCATAATGGAGAAAATGTTACCAAGACTTTGTATTGAAGATGTGCTTCGGGAGAGAAAAGTAGACAACCGTGACTTTTGATATGGAGAGGACGTGACCCTAGGCCCCTAGGGGCATTCTTATCTTACATCAAATTTCCTGCAGTGATCAGACCGCCAAACTAGACGAAGTCCAAATCAATCCTTTGACTGAACTGAACCAGCAGACACGTACCCTCAGCTCCCTCCCTATATATCCAGGTACGTAGCAAATCATATCTCCACACACCGAGAGCGAGCCATCACAAAATGAAGCTTCAGGTAGCCGCAGTCGCCTCCCTCCTGGTGGCCCTGGCCACGACGGCCGGATCCGTGACGTTCGACGCGTCGAACACCGCGTCGGGCACCCCGGGCGGCCAACAGTTCAGCCGGGCACCTCGGACGCCTCCACCTTCATATGGAACACCTTCAACCAGTGCGCCGCCTCTGACCGGAAGCCCGTGAACGCCGTCACCCTGGTCGTCGAGGATATCGGCGGCGTCATCTTCACCACTAGTAGAAACAGGGGCTTCGGTTTAGCCCATTTGTACCGGCTACAACTGGAACCGGTACTAATGGGGCCATTAGTCTCGGTTCCAGAGGCGAGGAGACCGGCCAGCACCAGTTCCGGTTCACGCGGGACCTTTAGTCCCGGTTGGTAATACCAACCGGGACTAAAGAGTTGCGGCAGGCGGCCGCAGAGGCGGGCCCAGCGCGAGCACCTTTAGTCCCGGTTAGTATTAAGAACCGGTACAAAAGATGAACCTTTAGTACCGGTTCGTAATAAGAACCGGGACTAAAGGTTCACCTATATCATCTTCTTCCACCCCGAGCCCAGCTCCATTTTTCCTGCTCGAGTACAACTCCATTTTTTGCTCTCTCTTTCCTCTCCTGAGATCGAGTTCACCCCATTTTTCTCCACCATTTGTCACGATTGGTGGCACCCACCTGTCCAAGGGTTAGCAACTTCATCCTCTCTTCCAGCATTTCAAGTTTAACTCATTTTGTTGCTAGTTTAGCTCATTTTATTTTTCTAGTGCTAGCTATGTGTTTGATGAAATGCCTAAGTTAGTGAGTTTATTTGTTTTATATGCAATTTGAGCACAAATTAAATTATGATTTGTGAGTTTTTATAGTGTCGTCCCGTCCCCTTCTTCACCACCGTCGATCGGCCGCGCACGCCGCCCCGTCACCGACTCCACCTTGGTGAGCCTCTTGTTCTTATTTACAAAAACAAATTCTTATTTGTATGATGTACATATTTACTTGTATATAATTTTCGTAGTTGTATGATTGTTTGATATATGTATAGTGCCATGGTTTTGATATCCGTCCCCGTCGGCCCTCGTACAGTATATGATTCGGATGTGGTATATTATCTTTTATAACTATTTGCTTGTTTCATTTTGTGTTTATGACAATTAATTACGCCGACCAACTTGACATAGATATTTTTATCTAGGAGGTAGTGGAACGGAAATGCCAATCGACCCTATTATCGAGAAGTTAAATTTAGTTGAAAAAGAAAATGATGACTTGAAAGAAAGATTGAAAAAAACTGAAGAAAGATTGAAAAAAACTGAAGAAGAGAAGATGATATTGGAGTTGTATCTTGCCGATGTCGTCGATGGTCACAAGATCAACATGGATGCAATGCGCCTGAAGATTAGAAAGATTAGAAAATATGCAATTAATAAAGAGGCTTGGTATCATTATGCCGTCGGGTCAATTGTTACCTTTGTTGCGATTTTGATCGCATTTGTTGTTGCATTTAAATGCATTAATTAGATAGTTGTATGTTAGTTTCAGTGTATTTTTATGAGAACTATGTATTACATTTGGTCATTACTCTATTTTGGTTTTAATGTGTGATGAGCTTGTATTAATTAATTTGGTCAGTTCCCTATTCATGATTATGTAGTGTAATGATTTTTGATAAATTTATATAATGCTGATGAGCCGGCAATGGATGTACGGTGACCGACGCTGTCCCGAGTTCATTAATGGGATGCATAATTTTCTCCGTGTGGCTGAGGCAAACACGCGGAATGGTTTTATGTTTTGTCCATGTGATGTCTGTAGGAATAAGAGGAATTACCCTTCCTAAAAAACCCTACACTCCCACTTGTTCCGAGAAGGCTTCATGCCCAATTATTTTTGTTGGACCAAGCACAGAGAAGAGGGGTTATAATGGTTTACAATGAAGAAGAGGATGATGACAACTATCCTGTGTTCTCTGAACACGGTGGTACTACAATGGGGGAAGACGAAGCTGAACATGAGGTCATTGTTGATGAGTCTGACGATGATCTTCGTCGGGTCATTCTTGATGAACAGATAAACTGCGGAAGTGAAAACGAGAGGTCGAAGTTGGAGCGCATGTTAGAGGATCACAAAAAATTGTTGTACCCAAATTGCGAAGATGGCCAGAAAAAGCTGGGTACCACCCTGGAATTGCTGCAATGGAAGGCAGAGAATGGATTATCTGACAAGGGATTTGAAAAGTTGCTGAAAATATTAAAGAAGATGCTTCCAAAGGATAACGTATTGCCCCCCAGTACGTACGAAGCAAAGAAGGTTGTCTACCCTCTAGGATTAGAGGTGCAGAAGATACATGCATGCATCAATGACTGCATCCTCTACCGCGGTGAGGAGTATGAGAATTTGAATGCATGCCCGGTATGCGGTGCATTACGGTATAAGATCAGGCGAGATGACCCAGGTGGTGTTGAGGGCGAGCCGAGCCCCAGGAAGAGGGTTCCTGCCAAGGTGATGTGGTATGCTCCTATAATACCACGGTTGAAACGTTTGTTCCGAAACAAAGAGCATGCCAAGTTGTTGCGATGGCACAAGGAAGACCGTAAGGAAGACGAGATGCTGAGACACCCCGCTGATGGGTCGCAGTGGAGAAACATCGACAGTGAGTTCAAGGACTTTGCAGGTGACGCAAGGAACTTAACGTTTGGTCTAAGTACAGATGGCCTGAATCCGTTTGGGGAGCAGAGCAGCAGTCATAGCACCTGGCCGTGACTCTATGTATCTATAACCTTCCTCCTTGGTTGTGCATGAAGCGGAAGTTCATTATGATGCCAGTGCTTATCCAAGGACCGAAACAACCCGGCAACGACATTGATGTGTACCTGATGCCATTAGTTGAAAAACTTTTACAGTTGTGGTCTGACGAAGGTGTACGTGTGTGGGATGAGCACAAACATGAGGAATTTGACCTACGAGCGTTGCTGTTTATAACCATCAATGATTGGCTTGCTCTTAGTAACATTTCAGGACAGTCAAACAAGGGATACAATGCATGCACGCACTGTTTAGGTGAGACTGAAAGTATATATTTAGGTAACAAGAATGTGTACCCGGGGCATCGTCGATTTCTTCGAACCAAGCATCCCATAAGAAAGAAAGGCAAGCATTTCAAAGGTGAGGCAGATCACCGGACGAAGCCTACCCTCCCTACTGGTGATGTTAGGACACGTACCCATGTGGAAGAAGAAATCTATATTTTGGGATCTACCCTATTGGAAATTCCTAGAGGTTCGCTCTGCAATCGACGTGATGCACGTGACAATTTTTTTTTGCGTGAACCTGCTAAACTTCTTGGACGTGTATGGGAAGACGAAAGATACACTGGATGCACGGCTGAACCAGCAACATATGCACGAACGAGACGACATGAATCCAGAGACGTATCAAGGTCCTGCCAGCTACGCTCTTACCAGAGAAGAGAAGGCGATCTTTTTTCAAGTCCTGAGCAGTATCAAGGTCCCGTCTGGCTACTTGTCGAATATAAAGGGAATAATAAACATGGCAGAGAAAAAGTTCGAAAACCTAAAGTCTCATGACTGCCACGTGATTATGACACAATTACTTCCGGTTGCATTGAGGGGGCTTCAACCGGAAAATGTTCGAGTACCCATTGTGAAGCTATGTGCATTCCTCAATGCAATTCCTCAGAAGGTAATCGATCTAGCAACTCTACCAAGTTTACAGAAGGATGTGGTCCAATGTCTTGTCAGCTTCGAGTTGGTGTTCCCACCAGCCTTCTTCAATATTATGACGTACCTCATAGTTCACCTAGTCCAAGAGATTTCCATCCTCGGTCCTGTATTTCTACACAATATGTTGATGCATGTAAAATGCATACATGAACTTTGCACTTTAATTGCTTATATTCCAATCATATTTGCATCATATAAGGGTTATATCAATGTTTTATAATGATTTTGGGAATATTCATTTATTTCCTATTTTTATGGAATTAACCCTGCACAGGCAGAAAACCCCGTTTTCTTATTTTAATGTTTCAGGGACCCAAACGTCAACGAAATCACCTGGAAATTTACGGGCGTCAATATTTGGAAGGAAGAAGACCTGTGGGCGAAGGAAGCGAACAACGGAGGCCCGAGGCCAAACGGGGTGGCCCACGCGGCCAGGTACTGTGCCGCGTGGGGCCCACCCGTTTGGCCTCGTGGCTCCGTTGCCGTCGATCTTCGCTCCACCGACATCGTCTTGACCTAAAAACGCCTATAAAAAAGGTCCCCCGACGTTCTCTGGAAGGAGCGCCGCACAAACACAGAAACACCGAAACGGAGATCAGGAGCTGCAGATTGGAGGGGGAAAACTCCGGCGGGGCGCTGCCGGCGTGGTCTCCATCTTCTCCATCGACTTCTCCACCGTCTCCATGATGAAGAGGGAGTAGTCCACCTCTGGACTATGGGTTTGTGGAAGTAACTTATGTATCTCTCCTCTCTTGAGCTTCACTAATTAGCACCGTATGAGCTGCTGAACATGATTACGGTCACCGTTGTAATACCTTTGTGGTGGATCTTTATGAGTTAATATATGTTTGAGATTGCAATGTTTGTTTCAGTTATGAGTATAGATGCATATTATGTACCCCGTTCTTGTCTACTTGTTTTGATCAAGCATGTTTATGAGAGCGTGTGTGGGGGAACGTGTGCATTAGTTGGAGTAACGGGGGGTGGCTAGTGCAGTGAACGTGAGAGAAAGTTCTGCGATCCACTTTGGTATCTTTACCTTACTTTGTTACCTCACTAGGGATAAACTAAAATACCATGCTACCGGGGATGTGGGCGTGACCATTGCCACTACTCCATGACTAGATCTAGCATGTTCTTATTTTCACTTCATGTCATGATACTTAATGCTATACTCTGAGTTATCTTAATTACTGAGGTGTTATGATTTAGTTCGCATCTTGGTGGAGTATAAGAGAGGTTAATAACCAAAAGATCTCTATGTTAGGACGTGATGCCCATATATCTAAGTAACTTGTTATCAAACCCTGTGTTGCAATCTCATATGTTAACTGTGTGTGTTCCATTGTCTACCACTTTATAAAGAGAGAGTGCATTTGTGAAACCATGAACCCCAGTCCATTTTTAATCATAAGAAACACCTTTCCAACACCATATACCACTTTTCTATTTTCAGCCATCATTAAATCCGAAAATACAAAAATACTTTTCATCTTGCATACATCATTCAAAAACCCAAAAATATCATTTATCATTGCATCCACCATCATTGCATATTTATTTCTTGTTTGCATTGCATAACTATCCTGATATCATTCTTACACCTTGTGCTTGACAACCACAGGTGAGGTTGAGGACCAAAACATCTAACCTTGTTTTGTAGGTAACCAAAAGAAGGATAAGAAGATAAATCTACCACTTCAGATTCCCCGAGAGTTCGATATTAAACCCTCGAGTCACCCCTCGTGGGGAAAACTGTCTTCCACTTACTATACACTCTGCACTTGGAGTCTCAACCTAATCCCGTTTATTTTGCAGGTATCAAGCCTTGCTCTTCGGGACATCAAGACGTTTTCTGGCGCCGTTGCCGGGGAATCGTAGCTGAGAGATTTATCCAAGGGTGTGCATCATCGCATTCATCTCACAACAAAGTCAACGTCACCAACTTGTGCTAACACCTAAGCTTGGGGAGGTTGCACCTACGTGAGCACCATCTTATCCATCTTTACTTACAAAGCAATTTATTTGTTTTGTTAGTGTCATTGCATATCATATCATATTTATTTCAGTTTTGCATAAAAAATTAAAAATACCAAAAAAAACTTGCTAAAATGGGAGAAAGAACTAAGTTGTGTGACTACACAAACACTCCTAATGATCAATTTATCACGAGAGCTATTGCCACACCTAAGATAAATGCTGAGAGTTATGAAGTAAGTCCTAGTTTGTTGAACTTGATAACTAGGGAACAATTTGGTGGTAGTGCTATGGAGGATGCCTCTATGCATCTTCATGACTTTGTTGAAATATGTGACATGCAAAAGTTTAAAAATGTGGAAAGTGATATCCTAAAACTGAAGTTATTTCCTTTTTCACTTAGAGGAAAAGCTAAAGAGTGGTTGCATTCCTTGCCATCTGGTAGTATTAATTCTTGGGATGATCTAAAAGAAGCTTTCATTAAGAAATATTATCCCCCTGTTAAAATTTTGCAAAATAGAAACAACATCCTTTCTTTTAGGCAAAATGAAAATGAACATGTTGCTATGGCTTGGGATAGGATAAAACTTATGCTTAGAACTTGTCCCTCACATGGAGTTAATGAATGGACCATATTACACTCTTTCTACAATGGTTTAAACTACATGTCTAGAAACATACTTGATTCTGCTGCTGGAGGTGCTTTTATGAGTAAGACTATAGTAGAAGCTAAAAATATATTGGAAAGCATTTTACAAAACTATAGTCAATGGCATACTGATAGGGCACCTAATCCTTCTAAGAAAGTGAACTCTATTGAAGAAACTAATGATTTGTCATCTAAAATGGATACTATTCTTGCTTTGCTTAATAAACCTAGTGTTGAAAATGTTCCTTTGCAAGAACTAGTTGGAAACAATTCTGAAAATATTGATGTCAACTTCATTAGGAACTATGGTAATAATGGGTATGGTAACAACAATTATAACTCTTATAATAAACCCCCATATGTTCCCAACAATCGTCCTTTTGTTCCATATCCTAATGCTAATGATAATAATTGGAAGCCTATGTTATCACGCAATGATAATTCTGAGGCTAACAAAATTCTCATGGAACAAGTTGCTAGTCATAATACCATGATACAAGAGTTGAATAAGTCTGTTGCTTCTATTAGTTCTGATATTAAAGGCTTACAACTCCAAGCTGCAGGACTAGACAAAGCTTTGTCTAAACTAGCTGATAATCAAGCCACTTTATTGAGTATGTCTGCAGGGAAACCACAAGCATCACCTGTGGTTGGAATGAATTCTGTTAACATTGCTGAAAATGTTCCTCTTACTTTGGAGGAAACTCTTGATGAATTATTGAACTACCCTGAATATTTGTTGCCACTCATGTCTCAACTTGGTAGTTTAAAAGAAGAAGCTAAAGAAACTGAACATGATGAATCTCTTATGCTGATTGAGTTGGAAAAGAAAGTTGAGGAAGTTAAAATGCTTAATGAAGTCAAGGATCCTTTGCTTGACTTAGAAAATTGTAGCTTGCATGAATTAATATCTATCTTACAAAAATTTGCAAGTGATCCTTCCATCAACACTAACCAAGCAGGTTTTGGTTCTTATATTGCTAATCATGTCTTGAAAGAAAAGATTGCTAGGTACAACCAAGAGGCTATGATACCACCTAAGCTTGGGGATATGTGGATACCTAAGGTACTAGTAACTATTGGAAAAGAGACACACCATGCCATACTTGATCTAGGATCTAGTGTCTCTGTTTTATCTAAAGAACTATATGAAGTGCTTGAATTGAAAAATCTTGAAAAATGCTCTATTGAACTAGCACTTGCTGATGACTCTATTAAACATGCTTTGGGAAAAGTAAGTGATGTTATGGTAGAGTTACATATGACTTTTGTGCCTGTGGATTTTCTAATCATGGATATGGGGAATAAAACCTCTAGTCCTATTATTCTTGGAAGACCTTTTCTTCGTACCACAGGTGCTATCATTGATTCAAAGGAAGGGAATGTAAAGTTTCAGTTTCCACACAAGAAGTGCATGGAACACTTTCCAAGGAAGAGGGAACCACCAAAGTTCAAGCTCCCTCATGAGCTTCGTCCACAATAAAACAACAAGTAAGAAGCCTAGCTATATGGCTATAAAGAAAGCGCTTTGCGGGAGGCAACCCGGTTATTTTTGTGTGTGATTTTTCTTTGTGTCCTCTTGCTGTAACAAGAGATTTTGTGTCTAGTTAGGTTCTGGAGTTTTTAATAAAGTGCCAAGTTTTACCCTTTTTGGTTTGAAAAAGTTGCTTATAGCGTTCGGAGATTTTATTCCTGCACGAATCAGTGCACGGTATGATTTTTAATTCTTATTCTGTAACTCCGAATGAGCTCATATTTGAACTGTAGTTGCAACTTTTCATCCTCTGTATGCATGAATTTTTTCGGAATTTTTCGAGAAAGTTTGGTAGGGTAGAAAAATACGTTTTGCTGCTGCTGTTTTTCTGGACAGATTCTGTCCCATTTTGTTTGATGCATGCTTTGAGCTTTTAAGTTGAATCTTTTTGATCCAATTGAGTTTATGAGTAGGCATACAACATTATACACTTTCTGGACATGTCATATGAATTTTTGTTCAAGGATTATATGCAGCAAGGAACCTATTTGTTTATCACTATTAATGCACCCCACAGAAAAGAGATGGGAGAAACGGTGTTTTGAAGTTTTTTCACAGGGATTGGAGGAGATGCACCAAGAGCTATCCAAGGATGGTGAAGACCATAAGCTTGGGGATGTGAAGACAACCCCGCTGGACCTACACACTCTCGGTTTGCACACGTCCAACTTCTGTTTTTCGATCGAAACACTTTATCGCATAAACTTGGAGCGTCGTTTTTTGTTTTTGTTTGAGTCTTGAGAGACCACCACACTATCAATTATATATGAGAGAGCTACTGGAAATATGGGTTGAAATATGTTGGATGCTTTTATAAGATTGGGAAAAGGGATGTTTGACTTGATTTTTAATGATACATATAGTTGCATGATTCATGAGCTTGTTTATGAGTAATAGTTTGCAAATTCTTTTTGTAGAGCTATCACTTATTCATGTTTTGGTGCTGATTGTTATTTACTTGGTTTAACATGGATTAGTTAGTTCTATGGACACTCATGCATGCATCTAGATGGTCAACTTTCTCCCTTTTGCTAGCCCAAAAACTCCAACAAGCAAAAACTTGTTTCCAACACCTTCAACCAAAGTTATTCCAGTGAGTCCACCATATCTACCTATTGGCTTTATGCTATTCCGAGTATGTTTAACATGTTGTTTGTGTTATCTTACCTCTGAATGAAAATGTTTATGTTATTGATTGCAATGGAAAAAATTGGTTATATAGCTCTCACGAACTTGATGCACAATGTTCTTTTATTTGCATAATAAAACTTGACCCATTGTGATTAAGATTATGATGTTTGTGGCTTGATGAATGTTTTGGGTTGGAAGTTAGCCCATATGTGCTGTCACATGGCAAGCTTTCAACACGCTCTTCATCTCATTTAGTTGATATCATGTGCTTTTGTCTATGGATGCTTATCATGTTGAAATAAATGTGGAAATAGAGTGAGTTTAAATGAGTTTGTGTAAATGGTTAGAGAGACGCCTGGGCCGCTAATCTAAGCCATGCATCATTCATGGTGGAAATTTACTTACATACTATGGTGAACCTTCTGTGATACACCTTGCAATAAAAAACTATTCCAAATGGTAAATAAAAAGGGTGTTGAGATTGTTCATTTTGTTTGTTTGTCTTGTCATTTTGATATGGGCTTGTTCCATATCTTGGGACAAGAGGTACCCCAGTTGACGCTCTTGATGATACTATTATGCTTACAATGATATTTAATTGAACTTGCTTTGTTTCCCAAGTTGAGTAACACATGGTGTAAGTACTTGTATTCAAGGGGCATGAGACATTCAACCCATTCTTTATCAAGCACACTACTCATATTTGCTTTCACTTTAACCTTAATCATTCAAGATGCTATGATAGGGGCAATGAGAGCTTGACACCAATGAATACCTTATTGCAATCATTAACTTAAGTAGAAGAGTTTGGAAGTTGGATGAAACTTATGCATGCTTTACCTCTACTCACATATACATCTTTCCAAAGTGTACACCTATCATATTCAGATTTTCATCTACACTCTATGACCATTGTAGGATGTTCTACTTATCATTATGCATACATGTGTTCCATATTACTTGCTACCATGTTACACTTTGTGAACTATCAATGAACATCCTTGTCTTGAATACTTGATATCACTTCATAAACTATTTGCATATTGCTACTCCTTTGAAGAATGAATCATTTGACTATATGTAGCAATAGTAATCATCTTTGATATCCATTGTTAAGTATTAAATTGCAAAGTCCATGTTAGTTTTATCATCTTCATACTCGAGGACGAGCATGGATTAAGCTTGGGGATGTTGATGCATGTAAAATGCATACATGAACTTTGCACTTTAATTGCTTATATTCCAATCATATTTGCATCATATAAGGGTTATATCAATGTTTTATATGATTTTGGGAATATTCATTTATTTCCTATTTTTATGGAATTAACCCTGCACAGGCAGAAAACCCCGTTTTCTTATTTTAATGTTTCAGGGACCCAAACGTCAACGAAATCACCTGGAAATTTACGGGCGTCAATATTTGGAAGGAAGAAGACCTGGGCGAAGGAAGCGAACAAACGGAGGCCCGAGGCCAAACGGGTGGCCCACGCGGCCAGGTACTGTGCCGCGTGGGCCCACCCGTTTGGCCTCGTGGCTCCGTTGCCGTCGATCTTCGCTCCACCGACATCGTCTTGACCTAAAAACGCCTATAAAAAAGGTCCCCCGACGTTCTCTGGAAGGAGCGCCGCACAAACACAGAAACACCGAAACGGAGATCAGGAGCTGCAGATTGGAGGGGGAAAACTCCGGCGGGGCGCTGCCGGCGTGGTCTCCATCTTCTCCATCGACTTCTCCACCGTCTCCATGATGAAGAGGGAGTAGTCCACCTCTGGACTATGGGTTTGTGGAAGTAACTTATGTATCTCTCCTCTCTTGAGCTTCACTAATTAGCACCGTATGAGCTGCTGAACATGATTACGGTCACCGTTGTAATACCTTTGTGGTGGATCTTTATGAGTTAATATATGTTTGAGATTGCAATGTTTGTTTCAGTTATGAGTATAGATGCATATTATGTACCCCGTTCTTGTCTACTTGTTTTGATCAAGCATGTTTATGAGAGCGTGTGTGGGGGAACGTGTGCATTAGTTGGAGTAACGGGGGGTGGCTAGTGCAGTGAACGTGAGAGAAAGTTCTGCGATCCACTTTGGTATCTTTACCTTACTTTGTTACCTCACTAGGGATAAACTAAAATACCATGCTACCGGGGATGTGGGCGTGACCATTGCCACTACTCCATGACTAGATCTAGCATGTTCTTATTTTCACTTCATGTCATGATACTTAATGCTATACTCTGAGTTATCTTAATTACTGAGGTGTTATGATTTAGTTCGCATCTTGGTGGAGTATAAGAGAGGTTAATAACCAAAAGATCTCTATGTTAGGACGTGATGCCCATATATCTAAGTAACTTGTTATCAAACCCTGTGTTGCAATCTCATATGTTAACTGTGTGTGTTCCATTGTCTACCACTTTATAAAGAGAGAGTGCATTTGTGAAACCATGAACCCCAGTCCATTTTTAATCATAAGAAACACCTTTCCAACACCATATACCACTTTTCTATTTTCAGCCATCATTAAATCCGAAAATACAAAAATACTTTTCATCTTGCATACATCATTCAAAAACCCAAAAATATCATTTATCATTGCATCCACCATCATTGCATATTTATTTCTTGTTTGCATTGCATAACTATCCTGATATCATTCTTACACCTTGTGCTTGACAACCACAGGTGAGGTTGAGGACCAAAACATCTAACCTTGTTTTGTAGGTAACCAAAAGAAGGATAAGAAGATAAATCTACCACTTCAGATTCCCCGAGAGTTCGATATTAAACCCTCGAGTCACCCCTCGTGGGGAAAACTGTCTTCCACTTACTATACACACTGCACTTGGAGTCTCAACCTAATCCCGTTTACTTTTGCAGGTATCAAAGCCTTACTCTTCGGGACCATCATATGTTCCTCTTTGAGAGGTTCATGGGAGTCTTAAAGAAATACGTTCATAACCGTGCTTGGCCAGAAGGAAGCATGTCCAAGGGCTATGGAACAGAGGAGGTCATTGAGTTTTGTGTTGACTTTATTCCTGACTTAAGCCGATCGGTGTTCCTCAATCGCGCCATGAGGGGAGACTGCGTGGAAAAGGCACGCTAGGAAAGAAAGCAACAACAAGTATGGACGGGAATTCTTTCACTCAAGCACACTACACAGTTCTACAAAATTCCAAATTGGTGGCTCCGTATATCGTGAAACACATGGATATTTACGCTCCGAGCAGACTGACTTCTGGATTAAAGATAAACACGTGGATACTTTCGGCGGTTGGTTGCAAACACATCTCATTAATAACACCACTGTTGGAGAAGAGCTATACTTGTTGGCCAAGTCACCATCTTTGACTATATTGACTTTCCAAGGGTATGAGATAAATGGGAAAACATTTTACACGGCCACCCAAGATAAAAAGAGCATCAACCAAAACAATGGTGTCCGCTTTGATGCAACAAACGACAATGGGCCAAAGGACACACATTATGGTTGCATAGAGCAGATATGGGAACTTGACTATGAACCTTCTTTTAAGATCCCTTTGTTTTGGTGCAAATGGGTCAAACTGACAAGCGGGGTACAGGTAGACCCGCAGTACGGAATGACAACCGTGGATCTCAAGAATCATGGGTACCACACCGAACCATTCGTCCAAGCCAATGACGTGGCTCAGGTTTTCTATGTGAAGGACATGTCTACCAGACCGAAAAAAAGAAAAGATAAGCAACCGAATACATCATACGATGAGCCAAAGCGCCACATAGTTCTTTCAGGGAAAAGAAACATCGTGGGAGTGGAGGACAAGACAGACATGTCAGAAGATTACAATAAGTTTGATGACATTCCGCCCTTCAAAGTGAAAGCTGACCCAAGCATCCGGTTAAATGATGAAGATTCTCCATGGTTACGGCGCAATCAGAAGAAAGGGTCGACATACATGAAGAAAAAAATTATACCCCAACAATAGATAGGGGGGTGTAGTTGGTGATGTGTAATAATGTATTAAACCTTTTATGTAACTGTTGTTGGTGATGTGTGATAGTTTGCTCTGAAATTTTTACAGAAATCATTTTAAGGTACACAAGTATTGGTTATATCACAGAACATTTATGTGTAGTAGTTGATAGGAAAAATGATAAACTTGAGTTTTCACAAAGTTTCCACTAAACTTATTCACAAAAAGACCAATTATCTATAAACATGTATAAGTTTCGAGTCAAATGACCAAGATATGAACATTCCCGTGACGTAGTTTGTGATAATGTGCCCATATTTGACACATGGGTGTGTCTTGATATGGCAAACAATGTTGCAGAACTGTGTTTTTTCAAATTAGTTTTGTAAATATCATTTTTTATTTTTAAGTGTAAAATATGACATTTTTTGTGAAGCTAGTACACGACGGCCATTTCTATATAGATATGATTTTTACAAATATAGACAATTAAATTAAATAGATATAAAAGAAAAAGAAACTAGAGCAAAAAACAAAATAGAAACCAAATAGAGATAAAGCAAAACAGAAAACATAAGAAACAAAACAATTATAGATATAACAGATAAAAGAAAACAGAAAACAGAAAACAGAAAAAATCAAAAAGAAAAAGAATGAGAAAAAAAAAATCAAAAGCCCATTAGTACCGGTTGGTGTTACCAACCGGTACTAAAGAGGTGGGCTTCGCTCGCAAATTTCAGCCGTGGCCCAAAATGGACCTTTAGTCCCGGTTGGACCTTTAGTACCGGTTGGTAACACCAACCGGGACTAAAGGTCTTTTTTGCGGCGATTTGGGTGGTTCCTGCCTCAAAATCGACCAAAGTTCTCACATTTCGACGCCTCTCCTTCCTTCTCCGTCGCCGCCGTGCTCGTCTCCACTGCCGAATCGCCGCCGAATCGCCGTCGACCCGCTGAATCGCCTCCTCCGGTCCTGCTCTCCGTCGACCCGAGCTCGTCGTCGCTGAATCGCCGCCGAATCGAAGCCATTGTCGCCGAGCTCATCACCGTCGCCTCCTGCCACGACGCCCACCTGAGGTGCTGCTGCCGTCGAGGTGCTGCCCCTCCGCCACACCCGAGGTGCTGCCGCCGTTGCCTCCCTCCCCCGTGCCCGAGGTGCTGCCGCTGCGCGTCGCCTCCCCTCCGCGAGCCTCCCCTGCCGCCGTCGAGGTGCTGCACCTCGACCGCCACCGTCGCCGTGCCCGATACGCCGCCGTCCCCTCCATCGGCTTCCTGGTAATCCTACGGTCCTCAAGGACCCTTCCCCTTGTTTGATTCAAACCAAATTTGAATTCGGCCGAAAACAGTTTCAGAAAATTCAGAGATATGACTTGGTGAAAATTTCTAAGTCTCAGTTTTCAGTTAACAAGTAGCCATATAGACCTGATGAAATCAAGGCCTTGGGCAATTCAAATTTGGGTGATATGATTTTTATAAATCAGTATACACCATAGGCATGAATGAAAATCAACAAATTCATCGAGAAAAGAATTCTAGCTAGGAGAAATAATTGGGGAGAAATGGTATGTTATATCTGTTTTTCCAGTGCTGATTTTTCATAGCAACTTGAGGGCATCATTTAAATATCATGGGAAATCCCAACATGAAAAACCTTGGATTTACTATGAGTACTAATATAATACTCCAATACCGTGGAAAAAGTTAGAATTAAAGAACATCATTTATCCCCTAATTTGGGCTGAAGAAACTGAATTAAAGAGAGGGATTAGTGTAGAAATTTTACATAGGAAATATTGTAGAAGTTAGTATAAATTTTAGCAAATTTAGTGTTAGCAAAAATTGTGTATAAGAATTTAGCTACTGTTTTAGTTAGTTTTAGCTACTATTTTAGTTAGTTTTTAGAAGCAAAATTAGTGGTAGCAAAATTAGTGTTAGCAAAAATCCACTTCTTAAAATTTGTGAAATTTTCTACTGTTTTAGTTAGTTTATCTACTATTTTAGTTAGTTTTTGCTAAAATTGTTAGAAGCAAAATTAGTGGTAGCAATATTCTAGTATGAAATGTGTGAAATTTGCTACTGATTCCTTATATGAAATGTGTGATTTTTTTGGCTATGTTGCAATATTGTGTATATTATAAGAAATTATTGTTGCGGGATAATTTTTGTTAATACTCCATTTGTTGCAATACTTATAGCAGGTGTATACATTGAGCTATGGATCCCCTCGAGCTCGAGGGAATGGATGAGGAGCAAAAGGAAGATTTCGTGCATCAGATGATATATAGATCGACACGTGGACCAGATGGCGGTGGAGAAGATGGCGATGGAGAAGATGACGGTGGAGAGGATTTCAGCTCTCAATTTTTGAACGTCTCCGGTGAGGGAGCTGAGCTAGAATTAGTGATAGACGACGAAGTGCCCTTAACAAACTCCGGCGCGGTATGTATATATATTAAGTCTCTGTTGATCACTAGATGCATTAATTGATTTGTATTGCACTTATTAATGAATCATTTTTCTTTTAGCCCTCCGGATCTAGCGTAACTGCGCCAAAGACGAAACAAGGCCCGACCCAAAGGATGGGAGATGGTGAAAGGTTCTCGATCGACATAGTTGCTGATGCTGGCAAACCGCTGAAACCCGAAGACAACTGCCGTAAATTTGTAGGTCAATGCGGAGTTCTTGTTAGGGACACGATCCCGATCAGCATTGTAGAATGGAATAAGCCGAAGAAAGGTTCCAACGTTGGAGCTAGTTATGTCGAGCAAAGAATTAAAGATTTGCTTTGGGACACGCTCTTGACAAATTTCAGCCTATCGCAAGGTCTCCCAGATAACAAGAAGAAGAAAGTCAAGGAGTGGACTTTTAAGAAGATGGCCACACAATTCCAGTCCTGGAAGAAAACATTGTGGAAAAAATATGAGAAAGAAACTCCAGATTTCACTGGACCTCTAGCGAAGATACAAAATGATTGGCCCACATTTAAGGCGTATAAGGAATCGTCTGTCGCTAAGGCCCGATCGGCCATAAATAAGGTGAATGCTGGGAAGAAGATATATCACCATACTTTGGGGACAGGTGGCTACAAGACTGCCATGCCTAAGTGGGAAGCCTTTGAAAACGAACTACGTGAAAAAGGGATCATTCCACAGACAGATGACTGGCCCGAAAGGTCCAAGTTCTGGTTGTTCGCGCATGGGGCAGTGTTGGACCCAGACACAGGGCTGATTGTTGCAAAGGGAAAATGGGCGGACAAAATTAAAATAGTAACAAAAAAACTTGTGGACGCAATAGACCAAGTTCGAAAGGGAGAATTTGTTCCCGATAGAGAGGACGACGAGCTGATAAAAGCCCTCGGGAATCCTGAACACTGGGGACGAACTCGAGGCTACGGACCCGGTGTTCCGTGGAATCAAGGGTTTCCGGCGGACGTTGGAAGTTATAGAAGCCGTTCCAGAAATAAGAAGAAGGAGTTGGACCGGTTAACGCGCTTAGAACAAACGGTGCAGCGGCAGCATGAGCAACTGAACTCGATTACCCAGCAAAGGCCATCTCAGCAGCAGCTAGAAGATCCTGCAGTCGATGCCGGCCCATCTCAGCAGAAAAACAGCGTGGGTTCCACGCAGCTAGAAAATTTGGCATTCGTCGAACCGCCGGCGGCTCACTACCCCGTGGATGATATCACGGAGAAGACAAATTGTGAGCTACATGGGTCAATGAGGAACGTTAGCTTCCCGGTGGTGGTTGGCTATGCTTTACCAAATCAACCTAGAGCAATCTTCCATTTTGTTCAGATTCCAGCTGGCTATGCTCGTGTCGGGGTGACAAAAGTTATGGCGGGATTCCAGACACTGGAGCTTGACATTCCTGGAGGTGACAACGAGAAGACATTGGGAGAAGTCGAGCTTGGTATGGTTCTATGGAACAAGAAATACATCATGTTTTCAGACTCGGCTCCAAGGCCACCGACTCCTCCGAGTAGAAATCCACCACCTCAAAGTCCATCCCTCCCCGACGATTGGGAGCCCGCCGCGAGTCCATCGCCCGCGCAGTCCCGTCAGCCGACTGATGCGCCCATTAGTAATTTGACAAATCGGAAGCTGCAGTTCACGTCGACTGGTACTATGCTCAGGAAAGACAGGTCTTCTGTCAAGAAACGTGCAAAGATACCAAGAAAGTCAAGACTCCTGAGAAGTTATCTTACGAGAAGACTAACGAGGAATTAGAAGACAGCATCCGTGCCGATGTGAAATCCCAGATTGCACCGAAAAAGCCCCCTACAGACCCCATAAAGGAACTTCTGAAGACTATACCAAAGGAGAAAATTGATCTTACCATTGACAACTAATATAACCCTCTAGCGAGCCCCTTACAGACTATGAGGCTGTATTGAGAAGACACATAGGTCACAGATGGAGAAGAATAAATGCGGGAAAAAAGTTCCCCCAGCTCGGAGAACAGGAAGTACAATCGATCGCCCCGCTCAAGGTGTTTTCTGATAAGTGATGCATGTAAAATGCATACATGAACTTTGCACTATATCACACATATTCCAATCATATTTGCATAATATAAGGGTTATATTACTGTTATTTAATGATTTTAGGAAATAAATCAATTGTTTCCTATTTTCATGGAATTAACCCTGCGTAGGCAGAAAACCCTATTTCTTTCCTTTTATGTTTCAGGGACCCAAACGTCGTCCAAAAATTATGGAAAAATACAGGCGTCAGTATTTTGGAAGGAGGAAGACCTCGGAACGAAGGAAGCAAGCAAACGGAGGCCAGAAGGCCAAAAGGGGGTGGCCCACGCGGCCAGGTACTGTGGCCGCGTGGGGCCCACTCATTTGGGCCTCGTGGCTCCGCTGCCGTCGATCTTTCGTCCACCGCCTTCGTTTTGACCTAAAAACGCCTATAAAAAAGGTCCCATGACGTTTCGCGAACGGAGCGCCGCACAAACACAGAAACAATGAAACGGAGATCAGGAGCTGCAGATTGGAGGGGGAAAACTCCGGCGGGGCGCTGCCGGTGTGGTCTCCATCCTCTCATCGACTTCTCCACCGTCTCCATGATGAAGAGGGAGTAGTCCACCTCTGGACTATGGGTTTGTGGAAGTAACTTATGTATCTCTCCTCTCTTGAGCTTCACTAATTAGTACCGTATGAGCTGCTGAACATGATTACGGTCATATTTGTAATACCTATGTGGTGGATCTTTCTATGAGTTAATATATGTTTGAGATTGCAATGTTTGTTTCAGTTATGAGTATAGATGCATATTATGTACCCCGTTCTTGTCTACTTGTTATGATCAAGCATGTTTATGAGAGCGTGTGTGGGGGAACGTGTGCATTAGTTGGAGTAACGGGGAGTGGTGAGTGCGGTAAGCTGACAACTTAATATCGCGATCCACTTGGGTGTTTACCTTACTTTGTTACCTCACTAGGGATAAACAAAAATACCATGCTGCAAGGGTTGAGGGTGACCAAGCTTCTTCCTGTGACTAGATCCAGCATGTTCTTATTTTCACTTCATGTCATGAAACTTATTGCTATACTCTGAGTCATCTTAATTACTGAGGTGTTATGATTTGGTTCGCATCTTGGTGGAGTATAAGAGAGACTAATAACCAAAAAGTCTCTATGTTAGGACGTGATGCCCATATATCTAAGTAACTTGTTATCAAACTTTGTGTTGCAATCTCATATGTTAACTCTGTGTGTGTTCCATTGTCTGCCACTTTATAAAGAGAGAGTGCATTTGTGAAACCATGAATCCCGGTCCATTTTTAATCACAAGAAACACCTTTCCAACACCATATACCACTTTTCTATTTTCAGCCATCATTAAATCCGAAAATACAAAAATACTTTTCATCTTGCATACATCATTAAAAACCCAAAAATATCATTTACCATTGCATCCACCACCATTGCATATTTATTTCCTGTTTGCACTGCATAACTATCTTGATATCATTCTTACACCTTGTGCTTGACAAACACAGGTGAGGTTGAGGACCAAAACATTTAACTTTGTTTTGTAGGTAACCAAAAGAAGGATAAGAAAATATATCTTCACTACTGATTCCCCGAGAGTTCGATATTAAACCCTCGAGTCACCCCTCGTGGGGAAAACAAGTCTTCCACTACTACACACTCTGCACTTGGAGTCTCAACCTAACCCATTTACTTTTCACGCAGGTACCACGCGAAGGGGCTAGCAACTATTTTCTGGCACCATTGTGGGGTAATTAAATGAAGGGCCATCAAGACTGTTTTCTGGCGCCGTTGCAAGGGAATCATAGCTGAGAGATTTATCCAAGGGTGTGCATCATCGCATTCATCTCACAACGAAGTCAACTTCACCAACTTGTGCTAACACCTAAGCTTGGGGAGGTTGCACCTACGTGAGCACCATCTTATCCATCTTTACTTACAAAGCAATTTATTTGTTTTGTTAGTGTCATTGCATATCATATTCCGCTTGCATATTTATTTTCAGTTTTGCATAAAAAAATAAAAAATACAAAAAAACTTGCTAAAATGGGAGAAAGAACTAAATTGTGTGACTACACAAACACTCCAAATGATCAATTTATTGCTAGAGCTATTGCCACACCTAAGATAAATGCTGAGAGTTATGAAGTAAGTCCTAGTTTGTTGAACTTGATAACTAGGGAACAATTTGGTGGTAGTGCTATGGAGGATGCCTCTATGCATCTTCATGATTTTGTTGAAATATGTGACATGCAGAAATTTAAAAATGTGGAAAGTGTTATTTCCTTTCTCAGTTAATGAATGGACCATATTACACTCTTTCTACAATGGGTTAAACTACATGTCTAGAAATATACTTGATTCTGCTGCTGGAGGTGCTTTTATGAGTAAGACTATAGTAGAAGCTAAAAACATATTGGAAAGCATTTTACAAAACTATAGTCAATGGCATACTGATAGGGCACCCAACCCATCTAAGAAAGTGAATTCTATTGAGGAAACTAATGATTTGTCATCTAAAATGGATACTATTCTTGCTTTGCTTAATAAACCTAGTGTTGAAAATGTTCCTTTGCAAGAACTAGTTGGTAACAATTCTGAAAATATTGATGTCAACTTCATTAGGAACTATGGTAATAATGGGTATGGTAACAACAATTATAACTCCTACAATAAACCCCCATATGTGCCAAATAAATATGCTTCTAGTGGTAATGTTTCTAGTGACTTGGAAAACACCATTAGATCTTTTATATCTACTCAAAAGGAGCTTAATAAGGAATTTATCTCTAAGTTTGAAAAACAAGACTCCTTGTTTGAAAGGGTAGATCAGCTTACTAAGGAAGTCTCATCATTAAAGAGCATCATTACAGCCCAAAAACATGAGGAAACAATTAAATATTGCCAAGAGGTTATCAATAAGTCTTGGGAACACATTCATGAGCAAGAGAGAATTGCTAAAGAATCTATTGGGGTAATGAAAGAGGTAGAAGTTGAGGAAGTTAAAATGCTTAGTGAAGTCAAGGATCCTTTGCTTGACTTAGAAAATTGTAGCTTGCATGAATTAATATCTATCTTACAAAAACTTGCAAGTGATCCTTCCATCAACACTAATCAAGCTGGCTTTGGTTCTTATATTGCTAATCATGTCTTGAAAGAAAAGATTGCTAGGTACAACCAAGAGGCTATGATACCACCTAAGCTTGGGGATATGTGGATTCCTAAGGTACTAGTAACTATTGGAAAAGAGACACACCATGCTATACTTGATCTAGGATCTAGTGTCTCTGTTTTATCTAAAGAACTATATGAAGTGCTTGAATTGAAAAATCTTGAAAAATGCTCCATTGAACTTGCACTTGCTGATGACTCTATTAAACATGCTTTAGGAAAAGTAAGTGATGTTATGGTGGAGTTACATATGACTTTTGTGCCTGTGGATTTTCTAATCATGGATATGGGGAATAAAACCTCTAGTCCTATTATTCTTGGAAGACCTTTTCTTCGTACCACAGGTGCCATCATTGATTCAAAGGAAGGGAATGTGAAGTTTCAGTTCCCACACAAGAAGTGCATGGAACACTTCCCAAGGAAGAGGGAACCACCAAAGTTCAAGCTCCCTCATGAGCTTCGTCCACAATAAACAAGTAAGAAGCCTAGCTATATGGCTATAAAGAAAGCGCTTTGCGGGAGGCAACCCGGTTATTTTTTGTGTGATTTTCTTTGTGTCCTCTTGCTGTAACAAGAGACTTTGTGTCTAGTTTAGGTTCTGGAATTTTCAATAAAGTGCCAAGTTTTACCCTTTTTGGTTTGAAAAAGTTGCTTATAGCGTTCGGAGATTTTATTCCTGCACGAATCAGTGCACGGTATGATTTTTAATTCTTATTCTGTAACTCCGAATGAGCTCATATTTGAACTGTAGTTGCAACTTTTCATCCTCTGTATGCATGAATTTTTCGGAATTTTTCGAGAAAGTTTGGTAGGGTAGAAAAATACGTTTTGCTGCTGCTGTTTTTCTGGACAGATTCTGTCCCATTTTGTTTGATGCATGCTTTGAGCTTTTAAGTTGAATCTTTTTGATCCAATTGAGTTTATGAGTAGGCATACAACATTATACACTTTCTGGACATCTCATATGAATTTTTGTTCAAGGATTATATGCAGCAAGAAACATATTTGTTTATCACTATTAATGCACCCCACAGAAAAGAAATGGGAGAAACGGTGTTTTGAAGTTTTTTCACAGGGATTGGAGGAGATGCACCAAGAGTTATCCAAGGATGGTGAAGACCATAAGCTTGGGGATGTGAAGACAACCCCGCTGGACCTACACACTCTCGGTTTGCGCACGTCCAACTTCTGTTTTTCGATCGAAACACTTTATCGCATAAACTTGGAGCGTCTTTTGTTTTGTTTTGGTTTGATTTGTTTTGAGAGACCACCACACTATCATTTATATATGGGAGAGCTACTGGAAATATGGGTTGAAATATGTTGGATGCTTTTATAAGATTGGGAAAAGGGATGTTTGAGTTGATTTTTAATGATACATATAGTTGCATGATTCATGAGCTTGTTTATGAGTAATAGTTTGCAAATCCTTTTTGAAGAGCTATAACTTATTCATGTTTTGGTGCTGATTGTTATTTTACTTGGTTTAACATGGATTAGTTAGTTCTATGGACACTCATGCATGCATCTAGATGGTCAACTTTCTCCCTTTTGCTAGCCCAAACATTCCAACAAGTCAAAACTTGTTTCCAACACCTTCAACCAAAGTTATTCCAGTGAGTCCACCATATCTACCTACTAGCTATATGCTATTCCGAGTATGTTCATCATGATATTTGTGTTATCTATACCTCTGAATGAAAATGATTATGTTATTGATTGCCATGGGAAAAGTTGGTTATATAGCTCTCACGAACTTGATGCACATTTTACTATCATTGCATAAATAAAACATGACCCATTGTGATTAAGATTATGATGCTAGTGGCTTGATAAATGTTGAGGTTGGGAGTTAGCCCATATGTGCTGTCACATGCAAAGCTTTCAACATGCTCCATTCATTTAGTTGATATCATGTACTTTTGTCTATGGATGCCTATCATGGTGAAATAAGGGGAAATGATAGTTTAAATGAGTTTGTATAAATGGTTAGAGAGACGCCTGGGCCGCTAATCTAAGCCATGCATTATTCATGGTGGAAATTTACTTACATGCTATGGTGAATTATCTATGACACACCTTACAATAAAAAGCTATTCCAATGGTAAATAAAAAGGGTGTTGAGGTTTTCATCTTGTTTGTTTGTCTTGTCATTTTGATATGGGCTTGTTCCATATCCTGGGACAAGAGGTACCCCAGTTGACGCTCTTGATGATACTATTATTACTTACAATGATATAACTTGAACTTGCTTTGTTTCCAAGTTGAGTAATCATGGTGTAGGTACTTGTATTCAAGGGGCATGAGACATCCAACCTTTACTTTGTCAAGCACACTACTCATATTTGCTTCACATTAAACTATAATCATTCAAGATGCTATGATAGGGGAATGAGAGCTTGACACCAAGTATTACCACATTGCAATCATTAACTTAAGTAGGAGAGTTTGGAGGTTAGATGAAACTTATGCATGCTTTACCTCTACTCACTTATTCATCTTTCCAAAGTGTCCACCAAACATATTCAGATTTTCATTCACTCTATGGACCACATGTATGCAAAAGTAAGAATGTCCATATACTATCTGCTATGTTACACTTTGTGAACTATCATTGAACATCCTTGCATTGAATACTTGATATCACTTCATAAACTGTTTTGCATATTGCTACTCCTTTGAAGAATGAATCATTTGACTCTATGTAGCAGTAGCAATCATCTTTGATATCCATTGTTAGTGCTATATTGCAAAGCCCATGTTAGTTTTATCACCTTCATACTCGAGGACGAGTATTGGTTAAGCTTGGGGATGTTGATGCATGTAAAATGCATACATGAACTTTGCACTATATCACACATATTCCAATCATATTTGCATCATATAAGGGTTATATTACTGTTATTTAATGATTTTAGGAAATAAATCAATTGTTTCCTATTTTTATGGAATTAACCCTGCGCAGGCAGAAAACCCTATTTCTTTCCTTTTATGTTTCAGGGACCCAAACGTCGTCCAAAAATTATGGAAAAATACAGGCGTCAGTATTTTGGAAGGAGGAAGACCTCGGAGCGAAGGAAGCAAGCAAACGGAGGCCAGAAGGCCAAAAGGGGGTGGCCCACGCGGCCAGGTACTGTGGCCGCGTGGGGCCCACTCATTTGGCCTCGTGGCTCCGCTGCCGTCGATCTTTCGTCCACCGACTCGTCTTGACCTAAAAACGCCTATAAAAAAGGTCCCCTGACGTTTCGCGAAGGAGCGCCGCACAAACACAGAAACACCGAAACGGAGATCAGGAGCTGCAGATTGGAGGGGGAAAACTCCGGCGGGGCGCTGCCGGTGTGGTCTCCATCCTCTCCATCGACTTCTCCACCGTCTCCATGATGAAGAGGGAGTAGTCCACCTCTGGACTATGGGTTTGTGGAAGTAACTTATGTATCTCTCCTCTCTTGAGCTTCACTAATTAGTACCGTATGAGCTGCTGAACATGATTACGGTCATATTTGTAATACCTATGTGGTGGATCTTTCTATGAGTTAATATATGTTTGAGATTGCAATGTTTGTTTCAGTTATGAGTATAGATGCATATTATGTACCCCGTTCTTGTCTACTTGTTATGATCAAGCATGTTTATGAGAGCGTGTGTGGGGGAACGTGTGCATTAGTTGGAGTAACGGGGAGTGGTGAGTGCGGTAAGCTGACAACTTAATATCGCGATCCACTTGGGTGTTTACCTTACTTTGTTACCTCACTAGGGATAAACAAAAATACCATGCTGCAAGGGTTGAGGGTGACCAAGCTTCTTCCTGTGACTAGATCCAGCATGTTCTTATTTTCACTTCATGTCATGAAACTTATTGCTATACTCTGAGTCATCTTAATTACTGAGGTGTTATGATTTGGTTCGCATCTTGGTGGAGTATAAGAGAGACTAATAACCAAAAGGTCTCTATGTTAGGACGTGATGCCCATATATCTAAGTAACTTGTTATCAAACTTTGTGTTGCAATCTCATATGTTAACTCTGTGTGTGTTCCATTGTCTGCCACTTTATAAAGAGAGAGTGCATTTGTGAAACCATGAACCCCGGTCCATTTTTAATCATAAGAAACACCTTTCCAACACCATATACCACTTTTCTATTTTCAGCCATCATTAAATCCGAAAATACAAAAATACTTTTCATCTTGCATACATCATTAAAAAACCCAAAAATATCATTTACCATTGCATCCACCACCATTGCATATTTATTTCCTGTTTGCATTGCATAACTATCTTGATATCATTCTTACACCTTGTGCTTGACAACCACAGGTGAGGTTGAGGACCAAAACATTTAACTTTGTTTTGTAGGTAACCAAAAGAAGGATAAGAAGATATATCTTCACTACTGATTCCCCGAGAGTTCGATATTAAACCCTCGAGTCACCCCTCGTGGGGAAAACAAGTCTTCCACTACTACACACTCTGCACTTGGAGTCTCAACCTAACCCATTACTTTTCACGCAGGTACCACGCGAAGGGGCTAGCAACTGTTTTCTGGCACCATTGTGGGGTAACTACGTGAAGGGCCATCAATAAGGCGGCCCTCTACAACGACAATGTTGCTCATGAAGTCCTAGGCGACACATGTTACGCCATTGCTGAGATAGCATATCGATATGTTCTCGGGTAGCCTCTGGTCACAGATACGAAGACTCTAACAACACAATTATGGAAATTGCATAATTGGTACATGACCGCCGCAAAGGAAGGGAGATTCTATTTCATGGCGGGAGTTAAGGAAGAGCACTACTTCCAAGAATACGCTGTGCAGGTTGAGTTCTCCGAACTTTTTCAGATGTACAATCAACGTGCTCTCGACAAATCTATCATCAGCTGCTATTGTGTGTAAGTGATTTATTTGTGTAATTTAATTCTTTAGTTAAGCTCATTCATTGTCTGTAATTATCCTCACGACATTATTTTGTACGCTATTATGCAGAATGAAGATTCGTGAATGCAGAGTGGGAGGAATCTGGGACATTGGGTTCATTGACCCGGATAAAGTTCGTGAATATAACGTAGATAAGTATCCCCAGAACACAGAGGACGTTTTGCTAACGTTTTGAAGCGACAAAGTACCAAAAAAGAAATACTTTTTCCTTACAACTTCAAGTGAGTGATACTGTCTTGTACACATTCTATTTTGCTTACCCGATGTTAAGTGTAATTGATGAGTTATGCATGACTGCGTATATAAACGTGCGCAGGTTCCACTTCATTCTGATGATCATTAGAATCGAGACTGGAGAAGTTGAAATCATGGGCTCATTAAGGAGAAAGCCTGAAGAATACAAGAACGTGCGTATTATGCTCCAGAGGTAATTTCAATCGCACTATATTGGCCTCTTTCGTTCATTTCCTGATATCAAGTAAGTAATAACTCCTCTATTAATTTTTTTTGCCGGGCAGGGTTTGGAAACAGTTCACCAAGGAAGAACGTGGTGAATGGAAAGATAAGCTGTACTTTAAGACTAACAACGTAAGTAGTACTACGTACCTGGTTTCAATACCATTATCATTCTCTTGATTATTATTTGATTGAATTCTATTCTCGTATAGTGGTGCCTGTAACAACCACAGGGGACTGATTTATGTGGATACTACGTTTGCGAGTACATTCACGGGATTGTCAATGAGAGAGTCAATAGTCGAAGAAATCAAGAGGTACGTAAACATTATTCACAACTTTTTTTGTTACCATCAATTGTGTTTAGTTTCCTTCATAAATTAATTGTTTTGATCTCCTTCTTTTAAAGATGCAAAGGAAGCGGAGCACGCTCCTACCAATGAACCGCGTAAAAGCAATTGCGGAGGAATTGACAGGATTTTTCCTTACGCACGTCGTACCTGAATCCGGAATTCCACTATATCAAAAAATAGCCTCCCTCCATGTACTAGCAGTGATCTTCATGTAATGAGTACTTTATGTGTGTACATATATATACCAAGTTGTATATGTGTTATGTATATGCATTAATGTGATCTTCATGTGTGCGAAAACTTTTTTTGGTGCATCGACGTGATCTCCGAACGATGGAAAAATCCGAAACTCTAAACCCTGAAAAATAACCGAAAAGAAAAAAAAATATGCCGCGGCAGCGTTTTAGACGTTTTCCTGCCGCGGCAGCGTTTTAGACGTTTTCCTGCCGCGGCAGGAAAAGGGGCGGTTAGAAGAAAAAAAACAGAAACTTTTAGTCCCGGTTGGTGTTACCAACCGGGACTAAAGGTCCTCCGCCCGCGCGCGCCCGCTCCGCCTACGTGGAGGCCTTTAGTTCCGGTTCGTAGGCAACCGGGACTAAAGGGGGGGGGGGGGGGGGGGGCTTTAGTCCCGATTTGACTGTCCCGGTTGCACAACCGGGAGTAGAGGCCCTCTGGAACCGGTACTAAAGCCCCTGTTTCTACTAGTGACCAGCGCCAACGACATCCACCTTTGCGCCCAATACGTGGGCGGCTACTCCGGTGACGTCAAGATGGAGGTGACCGGGGTGCTGTACCACGAGGTGACCCACGTGTGGCAGTGGGACGGGCAGGGCACCGCCAACGGCGGGCTCATCGAGCGGATCGCCGACTACGTGCGGCTCAAGGCCGGGTTCGCGCCGGGGGCACTGGGTGAAGCCTGGGCAGCGAGACCGGTGGGACCATGGGTACGACGTCACGGCGAGGTTCCTCGACTACTGCGACTCGCTCAAGCCAGGGTTCGTCGCGCAGCTCAACGCCAAGATGAAGGGTGGCTACTCCGACGACTTCTTCATGCAGATTCTCGGGAAGAACGTGCAGCAGCTGTGGCAGGATTACAAGGCCAAGTTCGGAGGCTGAATGGTTCCTAGCTTGATGGGCTTTAGTCATTGCTCCTTCATGGTGTGATGGCATAACAGATAATACACTGTATTGAAATGAATAATAAGCCATACACGGGCTTTACGTCTCTGCAATCGAAGAAGCAATAACATAATATGAATAAACGAATTTGCTAATTCTATATTGACTCTGAGCTGCACGTTACCAATTTCAAGTCCGGCAAAAGAATGTACGCAGCTTTAACAAACAATTTTATACTCCATACGTTCCGAATTATAAGAAACGCACCTAGATACATCCTCGAGACCTCGACGGTGGTACAACATGGGGGACGAGCGGCGGAGAGGCAGCGCCGGCGTGAGGGGCCGCCGGAGCCGGCCGGGATCTGGCGGCGACTGTGGTGGAGGGAGGAGACGGGGACGCGAGCAGGCCGCAGCAGAGGAAGGAGAGGATGAGGTGAGAGAAAGAGGAATAGCAGGGGCACGTGGAGGCGCAGGAGTGGCAGGTCGGACGAAATGTTTCGTCTGGCGCTCCCAATACACACCCCACAGGTCGGGGTTGTCTTGGTAGCCCCGAACATAATATTGGGGCAGCCCGGACTAAAGACGTCTTTGGGGTGCGCGAGTGGACAACGTTTTTGGCCTGGGGCTCCCCATAGACCTTTTTTTTTGTGTGTGCAGGGACGGAGCTAGCAGGGGGCGAGCTAGGGCCACGGCTCCCCCCATGCTGAAATTTTTTGTGAGACTTGCCTCCAAATTAGGTGAAGTTGATCTCCAAATTATCCCTTATGGCCCCCTCCATGATTTATCATGTTCAGTTGGCCCCCTGTTAGTATAAATTTCCTGGCTCCGTCTCTCTCTCTATGTGTGTGTGTGTGGGGGGGCGGGGGGGGGGGGGGGGGGGGGGGGGGGCTTTGGGGTTACGAGTGGAGATGCTCTAAGAAGTTCAATATTGGCGTTGTCGGATTCAGGTGACTACAAAGCACAATCGCGGCGCAATGGTAAAAGTGAAGTTGAGAGCCTATGGAAGAGGAAGGAATGATTATGGAGCAATGGTCAAAAGCATGATTATACCTTGAATAACCCGAGCTACATGCTCCTTTTCTCGGGTGCATGGCATTGCCTGTTAAATCTACGAGTACATTATGGTATTCAACGGGAGAAAAATGTGACGTCTCGTGGCAACGCACGGTCATTTAACTAGTCTTTTTAACTAAAAAAAATGATTAGAGTGACTAAGTCAATCGAGATAATCTGTTGGGGTATAGGTCACGTCCTCCTTTACTGCTTCTCGGTGTCGGTGTATTATTCTCGAATTCGATTCGCGGCCTATCACGACGTCAGCAGTGACCCAAAGCTCGTTCGCCCGATGGGCATATTATTGGCGAATTTGATTCTCGAATTCGATTCGCTGGCTCTTACGATCGTTTTTTTTTTTTTTTTTTTTTGAACATAAAAGATATATTACTTTAACAATCCCATTACAGGCTTACAAAGCTCACAACAGAGCAAGGGTCAGCAGTGCTAAGCTGCACATAACAGATAGTAGATGGCCAAGATTTGCGTAGAAGATACCGAAGACTACAAATGGAGTCAAACAGCGGTCGGTCGTCCGTCGACAGTACGGGCTCGAACTTGCTGCAAAAGTAGTCTCCAAGGGCCTCGTTGGCGCTCCATACCAGTTGATGCCCTGCGGGTGACTCTCCCGACAGTCTTTCTGGCGTATGCACTTGAGGTTCGTAAGTGTTGAGCTACGGCTCTTACGATCGTTGTCATAAGCGACTGGACTAGGGCCGGCAAGCTGAAGGTAATCAATTCACGGAGGACGAAGCGAAGAACGAGAAGGACACTCTGCGCGCAGAAGAGACACGGAAAATCTGAACAATCGCGGTAGTCGATTGTTTGGTGAAATGGCACATCATATCATGGAAGACCAGCACATACATCGCCTGTATCTATATCGTCCCGCCGCGTGGGCAGATCTTTCTTCTTCAGCAGACGAACTGTAGCGATGTCCTGCACGCGCATGCATCGATCATCGATTTGGTCATAGACGCATAATTTCCTTTACAAAAACAGTGCATAACTGCATATGTAAACTCAGAGTTGGAGATGCCGACACTATGACATACAAACGCAGCGCTACAAGTCTTTTGCTCAATTGCTTGTGGCGCCCGGTCAGAAAGGTTTATCTACAAGAAAGTCAGCAAAGTTTGTTGCGTCAACAGTCCTTGTAACATTTATAGAACCGCGTAGCATAAGTTTAGAAGCCTAGAAGCGAGAATCAGCAGTTATAAATGCAATAGTACTGTACTTGTACAACTTGGAAGTTTGCCTGTTTATTTTCCTCTAAAGACAGTGTTAATCTTTCCCCACCGGCAGATTTGTACGCATACACAATTGTCCAACGGACAAAATGGTACCAAGACTTTTGCATGGAAGATGTGCTTTATATGGAGAGAAGAGTAGATTACCATGACTGTTGATATGGAGAAGAGGTGACCCTAGGGGCATTCTTATCACACATCAAATTTCTGCAGTGATCAAGCCACCAAAGTAGACGAAGTCCAAGTCAATCCTTTAACCGAAGCAGATACGTACCCTCAGCTCCCTAGCTATCTGCCTAGCTATATATCCCTAACCACAGGTAGGTACGTAGCAAAGCATATCTCCTCACCGATAGCTAGCCACCACAAAATGAAGCTTCAGGTAGCCGCAGTCGCCTCCCTCCTGGTGGCCCTGGCCGCGACGGCCGGCGCCGTGACGTTCGACGCGTCGAACACCGCGTCGGGCACCCCGGGCGGCCAGCGGTTCAACCAGGCCGTCGGCCTCGCGTACTCGAAGCAGGTCCTCTCCGACGCCTCCACCTTCATCTGGAACACCTTCAACCAGCGCGCCGCCTCCGACCGGAAGCCCGTGAGCGCCGTCACCCTGGTCGTCGAGGACATCGGCGGCGTCGCCTTCACCAGCGCCAACGGCATCCACCTGAGCGCCCAGTACGTGGGCGGGTACTCCGGCGACGTCAAGACGGAGGTGACCGGGGTGCTGTACCACGAGGTGACCCACGTGTGGCAGTGGGACGGGCAGGGCACCGCCAACGGCGGGCTCATCGAGGGGATCGCCGACTACGTGCGGCTCAAGGCCGGGTTCGCGCCGGGGCACTGGGTGAAGCCCGGGCAGGGCGACCGGTGGGATCAGGGGTACGACGTCACGGCGAGGTTCCTCGACTACTGCGACTCGCTCAAGCCCGGGTTCGTCGCGCAGCTCAACGCCAAGATGAAGGGTAGCTACTCCGACGACTTCTTCGCACAGATCCCAGGGGCGGACCTACATAGAGCTGAGTGGGGGCCGTGGCCCCCACTCAATTTCTTAAACTCCTGTGTAATTTGTTCATATTTGAAGTAAAAAGTTTCAGATTTATGAAATTTGTTGAAGAAGTGCCCCCAGTCATCTAAATTGCCCCCACTGAAATTCTTTTCTGGGTCCGCCCCTGACAGATCCTCGGGAAGAACGTGCAGCAGCTGTGGCAGGATTACAAGGCCAAGTTCGGAGGCTGAATGGTTCCTAGCTTGATGGGCTTTAGTCATTGCTCCTTCATGGTGTGATGGCATAACAGATAATACACTGTATTGAAATGAATAATAAGCCATACACGCGCTTTACGTCTCTGGAATCGAAGAAGCAATAACATAATATGAATAAACGAATTTGCTAATTCTATATCGACTCTGAGCTGCACGTTACCAATTTCAAGTCCTGCAAAAGAAAATAATAATATACGCAGTTTTTAACAAACAATTTTTTACTCCCTCCGTCCTGAATTATAAGAAACATGTCTCTAGATACATAAGTTTCAGAGAAAAAAACTAAAATATCTTATTGTTTGAAACAGATGGATATGACTGAACTATACGCCTTGTCGGCTTGTCGTGTTTTCTTAACGTGAGGCGCATCGCCTATTCTTGTCACGACGCACTTCCTGGTAGATCAAAAAATAAATGACCCTTTGCATATGTGCGTGAACAAAGTTGTTGATGCCATAAAAATTTCACTAAGTTCAGAATGCAAAAAAGAAATATCATAACCCGAATTGTTTGCCCTGTCTATGATATCTCCATGCATCTTCATCATTGGTGTCACTTGAATTGTGAGAGCTTCTTCTAAACTAGATAGCGTGCTTGATGATATTTTTTACTGTAGTTACCATGTAAAATATTAAACTAAATAGGAGGCGATTTTTGACTCATAAGACTAGATACTCCATTATGGCAAATATATTTGAAAACATTTTAAAATGTTCAAAAATCCGACAAAAAATTCGGGGATAGATCCGGAAATGTTATGTTCACGCACCAAGTTTTACAGAAAAATATATTTGTTGTGGCTTTTTTTAAAAGACAAAAGAAATGTCATGTGAAAGGTCATTTTAGAGCACCGATTTTCTTTACACAAGCCACAAAGAATGTCTTTTTTTCGCAAAACTTTGTGTGTGAACATACAATGTCCAGACACCAAATTTCCCCCCGGATTTTTCAACATTTTAAAATGCGTTTTGGACAGTGGAAGCATATGCTCGTACGACCCGAAGTGGATTTCCCATGATTATTGGTCAAGCATTCGTCAAACTTGAATCATGGTATCCCTGGATGCCTCGAAAGGCATAGGAAGTAGTATTTGGCAACATGTAGGTCATGTCTCGGTTTCTTTTCAAAGAACATACGTACATAAAAAAAATCTTATCCATCATTTCAATATAGCGCCTTATCTAATGTATGCCATAAAACCACGAAAGATAACTAGCTTGAACTCATCGGCTACTCAACAAGTATTTTGCAGGTTACAAATACAATCATCATACCATCATAGAATGAAGTATGCATACTCCTAGACAAATTAAGGAACCTAAATGAATAATAACATGGTGATTTTACTATGAAGAAACAAGCACTGTGAATAGTGAGAGTAGGACAACTTTTTTTTGGGCGGACTAACCACCTGTTGAGATCTCATGCACTCTAAGGGTGTGTTTGGTTGGGTGGCTAGCCACCAGGTGGTTAGTGGTAGCCACTTTTTAGGTGGCTAGCCCCTGTTTGGTTTATGGTGTTGGATGTGTGGGGGTAACCACATTTTGGGTATATTCCCTACAAAATGTGGTTGAGCTCAACCACCAAAAAAGTGGTGGTTGAGGCCAACTACCCACGGCGGGCTCGCTAAAAGCAAACATATTGAAAAGCAAGCCACAGTTAAGATATTTGTTGGACACATATATTGTAGAACACTATCAACATATTTGAAAACATTAAAGTAGATATAGGTACTGTAGTACATATGTTTTACACATTAATCTAAAATGAATGTGATTTTGTTACATTTTTATCTTTATTTAGTTTAGGGTAATTTATTCCAACAAAGGGTCCAAAAATATATTTAAAACTAACCATAATTTCCACATTGCAACAAAGTTCTTTCTTAACACCGTTGTATTTGTAATGGTAGACATATGCGTTATCTGTCAACACTCATTATGCACTATTTTATGTGGTTAATGATGGTATATATGAAACAATGCCAGTTATATAAATTAAACAAAATGGGTGATAAAAAAGTAAAAGTAAAAATGTTTAGTACAAATATGTAAATGAAATAATCTAGTGAAGCGCAGGGTGGCTACAAAGAACGTGTCCATTAGATTAAAAGGTACCCACCTGCACTGTAATGACGAGAAAGGGAAGAAATGGATGTCTGGAGATCGGTACCCCAATGATGATGAGAGCGTTGCTGATAGAAGGCAGAGACATGTCGCCTAGGCGCCACCAGCAGGATGGGCCAAGTTGAACTTTGACGTGGCTTTCAAAGCTAATACGAGAAAGACGAGCACATGATTCATGTTCAGAGATAGTAGCGGCATGGTTCTGTCGGACGCCCAGAGAACGATCCATGCCTCTTCGGACGCGGTTGAGGCAGATGTGATGGCATGCTGAGAAGGACTCAAAGTAGTTAGCAATGGATCCATATGCCGATTATATTAGAAACCGGTAATGCTAAGCTGACCATAGAGATAGCATCCTGATCTCGACTCGACTTTTTCTTGGTCAGTGTAATTTCGGAGATTAGTTGCCCGAGGAAGTGTATTCAAAACGTGCAATTGCACAAGTTAGAGCATCTCCACCGGCGCGCCCAACTGCGCTCCCAATAGGTCTATTGGGCGCTCCGGCACAAAATCGTCCCCCAGCGGCGCGCCCAATAGACCAAAAGTTGTCGGCACATCCCAATAGAGCGTCCAACAACCCCGCATCGCGCCCAGTTTCTAGGGACGCAACCGGACGTGCCGGCAACCGCGACAACGCGCGCCTCGTCCAATCCTGACGGGTGGGGACGACGCGTCAGCCGCACAACGGCTGGCCAGCGGATTTATTGTGGCAGATATGCCCGTTTTAATGACGCAGCCGTTCCCCTGGCGGGCGCAGACGACGCGACGCGTTGAGCGCAACACTGGAAGGTCAGGTGGTGGCGCGCACACGTCGTCGGCGTCACTGCGCGTGGGAGACGTACCGGTGGGCGGCGTTAATGCGGCGACCGGCCTCCTCCGCTCCCCGCCGGCTTCAAAACGGCGCCTGGCGCGTCTCTACTCTCCACACAACACTTCTCAAACTCGCATCTTTCATAGAAACCCTAACCAACATGACAGGCAGCCGCAAGCCGCGACCGGAGCACAGCGCCGACGAGGGCAACCGCCGCCAGCAGACGGCCGCAGATCGTCGTGCTCGGCGCGAGCGCTCCAACGCCGCCAGGACCGCCATGGCACCCGAGCACCGCCAGGAGCACCTCGAGCAGCAACGCCTCCTCCAGGAGGACCGGATGATGAACCAGGCGTTCGCCCACGAGATGCGTCGTGAGGCGGAGGAGTGGAACACGTCCCAGGCGCGCCGCCTCGCAGCGCAGCGCGAGGCGGACCTCTTCAAGCCGCACCGCCGCCCCGAGCAGGGCAGTTTGTCCCGAGCACCACCACCAGGTGCGGGAAGCTCTTCCCGCGCCATGCTCCCTGCGCCGACGCTGTCGGAGGAGGAGGTGGAGGTCTACCGCCGGCACAATATACCGGTGCCAGACGGCTTTGTGCTCCCACCGGGGTGGGTGCTCAACGTCGTCAAGGTGCCGGTGGCGCCGGCGCTGAGCGGCAGGCCCTGCCTCGAGTACATCCAGCGGCAGTGGACGGACCTGCCGTTTGAGCAGCGTGCAGATCCCTTCTGCTCCATTTCGGCGCCATACTTGGACGCCGTGATCGACGTGGAGCACGAGGCGCGCCACGGCTCCTTCTTCCTCCCCCGAGGCATGCACGAGCCACCGCCGGAGTGGCTCCACTCCGATGAAGAGCGCGAGGCCGCGTCGTCCGACCCCGAGATACCCGACCTCCCCTTGCCGGCACCAGCGGCACCGGCACCGGGCCCTGCCCCGGCACCCGCAGAGGGGGCGGACGACATCGACAACGATGGCGACTGGGGTGAGCCGGAGTGGGAGGGAATGCAGGAGGCCATCGAGGCTTCCCTGCGCCGCTGCTAGATGAAACCCCACCACGCTTGGCGACGGCGGCGGTGACGGTGATCCGGAGTGGGAGGGAATGGAGACGTTCCTCAAGGCCGGAGCCGCCCGGACGAAACCAGAAGCCTCAGCGACGGCGACGCAGATGAAACTTCCTCCTCACGAGCCGGAGATCATCGTCGCCGGGACTAGCTTCCGTCTCGAGTGCCTCCCTCTACCGCCGCTAGATCTAGGGTTTAGGGCTTAGTTTAAATTTAGTTAAATTTCGTTTAAGGTTGTTAAATTTCATTTAAGTTTGTTAAATGTCCTTCAAATTCAATGAAATATCGCCGGTTCATCCATATTCGAGTCTCTTTTTTTTTCCTGAAAAACCTAATGGGAGCGACCGGTGGCGCGACGCTCCCAATAGCCGGCAACCATTGCTGGCGCGCCCAACAGCGCCTGTCCGGCAACTTTGCCGGACGCTCTATTGAGCGCGCCGGTGGAGATGCTCTTAGGAGAGATTAATAGTACCTCATGCTTTTACAGACGTAGGAATGAGTGAGATTTATCCCTCCTGACGTCGTTGATTTTACCACAATGTAATCCCTACTTCACGAATTAATAAACTCTATCTTCTAAAGTAAAAATTATTCGGAATGACTAAGTCAATCGAGATAATATGTCGGCATTCAGGTATTCGTCACTTGTTCTCAGTCTTCATCGGTGTCAGGTGTATTATTCTCGAATTCGATTCGCTGGCTCTTGGAGCAACTCTAACAGCTGCCCTATATTAGGCTTGGTGCCCAAAAAAACCGTTTTTTAGGGCACGAGAGGGCAAAAACACGTCTCCAACAGCTGCCCTATCACGTGCCCTAAAATAGGGCTACCCCAAATTTTGCTCCTCTCTGCCCCAAATATGGGGCAGAGAGAGGGCTGCCCTATCCTTTCCTTTCCATGGCGTGCGCAGCCAACTGCCGTTCGGAAAGTTCAGCTCCTCCCGACCCCCTTTCTGTCGCCGCTCTCGCCGGCCGATTCCGGCAAAATCTGGCTACTCCCGGCGCCGCCGCTCACCGGAACGACTCCGTCTTGACGTCCCCTACCGATTTCCTGCGTCGCTTGCTGGTTCCGCCACCACGGCGAGCTCCTCGAGGTGGCCGAGCGGACGGGCGCAGGTGGCCCCCGCGGAGGTCGAGCCTCTCGTCAACGCCGGCACGGGCGCGCAGGCGGAGGTTGAGCTGCTCCTTCCATGGCGCGCGGGCGGTCTTGCCCGCCTCCTCCAGCCCGCTCGGTCGATCTGCCGGCGTCGTTGACTTTCTGGCTCCGGTCGATCTGGTCGCCCATCGTTCCCCGCGCGCGAGCTATAGCTGCTCACCTACGGATCGATCGATGGGTGCTAGCTAGTTAATGCTGCTATCACCACGGATCGATCGATCGATGGATAGCTAGGTGCTGCTGTGCACGCGTTAAGCGCATCAATGACAGTGTTGTAGCTGTATACCGTACGATTTGTTTTTGTCAATCACCACCGTTAGATCTAGTTTCGGGCACTAAAATAGAGCAGCTGTTGGAAAGGAGGTGCCCTATTATAGGGCAGCTGGTAAAGCAGAATTTTTTTGGTGTCTTAAAACACTAAAACAGGTGCCTTATACCCCAAAACAGCCCTCCTAATATAGAGTAGCTGTTAGAGTTGCTCTCAGGACATCAGCAGTGACACAAAGCTCGTTTGCTCGATGGGCATATCGTTGTCATAAGCGCCTGGACTAGGGCCGGCTAGCTGAAGTTAATCAATTCGCGGAAGACTAAGCGATGAACGAGAAGGACACGTTAGTACACTGCACGCAGAAGAAACGCGGAAAATCTGAACAATCGCAGTCGTTTGGTGAAATGGCACATCCGGAAGACCAGCAAATACATTTCTTGTAGCCCTGTAATGTATCTATATCTTTTCGCGGCGTGGGCTGATCTTTCTTCATGAGCAGACGAAATGTAGCGATGCTCAGACCTCAGAACACGCAGCCATCATGGACCTGATCATGCAAGCATAATTTCCTCAAGAAAACAATGCATAACTGCATATGTAAATTCAGAGTTGAAGAGGCTGGCCCTACGGCATTCTTTACATCAAATTTCTATAGAGATCAGACCACCAAAGTAGACGAAGTCCAAGTCAATCGTTTGACTGAAACCAGCAGCACGTACCCTATCGGCTCCCTAGCTATCTATATAACCCTTACCACAGGTGAGGTAAGTAGTAATCTATTATATATTAAAAGTAGATGATGGGCTAACCAGAAATTAGAGAATTTGATTAGAAAATCCCACAATAATCAGAAACATCTGGCCATTTATTTTTACAGCAGTAAATCGCAGCCAGTTGATCTCCTAAGTACAATTAAATTACCCACCTCTGCCATTATGTAAAATACCCTTTCGTTACTTCTTCCTGTGAATAGAAAAAAAATGTTTTCTGCACCGCTGCGGAGGAATCTACAAGACGGCGATTCGCCGTTGCGGAGGACTAGATCGATCTTCCATCTACGAGACGGCGATGGATGTCGCTGATCTCCTGGTCAGCGTCTACTACCTACAAAGAAGCCAGCACCCAGCAGTGTCGCTGCATGCCCCGCGTGGTGTGCATGGCCTGATCCCGTCTGATCAGTCGTCCGGCAGCGGCAATGACTGGCCCCTTCAACGAGCGAGTATGTGTCCTCTCCCTGATGTTTTTAGTTGAACTACCCACTGCTTTGCCAATTAACTACATGCATGCACCTACGATCGCGTATCAGCTTCTTCAGTTTTTCTTAACATGGTTGTGGACTCCTCATGCACGTACTAATCTATGGCCCCGTTGTCACGCACTGCGTCAGAGCCGGCATCGCCACAGCCATATTCATCTGTCTTCCCGGCCAGCCGATCTCCAACCCAAGTGCCTGCATATGCACATCAAGTGTAAGTATTCAATTAATCCATCTTTCCTTAATTTTCAGGGCAATTCATAGGTAGTCTGATTCTTGTGCCGACTGGAATTGGAAAGCAAAGAAAACAATGCCGCTTACGGTTGTCCATGACCAAGGTAGATTAAGATTTTTCCTAACTCGCTATGTTTGTAATCTACAAACAAACTCTTTCAACCTTGCATGTCTTCCCGATCTCAACAAAGGAACGTGGTCTCAAAGCCTACCTTTCTGCCGTTGGTGTGAAATCCAATAATCGAGAGAAAAGCGATCCACGTACATTCTATGGAGGAAAGGAAACGCCAATACAGCAGAAGAAATCGGCAGCAGAGACTGGAGACAGTTGGACAAAATTGATGATTCAGAACCTATCAGATTTCAACCATTGGCCGTTGGAGCACATGAGATCGGGAGCCGAGACACAAAACAAAACAGGCCACTGAAAAACAGGAGATTGGGAAGGTTTGACAGTTCAGATCTGTTCCAGCCAAGTGCATACATAATTTACCAAAAACTCTGTAGTCTGTTAATTATGTTCACCTGGCCAACTACAAATCAATTTCTTTGCGTAGTGTATCATGCAAGGTACTGATGTCAGAAGTTTACCTTTGCATTGGATTGTTGCACTGTCTCTCAGAAGTAAACTATTAGCAGCTGACTTATTTCTGACCAGTTTTTATCGTGTTGGAGCTCATAATAGTGGAAAAATGACAAATCAGGAAACTCAAGCAGCAATCCAGCGGAAATCATCTTCATAATTATATAGTTCGTCTAAGTTTCTCTGCCTGATTAGTTTGAAAAACTTGCGTTGGAGCTGCTCACATCAGAGGTGCCGGAGAATTATGGCAATGGTATCTGAGGAATGTTCCTACAGTAAGGTAACAAAAATGTTAATAACCAGCTTCCAACCTTAGAGTAGGATTATTCTTTTTAGCTAATCAACATTGACTCCTTTTATTATGTTGCGCATGGATGCTGAAATATTTCTGTTGTTCAGTATCTTATACTCCCTCCGTATACAAAAGGATGTCTCAACCCAATTCCAAATTTGTATGTATCTACACACTGAATCATGTCTAGATACATGATCGATGACAAACTTTTCTTCTCTTCATGGTAAGCAACTTTTGTTTTGTTCTTTACCAGTTTTCTTTATATGACCTTTCCTTTGATGTTTTGACAGGCTTTCCAAACCTTTGCTCTATCTCACTAACAGGTATTCTGAACGAATTAATATTATCTAGCAGATTGAAAATAGTTTCTTTCTCATCGAATTTCGTAGATGATATCCTTAATAGGCTTAGAAGATGCCTTTTTTCCCCTTAATTACAGCGAGAGAAATATACTGTCATCCCAACTGTTTTGGCACTAATGGTAGGTAAAATCATTTTCCCCCATGTAGATTTATATAACTTTGTATGATTTTCTTTGGTCATGTAATTATTTCTCATGAGACTATCAGTGGTCTCTAGAGGAAAAGAAAGCGAGAGTAACCCTCTAACCCACACAAAGGTGAGGATAAATATCCACATGGTGAAGAATTAATCAGGCCATAATTACTAAATATCTTTGGAGTATATACTCATTACAAATATTAAGCCCTATGTAAGATAATATGGACCAATGACTTTTTTATTTGTTGTACATCAGGAAATATGCCAAATTATTTACTTCTATCACTCATATGAATCTCCTAATAGCTGCTCAGATGATTTTTGTACCAATCAGAATAAGGGTGCCATATATATCTTTGTCTCTACTCTAGGCACAAGTTCAAAGCTTAATGACTATTGACTGGTAAATTTATTATGGCATAAAGATTGATGACTATTAGCTGTTTGTTTGGCATGCACGTATGTTTTGTTCTTCGCCAATTCAATTTATATGATGATTGCTTTGATGTTCTAACAGAATTTCCAAATAGTTTCTCCATGCTACTAATGGAATTACTTTTAGCTGATATAAAAATAACCTTTTGCCCATTTTCCCTCATTTTTCACTGACCACCATATTAAGCACATGATCTTCCTGTCTATTGTTGGTTTGATTTGAAACACATGTTAAATATCGTACTATCTGCATGTTGTATGACTGTAGGTAATCATTCGCTCTGTGACTTACCAAAGGTATGGTGTCTAGCCTTGAAATATTTACATATTTAGACATCAAAATATGAGGTTCCTATATGTGTCAACATAGGTTTGCTGAAAAAACCCTCAATCCATGTCTGTTTCTGCTAATTCTAAAGCCAGATTGAAGTTAATGAGGTAAGATGAACTACTGCAGGGATATCCTTGGTTTGCACGGTTTGTGTCTAACTGTTTTCGTACACCCCTTGAGATCATTATGAATAAATGGAGGAGGAGGCAACATGTCGGGAAAGATCGAGTACATTCAATTCAACAAACAATTCATTTGAGTTAAAAAAATGATGCCGATCTTTGTGTATATTTTGCATTGCCCGATTATGCATTTAATATTTAATTTCAAGGAGTTCATACATGCATGTAAAATGCACATTCTTTTGAGAAAATACTTTCTCTTGGCTATATACTGATAGTTGAGTAATTGATACGAGGCTCATTCTGATATTGAAAATAATATACAAGATGAGAGAATTAAGAGACAAAAGAGCATCAAGAGTCTATACTGCTGCTTCAATTGCAGAATGAAAAGTATAAAAGAAAATAGAAAAAATAGGCTGGTACCAATTCACGGCAGCGTCCTTGCGATTCACAGCAACACCAGCCACTTTATCTTCTCCAAGTAGATGGCCGGCGTGTTCAAAAAAAAAAGTAGATGGCCGGCAGACCAGCAGCCACAAGCTACATGGATCAGCATTTAAATGTGCATACCATGGACGGTGGACAAGACCTACCTGCAACTTTCGATCACTGTTTAATGTTCAGAACTGCTTTTCCCGGATATGAAGGAGGCTTATCAGTTATCACTCATGGGACCGGTACCGCAGGTGATTTGCAGACATAACACTAACTAAATAGCTGACAGTCGTGGTGCATGTCCGAATCTATCAATCGACGGCAACATCGACGGCAACGAATAGGGTGGTATAGCCAACGGGCGGTCACAACACATTTTGCTTAAAGAAAGACGTACTCTGTTGTTTATTATTCTAACAAGCCACTTAATAAACGCATAAAAATTTGCACGATAAGTAAACGTGGGGCAAAAATATAATTCTAAATTCAACATGAATGATGTCGTAAATATAAGAGCTAATGGGTTGATTAAGAATTAATACAATCTCACTTGATTACACATAATTACATACCATGTGTAGTCGAAAAATATTTACATGGACATGTTTTAAGAAGTCACACAGCTGTAACTCATGTCCGACTCTTATACCAGCACGAATGACGAGCCAATCCAACGGCTGAAAGGTCCGACTGAGTTTTAGCAAATCCGAAAAATATATAATAATTAATTATCCCTGCAATTTAAAACTATATGTATCACATTTGAAAATAAATCAATAGCACAAGATTTATTGAGAAATACACATACAAATTGAGTGAAGTAAATTCAATTGTTTTTTAACAATTGATTGTGGGACTTGCCGTTTAAAATGAAGAAGTGTGTGATGCCAAGTAACTCGGTTCGACTAAGAAACACCACTTTGCTCTAGCCAGGAAAAAGGTTATTACCTATCTTTATAAAGATTATTTAAGACTTGAACACATAATTATTAGAAATTTGCATTCCCTCCAAGTATTCATCTATATGCCGACTTCTATTAGGTTCTCAATAATTGTTTACATGAATCATATAAGAAGAAAGTTCAACATAACCTCAAAATGTTCTTTTTATTACATTGTAGGGGATTGGCCCCATTTATGGACCAAATAATAATTTATAAATTACCATGAAGATGTTGCCCGCGCGTGTGCGCGGGCCACTGTGCTAGTTTTTTTATAAAGAGAATATATTATTATCAAGAAGATACCATTTACACCTAGACTCTGCAATAACATAATATTAAGAACATGTCAAGACATTAAGGATGCAGTGATGCACACAGCTCGAAAAAGAAAAAAAAAACATGGTGTCGTGTCTCGGCAGACGGACACCGGGAGTAAACGATACCCCCTTTTAGGTTCGGCACGGGGCGCGAAGGAGGCGTGCAATCGGTGTTTGCCGGGTGATGAAGGGCTCGAGCTCTCCGAGGGAGTTCGCACACGTAGAATAGAGACCCAAGGAGTTACCCAGGTTCAGGCCGCCCGGAGGCTAAAAGACCTACTCCAAATTTCTGGATTGATAAACTAACCATGGTGTGTGGCTACAATGGGGTTCTCGGGTGAGATACCCGGAAGGTATTTGGCTGGAGGTAGACGACGAGCAGATCCTTGCCTTGAGGAGATCACCTCTCGCCTTTGCCTCTTTCGTCCTAGTCTAGTCTTGCTCCAGCTTCCCCTCCTTCTCCTTGGTGACCTCGGCCCTCCCTTTATAGAACAAGGGGCGCCACAGGGGGTCACGCAAGGAGCGTGAGGGGTTTTAGGCGGAAAAACCCTTCTGCTATCTTTAGGGCGACGTGGCCTTCTCTCGTCCAAGTATCCTTCGCCGGTTAGATGAGGGCATCCACCTTTGGGGAAAGCGAGGCGGGCAGGGCCTGATAGCGCCACCAGTGCTGTCCCCTGGCGACGTCATTCACCTTGGCTCCCAAGCCTTCTTGATCCTTCCACTGCGTGCTGGCGTGCTTATCCTTTGTTGTACAGATCGGTACCCGGGGGAAGTAGGAGTCCTGGCCTCCTGTCGCCCCACCAGCGCGGTCCCCTGGCGACGTCACTGGGCGCCCCCCTCGCCTTGGCTCCCAAGCCTTCTTGATCCTTCCGCTGCTTGCTGGCGTGCTTATCCTCTGCTGGTACGGATCGGTACCCGGGGGAAGTAGGAGGCCTGGCCTCTTGTCGGGCTCCATGCCTCGCGGGTCTAGGCCTTGGCTCTAGGGGTGACGACCCCAGGAGGTCTCCGGGTCCTGGGTCCTTAGCCGTCTAGGTGTTGATGTAGAGCTTGTCGGGTTCCTTCCTGGCGAGCGGGAGGACCACGCGCCAGGTCTTGTTATTGGCCTTGTCCATCTTCTTGGTGGGCCCGCAGGTGGTGGACCCATGAACCCACTTTGGTAGAAAAAGGAGAACCCCATGTTCCACTGTTGCGACACATGGCGCTTGTCAAAGTAATCAGCGACTCGCAGTAGTAGTAAACAAACAGTCTTGATGGCCCTTCACGTAGTTACGAGGGGTGACTCGAGGGTTTAATATCGAACTCTCGGGAATCAGTAGTGAAGATTTATCTTTCCTATCCTTCTTTTGGTTACCTACAAAACAAAGTAAATGTTTTGGTCCTCAACCTCACCTAGTGGTTGTCAAGCACAAGGTGTGAGAATGATATCAAGATAATATGCAATGCAAACAAGAAATAAATATGCAATGGTGGTAAATAAATATGCAAGGATGGTGGTAGCAATGATAAATGATATTTTTTGGTTTTTATATTATGAATGCAAGATGTAAAAGTGTTTTTGTATTTTCGGATTTTTAAATGGCAGAAAATAGAAAAGTGGTAAAAGTGGTTGGAAAGGTGTTTCTTATGATTAAAAATGGACCGGGGTTCATGGTTTCACAAATGCACTCTCTCTTTAATAAAGTGGTAGACAACGGAACACTAGAGTTGACATATGAGATTGCAACACAACAGTTTAATGACAAGTTATAATTATATGGGCATCACGTCCTAACATAGAGAAATTTTGGTTATTAGTCTCTCTTATACTCCACCAAGATTCGAACTATATCATAACACCTCAGTAATTCAGATAACTCAGAGTATAGCAATAAGTATCATGATATAAAGTTAAAACAAGAACATGCTAGATCTAGTCATGGAGTAGTGGCAATGGTCACACCCACATCTCCGGTAGCATGGTATTTCTTTTTATCCCTAGTGAGACAACAAAGTAAGGTAGAGATACCCAAGTGGATCGCAGAACTTTCTCTCACGTTGATAATCCCCAAGAGCAAGGAATCACTGTAGCACAATTCGATAAGTATTGAGTGTCGAACCCACGAGGAGCTGAAGGTAAACTATCTATTCTCTAAAGCCCTATAACCCTCTTATATGGCCGTTTATGCAAAGCAATAAAATGAAAAGAACTAATTAATGAAAGCAAGTGATGTGAATGGGTTTATCTAGTAACAAGTTTCTCAAGCAAGTTTCAGACACAGTTTCTTAGAGCAAGTTTCTCTCAGCAGTTTTCTCAAGCAAGTTTCTCAAGCAGCAAGTATCAAATATCTCAAGTAGCAAATATCTCAAGGGAGCAAATGCTCTAGCAATTGTTATTTCATTCGTGTGGTTGTCACAATTAGTGAAGCACATGTTTCAGTCTTAGTTGTTTCTTTTAGGTGGGAGCCATAAATAGGTGTAGCCAAGTAAATGAGCAAAATACACAACTCTTATGATGGATCTCATGGCCAAATAAATGTGCAGCACAAGAATTATTAAGACATAATTGTCCCACCATAGCCTTAAGTTCTAGGTCCCCCAAATATCTCCCCATAAAGTAACTTCAAGTCTCAGACACCGGTTTCTCTCTACTCCGACATGTCCTACTCAATCCATTACACTACGGTGATCACCTTACATGCATTCCCCAACATATGCGTGCACTCATACATTGTACATCAAGACAATCATAAAAGATAACAACACTTGTATGCAACCAATCAACGAACTATTTCACAATTGCCATGAACAAATCACTTCTCAAACATAGATGGGAGACACAATAGATCAAGGGAAAAGTATATTGCATCATACATCATGTTTGCCAAGAGTTTACAGTGGGGAGATGGAGATGATCTTGCTGTAGATGTTGATGATGAACACGCCGGAGGGGGGTGGAGCCCTCCGGAGGTGATTCCGGCGGCGTTTCCCCCCTCCGATCTTCTCCGGCGGCAGCCTTCTGACTCTCTGTTTCGTGGTTTTCTGTTTCTCCGCCGCCTCCTTCCGAGAACGTCGGGGACCTTTTTTATAGGCGTTTTTAGGTCAAGACTATGTCGGTGGAGCAAAGATCGATGGCAACGGAGCCACGAGGGCCAAACGAGTGGGCCCCACGCGGCCACAGTACCTGGCCGCGTGGGCCACCCCTTTGGCCTCGGGCCTCCGTTGCTAGCTTCCTTCGCCCACAGGTCTTCTTCCTTCCAAATATTGACGCCCGTAAATTTCCAGGTGATTTCGTTGACGTTTGGGTCCCTGAAACATTAAAATAAGAAAACGGGGTTTTCTGCCTGTGCAGGGTTAATTCCATAAAAATAGGAAATAAATGAATATTCCCAAAAATCATTATAAAACATTGATATAACCCTTATATGATGCAAATATGATTGGAATATAAGCAATTAAAGTGCAAAGTTCATGTATGCATTTTACATGCATCAACATCCCCAAGCTTAATCCATGCTCGTCCTCGAGTATGAAGATGATAAAACTAACATGGACTTTGCAATTTAATACTTAACAATGAATATCAAAGATGATTACTATTGCTACATATAGTCAAATGATTCATTCTTCAAAGGAGTAGCAATATGCAAATAGTTTATGAAGTGATATCAAGTATTCAAGACAAGGATGTTCATTGATAGTTCACAAAGTGTAACATGGTAGCAAGTAATATGGAACACATGTATGCATAATGATAAGTAGAACATCCTACAATGGTCATAGAGTGTAGATGAAAATCTGAATATGATAGGTGTACACTTTGGAAAGATGTATATGTGAGTAGAGGTAAAGCATGCATAAGTTTCATCCAACTTCCAAACTCTTCTACTTAAGTTAATGATTGCAATAAGGTATTCATTGGTGTCAAGCTCTCATTGCCCCTATCATAGCATCTTGAATGATTAAGGTTAAAGTGAAAGCAAATATGAGTAGTGTGCTTGATAAAGAAAGGTTGAATGTCTCATGCCCCTTGAATACAAGTACTTACACCATGTGTTACTCAACTTGGAAACAAAGCAAGTTCAATTAATATCATTGTAAGCATAATAGTATCATCAAGAGCGTCAACTGGGGTACCTCTTGTCCCAGATATGGAACAAGCCCATATCAAAATGACAAGACAAACAAACAAAATGAACAATCTCAACACCCTTTTTATTTACCATTGGAATAGTTTTTTATTGCAAGGTGTATCACAGAAGGTTCACCATAGTATGTAAGTAAATTTCCACCATGAATGATGCATGGCTTAGATTAGCGGCCCAGGCGTCTCTCTAACCATTTACACAAACTCATTTAAACTCACTCTATTTCCACATTTATTTCACATGATAAGCATCCATAAACAAAAGTACATGATATCAACTAAATGAGATGAAGAGCGTTGAAAGCTTGCATGTGACAGCACATATGGGCTAACTCCAACCCAAAACATTCATCAAGCCACAAACATCATAATCTTAATCACAATGGGTCATTTTATTATGCAAATAAAAGAACATGTGCATCAAGTTCGTGAGAGCTATATAACCAACTTTTCCATGCAATCAATAACATAAACATTTTCATTCAGAGGTAAGATAACACAAACAACATGTTAAACATACTCGGAATAGCATAAATAATAGGTAGATATGGTGGACTCACTGGAATAACTTTGGTTGAAGGTGTTGGAAACAAGTTTTTGCTTGTTGGAGTTTTTGGGCTAGCAAAAGGGAGAAAGTTGACCATCTAGATGCATGCATGAGTGTCCATAGAACTAACTAATCCATGTTAAACCAAGTAAATAACAATCAGCACCAAAACATGAATAAGTGATAGCTCTACAAAAAGAATTTGCAAACTATTACTCATAAACAAGCTCATGAATCATGCAACTATATGTATCATTAAAAATCAACTCAAACATCCCTTTTCCCAATCTTATAAAAGCATCCAACATATTTCAACCCATATTTCCAGTAGCTCTCTCATATATAATTGATAGTGTGGTGGTCTCTCAAGACTCAAACAAAAACAAAAACGACGCTCCAAGTTTATGCGATAAAGTGTTTCGATCGAAAAACAGAAGTTGGACGTGTGCAAACCGAGAGTGTGTAGGTCCAGCGGGGTTGTCTTCACATCCCCAAGCTTATGGTCTTCACCATCCTTGGATAGCTCTTGGTGCATCTCCTCCAATCCCTGTGAAAAAACTTCAAAACACCGTTTCTCCCATTCTTTTCTGTGGGGTGCATTAATAGTGATAAACAAATAGGTTTCTTGCTGCATATAATCCTTGAACAAAAATTCATATGAGATGTCCAGAAAGTGTATAATGTTGTATGCCTACTCATAAACTCAATTGGATCAAAAAGATTCAACTTAAAAGCTCAAAGCATGCATCAAACAAAATGGGACAGAATCTGTCCAGAAAAACAGCAGCAGCAAAACGTATTTTTCTACCCTACCAAACTTTCTCGAAAAATTCCGAAAAAATTCATGCATACAGAGGATGAAAAGTTGCAACTACAGTTCAAATATGAGCTCATTCGGAGTTACAGAATAAGAATTAAAAATCATACCGTGCACAGATTCGTGCAGGAATAAAATCTCCGAACTCAAATAGCAACTTTTCAAGACCAAATGGGTAAAACTTGGCACTTTATTAAAAACTCCAGAACTAACTAGACACAAATCTCTTGTTACAGCAAGAGGACACAAAGAAAAATCACACACAAAAATAACCGGGTTGCCTCCCGCAAAGCGCTTTCTTTATAGCCATATAGCTAGGCTTACTTACTTGGTATCAAGATGGTTGAAGTGAGGTGGCTTGGCATCCCCAAGCTTAAATTCTTGTATGTAGGGTGAGCCTAGGGGTACATCCCCAAGCTTGAGTTTTTGTCCCTCTTGATCTTGTTCATCACCCTCAATTCTTCCACCTTAAAATTCTCTTTACACAACACTCGTCACAAACTTGATTAGAGGGGTTAGTGCCTTCATAAATTAAATCCACATAGGCACAGCAAAGACATATCATGAATTGATTTTAAACATTAGCTACTGTTACTATGGTTATGTAATGCTCCTTGATCAAAAGAACCGCACAAAACACAAGTAATGAGAGTAATGCAGAATAAAGACAGGATATGTCAAAAACTGGACAGCGAATTACTATTATCACTCTTTTTATTTGGTTTTAGCTTTGGGAAAAGTTTAAATGATAGAGACTTTGCAATGGTTCCATTGGCATGAACAACACATGTTCAAGGTCGACCCCAACTTCTCCATTACTCATCCTTCTCATTTACTTTCCCAAATTTTATAAAAAAGAAAATCCTAAACTAATTGTCACAAATCAGTAGGTAAAGATATTTTACATGTTGTAAGGATATAAAGGTGTGCTCAAACCGAATAGGAAGTTAAAGCATAAGGAACACACCACAGAATATCAAACCATCAACTTTTAAGTCTAACTCTTTTCCTATGCATTGGCATTTTATATATGAATAAATAGCAGCAATTTTGTGATAACCAATGCATGTAGTGATCAGTAGCTTGCATTTTAAATAACATAGAAACATAAAGAGGATTCTTATCTCTTCCTCTCTCATAATAGTTGCAAGCATTAAAGTTAAACATACCCACATAGTTTTGAATAGAATCACCACATAAAGACTTATCATCTAATGAGCATAATGGATCATCAAACTCAATTAAATCACTTTCATCCTCAACGGCTTCCCCAAGCTTAAACTTTTCCAGAGCATTAGCAATAAAGGTGTTCAAAGAGTTAGTACCACAAACATGAGTGTTATGCAAATAAAATTTAATTTTCTCCTCAAACACTTCATGTCCTAACTCAAGATAGATATTATACAACTCTAATTTTTTTTGGTTCTTTTCCATTTTCTAATTTTTTTGTGTTTTAGATTTATATGTTAGTATGCAATGCAAACAAGAATAAAAGTTTAGCACAACGCTCCCCGGCAACGGCGCCAGAAAAGTACTTGATAATCCCCAAGAGCAAGGAATCACTGTAGCACAATTCGATAAGTATTGAGTGTCGAACCCACGAGGAGCTGAAGGTAAACTATCTATTCTCTAAAGCCCTATAACCCTCTTATATGGCCGTTTATGCAAAGCAATAAATATGAAAGAACTAACTAATGAAGCAAGTGATGTGGAATGGGTTTATCTAGTAACAAGTTTCTCAAGCAAGTTTCAGACACAGGTTTCTTAGAGCAAGTTTCTCTCAGCAGTTTTCTCAAGCAAGTTTCTCAAGCAGCAAGTATCAAATATCTCAAGTAGCAAATATCTCAAGGGAGCAAATGTTCTAGCAATTGTTATTTCATTCGTGTGGTTGTCACAATTAGTGAAGCACATGTTTCAGTCTTAGTTGTTTCTTTTAGGTGGGAGCCATAAATAGGTGTAGCCAAGTAAATGAGCAAAACACAACTCTTATGATGGATCTCATGGCCAAATAAATGTGCAGCACAAGAATTATTAAGACATAATTGTCCCACCATAGCCTTAAGTTCTAGGTCCCCCATAATATCCCCCATAAAGTAACTTCAAGTCTCAGACACCGGTTTCTCTCTACTCCGACATGTCCTACTCAATCCATTACGCTACGGTGATCACCTTACATGCATTCCCCAACATATGCGTGCACTCATATATTGTACATAAAGACAATCATAAAAGATAACAACACTTGTATGCAACCAATCAACGAACTATTTCACAAGTGCCATGAACAAATCACTTCTCAAACACAGATGGAGAGACACAATAGATCAAGGGAATAGTATATTGCATCATACATCATGTTTGCCAAGAGTTTACAGTGGGGAGATGGAGATGATCTTGCTGTAGATGTTGATGATGAACACGCCGGAGGGGGGTGGAGCCCTCCGGAGGTGATTCCGGCGGCGTTTCCCCCCTCCGATCTTCTCCGGCGGCAGCCTTCTGACTCTCTGTTTCGTGGTTTTCTGTTTCTCCGCCGCCTGCTTCCAGAGAACGTCGGGGGACCTTTTTTATAGGCGTTTTTAGGTCAAGACTATGTCGGTGGAGCAAAGATCAATGGCAACGGAGCCACGAGGGCCAAACGAGTGGGCCTCACGCGGCCACAGTACCTGGCCGCGTGGGCCACCCCCGTTTGGGCCTCGGGCCTCCGCTTGCTAGCTTCCTTCGCCCACAGGTCTTCTTCCTTCCAAATATTGACGCCCGTAAATTTCCAGGTGATTTCGTTGACGTTTGGGTCCCTGAAACATTAAAATAAGAAAACGGGGTTTTCTGCCTGTGCAGGGTTAATTCCATAAAAATAGGAAATAAATGAATATTCCCAAAAATCATTATAAAACATTGATATAACCCTTATATGATGCAAATATGATTGGAATATAAGCAATTAAAGTGCAAAGTTCATGTATGCATTTTACATGCATCACACGTTCACTGCACTAGCCACCCCCTGTTACTCCAACTAATGCACACGTTCCCCCTCACGCGCTCTCATAAACATGCTTGATCATCACAAGTAAATAAGAACGGGGTATATAATATGCATCTACTTTCATAACTGAAACAAAACCATTGCAATCTCAAACATATATTAAATCATAAAAAGATCCACCACAAAGGTATCACATAGATGACCGTAATCATGTTCAGCAGCTCATACGGTACTAATTAGTGAAGCTCAAGAGAGAGAGAGATACATAAGTTACTTCCACAAACCCATAGTCCAGAGATGGACTACTCCCTCTTCATCATGGAGACGGTGGAGAAGTCGTTGGAGAAGATGGAGACCACACCGGCAGCGCCCCGCCGGAGTTTTCCCCCTCCAATCTGCAACTCCAGGTCTCTGTTTCGGTGTTTCTGCGGCGCTCCTTTCCGAAGTGCGTCGGAGACTATTTTTATAGGCGGTTTTAGGTCAAAACGGAGTCGGTGGAGGAAAGATCGACGGCAACGGAGCTCCGAGGACCAAAAGGGAGGGGGTCCCACGCGGCCCATGTACCTGGCCGCGTGGGCCCACTCATCCTGGCCCTCGGGCTTCCGCTTGTTTGCTTCCTTCGCTCCCACGCTTTGTTCCTTCCAAAAACTGATGCTCGTAAAGTTCCAGGTCATTTGGACGTCGTTTGGGTGCCTGAAACATTAAAATATAGAAATAGGGTTTTCTGCCTGCGCAGGGTTAATTCCATAAAAAATAGGAAACATATCAAATATTCCCAAAATCATTATAAAACAGTGATATAACCCTTATATGATGCAAATATGACTGGAATATAAGTAAAATAATGCAAAGTTCATGTATGCATTTTACATGCATCATGTCCCCAACACACCCAATACACTTGTCAGATGTATATGTGCACTAGTTCGGCGAAGAGATAATAAAATGCAAGTGATATGGATGGTAAAAGATGGTATTTGTAATCTGTAATAAAAATGGCAGCAAGCAAACATGTAACAAAAGTGACTAAAAATGGTGTTCCGATGATTGGAAACAAGGCCTAGTGATTATACTTTCACTAGTGGACTCTCTCAACACTATTAACACAATTCCATGAAACTTCCTCTTCAACATGTAAATTAGATGCTACTCGGAACTATACCTCTGCTAGATAAAACACCATGTCACCGCGTAGGGATACAATATCACACCTTAAAGTTCGGTCACCACAATTCATGCGTAGGTCTATCACCCCTTAAACTCTGAACACCACAATTTCATAATGACATCCAACACCAAGAATAACTCATGATAAATATCAAATCTATTATCCATAGAGCCACACACAAATACCCACACTGTCATCCTTGGTACCCTGTTGCCACAATGACTCCGGAAATTAAATAACACCACTTGAACAACATATCCATTACATAACGAAGGGGAAACATCATAATAATTCAACTAGGCTAATAATGCTCATGATCACATAAAGATCACACCATGGGAAAGAGATATAACCACATAGCTTCAAGTAGAGCCCTCAGCCCCGATGAAGGTCTACTCCCGGCGAATCATGGGAGGCTGCAACGGCGATGAAGATGGCTCTGGGGGCAATTCCCCATCCCGGCAGAGTACCGAAACAGGGACTTCTATCCCCCGAAATAGTGTTTCGGACGGCGGCGGAGCTCGGAGCCGTATTTGGGAAAATCCTTCGGGGTTGTCGTTTTTAGGTCAGGAGTGATTTTATAAACGAAGAGGCGATGCGAGGCGGTGCACGAGGGCGCCAGGTGGGGCCTAGGCGCGGTCCACCCTTGACCGTGCCTGGGTGGCGTCTAGGAGCTATGGGCCCCTCCTGCAGCTCCCCTTCTGGCTCCCAAGGTCTTCTGGCGAAAAAGAATTTCTCTAATTTTTTCGGATTTTTCTGAGCACTTTGGATTTTGGACCTTTTCTGCAATACACAGACATAATAAACAAAAACTGGCACTGGGCACTGGGTTAATAGGTTAGTTCTAGAAAATATGCCAAAATGATATAAAAACATAATAAACACATGTGGCATTCTTACAAAATAAGCATGGAACATCAAAAATTATAGATACGTTTGAGACGTATCACATAGCCGGAGTACTTGGGCTTGTAGTCGCTCCACAACTCGTCCACACTCTTCCCTAGGATCTACACGAAGTAGTCGTCGCTGTACCTGTTGTCCTTTATCACGGCGTTGAGCTCTGCGACGACCCCATGTTTGATCAGCGAGTCACGGTAGTCGAGTTGTTTTTTAAGAGTTGTATTTTTTGAATAGTCAAACTTAACATCCTTCCGCACTAGATATTTGTTGGGCTAGGACAGAAGAAGCTAGGAGGCAAAAAAAAAATCTACCGAGGGACACACAAGATTCGACTCAGGAGGTAGGCACCGATTCTTATCGCTAAACATGCGGTGCGGAATGTCGATGTTGCGTCTAGTAGGGGCAGTGTAGCTTTGGCGTTCCTGGTCCAGATCCATGCGTCCACGGTTCCGACGATTCTCGAGAACCTCCGGCTTAGCACCACACGTGTGGTGCCTCGACTGGAGTACACATGTACATGACGGAGCAGCTCCAGCGAGTTGCTAGACTCACTTCGTCGTCGCGGGTCAGAAGATGGAGGTGGCTGTTGTATGGATGCGACACCACAGTTCGGCCCGTCCTTCCACTCACTAGGCTCGGGCTCACATACCTTGTCCGCCGCTTCCATCCTCCTTTATAGGGAGTGGGTGAGGAGACACAACCCCTTGCATCCCAAACCCTAACCCTGGTTTCGTGGATCCCACCAACTAACCAGTGTCCCTGGTCCGGTTCGGGTACAACCCATATCGGGTCCTATCAGTCAAATCTTATCCTCCTGGCTCCAACCTCTTAAGTGTGTGAGCCCGTAAGCTTATGGGCCAGACACGATTCCGAGTCGCACTTAAAACCAATCAGTCGGCAGTGGCTTCTAGCAAATCATGTCAACTCCTAGGTACCAATTAGTAGCCTTTTCCAATGTGACGGTCATCCAATTCCCTTTGCCTCAAACATAATATTACAACCAACCCACAGTTAAGATACTGTAAACATACACTGTAGAACACTCTATCAAGATATTTACAACATTAAGGTAAATAAATGTACTATAGTACGTAGGTTGCATGCACTAACCTAAAAATGAATGTGATTTTGTTACAACATTTATATTTATTTAGGTTAGTGGAATTTATTGCAAGAAAGGATCCAAAATTATATTTAGAACTAAACATAATTTACATAATGTCACAAGGTCTTTTCTTTGCGCTATTGTACTTGTAATGGTAGACATATGATTTATGTGTCAACAAATATTATGCACATATTTATGTGGTTAATGATGGTATAAATGACACAATACCAATTTTTTAATGAAATTGTTAAAACTGAGTGAAAATGGGTTATAAAGAAGTCAAAATGTTTAGTATAAAGTACAATCTAGCTAAATGGAGAGTGATCCACTACAAGAAACTGGGCTAAACAAGTTTTGGGCCCAAACACTTCTAAACTGTACAAAGGCCTTGGTACGAACATTTTCAAAAAATATTGACATATATGCGTGACAAAATAATTTGGTTGTATAGAGGTACCAGCACAGCAAGTAGTTGACTCTTTTATTAAATAAAAAGAAGAAAATTCAAGAAAAGTGACCTGAAAATGCCGTGGTCCAAAAAAACAAAACGGACTGTAAAAAAGCTAAGGTCCAGAAAATAAATGGACTCTAAAAAGGCCAAGACCCAGAAGATAAAATTGGAGAAATGTTGACTTAAGCTTGTTAATCCAAACAAAAATTGCTATAAAAAAATAAATGGGCGGAATTGTTGGGCTTAGCCCGTATAGAGTATCAATATGATTTTGGTCTATGATCTTCTCATTTGGACATAATTTTGCCACCTACAATATGACCAGTTTAGGTCAGACGACGAGTTAACTAATTTTTTCTCATGAAGTTATGACCATCTAATTTGTCATAAATAGTTATGACGATTTCACGAAAAGGCCTTTTTTACTATTGGTTTTCGTCACAAAATGGTCATAACAGTTACCTTTAGTGACCAAAATGGAGGGTCAAAGATCAACATATTTCTTGTAGTGACCACAAAGAATGTATCCATTATAGCGGAATGATTTGTAGTTCATATCCACAATTTTGTAATGGAATCTCAATGCAATGAAATGGAATTTGTATTGCGAGGTGTGTATAATATTTCCAAACAAAATTCGAAATTATCATCCATTTCCTTGTCCACCACGCCTGTTTTCCATCCGCAGAAAACCTACATCCACTTAATATTTAAAATAGGAGTCAAAATGATTTTGGTTGAGAATAAAAGCTTAATACAGTATTTGTGATCAACATGGAAAAGGTAAAAATGTACAAATTGAGCATAAAGTCTTATTACAAAATGGGTCGAGGAAAAATCTTTATAAACTATGACGCTGACTCGCGTTCTTGTCAAGTCTAAAACCACAACCTACATGATTTTTTGGAATAGACTACGCTGCTAGCGCGTTCTTGTCAAGTCTAAAACTACAGCGACTGTTGCCATAGAAAGCTTCATTCTGTGTTGGCCAGCACCCTGCTAGCGCTGGCGACGTACTTCTTTTAGCGGAGGAGTAGTGGTCGCCGGCCGGTGTGAAATTTATAGGCAGACCAATCGAACTTCTTCCATTTTTGTAGAGTTGAGGATTTGTCCTCGAATGGCCTGCATGTGGGCCATCGTGCCTAGAAAGCCTAGCCGGCAGATTTTCAAATTGCAACTTTGCTACACGGTTGTTCACTAATCTCATCGGTTGTTATTGTCGTTAGCCTATTATAATCTGTTACTACCAGATCGATCGTCGTCATGCATGTGGGGTCATGTTCACATATATTTATGTATGTTTGAGAAAGAACAAGGCCACGGCGCTTACATGTGTAACGATGTGATGTATTTGCCGTGTATCGCTCTTGCTAGCAATACAGTTATATGGACGGCCGGCCTACAGCTGAAGCATGACGGGCGCATTGTCTGCCATGGACCGGGTGGCCGGCGAGCTTTTGCATGGCCCTACTCCTTTCCTTCTAGCATGTTGTTGTTCTCCTTCATCTTGTCCCTCTCTGATTTTTATTTTAGGTGCGATGAAAGTTGTAATCTGCTTAACATGTATTACTCCCTCCGATCCGAATAAATTGTCGCCGGTCCAGCCACAAATTTGTTCCTTCTACGTTCGTTTCCCTCGACACTTTATATGGATCGGAGGAGGTCTTTTTACTCCCCTTAATGAATGAAAAACAGCGTTGTTTTCTTTTCTTATAAAATAAGAATATGATCCAACCCAATGCAAATAAAGCCTAAATACTCTTGGATAAATATTTTAGCATTGATATCTTTTTTTTCCAAAAACATTTTGTCTTGATTAGTAAGTGTCGATCGATGGCTGAAGACAATTATGCACTTAATTGGTGGATATATGTGCAAAATATGTTTGTATGAGTAACGATTATGTACACGTTGTCCAAATTAAGATAGAACCATACGTGAAGTCGGAACGACCAAGCAGCGAGATCGTGTCGCCAAACAATGATGCATCCCTCGACTGTGTTCAATTCAACCGTTGTGAAGATAATTATACTAGCCGGAATTGGGTTGTTCGATTCAACCATTGTTGAACAACCCCAATTTGGTTTATCTTGTCGGATCAATAATATGGAAGTTTTCTATAAAAAAAAACAGTGTGGTATTCTCAATGATTAAGAGATTTATTTTTTGAACATTGATTAAGAGAAAGTATTTTTTTTTACATTTATTAAGAGAAAGTTAGCAACAAGTGACGTGGAAAAAACCATATGGACTTAACATCTCACTCTCCCGACATCACATTAGCACTCATGTGTTTGGCACCTCCCGTCCTAATCAGATTATTCATTTTTGTTTTCCGCAACAACGAGGAATTAATATTCCAGATAAAAAACTTGTCACTAATCAAAATTGCTAATTGTTGTTTATGTGTCACCTGAGAAATTAATATTCTAGATCAACCAAGTTACACAACATTTGCAACAAAAAAATGCACATCATCTACACTAATCTTCACTATTATTAGTCATTAGGGCATGTACAATGGTAGAGAAGGTGCGCCTTCTCTTAGCCATCGACATCATTTAGAGAAGGCAAAATTATAAGTTATACAATGCATTATCTCTTATTGTCATCCCTATTAATTAATGAGAATTAATTATATTTTAGTAAGAAATTGTATTTCTAAGGGAAGACAAATGGTACAATGGTGAAATTAGCTTTCCCTTATTTGATAAGAGATCATCTCTTAGGTAAGGGAAGGCAACCTACTCTTTCTTCATTCTCTCTCCGCCAAGTAGACAAATATGCTACGTGTCAACGATAAGAGAAGGCTGACGTCACCCCATTGTACATGTCCTTACCGTTAATCAACTTAATCTAACCGCCACGATTACCCTAACGATGAGCTAATTTCCCACGCTTGCACACGATCGAACCAACGCAACCCGCCCGCAATCATCGTCTCCAAAAAAATAGACCCGCGCGCAAACGCGCCGCCCACGCCCTGCCTCCTGGTCGCCCACGCCGTGTTACCGCGCCTCCCAAACCCTGCCTCCCGGCCGCCCATGTCGTGCCGCCCGGCCACCCACGCTTGATCGATGCCCTGAAGCACCGCGAAGCCCCGCCCCGATTTGTCGCTGCCCTTGCGGGCCGCGCCACGCCGCCGCCGACGCCCACATCTGCGAATCGTCGCGCCGCGAAGCCTCCCGCCGAACACACCGCGCCATTAGAAACTGGTACAGATATTAGAAACTGAAGCGTGATGCAAACTTGACCATCCCATGACCTGCCAAGGTACCATTCCTCTAACCTATTGGATTTGAGCGAGAATTGGCATGATACTTGCTCAGATGACTCCCTCTAGACTTCTACAAATTTACAACCTCTTGACAATCTGTCTCCACTATCAAATTCAGCAGATTCAGGTTATGTTCAGAATTCAGATTGTGCATAGGCTTCAACAGTTAGAACATCAGAGGTGGAGCTATACCAGAAACATCTAGCTGAAATGAAGTTACCAATTTCGCCTCCTATAGAGTAAACATCTGTCATCAGCATGTTAATTCAGCATACACATATAGTATATGTCCTCTGCATGTTGTATCTCCAAGACTCCAACCTCCAACAGGTCCTCCAAGACTTAGTAATGATGAAGCTACGGCTGACCACTTATTAAGGTGCAGTGGAGTTGAGAATGTCACCTCTGCGCAACCTCTGGGTGGAGTATAGCATATGAGAGCAACAACCTCTATGCATACCTAAATTTAACACCTTCGATCTTGCACCATGACATTAAAAATTTCCTCCCATAATCAGGTTTTCAAGCACTGACAACTGCGGACAGCAAAAGGTTTGTACCAACACACTCTGATAATGTAAAATAGAATTCACTGTTAGAATTGCCTGAATTGATAAATTTGTAGAGACCATATTACAGTCTAACTATCTTCAGAATGTAAAAAGATGGCATATTTAATGAGTTGTTGTACTGGCGTCCAGGATACCATGTTTCTTCAAATTACGAATCACCAAAATGAACAAATTTGTTGCAGATTGTATGTAATGGAAATGATAACTTTGTATGTATCATTTTTTGACAACTGCCTTTAATTTTCATATTTGTTTACTTCGTTCAGAAATTGGTCTATCGCATATGGAGAATCAACCGGGCACATCTTCTTCGCGATCTGGTGAGCGTGCCCCATTACGGACCTAACAAACAATTGTACTTATGAGAATCATAGGGGTCAAAAACAAAAGAGTGGACAAGGGTGGTATGCTCGATTGTCTGATGAAAAAAAGCAGAATATCTAGAGTGGCAACTCATAGCTCGCCAGCAAAAGAAGGATGCAAACGGGAGTGGTGTTCATATTACCGACGTGTCAGTGTTGGTCAAATTGGTTCTGCACATTCAGGCATGACTACGGATCTTCACACGCCACTAATCCAGTCAGCTATGCTAGAGGATGATGATAGTTGATTGGCTACACAGAAATTTGACTTACGTGCGAGATATGAGATTCGTCGAAAAATTACAAAACGTATCCAGTTTTGCAGGGTTGCATGGGCAAGACAGCTATCTAGCGAAAATTGCAAATTCTAAGAAGAAACGAAATCGTGATTCTCTTGAAGTGAAACGATAACGTGATAGGAACAATACTCATTAATGATGGATGAAGAGAGGGCTGCATGGTTGCAAAACAACCGTGAGTATAAAAAATGCATTCGGTAAACCAGGACACCATCTGACCACAATGACAATTAACCAAACAGGTTAATTAATTTTCTTATACTCACGGTTCTCGCCATGTTTATTTTCTACAATCGCCTTCTGGTATTCATCAATTAATTATGCAATTCGTTCTGAATTTGATGCATGTTTGCAGGTGACAAAAACAGTTATGAAGACTGCGATCCTACAGGGATTTTTAGCCAATTGAACAATATGCTGTATTGGAAGGTAAAACACGGAAAATTTACTCATACCACATTTTATGAACCCTTCATTTATCATAATGTTAGCAGTATCCAATAAGTCGGCAGAATGATCATACGTCTAAGTCAAATTCAGAAAAGTGTAAACTTTGGTTTAGTGAGAAGTAAAAAATCTAAACTGATGTTGCACTTAGAATATGAAAGTCCCACTTAACTTAGAATTAGCAAAAACCGATATATATTTTCTGAACCGATCGAACGAAATTTCTAGCTGATGTTGTCACAGAGGCTTCTTTTGTACCACTTCGATAACATAATGAGAGATAGATGGGCACTTAGAATATGAAAGTCCCGCTTTTGTACCAGCTACATGATCTTCAATAATATGGGCGCTATTTTTCTAGCTTGGAATCGGTCTATTCCATCGAATGAATAAGAAAACCTGTTCAACACGGAAGGCCACGTATTGAAGATAATTTGAACAGTCAAGCATGGCACAAAGATTTCCACAAATTACGGTGCAGTGGAGCACTTCTGGAGCCACAAAAACTGAAAACAGAACTTGGGAAGCTTACTCTAGAGAACACGATTAAGACACCAAATTAAGGAACTTGGTCGCAGTTTCATCGATTCATTCAGAACCACACATGAACAGGCACAGTCTGAAGACTACAAGTCAAAGTAAGTTAGGCCCTGCCTGTCGGAAAGAACACGTCGATCTGTCTGCTTCGCTAGTACTGAACTACTGATATCAAACACGTACCAAAACTACATACAGGCTTATAAATTTGGCCCTCCAGGCCTCCACTGCCATCCACGCAAGATGAAGATGGCAATTGCAGCAGCCGCTCCCCTCCTCCTCCTGGCCCTGGCCGGCGCCGTGACGTTCGACGCAACGAACACGGTTCCGGACTCCGCCGGCGGGCAGAAGTTCGACCAGGACTACGGCGGCGTGGACTACGCCAAGCAGGTGCTCTCCGAGGCCTCCTCCTTCATCTGGACCATCTTCAACGAGCCCAACCCAGAGGACCGGGTGAATTACGACTCCGTTACCCTCGCCGTCGTTGACAACCTCCAACCTGGGATCGTCGCCCAGACCAGCGGAAACGCCATCCAGCTCCAAGCCCAATCTGTCGCTGGTATCAACGGGGACGCGGACGTCGTCAAGGAGGCGGTAAATTCATACTCCTTGCACCTTAAGTTTGTAGCCAACAAGGGAACACGTGAGTGATGCGTGTGCTCGATCGATTGCAGGTGAACGGCGTGCTGTACCACGAGACGACGCACGTGTGGCAGTGGATACAGTTCTACAGCCAGAAAACCGGGCTCTTCGAGGGGATCGCCGACTACGTGCGGCTCAAGGCCGGGCTCCCGGGGGGGTAACTGGGGACAGCCGGGGGAGGGCGACCGGTGGGATCAGGGGTATGATGTGACAGCGTATTTCCTGGATTACTGCGACTCGCTCAAGCCCGGGTTCGTGGCGGAGATGAACGGCAAGCTCAAGGACGGCTACAGCGACGACTACTTCGTGCAGATCCTGGGGAAGAGCGTGGACGAGCTGTGGAGCGACTACAAGGCCAAGTACTCGCAGGGCTGACCATCCATGCAGACACTTTGATGTTCCACGTGCATGCACACTACTTGTACGTGTGAGCTAGCGTAATTAGTAATTGTTGTATTACTGTGACTAGTGGAATGCCCGTGCGTTGCCACGGGCCATCAAGTTTTATTACGTGTGAGCTAGCGTAATTAATTTTTCATACTATACAAAGGTAAAGGAGATGAAGGGAACATTGTATAATTTTTCAGATTACTACTCTCAGTTTGCTACCAAGTATACCCCCACAAGAACGGAAAGAAAAAAGACAAACAATGCAGGTATGTTGGCAGTCGTAATTTTGGTCTCTAAATGGTTAATCTTTGGATTTTCAGTCATATTGATATTCATTTTTATTACAAATGATTAATCATTCTAATTTTGAATTCATTAATCTTGATTTTGCAGATGTCATTGGATTACTTATACACATCTTAAGTCGATAAATCAATAATGAAGAGAAACATAACCACAGATATACGCGGGATTGAAATTATGATGCTAGAGTAAGTGTATATCCATGCCACCAATTTCCGTTCAACAACAAAGATTGTTTTCTTCCGTTAACCATATTATTTCAATTTAATGCTTTCTAACAAATTGTTTTAGGGGTGATAAAATCAGAGCAACATTATGGGGCAGGCTAGCTCATCATTTAGGTGAGGATGTAATTGGCAATCAGGCCGTCATTATTGTTTTCTCAACAATGGTGCAAAATTTCTATGGTCAGATAATGTTACAATACATTTTATTATTTCAACAGACGAATACATAAGATTTATTGTTGATTAAATAGGTTTGTCCCTATAGTCACTAGCGCCTATCTTGATTTACTAATTTAAATAGTTTTCTCCTTTTGTAGTCCTTCGACGGAAGAAACTTTACCACAAATGATGGAGATAGATAAAAGTACTCAAGGCACACCGAAAGAACACATATTTTATAGAAGGGGAACATTGCAAGAACTTACCGGGATCATGCAAGAAAAAACAACGAACCAGGTAATGCACCAGAAATCATCTAAGATATGTTACCATAGAAGCCTCTAAGACCTACGTATTTACATATTTTTTTGCGGGGTAATATCATATTTTTTTGAACTTTTAGGACTTTTTGTTCATAAAAATAACTAGAATTAATCGGCTAGAAGAAAATATTCAGTGGTGGTACAGGTCATGTGATGTATGCAACAAAATTGCTACTAAATAATCCGATGATTATTATTGCAAGAACTGCAACATATATCTAGAAAGTGTAACACCGCAGTAAGAATGGTCTACCAATTTGAACATCAGTGTTTATTATCATATTTTCATTACACTAATAAAATGGGATGTTAGGTAGTGCGTTTGGCTCCATAATGTTGATCATACTCCTACCACAAGTAGCACTTTATCTGATGAAGAGGCCAAAATAATGTTGAATCCATCAGTCTCATTTGCTGGACTCTGTAGATGGAACATCCCAAGAAGTTCCAAAGATTATCATCTTTCGATGGCAGGTAAAAAATAAAAATCTCACTCTAGGTATGTAGTACTGTGTGGTAACCAAAACATGTGTCCCTGATTATAAGCTTGAGATCTGGTATTTGGGCGATAAAGCGGAAGAGTTAATTGTCCATTTTATCCGTCCAAATTATAGAATGCATTTTTTCTGTACATATTGTTTTTAAGAATCTTGATGATTTTGGTCAACAGGATTTGATGGATGACGAAGTAGGCAACATGTTAAACAGAAGATAAAAGCAATGGGAGTACAGTAAATAAAAAGAGCATCAAGATAAAAACTTATCAATAAGTGTCAGTGACAAAAAGAGGAGACCGACAATTATTGTAGTATCTGATGACTCGGAAGATGAAGGAAATGAAAAAGCAAATCCAGAACAGTAGAAAAAGCATGAGCCAATACAAGGTGAAGAGGTGACATACCCAAGACTGGATACCCTGTGCAAGACAACAACAAACAACCTCAGAATGGAAAATATGTGTCCTATTGAGTTCGTCAACAACTTGAAGTACCCAGGAATCCCAGACCATCAGTTTGCCGGCCTACACAACATCAACCAAGCTGCAGGAATATACCTGAATAAGCAAGTATTCTGCCATGGGCAATATGTGACATTCTCAAGAGTCACAAACAAAGAAGGATTGAAGATGCTATTCGATGAAAATGACTAAATTACTGTCCAACTGAAGACAACACGAAGAATATTTTTTTAAAGGAGAATTTCCATCGGCACATACATGTATCTTTCATGTTTCTAGACAAAGTTCATATTTCCAATTTTTATTATAAATTCTGTAATAATTAGTCAAAGAAAACACCCCACATCAAAAAAATTAGACACCTATTCTCCATCAAGATACAGACGTCATGAAGCCAAAATCTCAAACTAACACTAGTATCCCAAATCTTCTCCTCTCCTCTCATCTCTCTAAAGCCACAGACCTCCAGAACGAACAATCAACAACTCAAATTTTGTGCCAAATAATACAAAAAATCAAATTTCGCGTATACAATCTATCTATAAAATTGGCTACAGCATGGATATTTTATCTCTTCTTTCAAATCTATCCTGGTGATTGCGCCATATATTATTTCACATCTGGGATAAAATTTAAATTTGGGATGGAGATAGGATGATGGATTCCCTGTGGCTTCTTCTGGTCCAAGCTAAACATACGAGCTATCAAATGATCTGCAATTATATATATTCGTAGAAATGGGGAAGCGGCCGTGCAGGGGGGAACGAGCAGTGAGGCACGCACCTTTGACTGCTGAATGGGGCCGCAGCTACCACATTCGTCGTCATCAAACACGTCCAGGTACACGCAGGGTCGTGCGCAGTGCAGCCCGCAATAACCTTGCCGGCCACCGCACAATATACCTTTCATATCAGCGACGGCGAGATGCAGCCTCGCCGGTGGGAAATGCCATATCCATGGCTGAATCGCGCATCAACAACTTGGTCCAGAATCGCACCCAAGACCATGGTCTTGAAGACATTGGAGAAAGGGAGTTTTTTTGGGTATGGTCAATGGATTGGTTGTAGTCGATTTGACTGACCGGCAGAGAAGAGAAAGTATCTTCCATCCTTTACGGAAGAGAGAGAGCGAGTACAGTCGACGGTCATTTACAGCGGCTCATAAAATATGTCGTCAGAAATTAATGGTCAGATAAAATACAAAAATGTATGGAAATTTTTTGAATTAAAATAAGACTAAATAATCCGGGCAAAGAGTTGTATTTCAAAAGAATACTGCGGCAACAAGAAAATACAATATAATCCGAATAATATCAAAACTATAATTCCGACTTAAATATAAATAATGAATTTTCAAATGTAAACATGAGGAAACATTGAAGCAAAGAAGAGGAACGAGATTAAAATCTTGATACAAGAATCTGCACAATATTTTGTTGGACCGACTCACATTATAAATGTGAAACTAAGTAAAAGTTTAAGCCATGCAATTGCATGAAATCGAAAATAAAATGGAAGGAAAAAATTATAAGCGCAGATTGCAACCTGAAATTATTTTACTATTTAACGAAATAAAAGTTCTTAATGCATTAAATTTATAGCTATTGGATAATGCTTATCTAAATTTAAGAAAAAAATGATAGCAAGATATAACATCAATACATATTCTAGCCGCGCAAATGCGCGGGTCACCCCGCTAGTTTATATTTAAAAGAACTCTCTATCAAAGCTAGTTGATTGGAATGAACGAAGGGGAACAGTGGCGATACGTTGATGTCCCCGTACATGCCAATAAACAGAAGTGATGTTTGCTTCAAACGGGCATGGTCGCTGGGCCTGGCTCCGTCCGGCACCTCGTCGCCGCCCGTGTCCTCGTATCAAGCTAGGCGGGACACACCCACCCGCGGTTGAGAACTGCATAAGTACTTTTTTTAACACAACAACACGAACAGAACTTCAGGTAAAATAATAAGGCCCACATAAGCCCCCTTGCGCCATCATATTTCCAGCATCACCAACTTCAGAAGTGAAGCTCAAAATTCTAAATAGAATTCATTGGGAAAATATATGTTAGCTCAAAGAAAAGCACACAAATGATTATTGCTCATATAACTATTTAGGTACGTTATATACGTGGACTGCTGATCCTTAGTTTTCATGTTTGTTTCATAGATGTTTGTACGCTGATTACATTGAGAAGTTTCATTAGCATCATTGTACTCAAAACTCATGACCAATTTATCTTTGTTTAAACAATACTTTGAATGCTGAGCGAGAAGAGATTCGTTTATGGTCTAGGACAAGCAACGATCACTCTTTATTCTGAACTAGCAAAATGCCTGCCCGTGCGTTGCAACGGGGAAAAAAATTCGCTTCATTGGGAAAAAAATCCGCTTCATTCAAACTCATAAATATGATCTGCTCAAGGGCCAATGAAATTAGACTTAGATACACATTAATTGGCTTTTAAGCTTGCAAAAAAAAAACAAATCAAGAAGAATGGTAACAATAGAGCATTGCAAAGCATCAAAGGGAAACATGAATCAGGAATATGTGGTCGTAACGAATGGAAGAAATGCCAACCGGAATTAACCTATATTTATTTCCAGTGTTTTTTTTTTGCTCTTGTTACCATGGTCAAATAAGCATACATGTACAGGAAGAAATAGGCCAGTATCTTGTATTAAATCTGGAAAACATATGTATATATTGTACTAATTAGTATACAGAGATATTTCAGGAAGCAGTTACCGAGTAGATGACGGAGCACAAAAATGAGTTAATTTCCCCGGTATTAGCACGCATTTAATTTAAATCATCAGAAAATTGCAATGGTAATTGAAATATGACAGTAAACTGACAAATCTTTCTTGTCTATTTTATGTCCCAAAAACTGATTTCACAAAAAGAACTATCAAATAAACCTTTTGGAATCTAAGAAAAGATAGGAAAACTGTACGGTAGCTATAGCTAATTATATAGCAGCCTTTGGATTGATGTCTAGTAGCTAAAGTAGTACAAATCTAAAATACTCCAGGGAGAGAACCGTACTTGACTGTAGAGAGGTGACCAATTAGTACTCTTCCATCTCCACATAGCAGACCACCTTAATATCGTTATCCCCAAATCCCCATCACTCCACCAGCGACCCGATAGCAAAGCTTCCAAGAACCAAGCACTGGAGTAATGGCGACGACCTAGGTAATCAAGTGCCTGTAGAGGAATACTGAGACGACTCGCCGGTACAGGGGAGGAACAGAGCAAGGAGCGCATCAGGTGAAGCAAGGAGGCAGAGAAGAAAACCAACCCCATCTCCGATCTGTTTCTCCGCAGCTTGGACTTTCATCGAACACCTCCTAAGCATCAATAAATAATAATCTGCAGAAACAAAGATGCACAAATCTGCGGCTCAAGCTTTAGGGAATAAACGAGGCAAATAAGATGAGAGATGGAGAGCTGGAGAGGTGGGGGGCATGTGTACCAGTAGACCAGATGCGTGCATCAGTTCATGGCGTCCCGAGCTCCAGCCTCACCTAACCCCAACGCTTCACCTCCGTCGACCCCTCTGACCATGTGTACGTCGTCTGTCCTTGCAGAGCTCTAACCTGCGGTTTGGGGCAACCACGACCTCTTTACCCCGCGTGCCTTTGCCCTACCGTGAGTGAGAGAGAGAGAGTACCTGAGCGCCCGAGAGAGAGATGGAGTGTAATGACTCCTCCCAACGACGGCATGGCGCGCGGCAGCGCGAGCAGCTCAGCTCCAACCAGCCACCAGCTGGTCTCCACTGAATCACTGGCCACTCGTGCGAGATCGATCTCCAGCTCGCGTCTCCGTCATCAGGTGCAGGTCGCTCGTCGCGCGCGGCCCCTCCGTGTTGCCGCCGCTGTACTGAGCGGATGTCAGGACCCGGTGGTACACGAAGAACAGAGATTCGATAGGGATAATAGGTAAAACATGATACATTGAAGAACTAAAAAAGTACAGGAATTGAAGAACAGGAATTAAAGGACAAGATAAATTTAGGGTTTCATTTCTTCTCCCCCCCAACCGGATACAAGGGTGCCTTTTATAAGGAGAGGCTAGCTACACAAGACCACAAGGGTGAAATACCAATACTACCCTTACCACTACTAAACCACTAATAACCTCATATTACCTACTAATCCTATACCCTGACATTACTCCCCCTTGAGACCATTGGTCACCAATGGATAAGTTTCTACAGAAACTTTAAACATTTGTCAATTATCCTTCGGAATTCATTCATTGTATCAAGGAAGAAGATATGTAGTGAAGATAATATCCATTTCCAAGATCTGAAAATAGTTTGGTGAAGACAGCAGCTTCTTTGCACTGTAATTCTTCTTGACACCTTGTGTGAGTGTGGCTGGCAAGCGAGCATCAACAAAGAAGTAGCATGCATAGGTAGTAGTACTAGTACTGTCCAGTAGCTGGATCAAGTGAATGTGCAGCAGCTTGTGTAAAAACAATAATGAATCAATGCCAAGATCCCAAATATGAGAGTTTATTCTCACTGGTAACTGAACAGCTGATGCATCTTTTCCTTCTTGAGCTACTTTCCCCGATTTCAAAACCAGCCTCATGCGTAGAGTAGTAGGATTAGACATACATATTGCAGTCGAGCTGATCATGCTAGAATAGCAGACAAGCTGTTTGACTGGTTCTGAATATAAGCAGTCCAAAACAGTTGGCAAGCAGCAATACTGATCTTGGAGGAAAACATTACAAATGGTGCACCCGGAATGATACTGTAACAAGAGCGGTGCCAAAAAATGCTTCAGGTCCATCAGATTTGGCACTGCAGTTTTGCTTAGCATCGTGTCTTTGATTTTCAGAATACCGGGGTCCCAATAAAAGTATGGTCTACTACCATTTTCTGATGCCCAAAACAGAGAGATGTTGTTTTGACTGCAGGATGGGCTGAATGGCATGCATTTACATCCACTGAAAACACTTGAACAAGCAAACATTGCTGCATTTGGTGAAAGTTGTAAAACTTGACCCAGATGTTGCATTTTGCTTGAGATAAAAGGTAGTGAAACTCCTGGATCCCATAGCAGCCTGAGTTCTCTCATACTATGCTCACTGTTGAGCTGGCTGGAGCTTGTGACAACTGAATCAGAGGCCTTTAGGACTGGACAATTGCAAGCCTTCTCATCATCTTGTTGCTGCAGCTCAAGAGGTAAATGCCGCAGATCTGTGGTAATGCTTGGGCAGGCACTATCTTCTTCATATGGCTGCTTCTCAGTATTGCTAGCAAACACACAAACAGACTCATTCAAGTCGCCCTCTGTTTCGTCGTCATCATAGATTGGCCGCTGATCTTCATGTTTCTGTTGCTCAATTGTGTTCTCTGATAAGAAAAGGACTTCATTCGGCAAGCTTTTAGTTCCTTCATCATAATCATCGGACATAGGCATCTCCTGGAATTCCTTGATGGCTTCTCGGGCCAGAAGGAGCTTTGATGCATCATTGTTCTCAATGCAATCCCAGATTGTCCCCCGGCTATTTTGCACAATTGCATGCCTCAGCTTCTCACTGATGGTCTCCAATTGGGCCTTAGCCTGAGCCAACAATTGTTGAATAACATGTGGCTGCTGCTCTGAATTGTTCCCTTTCAAGTGAGGAATAACAGAGCAAAGATCATCGATGGCTTCAACTTGAGGCATTGCAACCTCATGTGTTAATTTTTGCTCACTAGTATTGATTTCAGCGAGGAATGCACATGAATAATCATAAAGAATTTGCAATTCTGCAGGATAAGCATGCCTAACATCTAGCTGACAGTAAGTACTGTATAGATACCAACCATGTGTAGCTCTCAAAGCATTATCAGCCATGTAATCATGCTGGTACTGGATTAAGACCTTACGACCATGCTGATTCAATGACTGAAATATTGTTTCCACAACTCCATATACAGAGAATAGGTGGTTGAGCACATCAATAGGCACTGGATGTTTTACCTGATGCATCACCACACTTAGCACTCTGCCTTGAAGAGTTGGACAGTAGCTCCATGTCATAGCACTTGTTTCACAATCAGAGCATGAGCTTGTGTCGAGCATCTGAGGGGCTGCACTTCTATCACCATTAACTCCAGCAAATGGAAAGGCTTCTGCTGCAGTTGGAGTCGAGCAACTGAGGTTTGCATTCCATCTACCTGGTGTTGACATTTCACCAAACAGTTGGTGTGTGTAGCCTGGTACTGGCCTTTGATCAAACACCTCCTGTGCGCCATGTTCGGCTTCTTGCTCGGCCTGGAGTTGAGCGGCGGCGAGCAAGGCGGCCTCTTCTGCCTCTGTGTCGATTGACGCCATGAGGGCGCATGCGGGGGAGGCGGCAGGTAGGTAGCTCAAGCAGGGTACTTGCCTACCTGCTTGGTGATGAAGGCGAAGCAGAGGAGCCGGGCGTGTGGCGGCGCCGGGAGGAGTCCTTGCGAGGAGAGGACCGTGGTGGCGCCGTCGGTGAGCGAGGGCAGAGAGTGGGTGGGGTGCGGGTGGCGGCCGGTGTGGGATGCGGCGGTGGACTCGCTCTGACGAGTGAAGGGAGCAGAGGGTTCGATCGGGGGATGGCACGGTCGTGTCGGCCGCGGGTGGAGGTGGAACCAGGCGCGGGCGGCGGCGCCGTGGTGGAGCTGAGGTCAAGGAGGCCGGCGCGGGTCGAGGTCGGGACCGTGGCGGAGCGCCACCGGGGCGGAACGGCGCGGATGGCAGAGTCCGACGGGCTTCTAGGGAGAGGAGGTAGGAGGTGAGGAGGGGCGGATGGTGGAGGGGGCGGCAGGACGACGACGACGTCGCTTGGGTGAGGAGGGAGAGCGGGTGGTGGTGGGATGCGGTGGCGATGGGGAAAGGGGACGGGGCGGATGGGAAGCGGCGGTGGACTCGATTTGTGGCTACTCGATCTGGGAAGAAGAACGGAGTCGCCGGAATCGGAAGAGGACGAGATTTGGGGAGAGGATGCGAATTGGATCGCAAGAGAAGAAGAATCGCCGGGAAATCGCACGAAATCGACAGGAAGGGAGGGAAGGGTGGGAAGCAGGTCGATGGATCGACCGCTCTGATACCACTTGTCAGGACCCGGTGGTACACGAAGAACAGAGATTCGATAGGGATAATAGGTAAAACATGATAAATTGAAGAACTAAAAAAAGTACAGGAATTGAAGAACAGGAATTAAAGGACAAGATAAATTTAGGGTTTCATTTCTTCTCCCCCCCAACCGGATACAAGGGTGCCTTTTATAAGGAGAGGCTAGCTACACAAGACCACAAGGGTGAAATACCAATACTACCCTTACCACTACTAAACCACTAATAACCTCATATTACCTACTAATCCTATACCCTGACAGCGGATGGGTGTGGAACCCTAGGTCCCTAGCTCAGATAGATGGGAGGGAGGGGGCGCGTTTTCGGGAGGAGCGGAGGAGGACGGTGTTGGTAGTGGCGGCGGCGGCGGCCATGGGCGGATTAGTCGGAGGATTGGGAGAGGAGCTCCGCGTGGGGATTGGGAGGAAAGAAAACGCCTGAGTGCCGGCTTCGACCACGCGGGGGCCTGGTTTTGTCCACGCGGAGGCATCCGCGCGTAATATGGGAATTTGTGGGAGGGCAGAACAGGAAACAAAAATGACGGACGAAACGAAGGAAACCGGGAAGCGATCCTCCCTTTATTATTAGGTACAGATATAAATACAAGACTGTCCAAGCTTGCACTACTAATTTTCAGAATGGTACCAATGCTTATTCGATGACGGTATCAGTAGCTGATCAGTATTTGTCTGTACTTGGGATGCAAACGTACCAGATCACAGAACCAATCATTCGAGATTAAAAAACCATCGGGGTAGCATTATCCTCCCTGTAGCCGTTAGATCCTAGCCATGGACTGAGCTCTAGATTATTGCCCAGAGCAGTAGAGCTAATGGAATAAAAGTAATAAACGTCGGCACCATGTACGGTACCGATTTGGGGATAAAACAGTGTCAGCTTGACGATTGCTGTTTAGAATTGTAGCGTTCAGCCATAAACAGCATTGCTTTTGTCTTTGGAGACATGACTCACCTGGTAAATGTCTGCTGGCAACTTATATTTTTCGTGTTCCCTCATTCTTCCTCACGCGTCACATCAATCTCCCTCGTCAAAGTTGAGATTAAGGTGGCGATGACGGGAATTAGTCATAGACATTCGGTGGCAAGTGGAGATTGTCGTATCCTTACACAAGGATTCAATCTTAGCTGATTACGTCAACCTTGAAGCCTAGTGGTGAATTTATTGGACGCTGGGGAGCATACAGGGACCGCCCGAAACCTCCTCCTCTCTCCCCGCGCGTTAGGGTTCCCGTCCGCCGGCGGCGGCGCAGCCCCGGCCCAGCCCCCACCTCTCCCCTCTCGCGTGTGTCCGCCGGCCCCACGCGGCGGCGGCGCGCGCCCTCCTCGAGCCTCCCTTCCCGTCCTTTTCTTGTCTTCCTCCCGTCGCCGCCGTCGGCACAGGCCGCCGGGCGTGTCCCGCGCGGCGCCGGCCTATCCCTCCCCCGCGCCGGGATGGGTGGAGGCGTGGCTCTGCCTCTCTGGCGTCGGTGGTCCTAGGCCAGCGGCGGCTCGGTTTTGGCCGGGAGGCGGTGTGGCGGCGGTGAGCTTCGGCGGCGCGGCTACTCTTGTTCTTCTCGGCTGCCGGAGGTGAGCGCAGCGGCGGCGCCGCCAGTTGGTGGTGCAGGTGGCTAGGGTTCCGTCGGGGCCCTGCAGGCCCAGATTTGGGCCCTTTTGGGCCCGATCTGGGTCAGTGTGGGCCCAAGCTCGACCCGGCTACCCGGTTTGACTGAGGTTCGATGCTTGTGACGGAGTGGCGGCAACAACAACACGTCTTCTGCAGCGTGGCGCCGGGAGCTTCGCGGACCCTTTTTGGGTCCGGTCGGGCCTTTGGTGCCGATCTTGAGGGTAGCAGCGGCGTCGGCCTACGGGCAGCAGCGTGGTGGCGGAGACTTCACGGACCCTTTCAGGGGCCGGCCGGGCTTGCCCAGCCTGGTGTGTCTCTGCTACCGCGTCCGGTCGGCACCCGCCGATGGCGGTGGAGGTAGTCCTCCAGGTGGCTGTGCTGCAGCCGCCCTCCGGCTCCAATGTGGCTTGGTGTGCTCCTGCGTGCTGCGTCCGGTCGGTTACCGTCTATGGCGGTGGAGGTCGATCCCTCCCACGTGGTTGTGGTACTGCAGCTCTGTCTATGGCGGGTCTCTCTCGGTTCGACCGGTCGTGCTGCGCTTACCTGGTGATACGACAATGGTGACCTCAATTCCGTTGTGGCATTTGTTGGTGGGCGGCAAGTTGGGTGGAGCATGTCGGACTGTCCAGGGATGTGGTTTTTTCGAGGTCGGGATAAATCCTTGTCATTTGACACCGACGCGGTGATGCTTGTGAGTGTCGCTGTTCCTTCATGAAGGGCGTCGGGTGTACCTCTTCCCCACTACCTGTAGCGTACCAGGGGAAACCTTAGGACTAGTCCGGACAGCAGCAGCATCGTCGTTGTTTTCCTTCTTGGAGGTGTTGTTTGGTACGCGATGATTCAGTGTGCTAGGATAGTGGTGGGACTTTGCCGGAGAGAGCGCAGCGGTTGCGGGTCGCCTTTGTTTTCGTTGATCCGCCTATGTCGGCTTTCTTTTCTTTTTCTCTTTATTTTCTTTTGGGCGTGACTGTGCTGTTTTGCCCCAGCAGTGGCCTCAAAACTTGTATCGGGTGGTTGCTATTATTATAGCGGGGCGAAAGCCTATTTCTTCAATTTATTGGACGCTGGTACGAGCTAAGCTGATGTAACAGCCCCAAAATATGGGTACCAAATTTTCACTTTTGTATCCTCTTTTGCATCATGGCATGCATGCATCATTGCATCCTTTTAAATTGCTAAACAACACACTAAAGTGGTTTGTCAAAAGTTGGAAAACTAAAATGCCAAACTTGCTCAAACATTTCTACAAAGCAATGCAAGCGCTCAAACTTGCAAACGAAATTACTTTGACCTCTAATATTTGTCCAGGAAGTTCCCAGAGTTCGAATCAATATTTTGACTTGCTTCAAAATTCTAAAAGGAATTTTATTGGGGTATTCTCAAAATGCCCATAGCAACTTCTTATTTTATTCCCAGTCAGTTGGACTCCAAATTCTTTGTAATTTTTATGAGTGTTGGCCCAAGGTGCAAGGAGGTTCCCCAAAAATTGGCATAATTTTTGGAATTGTTTAAGTTGCCCAGTTAATTCAAATACAGTACTGTAATTTGTATCCAGTACTGAAAAAGGACCCATCCGTGATGTTTTAAAACTTCCAGGGGGGTTTCCAGAAAAAGGGAAACAACAGCATCTTCTTACTGGCGCCATGCCGCCGCCGTGGCGGTGCCGCCGCACGTCCCGCGCCGGGCCCCCTCTCCGCTCTCCCCTGCAAGGAAGAGGAGCAAATCGAGCCCCCACCTCACCTGCCCCCCCCCCCCCCCCATTCCCGGAGTTTCTTTCCCCATTCCTCTCCTCTCCTTTTTCCCCACGGGCTCACCATGGCCGCCATGAACGCCGAGCTCGGTGCCGTCGGTTGAGGCCACCCCAAGCCCAGCCAGGACCACCCCGAACTCCGCCGCGACGCCTGCTACTGCCCAGCCAAAGGAATCGTAGGGAGACGCAGTGAATCACCGCCGCCGTCCGCTTCCTCCGCCGACCACCGCGCCGCTTCGCCGGCCGATTTCACCGCCGCGCGAGCCGTCCCCGCCCTCGCCGTAGTCACCAACGTGTTCCTGGTGAGCTGCTGCTCCTTCCCATGCCCTCCGTTCCTCCCCTTTCCCTCGATTTCGCCGGCGCCCGCAGGCTGCCGTGCTCCGCCGTGTTTTCTTCCGCCGCTCGGATAATCCGATCGGAGACGAACCGGATTTTCCGCTCTTCTCCAGTACGCAATTCCTTTAGGTCCTTAGCCAATTTTTCTCACCCCGTGTAGCATCGGATAATCCGATTTCGGCAGAGCTCGGATTTTCCGAGTGAAGGCAGTACCGAGTTTCTTCTGTCCTTAGCCGATTTTTCAAAACCCCAATCGACTCGGATATTCCGATTTTGTACAGTACAAAGATATTCCCTGTTCAAATTTTTTTTTTCCTTCTTCTTATGTGGTTCTAAATAGTTGTTTGTGTGGGATTTAAACTATACCCAAGACATAGTTAAAAGAGGAACTAAAATATTTAAAAGTGCATATCTAATTTAGTAAGTTATAAAAGTAATAACTTTTATCGGTGCAATATAAAAATGGTGTGTGATACCAAAATGCCCATAAATTATGGCATCATTTCATGCATGTTTACCTCATAGTTGAGCACATGAAAACACTAAAAGCAATGTGGAGCAATATTTCTCTTTTGTGAATATTTGTCTCTCGCTCCCATTTAAATTTGGACGATCTTGCTAGAGAGCATTTAATAAGTTTAGTACCTTAATTTTGTCATGTCATCATGTTTGCGCATTGCATTGGTGAACGCATGTGTGGTGATTGATTGTTGCTTCCCGTGTGTTTTGTATCTCGATAGATCAAGCAACCGGGGTACTCCACAATACCCCGAGGATCCGTACTACCAGCACGTTGAGCAAGGCAAGCGTAATCCCCCCTCTGAGCATATCTTATCCTATGTTTCCGCAAATATTTTCTCCACTATAATATTGCATACGGTTCTAAATGTCTTTTACTTGGATTAGAGTATCCTATAGAATGCATTAAGTTCCCGATGCCAATACCTGTTTTCCCCCTCCTAATACCATAGGTTTGTTTGTTGACCATGAGATACTTAATTGTACTAGGTTGATGCTTAGCCATGCTTAGTAATTGCCTAGTGGTACTATGGTTATCAAATGTTGGGAACAGGTGATGAATGAGAATGATGGTGGAGAATTGTGGTGACGGATAATAAAATGCTTAAAGGTGGGGATGAGAGGCCACTGTGGTTGTGGTGTTTTGTCTCGTTCTCGCCGCCTAGGTGCGAGTTCTATACCTCTTGAACCAAGACTGAGCGTGCAACCATGCGTGAGGCCTATGCATTTGCAGGAACCCTCATAGACTAAATAACTCGGCGGGGCTAGCCAGGGTCCTCTAGTTCGGGCTTCCATTTGCGCGTGCGTGATGATGGTGGTATGAACTGGATGAGGATGTGGTGTTAGGAAAATAAGTGGCCGTGGGGCGGGGTGTTGTGATCCTGGCAGTCCTACCGCCACTGATGATCCTGGAAAGTCCTTAACGAGGGAGAAGTCGACACCGCTCCCACCCAGCCGGCTTTCCAAGGAAGAGAGCTAATGCGCAGGTAATGGGCCGGACGGTACGCGTGGCAAACATTTGTACACCCCTGCAGGGTTAAATCTTTTCGAAAAGCCGTGTCCGCGGTTATGGACGAACTTGGGAAGTGAAGGTAAGATCATAGAATAACTTTAACGGAATGATTAAAAACTGGGTACTAGAGGTACCACTCACAAATGCAAGGTGAGCTTCCTCGAGGGTGATTCGGGGAGGTGCCTTTGATGAACAGGTACAGTGGTTGATGTTGAGAAGGTGATGAAAGAAAGAGTACTTCTTACCTCTTTTGAAAATACTCTGATAGTCGATGCCTTTGAGTTATGTTTTCATAAATAAAATCAGCTTTATGCAAAACAGCCTATAACTTTGAAAGCCTCATCGAGCATATATTAGCTCTTAATCTTGCGAGTTCGTCGAACTCAACGTCGTTTGTTTTGTTTCAGAGGAGGACTTCACCGACCTCGAAGGTGGGTTCTTTGTGGACGTCGACGAGTAGTCTGGGGTTCCCAGGTGGCAGCTTGGGACATCCTGGAACAGCTGGCGCTGTGATGTTTATCTGTAGGCCTCTTAGGCCATATTTGGTTCTTGTTGTTTAGAACAACCTAATTCGCTTCCGCTTGATGTAATGTTGGGTCTGTGACCTCTGGTTGTCATTTGCTATCTTTCTCTATTATAAGAGTTGAACTATATGATTTGTGTCGTAGAGTCTGTGATGTGCCAGTTGTTCCACAAGTCTTGATCTTCTATTATGCATTGAGTTGTGCCTGTGTTAAGGCATCAATCGGGGTGTTGCGTTGCCGATGATTCCCAGCAACGCCTGCCAAAGGTTTTGGCCGGGGATTGGTAAACCCGTAACCTCCGGTTGTATCGCTTAACCGGTGACACACAGCATCACTGTATAACAGTCGGGTCGGGGCGCCACAAGTTGGTATCAGAGCAGTACTGCCTGTAGGAAACCCTTCTACTGGTCGATGTTGAGTCTAGTGTTTGTGAAAATATTTTTAACCTAAAAATGAGTTGTGAAAACCATCTTAGGATTCTTTTTACTCCTTATCTGGTTACCCTCTAATCTCGGAGCAATCTTACCTCGATTTGAGTTTAAAGGTTTTACTTCTCACCTGTTACTTCAAAATTAGAGAAACGGGGTGGGTTCGACCTTTAGTGTTATGTGTCCGTTGCTCCCGCTGCGTTGCAATCCCAAATCAACTCAGATGTTTCTACGAGTTAATCTTTGATCCTTTCTTTGGGTTTTAACCCACGGACTTGAACATAAGGTCCCGGATTGTGTCAACTAGAGTGTGTTAAGTTGTGATTTCTTAACTCTCACTAGTAGCACATGATGCTGATCTTTGACCCAAGTTCTATCTTGTTGTTTTCCTTCTCGCAAAGTATTATCGTCCCTAGTCTGTGTACTTGTGTAGACGCTAATGCTATTGTTCGACCATTCGGAGAAAGATACTAACTGTGTCATTGTCAAATCTCCAGAATGGCTCGAGGAGGTCGTGGAGGCCGTGGTGGTCGCGGTAACCACAATGATGATGAGGATGATCTGCCGCCACCACCCTCGATGGCTGAGGTCTTGATGGCCATTGAGGAGAACCGTGGGCGCAATGAGCGCTTGCTTGAGCAGTTGGTGCAGCAGAATGCACGGAGGAACGAGTGCAACACTCTCACTGAGTTCCTGCGCTCGCAGCCACCCACTTTGCTGATGCTAAGGAGCCACTGGAAGCTGATGATTGGCTTCGTGCTTTGGAGCGCAAGTTCTCCGCGCTGCATGTCCCATTGGCGAGCAAGTCAACTTTGCCACCTATCTCTTGGTTGGTGCTGCTGGCTGTTGGTGGGAAAGCCATGTGGCTTTGTTTCCAGCCAACCATGTCTTCACCTGGGCTGATTCCGCACTGCCTTCCGTGCGGAGTACATTCCCCAGCCATCATGGACTTGAAGAGGAGGGAGTTCCTGGATTTGCAACAGGGACGGATGGACCTCCGCACTTATGGTCGTGAGTTCAACCATCTCTCTCGTTACGCCCCAAGGGACGTGACCAATGATGCTGACAAGCAAGAGCTGTTCCGCAAGGGTCTGAATCCGCAGCTCCGCTATGAGCTATTGCCCTTCAGGTTCCAGACCTATCAGGAGCTGTTCAACCAGGCTTTCACTCTTGAGCAAGGAAGAAAGGAACTTGAAGCTTCCAAGAGGCCCGCACATGGGGACCACCAGAGTTCCTCGGGTTCTGAGAGCAAGAAGCGCAGGGTTTTGTTCCCTACAGCGCCGTACCTCGTGCTCCATTCATGCCGAGAGCAGCAGGATACAGGCCACCTCCTCCGCGCCCCACTACTTCGACACTTGGGATAGGCGGAAGTGGGTACCGTCCTATGCTACCTGCTCCACCTGGAGTCACTTGCTACACCTGTGGCCAGGCTGGTCACTACTCCAGGGAGTGCCCCCAGAAGGCACCTCTCGCGATAACTCCTGCACGAGCCCCTGCCACTCCAACTGGCAAGGCTGGACCTATTGTGCGTGGTCGCCTGAACCACGTCTCTGCTGAAGAAGCTGAAGAGACCCCGGCGTTCTTATGGGTGAGTTACGAATCAACGGCAATACAGCTACAGTTTTGTTTGACTCTGGAGCATCGCATTCATTCATATCCATAGCGTTTGCAAAAGACACAAATACCGTTCGAGAAAATGAGCCGTCCCTTGGTGATCGCTACTCCTGGTTCCAAATGGCAAACCGATGGGGTTACTCCTGAGGTCCAGATTAATATAGGTTCCTTGTCTTTCCTTATGCCTTGGTAGCTCTGAAGTCCAAAGGCATTGATGTCATACTGGGCATGAACTGGCTAGCAAATCAGGCTAATCTCGACTGTGCCGCCAAGACCATTACTGTGACCGCTCCTTCCGGTGACATTGTGAAGTATTGGCCTGCAACATCAATACCTCCGTCCGCCATCGTACCCCGCTCACCTGAGATTCTCCTTTGCTTTATGGAAGGCGAATCCCCTCCTGAAATCCAGGACATACACGTGGTGTGTGACTTCCCGGATGTGTTCCCGGAAGAGTTGCCTGGCATGCCTCCTGACCGAAGTGTGGAGTTTGTCATAGAGCTACTTCCCGGTACCGCTCCAATTTCCAAGAAGCCCTACCGTATGCCGGTGGAAGAGTTGGCTCTGTTGAAAGAGCAAATTGATCAGCTGTTAGCTAAGGAGTTCATCCAGCCTAGCAGTTCACCTTGGGGTTGTCCGGTACTCTTTGTCAAGAAGAGGGATTCTACCGTGCCTCGTCTAGTCTCTGACTATCGACCGTTGAATGCGGTGACAATCAAGAACAAGTATCCTATTCCTCGCATCAATGATCTGTTGGATCAGTTAGCTGGTGCAACGGTATTCTCCAAGATGGATCTGAGGTCAGGCTACCATCAGATAAAAATCAGAAAGGAGGATATTCCAAAGACGGCATTTGTTACTCGTTATGGCTCATATGAGTATACCGTCATGTCCTTTGGTCTCACAAATGCCCCGCTACTTTCATGAGGCTCATGAACTCCATCTTCATGGATTATCTTGATAAGTTTGTCGTCATTTACATTGATGACATCCTCATCTATTCCAAAACCAATGAAGAGCATGAGGAACATCTTCGTTTGGTTCTGACAAGACTTCGAGAACACCGCCTCTATGCCAAGTTCTCCAAGTGTGAGTTTTGGTTGGATAATCTCATCTTCCTTGGTCATGTGATATCCGCATGGTGTGGCTGTCATTCCTGACAAGATTCAGTCCATTTGGATTGGAAAACTCCAATGTCAGTCAAGGACATTCGTAGCTTTCTCGGATTGGCGGGTTACTACCGCCGATTCATCGAAGGTTTCTCCAAGATAGCCAAGGCCTGACTGACCTTCTCAAGAAGGATAAAAAGTTTGTATGGTCGGCCGAAGCTGAAGAGAGTTTCCAAACACTGAAAGCCAAGCTCACGTCCGCTCCTGTGCTTGTCCTGCCGGACACAAGCAAGGATTTCGTCGTCTTCTGTGACGCCTCTCTACAAGGCTTGGGTGTGTATTGATGCAAGATGGCCATGTGGTGGCATATGCTTCTCGCCAACTTAAGCCGCATGAGCTCAACTACCCAACTCATGATCTAGAACTTGCCGCGTGGTCTATGCTTTGAAGCAATGGAGACCATACCTGTTTGGTAACCGTTGCGAGATCTTCTCGGATCACAAGAGTCTGAAGTACCTCTTCACCCAGCCGGATTTAAATCTCAGGCAAAGGCGTTGGTTGGAGTTAATCACGGACTATAATGTGAGTCTGAACTATCAACCCGGCAAAGCAAACGTCGTGGCTGACGCGCTAAGTCGGAAGTCCTATTGCAACAATCTGATGATTGAGAGGCCCAACCTGCCCTCTATGAAGAGTTTGCCCGTTTGAACCTGGAAATTGTTCCTTCCGGCTACCTTGCAAATCTGGAGATCAAATCTACTCTTGTGGACCAGATTAAGGATGCTCAAAGCGTGACAAGGGTATTCTGAAAATCAAGGAGAACATTGCTAGCGGGAAGGCCAAATGTTTTCTGTCAATGAATCTGGAGTTGTTTATTTTGGTGACCGCTTGGTAGTGCCAAAGAAACGAAAATTGAGGGAGTTGATCCTCCAAGAAGCTCATGAATCTCCTCTCTCTATTCATCCCGGTAGTACCAAAATGTACCAAGACCTTCGACCACAATTCTGGTGGACCGTATGAAACGGGAAATTGCTAGGTATGTTGCTGAATGCGACACCTGTCGACGGGTAAAGGCTGAACATCAAAGGCCTGCCGGCACTCTTCACCCTATTGCTATCCCGAGTGGAAATGGGATGAAATTGGTATGGATTTCATTACTGGTCTGCCGAAGTCTCCAAAGGGACATGATGCCATCTGGGTCATCATTGATCGACTATCAAAAGTGGCTCACTTCCTCCCAGTTCGTGTTGACATTACAGCTGCCAAGTTGGCAGACCTGTATGCTTCCCGGATTGTTGTCCTTCACGGCGTTCCCAAGAAGATAATTTCTGATCGTGGAAGCCTATTCACCTCCAAGTTTTGGACTAGTTTCCAAATGCCATGGGAACCCGTCTTAACTTCAGCACCGCTTTCCATCCCCAAACTGATGGTCAGACCGAGAGAGTGAACCAAGTTTTGGAAGACATGCTTAGGGCATGTGTAATCTCTTTCGGTAAGGATTGGGAAAAGTATCTCCCTTTCGCGGAGTTCTCCTACAACAATAGCTATCAAGCTAGTCTGGGCATGGCTCCATTTGAGGTTCTCTATGGAAGAAAATGCCGCACTCCTCTAAATTGGTCTGAGACCGGAGAGAGGGCACTCTTTGGTCCAGATATCATCAATGAAGCTGAGGAGAAGGTTAGAATCATACGAGAAATCTGAAGATTGCTCAGTCTAGGCAGAAGAGCTATATGACAAGCATCATCAGAGGTTCACTATGAAATTGGTGATAAAGCTTATCTCCGCGTCTCTCCCCTTCGTGGCGTTCGCCGCTTCGGAATCAAAGGGAAATTGGCCTCGCTATGTTGGCCCCTTCACCGTTCTGGCCAAGCGAGGAGATCTTTCTTATAAGTTGGAGTTACCGGTCATCTTTCCCAATGTGCATGATGTGTTCCATGTATCCCAACTTCGCCGGTGTTTCAAAGATCCTATCCATGGGGTCAATCATGAAGAGCTGGATCTCCAGAAGATCTTACTTATCGTGAGCATCCTATCCGTGTCCTGGATGAAGCCGAAAGAAAGACCCGGAACAAGACTACCAAGTTCCTCAAGATTCAATGGTCTCACATTCCGAGAAGAAGCAACTTGGGAACGAGAGTCTAGTCTTCGTGAGGAGTATCCCGACTTCTTCTCGCAATCTTAGAATCTCGGGACGAGATTCCTGTAAGGAGGGTAGAATTGTAACAGCCCCAAAATTTGGTACCAAATTTTCACTTTTGTATCCTCTTTTGCATCATGGCATGCATGCATCATTGCATCCTTTTAAATTGCTAAACAACACACTAAAGTGGTTTGTCAAAAGTTGGAAAACTAAAATGCCAAACTTGCTCAAACATTTCTACAAAGCAATGCAAGCGCTCAAACTTGCAAACGAAAATTACTTTGACCTCTAATATTTGTCCAGGAAGTTCCCAGAGTTCGAATCAATATTTTGACTTGCTTCAAAATTCTAAAAGGAATTTTATTGGGGTATTCTCAAAATGCCCATAGCAACTTCTTATTTTATTCCCCAGTCAGTTGGACTCCAAATTCTTTGTAATTTTTATGAGTGTTGGCCCAAGGTGCAAGGAGGTTCCCCAAAAATTGGCATAATTTTTGGAATTGTTTAAGTTGCCCAGTTAATTCAAATACAGTACTGTAATTTGTATCCAGTACTGAAAAAGGACCCATCCGTGATGTTTTAAAACTTCCAGGGGGCTTCCAGAAAAAGGAAACAACAGCATCTTCTTACTGGTGCCGCCGCACGTCCCGCGCCGGGCCCCCTCTCCGCTCTCCCCCTGCAAGGAAGAGGAGCAAATCGAGCCCCCACCTCACCTGCCCCCCCCCCCCCCATTCCCGGAGTTTCTTTCCCCATTCCTCTCCTCTCCTTTTTCCCCACGGGCTCACCATGGCCGCCATGAACGCCGAGCTCGGTGCCGTCGGTTGAGGCCACCCCAAGCCCAGCCAGGACCACCCCGAACTCCGCCGCGACGCTTGCTACTGCCCAGCCAAAGGAATCGTAGGGAGACGCAGTGAATCACCGCCGCCGTCCGCTTCCTCCGCCGACCACCGCGCCGCTTCGCCGGCCGATTTCACCGCCGCCGAGCCGTCCCCGCCCTCGCCGTAGTCACCAACGTGTTCCTGGTGAGCTGCTGCTCCTTCCCATGCCCTCCGTTCCTCCCCTTTCCCTCGATTTCGCCGGCGCCCGCAGGCTGCCGTGCTCCGCCGTGTTTTCTTCCGCCGCTCGGATAATCCGATCGGAGGACGAACCGGATTTTCCGCTCTTCTCCAGTACGCAATTCCTTTAGGTCCTTAGCCAATTTTTTCTCACCCCGTGTAGCATCGGATAATCCGATTTCGGCAGAGCTCGGATTTTCCGAGTGAAGGCAGTACCGAGTTTCTTCTGTCCTTAGCCGATTTTTCAAAACCCCAATCGACTCGGATATTCCGATTTGAAAATAATTCGGATATTCCGATTTTGTACAGTACAAAGATATTCCCTGTTCAAATTTTTTTTTTCCTTCTTCTTATGTGGTTCTAAATAGTTGTTTGTGTGGGATTTAAACTATACCCAAGACATAGTTAAAAGAGGAACTAAAATATTTAAAAGTGCATATCTAATTTAGTAAGTTATAAAAGTAATAACTTTTATCGGTGCAATATAAAAATGGTGTGTGATACCAAAATGCCCATAAATTATGGACTAACTAGTGACATCATTTCATGCATGTTTACCTCATAGTTGAGCACATGAAAACACTAAAAGCAATGTGGAGCAATATTTCTCTTTTGTGAATATTTGTCTCTCGCTCCCATTTAAATTTGGACGATCTTGCTAGAGAGCATTTAATAAGTTTAGTACCTTAATTTTGTCATGTCATCATGTTTGCGCATTGCATTGGTGAACGCATGTGTGGTGATTGATTGTTGCTTCCCGTGTGTTTTGTATCTCGATAGATCAAGCAACCGGGGGTACTCCACAATACCCCGAGGATCCGTACTACCAGCACGTTGAGCAAGGCAAGCGTAATCCCCCCTCTGAGCATATCTTATCCTATGTTTCCGCAAATATTTTCTCCACTATAATATTGCATACGGTTCTAAATGTCTTTTACTTGGATTAGAGTATCCTATAGAATGCATTAAGTTCCCGATGCCAATACCTGTTTTCCCCCTCCTAATACCATAGGTTTGTTTGTTGACCATGAGATACTTAATTGTACTAGGTTGATGCTTAGCCATGCTTAGTAATTGCCTAGTGGTACTATGGTTATCAAATGTTGGGAACAGGTGATGAAATGAGAATGATGGTGGAGAATTGTGGTGACGGATAATTAAAATGCTTAAAGGTGGGGATGAGAGGCCACTGTGGTTGTGGTGTTTTGTCTCGTTCTCGCTGCCTAGGTGCGAGTTCTATACCTCTTGAACCAAGACTGAGCGTGCAACCATGCGTGAGGCCTATGCATTTGCAGGAACCCTCATAGACTAAATAACTCGGGCGGGGCTAGCCAGGGTCCTCTAGTTCGGGCTTCCATTTGCGCGTGCGTGATGATGGTGGTATGAACTGGGATGAGGGTTGTGGTGTTAGGAAAATAAGTGGCCGTGGGGCGGGGTGTTGTGATCCTGGCAGTCCTACCGCCACTGATGATCCTGGAAAGTCCTTAACGAGGGAGAAGTCGACACCGCTCCCACCCAGCCGGCTTTCCAAGGAAGAGAGCTAATGCGCAGGTAATGGGCCGGACGGTACGCGTGGCAAACATTTGTACACCCTTGCAGGGTTAAATCTTTTCGAAAAGCCGTGTCCGCGGTTATGGACGAACTTGGGAAGTGAAGGTAAGATCATAGAATAACGTTAACGGAATGATTAAAAACTGGGTACTAGAGGTACCACTCACAAATGCAAGGTGAGCTTCCTCGAGGGTGATTCGGGGAGGTGCCTTTGATGAACAGGTACAGTGGTTGATGTTGAGTAAGGTGATGAAAGAAAGAGTACTCCTTACCTCTTTTTAAAATACTCTGACTAGTCGATGCCTTTGAGATATGTTTTCATAAATAAAATCAGCTTTATGCAAAACAACCCTATAACCTTGAAAGCCTCCTTCGAGCATATATTAGCTCTTAATCTTGCGAGTTCGTCGAACTCAACGTCGTTTGTTTTGTTTCAGAGGAGGACTTCACCGACCTCGAATGTGGGTTCTTTGTGGACGTCGACGAGTAGTCTGGGGTTCCCAGGTGGCAGCTTGGGACATCCTGGAACAGCTGGCGTTGTGATGTTTATCTGTAGGCCTCTTAGGCCATATGTTGGTTCTTGTTGTTTAGAACAACCTAATTCGCTTCCGCTTGATGTACTGTTGGGTCTGTGACCTCTGGTTGTAATATTTGCTATCTTTCTCTATTATAAGAGTTGAACTATAATGCTTTTGTGTCGTAGAGTCTGTGATGTGCCAGTTGTTCCACAAGTCTTGATCTTACTATTATGCTTTGATAGTTGTGCCTGTGTTAATGCATCAATCGGGGTGTTGCGTTGTCTGGAGTGAGGTGTACCCAGCAACGCCTGCCAAAGGTTTTGGCCGGGGATTGGTAAACCGTAACCTCCGGTTGTATCGCTTAACCGGTGACACACAGCATCACTGTATAACAGCCGGGTCGGGCGCCACAGCTGAAGCTATGCAACATTTTTATAGAAAAAAGGCGATAACGCCTGACTTTAAATTAGTAAAGCCAAGTACGGTCAGACATTACACAAGTGCTGACGAAATCAGCTTACAAAGTACAGTAAAAAAGAAGCAAACAAAAGATAAACAAAACGTGCCACTTGAAACTACTCTAGATTCTAGATAGCCACAACAATCTCTTGAACGAAGAAGAAGCAGATGTTGTGACTTATGTCGGAGAAGACGAGCCGAATAAGAAGCCATGTCCATCTCAATGCAACAAAGGCTTTCCAGGGTGCAGCGCTGATGCTCGACAGGTGCTTAAAAACATGATCGACATCTCTTGTGAAGCATTGTCGGAGAAGTATCTTGGCCTACCAATGGTTATGGGGCGGTCGAAGGATGGGGCCTTCAAAAACCTCACGGATCGATCATGAGGAAAGGTTGGAGGTTGGAAGGGCCAGGGGATGTCCAAGAAAGGAAAAGAGGTGCTTGCGAAATCGGTTTTGCAAGCGGTACCCACTTATGCAATGGGTTGTTTCATGTTGTCTAAGGGGCAGTGTAAGAAGCTCACTTATATTTCCTCTCGGTTCTGGCGGGGTTCAGCTGATGGGGCAAGGAAGGTGCATTGGATCAGCTGGGATCAGATGTGTGCAGCAAAGAGCAATGGGGGCATGGGCTTTCGGAATTACTATTGGTTTAACCAAGCGTTGCTTGCAAAACAGGCTTGGAGAATCCTCACTAAACCCTCTTCGTTGTGTGCTCGGGTCTTGAGAGCCCGATATTTTAAAGATGGGAACCTCCTTGAAGCTGGCTGTCCAAGTGGTGCCTCCTATGCTTGGAAGAGCATTATTCACGGTAGGAATTTGTTGAAGGAGGGTCTCATGTGGAGGATTGGCAATGGCATGAGCGTGGATGTGTGGAAGGACAATTGGATTCCCAGGAGTAGTCTGAAGCTCCCGTTTGGTCATAATGATGGGCAAACTGTCGAAAAGGTCAGCGAGCTACTACTTCCTGATGGGGCCGGTTGGGACGAAGCTAAGGTGCGGAGAGTTTTCTTTGAGATGGATGCTGAGGACATTCTGAAGATTATCTAGCATGGAATAACACCAAACACAGAGTTTTCAGTGTGAGATCAGCCTATCATCTCAACACTCAGATTATGAAGGAGAGGGAGGGCAGTTCGAGCTCGTCTAGCACAACGGATGGCCACAAGGGTTGGCTGGCCCTTTGGGCAGCTCAGGTTCCAGGGAAGGGGAAAGTTCACTGCTGGAGGCTGACACGGAACGGACTAGCGGTGGGGGACGAGCTGAATCGCAGGAAAATCAAACTAGGTGTGCGGTGTATCGTGTGCAATCGAGAGGAAACGCTGAAACACAGGTTTTGGCTGTGTCCATTCGCACAAGAGACCCGCGAGTTCGTTCGAGCTGCAACAGGGCTGCAATTTCGGACTCCTCCTGAGGATGTTCGTAGATTCTGTGATCTGAAGGGTTGGCTGCTTAACTGGTTCAGGTCGGTGGATGATCGCGAGCTGGCGATTGGGCTAATGACGTCATGTCACATGTGGCTTGCAAGAAATGATGCGAGGGACAAGCCGTGTATTGAGGACCCGAGGGTGACGGCGAGAAAGAGCATGGCGCTTGTGGATGAATGGTGTGCTGTGACAGCTAAAGACGGTACGGCCACTACTCACATGGAGACGCACTGGCGGCCTCCGGATGTTGGTTGGCACAAGTGCAGCGTCGATGGTGCTTTTCCGCAGACTGTAAATCATGGTGGTGGTGGTGGTGCTGTTATAAGGGATCACCATAGGGGTTTCATCGCTGGAGCCTGCCATTTTTTCCCTATGGTTGCTGATGCGGAGAGAGCGGAGCTGCTTGCGTGTCACCGTGTTGTGGGCCTTGCGCGGAGGCTGGGATTTCCAAGTTGGTGCTGGAATCCGACTGTATGGGAGTGGTTTCGAAGCTGAGGAATGATGAACTCGATGGATCGGTGCATGGGCCTCTGGTTGAAGAGATCAAAGAACTGCTCCAGGAGTTTGATGATCATGTGATCATGCTTGTGCGGCGCTCGCTGAATGAAGTTGCGCATAAGTTAGCTAAGGAAGGATGCGACAATAAAAGATGTAGTTCCTGGTTTGGTACTCCACCGGGTTTTATTGTAAACTTGTTGTCACACGACTCTGATGATTTGAATAAAATCGCAGCATTTAAATCTCAAAAAAAAAAGGCTTTCCTTCGCCGTGGCACCATCCGTCTCCCCTTCGGAAGAGGGACCCTGTCCCTACCCCCTCGCTCTAGTTCGAAGAGAATTGTACCGTTGGAAGTTGGAGGAGCTCTCTCTAGAGTACGAAGAGAGAGACAACAAGACTAGAGAGACATGAGCACCGCCGATAACAAACAACGACATCAATCTTTCACAATGTGATCAAGCATTAACAGTCGACTCAGAATTATCAAAACCGCACCCAAATTAACACAAACATGCACATATCATGATTGCACATTTGCTTACCAAAGCACGCACAATACCAAACCAAAACATGTTCGCAAACAACCGCCGATCACATATAGCATCGAAATTCAGAGCAAACCCGTTCTGAACAATCGTTATACGGAGTACTAAACAAAATAAAATCTACAGCAAATTCATCGAGACCGAAGCACCGGGACTAAGTAGTAAAAAAACAGAATGTGATCATTCGCGACCGACACAGAATTATCAAAACCGCACCCAATTTAACACAAACATGCACATACCAAGATTGCATATTTGTTTACCAGTACGAAACCAAAACATATTCACAACTACCACCAATTACATCTTACATCAAAATTCAGAACAACCCCGTTCTGAACAATCGTTTTACTAAACCAAATAAAACCCACCGGAAATTCGAGACCGAAGCAACACATAGAAATCAATTATCAACCTCCGGGCTCTGGCCCTGAGCGTAGGCGTAGGTGAGGCCGCACTTGCCGCAGGCGTGCCGGTCGGCGTGCGCGGCCATGAAGGTCCCGGCGCCGCAGTCCGGGTTGGGGCACTCCTTCCGGAGCCGCTCCACCTTCCCCGTGGCGTCGTCCACCCGGTAGTACCCCAGCACGGCGAGCTCCGTCTTGTGGTGCTCGTGCTTCACCTTCTTGGGCGTGGCGTACGTCTTCTTCTTGCGCTTCTTGGCGCCGCCGCGGAGCCTGAGGACCAGGTGCAGCGTGGACTCCTTCTGGATGTTGTAGTCGGCGAGCGTGCGGCCGTCCTCCAGCTGCTTCCCGGCGAAGATGAGGCGCTGCTGGTCCGGCGGGATCCCCTCCTTGTCCTGGATCTTGGCCTTGACGTTGTCGATCGTGTCCGACGACTCCACCTCCAGCGTGATCGTCTTCCCCGTCAGCGTCTTCACGAAGATCTGCATCTTGGCTTCGTTCGCCGGTCGCCGAGATTTCCCGGAGGCGGCGGCGTGGATTGGGAGGTTTGTTTTGGTGGGCGATGTCGCGGCCCGTGGGGGAAGAATCTATATGTAAGCTTGGCTCGTTCGTGTGGGCTGTCCGATCGGCAACGGACGGTCGAGATCGAGTGGGTCGGAACCGACTCGTGAACCAGAGAGCCCCGAGCCGGACACGACAAGTCTCCGACCGGAGAGACGGAGACCAACGGAAGTAAACCATAGCGGCGCACGTGGCGAGCGGCGGCAGAGGGGCGGCGAAGCCATCGCCGGGTGGGGAAGGGAAAGAGGCGATGTCGTCCATCGGCTCCTCCAACGTCGGCTTCCAGGTCCGTCCCTCGCGTCTTCGTCTCCTGCCCATCCAATCCACCCTTCCTCTTTTCGCGGGGATTAGGGTTTGATGCTTTGCTGTAGCTATTGCGTTGCGTGAGCCTGACGGTGTGATGTTTGTTCTTTGGGTTGCTGCAGCTGTTGAAGAAGTCCGGGTGGAAGGAGGGCACCGGCCTCGGGGCGCAGGAGCAGGTGTGTCTCTCTTGTCTGTGTATTATCGATTCCTCTCAAGTCAAGATTTCATATGTCCATTTTCCCCCATATCCTTATGTTGATTGTAGTGGTAATTGTGCTAGTTGTAGCATAAGATTCACGCCGTGAGGCTGAATTCTCCATGTTATAGTGGTGTTACTCTCTTTTGCTACTAGATTATGACATAGATAGTGAATTGAATTGTCTCACTTTGGAGTTTGGACTTAGCGAAATGATAAAAGGGTGTGCACAAATAAGTGAGGTGTCTGGGACATGATAACTGTTGCAGAAGTAAAGCTAAATACTTGCATTTTGTAATCAAAGAACTCACCATAGTTTCCTGAAAAAATCGAGACCATTGAGTTTCTTGTAATTTTGTTCCATTTGAAAGCTGGGAAGAAACTGAAGTTAAGTAAGCGGTTTTTACAGCTAACTGGAAAGTCTGTCTTGTGCATTCATGGAATTGAAATTACAAGTCCTGATGCATGTCTGTTAACTATAACAAAGTGTGATTACACGGAAGAAGCAAGTGTGTGACTTATGTTTGCCTAGTTACTCTTTGCACTGTTTCTGTTTGTATACTAACTTATATCAATTGTATGTGGAACAGGGGAGGTTGGAACCAGTAGAGACTCGTGTTAAGAACAACAAACGTGGTTTGGGTTCCAAAGAACCAAAGCCAAAGCCAGAGGTCGAGAATGACGTCGAAATAGCTCCTAAAAGGACCAAGGTGAGCAATGGATGAGATTCTCTTAGTGAAACAGTAAAATGGCTTCTGTAGCATTCTTTTTATATCTCCAGTCCGAGAATAGTATGTTGTAGTTCACAAGGTGTGCTGGTTTTCACAAAGCTGTTGAACTGTGTATCGATTATATGAATATTTGTGTGGTACAAGTTATGCTTATAGATAGACAAACTTAACACCTTGCATAGAATATTACTAAGATATAGGAGATAATGCAGCTGTGTTTTTTGTGCATCTCTGCATCTTGAACTAGCTATGCTTTTAATAGTCACTTTCGTTGATCTGACTTAATGACAAAATTTGTTGCAATTGTCAGCAGGATGTGCCATCAACGAAGAGGGCAAAGTTGGCTGCAAAGAGGATACGGAAGATGCAGGAAGAGGAGAAGCGAGCACAAGAGAGGGAATTCGAAATAGCCTTCTTCAGGGAGTTTTGGCCTGAAAATGTATAAACTACAAACCTACCGTGGTTGCACCTGTTGGCATCACATGATGATCCCATTGTACAGCTTGGCGATGCTTCTGCAATTTACACCTACCTTTCAAGTGTTTCTGACCTGTTCTGGTCTAAGGATTACCTGTTGTAGATGTTTGTGCCCTGCAGAGAGATGTTGTAACAAATGTTTCCATCATTGAATCAAGTATCATTGATTTTTATCCATGCTTTGTTACTGGTAAAGAAAATTATGACAAATCACGCCGCGCATCAGAGTTCTGTCTCAGGCTTGCCTATTTTCGCTAGTGGATTTTATGGAGGTGCTTTGAGTTAGTTCGTGGGAGATCTAATGAGTTTTTAGTTAGTTAAAATGTTCTTTTTGTACTGTCTGTCTCCAATACGACTTTCTGAATCTGCTCTTCCTGAGGAAAAGACCCAATCCAATCTAGGAGCCAACCCTTCAGCTCTGAGTGAAACTGTAATCTCTTCGGGGGCTTGTCCAAACAAGTTTTAATGTGGTCAGTCAGAAACATCCACACTGACAATGATGCACTGAATGAGGCCAAGTCCAGAACCGGTGTATGCTATAAGTTACAACAAAACCACATTTATTTCAAAGGGATTGCAGTTGTACATGACCAAAATGAGAAACAGAAAACGATTTCAGTATGGTCTGAAAGAATGCAGCAGAAAACTGTCACCCTGTGGTGTCAAATCCGTCTATACAAATAATTATGCATGTCAGGATGATGTGTTGCTTCTCAAAACCATGCCTAGCTACAACAGCAGCTGTTGGCGCCACAGCACCGCGTGTGGCAGGAGCTCGACTCTGCTGGCTACCTAACAAAAAAGTATCTTCCCATCCCTCCTAGAATGCCAACTCTTCTTCCTCTTGAGCCGTGACTGGCAGTGTGCCTGCCGTTGCGGCATCCCGAAGCTGCTCAGCCTTCTCAGCACTTATGTCGAGTAAGTACTGCAGCCTAGATAGCTTATCGGGCTTAGGAATACTCTCATGTAAACACAGTAGAGGTCATCCAGCTCTCCCAGTGATGGCCATGACAACGGCTTCGAAGCAGGGACCGCGGCGTCACATGCGAGCAAGTCATTCAGTGATGAGATCTGCACCGTATGTGAATTGTTGTTAGTCATAGAAGCAATGAAATAAATTTCAACATAAACTTCAGGATAAAATAAAAGTTGTATAAAGTAGCTTGTATCTGTTAATACATTATACATTTATTACACTATATACAATTCCCATAAATCTGGTTTCCATGAATCTACTGTGTCAGTGATCAAGAATAAATTATCCTGATGTGCTTTAAGGTTACCAACCGAGATTTGTATATGATTGTTTTTTCAAGCCTATATCTCTAGGAGCAATTATGTAAATTTTAACAAAGCAAGTAGACAGGGCACACGGTACGTACCACACCATCTTTCTTCTTCTGCCGAAGAAGAGCAACAGCTTGAACAAGTGCGTTGTCCAACCTAACCTTAGCAATATCTTGGACAATCGACTTGGCCTTCTCAGCACTTATCATAAGATCACCCGGCATCTTTACATACACTTCCTCCTCGTCAAAATCACCTGTGCCCGATGAAAATATCTCCTCTGCACATTTCTTGTAAATCGTTTCTCGCAGCGGTTCTGAAATAAGGCTATCCAGCTGAAAATTTGCTTCTTTCAGTCCTCGGACCTGCTGTATACCAATCTGCCCTCGAGCTATCGAAGCTTCAATTGCAGAAGACAACTTTGTTGTTGTGATGCTCTTAATGATTTTCTGTGCGTGCTCAGCAGGCAAACCAACCTGCTTCTGTATCTTTGCAAGCTGGTCCGCCTTGGATTCTGTTAACTTCCCATCAGCTAGAACTACTTCAGCCTGTTCCACAAATGCTTTTTCTGCCAGCTTAATGTGGACATCTTGAGCTTCTTTCCGGGTTAAACCAAGTATGTTCCCCAATTGCTTTAGCATCATATACTCTGAATTGTCTTTCTTCGAAGAGATTGCTGTCCCGAATGAAACATTAGTCGTCTCCCGGTGATACAGAACATCAAATATGTTCGGTACAGCTCAGCTCTGTCTCTCAGTGGAAGATCATCTTTGAGGGTTATGTCTTTCTGACTTGACTTGCCAAGCTTTTCTTTTAGCTCTTTATCAGGCCTAGTCTTCTTTATTGTTGCCAGGGATTCCCATTCATAGTCAACATCCTCTCCCTCAGATTCTGAGGTCTCAGGTTCTGAGGTCGCACTTGATGTTGCAGGTTCAGCAGTTGCTGGCTCTCCTTTAATGTCAGCTAGAAGCTCGCTTACAACAACTGTGTTGAAGGAAATTAACTTCTTCAGCTCTTTTGCCTGTTCAATGCGGTTCCCAGCTGCTTTTGCCCTCTGAATGTAGTTCAGGAACAATTTTCGTACCTGTCATTTCAATTTGATAATGGAGAAAAATAATTCAATTTGCTGTGGGAATACATAAAGATATAATAGATTTTGCAGAAGAATATAGGATGTAGCGTATTATTTGAGGGAAGAGGCATACTGCTTTACTGAAGATGGTCATAGCAGTCTCCTTTTTCAAATTTAGACCCTGTGCTGCTTTCCTAACTGCTACTCGTCTATCAGCGTCGTATCCATCAACTGATACAATCGCTTCCTTGACAACCTGCAATGTCCTAAACAGGGTAAGCACACCACTTGCACAGAAGAGGCCATCAACTTTGCTGAACTAATGCAGATCTGGAACAGAACCTAAATCATGCAGAGTATGTTAAATGAAAGGCACCATAAAATACATCACCTTTTCAAACAACTGGCCGCATATGTCAGCATGAGCAGCATCGACAGTTTCTTGAGGAATGCAGAGACGCACTTGGAATGCCATCAAAGCTTCTGTTTCATCCTTGCTCAGCTCTCCATCAGCTACGAACTGCTGAAGCTTCTGTCTGTAAATGTCTGACGTATGAAGTGGCATTAATACAACTTGATAATCAGAACAGCTATAATAGATCTGGGTTTCATCTCCATAAGAGTGGCTGGGTTTTTTCCGTTGGCTTGCCAAGCCTATCACAACCCTCCTCCTTTATCCGGGCTTGGGACCGGCTATGTTGAGACAACATAGGCGGAGTTAACAGCTATAATAGATCTATGCTGTAAAAATAACGATGCAATAAAAAGCAAGGGTCAACCTTCATGCATCTTGCTAGCGAGCTCAGGATCAAAATGTAGTTCTTCGCAGAGATTTTGGAGGAATGATGCTTTGCTAGGAGCCGCAGCCAAATCGCTGTTAAAGCATTTTGCAAGTCTCTTCCTGTATGCTTGAGATTTAACATCGGAGATGATCGCTTCTGCTTCACGCTTCCCCAGTCCAAATACATTGCGGAGATCATTCAAAGGTGTAAGCTGCATTTTTGTATCAAAGCAAGACTTATGTTAAGATACAACCCTATAATATTGCTACACTTGATGCCAATTCAGCATGGACCAAAATGTAAGATTCCAGTTGAAGAACCAAATTTGTCAAATGGATACGAAAAGATTGCTACGTTATGTACTGCTCAAGCTAATTAGTACTCCCTCCGATTGGAAATGATTGACACAGATTTGTCTAAATACGGATGTATCTAGAGTTCTAGACAAATCTGTGTCTTTAGTGTATAAATACATCCATATTTTGACCAATCTATGTCAACCATTTCCGATAGGAGGGAGTACTTGTTACTGCTAAATCAACTGAGTAAAGTTAGTCAATCTATCATGAGTATTCCTAATTATACAACTGAGAAAAATAGCTCTGTGAAATAATAGAGATGCACAAATTGTGAAAGTCCATGTCTCATATATTTAGAGTTTTAGGATCCCAACTGAACTCTTAAGAAAAGAGGGCAGTTGATGGATAAATTTTCAGACAACTAGGTCTCAAAGGTCTCATCTATCATGAGAATCATTCGAGAGACTCTTCCGAGTCAATTCTTATTGTGAAAATTACGAATCTGTCAAGCATTAGTTCAACGCAAACACTACTTGAATCAGAGTATATCTCGTTTCTTTTGTTGAAAATTGCTCGTCTTATCAAGGCCTTAGTGTTACAATTCACGTGAACCAGAAAATACTATTGAATTTTTTACTGATATGTGGCCCTAGGACGCACAAATTATTACTTAAAAACAGTTACAGGTACCAATGAGGTTTGTTTAGTTCAGCATCTAACATGATGTAAACAATATTAAGTGAAATAACAGAAGTGTGACGTAGACAGAAGTTTTAATAGTAACAGCAGTACAAGCTGCGTGATCCAAACTGTGTTGTCCGCAATACAAAGATTTAAATAGACTTACTTTGTCTACATAAAATACATACTGTACTTTCCAAATCCCATAGCCAACTGGTCTACTTAAATCAATATGCTTCACAATAACAGGGGTTTATCTGAGTTACAAATTTCATAAGAAGCCTACGAAATTATTGAAAACTTAATTCAGCTTGTTATTTCATATGGAGCATCCGTTAACTAGACAAGATACGAATAGCATGTAATCACCTTCTCATTATCAAGGAGTCCTTCTGAAAGTACTTCTGTGGCATAGGCCCTATAGAGTATCTTTAGATCACCAGCCCTCCTATCATGATCATGCTCTCCACCTATGCAGTCCATGCGGAAGAACCAATTGGAATTCATAAGGATGGTCCACCTCATGGACGTATAAATTTGAAAAACTTTACAACATTACCTAATGAAATAGGTCCAAGCCCACGTGCAAATCGATCGGCTTGAGGGTGCTTGCTCAGTACGGTTAGCAGGCTATTAAATGCAAGGACACTCTTCACTTCTTCAATAACCTGGGTTGGGTTATTCCTGTAAGCAGTGATAAAATGATTTAGCACTGAGGTCAAAATTTGTTCATATTCTGCATTGATAAGATTCAAATTTTAAGCATAGCAAAGATGGGTTTACACTTCTTTACAGAGATTCATATATTTGCTGACGATTGACTAACGAAAGCAAATGGGGTTTCTTATGTTTCTTAAGTATTCTTAAATTTCCTTAAGGCCAGAATGCCAGATAGCTCCTTTTTTTCTTGATAGTAGTATAATACTATCTAGTACTATCTAAAGCAGATCAGTCCATTAAATCAATTATATCCTAATCACCCATATAAACTGTATATTGCGTACAATAATACAGCTAAGATTTTAACTGGAGGTTTGAGTATATACTATGTCATTGCCCCTGATACAAAATAATACTGAAAACTTGCAACTCCAACAAGCCAGCAAAACTCTGATAAACATCATTGGATCATGAGTTGGAAAGGAATGATGAATAAATTCTTGTTGTGAACAACGAGAAGTTTGATCATTGTAAGTTACGTAATAATTTACTCAATTATATTATAATATCAGAAGAAATTCTAATGAGTGAAAATACCTATATGCGGCTTTAACAAAAATATATGTTCTCTTTTCTTAAACCATCAGATTATAGTAGTTAATATGTCAGTTCATGTTTTAATTGCAATTATCAAATGAAAAAATAAGTCAGCAGGTATTGCAGCGAAGCAGTCTTCGTACGTGGCTTTGTTGCGCGACTTCAAGATGTCTAAAGCTGATGAAATGTTTTCTTGAATCAACTTCTTCGCATGCTCCTTGAACATGTCAGCAGCAATCTGCGAGAAAACTAAATCAGGATATATCATAACACAACATGCTTAGATTGAATACCATTTGTCATTTCCTACCTACTTAGATTGACATCAACAATTAAATAGAAATCTTTAGGGCGTCTATAGTCTATAATCTTGACAGGTGCATAACATCCTTAGATTTACGCTATGACCCAGCTGATGAATCGAAGCTAAAGCAACCCAGCAGTAAATTTCGAGAGAAAGATGTTACCTCGTCTGAAAGTTTACTCGCAAGCTGTGCTCTCCTTACTTCAATGAGCGTGCCTATGTCTAGACCTAGAGAAACAGGATATCTCCAGGTGAGAACGTTCATGAAATGCAACAACAAGTAATATAGATATGATACCTTTGCTATCTACCCTGCTCTAAATTTAATCTACTTGCACGAAAGACCTTGTAAGCACAATATAACTTGAGAATGCAACTAATGCCAACAAAAGACAATGTGTTTCAGTACTACCTCTACCAATAGACTTGAGCTGCATCGCATACAAATTTTTGGCATTGTCCCGCATAGCAATGTCGATCTGCCAAAAGATCATGAAAATTAAACAAAACAACCACAATGTCAAACAAGAACAAAAACAGAAACTATGCACCAAAGTAATAAGGGATGAGCAAGCATTTCAAAAGAGAGCAAAAACCATCGGAGCCATAGGAATGTGCAATCTGTAGATGTTAAAGCAATCAATGCCCACATCCTTATCAAGACAAAAGCTCTTCCCTTTCAATAAACTACTACATCTAGTCCAAAAAATATATACACTGCCAAAACTTTAAAATTTTGATCCTGCTAGTCACAAAACAATGATACTAAACATGCTTCTATTTTTGGTTAGATGTTGCATGTGTGATATAGTGCATAACGTTTACATTCACTACATATGTTATTTTTCAGGGAGAATTTTCACACCAGTTGATCGTGTACATCTCATAGACGGGTATGAACTGCCAATAAGGACAACAAATTTGTAACCATAGTATGCATGTGATGTTAGAATCGACCAAGATAAAACAATCAAGCAAAGACCGCCAATTGCATCATGAAGGGTGAACACTATGCAAAGAACCAAAGATCATGCTCAACATGCTCAAGAAGGTCTCTCCCAGTAACAACATAGTTAGGAAATGACTGCAATTACACTTCAAAGTTTAGCATAAATTACCAAACACCATAATGGAGGTACCTTTCTACTTTTACCCGAGATGAAATCATAAAAATGAGGCATGCTAAGCACAAGGTAAACGGATGCATACTAATGTACCTGAGAATCAGTGATTCCGAAAAGACGTTTCCATGGAAGTAGGAAGGCTGATGCATCTCCGAAGACAAGATTTGACACATATATCAGCTTTTGAAACGCCTATGAAATATTTGCCATGGTTACTATTAGGGTCTGCAGGCGGTTGTAGGTATCCATGTATTTACTTCCATGCAGAAACACTTACCCGCCGCTGTTCAATGTCAGCATCGCGGTCCCTCGTTTCCAGCCTCTCTCTGTAAAAGCGTCTTCCAATCTATTGCAGTGGGCAAGGTAAAAGGCATAAGGAGGCAGAGAGAAAACTGTGTAACTGCGAAAATGGTGTCTAAAGTAATAATAACATCTGAGATGAATACCAACATATAATAAAAAGGCTTGGATCATGAGGCAATACCTCCATGTGCATATTTGCAGCATCTACATCATCGAGTCCAAGACCTCTTTTAAATTTTACAATAACCTCAACCTCATTGCCTTTAAGATCTTCATCTCCTGGAGGAAGTACTGAGTAAAGAAAGCTGCAGAAAAAAATGGATAGGAGAAAGGATGAGGAACAACTAATGTTCAGCAGGGCGAAACCAAAGATCACATTGCAAAATTGTTAAGATGTGGATAGTGTCAAAATTCGAAAGATGGTAACATGGGAATTTAGATGTGCTTGTCAGTATATTCAAGAACTGAGTCAACTGAATGTCAGACAAAGGAATTGTACGCAAGTGCTCACTTGGACCAGCAATGTCTCCCAAAATTTTATAAATTAATAGATCCGCAATACTACAAACTTCAATACTGTGGTGTTTTTATAATTTTTCAAAAGTGGCACTTTTTTAGGACAGGAGGGGGCGATTGCTAAGAGAGGAGCCGTCTATGAAAGATGCTTGTGGAAATACTCCGTAATAGTTAATAACTAATAAATTATGGGGTATTTAGAGCAAATCAGTACCTAGAACACGATAAATTTTGTTCAATATAGAAGTACCACTGACAAAGAAGCCAATATTTATCTGGTTGTTCTGTGCATACACATGTTCACAACCATGGAAAACAATGGACCAAGTGTATCAAGAGGTTTTACCTGGCATACAAGTCACAGAGCTCTGCTTTGAAGGCAGCATCTTGTGTACTAACTCCATATCTGAAACCAATGAAGAAAAGGATAAGCTAATGCAGAAAGAGCACTTCAATGCAAGTTTACAACACAACAAAAAAAACTTAGTCCTCTTCCTGTAGAACATGATTATTTCCCAAAATATATTTCAACTTTCACAGAAAAAGCATAAACCAAAACGTTGCTATCACCCTCAACAAATTTGGAGTTCAGAAAGTAAATGTCATGCACAAACCACATTGCAAGCCTGAATTTGATAGGAAAACAGCAAGCACAAAAAAAAAGTTGAGATAATCAAATACTAGGTCACGTTAAGGATTCAAGCATATAACGAGCGCAGCAGCTCTACAGAGGCAAAATCCAAACTCACTTGTTGGCGATGGCCTCCACCTCGCTGGTCTCGAGCTTGGTGGGGTCGTCATAGCCAGCGACGTAGTTGTGCAGCCCCACGGCGGCGACCTCCGGCACCACAGAGTTGACCGCCACGGCCCCCGCGACGCCGGCCGCCCCGAGCACGGCCGCGCCGGCGTACGCCGCGGCCCGCGAGCCGCCGCCGAGGCGGAGCCCGATGCCGTACCCCGCCGCCACCGCCGCCGCGGCGACCGCGAGCTCCGCCGCCGTCCGCGCCGCGGGCGGCAGCGACTCCACCAGCGGCTGCACGCCGGTGAGCTCCCTCCGCCCCCCGAACACCTGCTCCCTCCGCCCGCCGAACACCTCCTCGTCCGGGGCAGGGGCGTCGGCGTCCCCCGACGCCGCCACGCGGAGGGACCGGCGGCGGGTCCGGAGGCGGGCGAAGGCGGCGTGCTTCCGCGGCGGGAAGCGGAGGAGGGAGAAGGATTTAAGCGGGGCGAAGAGGAGCGGGGAGGCGGCGGCGGCGCGTGGCGACGGGCGAACGGAGACGAAGGAGAGCTCCATTGTAAGATCTCGGCGGCGGAGGGACCGGAGGAGGGGCGTGGCGGAGGGTGGTGTGGATAGCGTTGCGTTGCGACGATGGATGGGTTTGGTGGGGGCGGGTCGGAGGAGCGGAGCAACGCCTGGGGGCGGCAAAGATTATCATGTATTCTATTTGTGTAAATAATTTGGTCGCGAAATATTTTGCGTTGACTTTTGGGTAAAAAAGACAAATCTCTTACGAATATAGCATGCATAAAGCGTCATTTTTGGCAAATCTTTAACCTAGCTTGCAATAAATGTCATTTTCTGACACAATTTTTTGTACGAGTGCAATACTTGATAATATTTGCCTGAGTAAAGTTTCAAAAAAAATTAAACTTTTTTGAATTATTAAATTATTTTTAAATATCAGGTGCAGTCGTAGTCGAGAGCCACTACGTATTTTCGCTAATCACAATGTACTCCATTTTGCCAAAACGTCTTATATTATGATATTATTATGGAAGTAGATAAAAGAAGTTAAAAAGAAACTACTACAACTAATTACAGTGTGAAGTGTGATAGTAGGGAAAGAACCTCAAACACATATGAACAGATGAGTACTCAGCTAAAAAAATTACATTAGGGCGCGATTGATAGCCTGCATCTTTTTTTTTAGCTCTCCCGAATGAGTCTGGTTAGAGCCTGCTGCGGGAGAGTCACCCATAAAGTCATGTTACACATGTATTTGGTCGTGTGCATCGCATCACTAGGAAATTTTCTACATGTTATGCACGCAAGTAAAAGTAGCTACGACTATGCAATGTGTTGTGTTCGGTTATATCCAGTCTATGTTTGTAGTCATCTCTTCTCTCTGTGGTGACCTTACCACCACCGTCACACACAACGATTAGTAAATAAATTAGTAGTTCATCAGTTCATCCATAACTATTGCGGGTAATTAATCCAGTCTTATCTACTATAAATAGCAGTTCATCAATGTATAGTCATAAATTAAATAGTAGTATATAACTACAGTCAAGTGGTAAATTTGGGTGGTTTATCAATGGCCATCAGGGAGGAGTTCAATATTATTATTCTCAGAACCAGGCGGTACCTTCTGCTCACATTGTTTCTGTCCACTACATTCTCTTATTTATTTTTCAAGCTTCATTATCACCCTGGGGGGACACCATGGCCCAAGTCATGGTCTAAGTTAGCCGTCACGTCACTCTCTGCCAGGACAAGGTCGTCAACACCAAACCATAAGATATAGTTGTATAGAATGTAACATGCAAGACTAGCTTAACTTGGGTGGCATAAGGGTGTAATGGCTTCTGGTTAAAATCTTGAATTTATTTTTAATCCAGCAAATGCCTTCTCAACCGTAACTCTCTAAGCTTAGGGTGTCTGAGATTGAAAATTTTCTTAGCATTATGCGTCCTGACTTTAAAGTGAACTCATTTAGATGGTACATACTATGGGTGGAAAATTCGTGGGTCAACATTCATAAGAGACTTTAAGGTAGAACTTACCGTTGGGATATTTATCGCATCAACTCTACAAATGTTGTCAATAAGAATGGTTGCATTATGTGTTGATAAGCAGTAAGCACATTCTACCAAGTGTAGTGCCTCCCATGTATGTTGCAAATTGTGATTAGGACACTCTAACAGTCACATGAGTATCATCGATGGTGTCAATAATCATGTCATGAGACGAACAAACAACCATCTTTCTGACCAATACAGTCGTGTGATGAGATGAGAAAACATGATTCCTTCTCACCTTGAAATATGGATACCATCTAAAGTTGTTTCGTATCTTGGAAGGTGTTTGACATGTTGGTGCCTTGATCATCTCTTTTCTGAGCTCTCCATTGCAAACAAGACTTGTTTGAAATAGCGAAAGATAGTATTTATGGATCTCCTTAATGTGGTGTGGATCACTATAAACCCGTGGTTATGACATACAACGTGAAAAGTATAGCAACTTGTTATTCCACAAAGGTGTGGATGTTGTCCTTCCAACAACCGTCTCTTGCCAAAACTTTTTAAAAGTTAAAAGAAGGGGGATCTTATCATCTGAAGCATTTGGATGGCCTCTACATCATTCACTTTTGAAAATTTAAAAGAAGGGGGCTCTTATCACCTAAAGCATTTGGATAGCCTCTACATTGATCTAGTATTGGATGTAATTTAGATTTGCAATTCACTCCGGATCGATCTCGGCCCAATATAGAATCATGTGACTCTAGTGTTGCCACATGTTGGATTAGATTCATCATGTCGTCCTAATGAATTTGATTTAGCATGAGTATTGGGTAAATCGACCCTACAAAATATCGACCAAGGGTGGGGACAGAATTGGCAGTTTACCTTCACCATGGGAGACGAGTGAGAGGAGCCATGGTCGGAGAAGAAGGAGAAGAGCCCGTGCAGTAGGTGGAGACTCTCCGGTACCGGAGTAGAAGGAATCAGTTGTTCGGTAGATTGTGCCGCCTTCACCGCCGTCGGTGAGGAATGGAAAATGGGGATTTTTTTGCGACTATGCCGGGAGGTGAGAAAATCTTTGCGCGAAACCGAGCCTGAATTTTGCATCCCCCGGCTTACTCCCATGTGCACGCCCGTGTTGCTTTTTGCAGCGCTGGAGCTTGACTCCACGAAAATGGCGGATTCGGCCAACACATGCCTCATGCGGACATCCAATCAACCTACTTTTGCATCCAGCAGGGCTGTAGGGGATGCAGTCTAGACTAATCACTCTGCTAATCACACCATTAAAGAAGTAAAGTGCTTCCCACGAGACCTTTTACTAGCGGAAAACATCTCTAGCAATGGTCCCTATTTTAGAGCCTCTAATGGAAGGCTGGTATGTATTCTTGAACTCCAAAAGTGACACCATGATAATTTGAACTATATCATTTCCTTTTTCCGTCTAATTAGACATTTTTTGTATGGTTTACTCTAGTTTGATATCATAATAATTTCTAATGCATATAATTCAACGTTTTCAAATCCGCAATTTCATATGCTACAATTTAAATTCAAACTCAATTATTTGAACATGAAAATAAATAACCACACAACATAGTTCATACAAAATACTCAACAAGATGCAAGGAAACATACTACATAGCGCCCACAAATGCTTGACAAGATCGCCTCGTATAATTGCATGCAACTCCTAGATGAAGCCTCTGGTGGAAACCGCAAGTTGAAACATGAATTACTGAATACTTATGTCTCTGCTATTGTTATTTGCTTTAGATGGTCTCTATTTTGTTCTGGTAATTATACATGTGCTCCTTTCATTGAAGCGCTTCCCCGGAGGGGTTAAAGCTCTGCCCTATGGCTTCGGGAGGTGGAGAAGAAACAGTGTATTATTTTGCTTTTCCAGACATGTAACAACTGTTTACTCTATGATGTGTACATAGTTATTGGTTTGTGGATGTTTCTTTGATGTTCACAAAATGGTACTACCTGATAACTCCGCAGAAATTCAAATGGTAAGTGACAAAAGTTCGATTTGCATTTGTTCTCTTTGTTTGTTTCATGATCCAACAAAGAAAATGGTTGTGCAATTTCTGTAATTTGCATCGATGCACACACACGAGTATTATGCCGGTACTTGAGACTTAACATTTGACACGACTCCTTCAATGATTGCCTCTGCTTCACGCTTCCCCAGTCCAAATATATTCCTCAATTCATTCAAAGGAGCAAGCTGCAATATTTAGATGACATAAAAGATTTTTGTTAAGATGCCACCCCAGTCACATTATCAATTCTATAGACACAAGTTATGTAAAAAACTGTAAGGTGATGTCGAACAACTAATATCACAATTCATAGACAGCTAGACACTTGCCAAGTTAGCAAGTTTTCGATTGCAGTTTACGTAACGATTAATGAAAACAGTTTTAAACTACGTGTCACTGATAAATCATTTGGGTAAAGCTATTCAACCTATCATGAATGTTCCCATTTATATACTTGAAAAAAGGAGCACTGTACAATTGCAAATATGCATCATCGGGAAATATCATCGCATGTAAACTGTCAAGTGGGGGCATCGGAACACATGTCAGTAACACATCGACAATGTTCTCCAATTTCATTCTTTTAAACCAAAGAAATTTATTCAAGTGTGGGCCTGTGTCACGTACTCCGTAATGTTTATGTTTCCCCAAGCCGTGAACTAATGGCAGACATAATTTACAGTTGTATCTGACCATAATTTATCACAGCTTCTCAAATGACATTCACTCTGGTACTGTCGAGGCCAGATTGAGTTGGGTATGATCCTGATACAGTGATACTCTAAATAGATGAAACAGTATTTCTGCTGTTAATATTTCTTAGTAGTAGGTAACCGGTACGGTTGGGCTTGTTAAGTTCAGCATCTCTAATATTATCTCCTAACTGCACACCAGTAAGGAAACAGAAGATAAATTGCAAGACAGAGGTTGTGGCTGTATACAGCAACAACACCATCAATAACTGTGGAAACCGCATGATCTAGACTGCCTGGTCTACAATGCTCACAATTCAATGGATTAATTATGTCCGCACAAAATCCAGACATATTTAAGATTCCGCGGCCATGCTAATTTGCACTACTCAACTTAAATCAAGATGCCAATGGATTTATTCGGATTGGTCATTTCATAAGCCTACATAATTAGCGAGTCCGGAATTCAGGTTATCAATTTAAAAGCAGCATCAGTTTAATAAAATACACGCGAACACACGTGAAATTACCTTCTCATCATCAAGGCTTCCATCTGAAAGTACTTCCGTTGCATAGGCTGCATAGAGTACCTTTAGATCACCAACTATCCTCTCATGATCAAACTCTCCACCTATGCAGAAGAACCATTCTTAAGAAAGGTCCAACTGATCAACATATGAATTTAATAAAACCTTACACCTTTATTACCTAACGAAACAGGTCCAAGCCCACGTGCAAATCGATCTCCCTGAGGGAACTTGCTTAGAACTGTTGATAAATTGTTGAATGCAAGGATGCTATTCACTTCATCAATAACCTGTGCTGGAATGTTCCTGTAACCAGTGATCATATGGTTTAGTATCAAGGTAAAATTTTGTTCATGTTATGCATTGATAAAATCCACATTTATGAGCATCCAAAGATCTAGATGACTTGACCACTTCTCCAACAGGATAATATATTTGCTAGATATTGACCAAGAAAATCTCATGCCATTTCTCAGGTATTTTGTTGGTATTCACACATTCCCTTAGAACGCACATGGTTCAGTTTTTCTCAATGTGAGTTAAATACTACTTCCTCTCTACCGAATTATAAAATGTTTTGGATATTTCAATGTGACTACATACATGAGTGAACAAACACACTAAAATGCGTCTATATGCATGCGATTCAGAAAGAGGTAGAACATCTTATAATTCGGAATGGGGGTGGGGTTATCTAGTAGTGAAAGCAGATATATCCATTAAATATAAGTCTTGAACTTCCATGGACTAGTTTTAGTACAAATGCTCTCAGCATAGACAAAACGATACTTAAAGCCTGCAACTCCAAGAACAAGACCGGACTATGCGTGGGAAAAGTGACAAATTATGGATAAACTTTTGTTTGGAACAAGGGATAAAAAATACTATATTATTTCTAACTGCCACGTACAATCTACTTTCCTCCTTTATACGTAGCACATTGCTATATTAAAAACATATTTATCAGATTTAGCAAAAAAATTGGCTGTGCCCTCTCTTAAATAATTAGATTATCAGTAACATCGATTTAGGTTTTCATGTTACCGTAAAGGAATACAGTTATCATGCAAAATGTCAAATGATAAATCTTCCAGCGGGTTTTGCAAAAAAGCAGGTTCATACGCTGAACCAGGATTGGACTTCAATATGGATAAAGCAGTTGAAATATTTTCTTGAATCAAGTTCTTCGCATGCTCCTTGAACATGTCAGCAGCAACCTGCAAGAAATTAAAATATTCAGATATGTTACAACAAAACATCCTTAGATTAATGCCATTTGTTATTTCCTATCATACTTGGATCAATAATCAAATATCAAATCACTTGTATGTCATCTATAATTTAACTCATTACGGGTGTATGCAGTACATACTTTGATATGATGCTATTTGGATATGAGACATTTTGCCCCAAGTACCAAACAAAATATCAAAGCAAAGGAAGCCAATCAAACAGTAAAATTGTGGGAACAAAATTGTTACCTCGTCAAAAAGTTTGTATGCAAGCTGCACCCTCCTTACTTCAATGAGCGTGCCTATGTTAAGATCTACAGAAACATACTAACTCAGATGACAATGTTCAGTAAATGCAGCAAGTACTATGTCAGGTAATTAGTAAAATAATAGAAGATACCATTGCTTTCTTTTTTGCTCTAAATCTAATCTACTTGACAAAGTTAGACCTTATAAGCACAATATGACTAAAGAATGCAACTAATGCCTTACATAAGAATGTTCATAAGAACTACCTCTTCCAATGGACTTGAGCTCTATCGCGTATAAGCTTTTGGCATTCTCCCGCATGGCAATATCGATCTGCCAAAACACCATGAAAAGGTAAAAGAACAACTCATAAAAATGTGGAAATATAGAAACTAGCTTCGGGGTAATAAAGAATGAAGAAGCAGCTCAAAGATATGCTCTGAACTACGAGCAAAAAAGCATCAGAGATATTGCATATGTACATGTTTCAGGTAACCTATGATGAAAATTATCCGCATACTTTAAGAGTCTTCTCGCGGTGGCAAATGTTAAAAAGGTAGGTGCAGTCACAGTACTAAGTTCAGTGCAAGTAATGAAAATATCATAATGGAGATCTTATATTATTTACCTGATAATCCGTGATCCCGAAAAGATGTTTCCATGGAAGTATGAACTCGGATGCATCTCCGAAGACAAGATTTGACACAAAAATTAATTTTTGGAACGCCTATGAAATATTTCCCACAGTTATAATCAGGATTTGAAAACTGTTTTAGGTATTCACTATGCTTATGTACTTCTAAGAAGAATTACTTACATCGAGTCTCTCTCTGTATAAGCGTCTACCAACCTATTACATCAAGCAAAGTGAATCACATAAGGAGACAGGGAGAAGCAGAGTAAATGTGAAAGCCGCGAGTAAAGTCATAAGAACACCTGAGATATATACTAAGATATAGAAAGGCTAGGATCATGAAGCAATACCACCATGTGCATGTTTGCAGCATCTACATCATCGAGTCCAAGAGCTCTTTTAAACTTTATAATAGCTTCAACCTCAGTACCTTTGAGATTTTCATGTCCTGGAGGAAGTACTGAGTAAACAAAGCTGCGGAAGGAATGGATAGGAGAAAGTATAAGTGAATGGCTAATCTCCATCACATAGCCAGATTGTTAAGATGTGAACTATGTATAGGTGATTTTTAATATTTACTTCTAAAAGGAGAAAAATGCATACTATCTAATATACAGAAAAGCGAGCCCACATTATCATCACCACGAGACCAAAATGATGGTATCTGAACTATATAGGTAAAGAACCAAGTGTGTTAGCATTGGGCAATATAGTTTGCTTGAGATTACTAAGCGGCTGAGGGCCACCATGGATGTCTCTTGCTTGGATAAAAGCGGCATCGAGGCGAACAGAATAGTGAATGCCAATTATGCCGTTCAATACTGTAACTGGGACCATTAAGATTTACAAATCAAGTCTTCTCACAAGTACTCATTTTATTAAGCAATAATTACTTGTATCTTAGCCTACGATCAAGAAAAAAATGTATGTCAACCGAAGATGTTTTCAGGCACTAATTTCCCCTGGGCTTCTTGCAGAAGATTACAGTTGTGTTGAATCTAATTAATATGACAAAACATACATAAGCAATTTGAAGGAATATCATGTACACACAGAAATGTCTTTTTGACAAATATTCAGTTAAACATATCAATAAATCTACTGAAGCTAATGAGTATTAGTCATGATTTGGATTACAGAACTATGAATAATGTAATTTTCTTATTATTGTGATGTTAGTCGTTCAGGGAATTTACATGTGCTTACCAAAATATAGTATATTAAAGAGCTAATTCAGCTCTACTAACTGTCTGGCAAAAAAAAAAGTTATTCCTCCGATCCAAAAAGACGGTCGCAGGTCTAGCGTTAAAACATACGTACGTAGTTCTTTTTCTACGCCTCTTAATCTGAACCGGAGGGAGTATATGAGATATGTGCAGTTTAATCTTGCTCACTTGAAATGGTAATATGTCTCGAAATGTTTGCATAAGTAAAATTGGCCATATGAAAATGAAATAAGCGAATGTGTCATCAAAAGTACATCTGTAACATTATATTCGGCACCTTTTACAGATATATTGTGCTAAAAGGCCAAAAATTTAATGCTGATATCAATGAAGTGCCACTAGTGACACCGTATTTTCTGGATAGAGGGGGTGATGTCTAAGAAAAGTAGGGGAAATATGCCAGCATATATAGTTCCTTTCCAGGGGGGAGGATGGTAGTCCTAATAATTAAGGGAATAAGAGACAATGAGACCATAAAAATGAACTGGTTCCATATACAATTGCCATTGTACATAAACGGCAACATTTATCTGGTAGTCATGTTCCCAAACATGGAAAATAACTGAATTCAATATCATCAGATGTCACAGAAGCTCACCTGGCATACAAGTCACAGAGCTCTGATTTGAAAGCCGCATCTTGTGTACCGACTCCATATCTAGAACAATTTAAAAAGGTAAATGATAAGGTAATGGAGAAATAGCGAGGCATCCAATATTTCAATGAAAGTTTAGCAGGTATGATCATACAAGCCACATCGCCAGAATAATATTCTACATCTCTTAGATGATCAGCAAAGTCTCCATATTATAGTTTCTTCTTTTACTGAAAAAACGTACACCAAAACTTTGCTAGCATTCTAGCAGGAAATCAGAGTTTTCAAAATGACTAAAACAAACGGCATTGCGAGACTGAAACTAGAGATGACCGGTTTTTCGAAAAAAAAACAAGTTGAGATGAATGAACATCTGCCATCCCAACATGAACAACTGAAGTGAGAAGCCAATGCAGTAACTATACAGGGGCAAAGCAGAGTTTTAGACTCACTTGCTCGCGATGGCCTCCACCTCGGCGGCCTCCAGCTCGGTGGGGTCGTCGCGGCCGGCGACGTAGTTGTGCAGCCCCACGGCGGCGACCTCCGGCACGACGGAGTTCACGGCGGCGGCGCCCGCGAGGCCGGCGGCCCCGAGCACGGCCGCGCCCGCGACCGACGCGGTCCGCGAGCCGCCGCCGTAGCGGGTCCCGAGGGTGTACCCGGCCGCCGCGGCCGCGGCAACGACCGCAAGCTCCAGCGCGGCCCGCGCGGCGGGCGGCAGCGCCTCCACTAGCGGCTGAATGCCCTTGAGCTCCCTCCGGCCGCCGAACACATCCTCCCCCTTTGCCGCGGCGCAACAGAACCTCTTGCCGCGGAGACGGGCGGCGGGGCGGCCCCGCGCGGGGGAGGGGAGGAACGGGGAGGCAGTGGCGGCCGCGGCGGCGCGGGGCGAGGCCTTGGCGGAGACGAGTGAGAGCTCCATTGCTTGTGCGATCACGGCTGCCTCGGACGATATATGGTCCATGAGCCTAGCAACATCATATGGTAGATGGAACGATGGATGAGTTTGCGGCTTCGAAGCGCGGCTAGCGGATTTGAAAGCTCGGGGCCAGGAAATATATGAGTCGGATATATACTACTCCGTACGCTATGCTGCAGTTCACAGGCTTCTGAGTTAGCATATCTTGTCTTCATTTATTTATTTATCTCGTCATTTTATAGAAGTGGTCAGGTGTCAAACTCTCTTGCTATCCTTGAGGAGAACGACCCTAGTTGTTAAGGACACAGTGCCCTACCACTGTCTCCTACTCCCTCCGACCCGAATTAATGGGCGGAGGGTGTGTTAACTATTTTTTACAAAAAAACCCCCGCGCAGCTACACGGGTCACGGACGGGCCCAGGCGCAGGTCGGAGTTGGCCACGACGGGGACGCGCGCGCCGCCCACGCTGATGCCGGCGAGGTGGTCGCGGCCGAGGCGCTCGGCCCAGAAGAGGTTGGAGTTGACCTCGAAAAGGGAGACGATGTGGACGGGGTGGATGCCCGGGAGCACGAACTCCTTCTTGGACCAGACGCCGGAGCCGTAGGGCCAGGTGGTGCGGCCGACGCGGGAGTCGAAGAGGCCCCGCCAGTAGGAGCCGGGGAAGCGGGCGAGGGCGGCCATGTCGTGGCGCACGTCGAGGAGCCCCCCCGAGCTGGAGCGGTACACGATCTCGTCCAGGGAGTAGCGCTCGTCGTGGGGGGATTCGGGGCCCGGCCGGAAGGGCTCGTACCAGGCGGAGAAGTCGTTGGTCGGGGCGCGGTGGCGCGCCGCCTCCTCGCGGATGTTCTCGTCCGAGGGGCGCCGGTGCTTGGCCAGGGCGGGGGCGGGCGCGTCGGTGGCGCAGCGGAGGCGGTGGGGGGGGGGGGGGGGGGCGGAGGCGGAGCTGGGGGACGGCGGAGGAGTGGGGGTGGGAGATGAGGAAGGAGAGTGAGGGGGCTACGGGGACGGCGGGTCGGCTACGGGGAAGCGTTGGCGGAGCGTCGGCGGCGAGTGGGCGGGAGGAGAGAGAAAGGGGATCAGAGAGGCTGGTGGGAGGACCTAAGATTTCAGGTGAAAAAGTGCAGGGTTTCTTTTGCAAAAAGCCACTCCGCCCATTAATTCGGGTCGGAGGGAGTACTATTTTTTTCAGCCTGCAATTTCGTAGAAACACCGAAAATTGATGCAACATTTTTTCGATAAAGGAAATATATTAATATCGCGAATACACTAATTACACCGGTGATAAATGTTGGTGGAACGCTAACCGGCCACCATTTTTGGATGCCTCAAATTTAAGTTGAAGACACTTTTATGTGAAATCAAAATAAATTGAGGGCTTTTCTGCATACTGGAGTAAGCACGTCACTTGGTTCATCGAGAACTTTGTTGTCGTTAGCAGACCACTCGCAGAATTGCTGAAAAAATCTTCCTTATGTTTGGAACAAATGTATGGAATCCTGTTATCGTTGCTTCAAAAAATGTCTTGGTTTTGGGCCTCTGTTTTAGCACTGCCGAAATTTCATAAATATTATTGAAACAGACGACTTCAGCTTTTGGGGTAGGGGTAGTTCTTATGCAATAAGGTAAAGCTCTAGGTCTAAAGAATAAATCTCTGTCTACTTATGCCAATGAGTGTATGGCCATCTTGTTGGCTCTAGAAAAAAATAGGAAGCTTATCTCCAACATCCTACGTGTGATCCGTACAGATCAACAGAACCTTATTCATGTGGTGGATCAGAAATTCAACACCGCAATCCATAAAAAAGCCTTGTTCACGTTGTTGGCTGGGTTCACAATATAAAATCATGTAAAAAAAGCATCACCAAGAAAGTTGTTGATGTATTGTCTCACAAACCTGACAACAGAGAAGAGTTGTCGTAAATTATTGTAACCGAAGGATACTCCAAAGAACCACTAGCTATGCACCTGTTAACTAAAATCAGCCTAAAACACAAAATGAGACTGGTAGGTAAAATTTGGCTGAGAAACCACAAAGAAGCTAAACGAGATATTCTACAAGCACTGCATAACGGTGGCTTGGGAGGACTGCCCACTTATCACAAAATAAATAAACTTTTCTACTTTCCAAGGCCATGAAAGGATGTTCAAACGTTTTCCCAACAATGCAGAACTTGCCAGCAAGCATAAACTTAACAAACTGCACATTGGCCTTCTACATTCCTTCCCTGTACCACCTAAAGCCTGACACACTATCATCATGGAATCCGTCGAAAGGTTGCCCCTAATATGTAAATTTGATACCATACTTGTGGTAATAGAAAAAAACGAAATTAAGCACCATCTCGCAGCAGCCATTGTTGCCCAACTTTTCCAGAGCAACGTTTACAGATTGCACAACATGCCAAAGGTACTGATTTCCGACAGGCGATGTGCTTACGGGTACATTCTGGCAACAAAATTGTAAGTTAGCAAATACAACTCTCAATCTCAATTCTTCTTGTCACCATTAGATGGATGGGAAAACAAAACGTCTCAAATAGTCTTTAGAAACATATTTTCGATGTTTAGTGCACGTCAATCCAAATCACTCTGCCAAGTGGATCTATCGGACGAAATACTCGTACAACACCACTTTCCGTTCAACACTGGGAAATCACCTTTTGAGGTGTTGTATGGTTGCAAGCCTCGTCACTTTGGTATGCATGGGGACGAAGGACAACCAACTCTTAACTTGCTTAGTGGCTGCAAGATGTGTTGTCATGATTCCAGTAATAAACAACATTTGGCGAGAGATCGACAATGCATGACTCAACAGGCCAAGATTAAACCCGTGGAGCGGTCCTTCGAGATTGGAGATTGGGTTTATCGACATCTACAAACCTATGTACAAAAGTCGCTAATGCCTCGCTCATTGCAGAACTGATTTTCTGTCACTTAGGAGCATATCAAGTTATCCAAAAAGTAGGGAATTTATCGTACAAGCCTCAACTACATGATCATTCTCATATCTATCTGGTGGTGCATGTTTCGTTGCTAAAAAAGCAATCAAACCGACATATGCAATCCAAACCCAATGACACACCCAAAAGAAGCTACACAGACACAATCACAATCATCCAGAAAAACTCTGAAAGATATATATTAAAAAAAGACGTGAGAACTAGTACAGTAGTAATTAAAATGTAGATGGAACATACTAACAATGTTCTGGAATTAAGAGGTTCAAGACTGAAGTTCAACAATTTACGTGGACAAGATAAATGGATTATTGTTACTCAGATTTCAGGTGCGAAGGACCTTTTTGGCTACGGTTTTTTCTTCAGTCCAATTGCGGAGCCGTCAGGCGTCCAGGAGCAGGAGAACTGTACTGCGCTGCAGAGGGGGACGTCGACCGTGGGGCCTAGGGTTTGTCGTGTGAGAGGCAGCGCGGGATGCTTGCAGCGGCACAACAACGAGACGAGCGAGCCACGGTGTGCTGTTTTGCTAATTGCCAACAGCAGAACGGCCAGATCGGTTCTGGCTGAGACCATGGGGCTGTTCGCTGCTTGTGGAGTTTGTTGGCAGGAACCAAGGAGGGCTTGGCTGTGACCATGGGGCTGTTTTTTCTGGTGTACCACCAAGAACTAATTCGGTCCCGCAGATGCTATTATCATCATGCAGGGTTTAGGACCAAGAGATTGTCAGTTACATTTCTGAGTATGAGTGGTTCGAATGCAATATGGAATGCTTATAATAGATGCATTATGTATTTCCGTATACGAAGATAGCACATGTACAACAACAAAAAACAATGACACATTTAATTACATCGTATAAATCACAAAGCTTCAGACAACGTGGTCTATCTATGTACAACATCCAATCATAAATTGAGTCAAGTGGTGAGTTGATGGGGGCGCAGGAGCAAACTTTTACCAGTTGATGGGGCACAGCAAGGTATGGAAACACTACTCTCCTTCGGCAAAAAAGTTGGGTTCTGCCGGCTTCTGTAACAGCCTTACCGGCACTCTTTCCTGCAAACGGGCCTTTCGGGTGGCGTTGCGACGTAGGATCCGCATCATGTTGCCAGCAAAACGCGAAGCATATAGTGCCGCACCGAGACTGAGCTTGGTGGAGTCGTCACTTACAATCGCTGCTTGCAACCTCTTCTCCTTCTCAAACAACGCATCTTCCAGCTTCTTTCTGCAATATCTGTGCCAAGCTGCCTGTATGAAACAAGCGGCCCAAGTTCTCCATTGTTGTGAGTAGAATCTGAAAGTGTGCTGGAGCTGTTTGCTATGGAGTTTCCTGAACTGAGTGGCCACAAACTTCAAGTCATCAGCCCTCAGAACAAAGGCTTCTACTTCAGACAATGTCTTCACTGTCCTGGTTGAGCTGGGGAGGTTCGAAACTGCCGCGGGGTCAAGAGCCCAAGTGAGGAGCTCTTCACCGCAGAAGTCTCCACCTTTCAGAACATTGGAGTTGAAAAAACCGCTCTGTCCACCATTTGTTGTCATACTCTCGAGATATCCTCTCATGACGAAAAGCATTTCGTTCACTGGGTCTCCTTCTCGAATTATGCAGCTGTCCTCAGTGTACAGCATGGGCTTTAGACGATCACACATCGCATCCAGGAGCTGCTCGTCCATGTTTTCAAACATAGGAACCTGCAAACAGTGGAAAAGGACTAAGACAGAGACCAACTAACTGCAACCTGGAGCTTTCACTGCGTGATTTAAAAACCAAACAGCTCTAACTGCATATGTAACAGGATATTATCTTTCAATATCTGACTTGGGGGTTCTCGAAAAAAACTTAGTTAGATAAGCACCAGTTAGTGGCAAGAACATCCCATTGGAGGACACTAAGTGGTAAGAATATCCAATCTTCCGCATAGGATTTGATACACTTCGTATGGTTGAGCCTGCAGAGCTCAGCACTAGAAATGGGAATATTGGAACCATGCCACTGTAAAGTTTCAACTCTGAAAAATACCACTTTGAGAATGACATGTGGGTCCAGGTCTCACATGACACTGAGACATCCGATGGCATTTTTCAAAACTGGAAAGTTTGCATTGCCATGGTTCTGTATATTTCCATTGGGACGGTGAGTGTGTGTGACCACGACGATAAATGTGGTACTGGGATGAGGATACTCAAGACGAGAATTCTATTTAAAAAATATAGTAGAACCATGTAAGGATATATGAGATCACCCCAGAAAATGGAAAGATGTGAGAAAATACCTTCTTGAGAAGTGATAAACAAAGATGCCGTTTTATCTCTCTCCTAAGATCCTTGGGAAGATTCATAAGAAGGCCTTCTTCATCAACTCCTCTTGTTTCTTGCCACCTGTATTGTTCGTGACGCAATATTCGCTCCTTGAGGTTCTCGGGAAGTAGTCGATGTGCCATCCATTGCTCCGTGTCGCGCCTTTTCACTCTCATTTCTTCTATACGCACAGAGGCTGATTGTAAATAGGTCTACAAAATGGAAGGACGGAATTAGCATTAGTATGGTCCCTTTACACAACTTAGCTGCCTAGTAAATATATAATTAAAATACTTGTTCCTGGATACACCTTTAAAAAGAGCTCTGCCTTTACATATGTGGGAGTAACAAATAAACGCTGGACAAATAATCAGGAGCCATTCTAAAGAGAGAAATCAGAAATGATGATATGAAAAAGAAAAAAACAGTTATAGCTTGTTGGTTGCGGAGTCCCATGTTTCTGTCATCCCATGTTGTTTGAGAATAATCAAGTCGTTACGGTACCAGTTCTTGTTAGCAGCTAATGATTATGGTGTCTATTGTACGGCTACTAGTCTAGACACTTGCTAGAGGGCTTGCACTTACATCTGGTACTTGAACATTACAGACTGATATGTGGTACTTGAAGAATTTCGAAGTTGATGCAAAATGTGTGTTCTGTGGCGGCCAGATTGTAGAGGATGGCTTCATATTATACTTTTTAATGCACCATTCAATATTAAGTGTTGAAATTCAATTAATATCTCATGGAACTGCAGGTTAGATATCTTTGGCATGTTAGCTTTGGACCATTGTAATGCTTTGGACACAAAACTCTTCTTCACGGAGATAGGTACCTTGATATCTTGGAACATTTGGATACAGAGGAATAACTGGTACGGATGGAGGACAAGATTGCTGTTCTGTGCTTACTGTCTAGGACATGGTCGATGCAGTTCGGATTCGACTATCGCTTAATTGTGTTTTTTTCAATGCCTAGCATGCATGAAATGAATAATTACTACAGCCTAACATACTAAATGACTTTGTGGATACTAACTGATTAATGGGTAAGTAATATAGTAGTTTCTTTTTGTAAAAATCTGATTTCAAGAGAGAGAGACGTAGCCACCAGATGTATAAAACCAAGTGAAGTGGAAGTGATACTCAGAAAACAACCTAAAAACCACCACAGGGAGCAAAGTGATATGGTATAAGAACCTAAAATGCTTAAGTGATGCTAAAATAAGTTTACAGGTCTGAGTGCTCCTCTAAAATAGTTTGACTGGGCAGAGTGGACCTTTTCTACTACAATATAAACAATGATTTATACCACTCTCAACTTAAAACATGTTTCCCAAAAATCCTCCTAAACATATTTTCCCTTATCAGGCAGCTTCAGACAAGAACGACAGCAGGCTATAAGAAAATTATCATTTTTTTATGGAAAATATTGCTTTTAGTACCACTCGATCATCTAACTTCCCTGGATTTGGATAAAGAAAAATAGAAAATCGTGATGTTCACCTAGTATCTACCAATTATCATACTGAGAGCTCTATGGATGAAAAAACAAAGCTCTCCAGCAACAGTTTCAACTCACATTTGTCGAAGCATTTGTCTAAAATTAAATTAGTAGATTAGGGGGGGAAAACAAGGTACCACAGGACGTTATTACTCCCATGTCTCTACTAATTCTAAGACACTCTAATGCAATCTACATGAAAACATATCCCAGATTAGATTATGGTGTGCTCATTACTTCTTATGTATTGCAGTTATGAATAAATACCACTTACTCACAATAGAAATAAGACAAAAAAAAAAAACTGGCATTCATGGTAAACACATACCTGCACATTACCAATAAGGAGTGCGAATAAGACTAAACCCGATATCGAGACAAACGCAGCGAACAAATTCTCACATGTGTAAGTGCTTGTTTTCAGATTTTGACCAAGAGAGCTGCAATAGGTAAATCAATACATAAGTACAATATCTAATTCAATTCAACATTCCTTGGTGGAACACAAACTGAAAATTGATAACAAGAAAATTTTGTATGGTGGTTGAGGCCTGGAGGGAGGGGTAGGCAAACCTCAGACTTTGCAGACCCCACCAAAAGCAGTAGAAAAATTTCTCAAAGAAACTCGTCGACTGTGAAACATTAACAAGAGCCGGTAGATAAATTCCAAATATTGGGTCTATGTTGGCGGTACCATTTGTCGGACAAGCATCTGCCAAGAAAGTATTCTCTCCAGTTGTGGCACTCCCACAATATAAAGATGCAAAATTGCAGCTCCTCTTGTTACATTCTTCTCTCCAGCAAGTGTCTTCTCTCTGAATGGAAAGAAGGTACCATAGAGCTCCAAATACCTGCAAGCAGTTACCACATCAGTTAAAAATATCTTGAGTATGGCCAATATGTGTATCAACAATGGCATACATGCTGGTCTAAAATCCCAAAGCTCTCACGTATGATATTTCTTAGTGAACAAATGCTTGCTTGGATAAGACGCTCAGCATTCCCATATCACAATCACATTATATCAAATATTCCAGGATTAAATAGACAAGGGTGATTCATCAAGCCACTTTGTTTTAGAATAGACTTGCTAACATGTTCAAATCATTTAGTTAGGCATCTATTATGATGCAGGTTCTGGACACGTTTGTTCCTTCAAAAAGAAAATTACATGAAGAAATGGTGGCTTAGTAGTAAATACACGTAGGCTTAAGACTGGCAAAGGGATGTGTGACAACGTGACAATTCCATTTTTTCTGCTACGAGTACGTGCTACAGTGTATCAGACATTATGGTTTAGAAGCTGATAATGGAAAGCATGTAGTATGTTCAAAAAACATGTTCCCTGTGCTTTGGTGACGTGACGTTGTTGGAGCGCACTACCAGGAGGGGTCAAAGTTAACAACAAAAATCTGATGGTCATGAATCTAGGATAAGTTTTTTTATGCAAACTCCCACGTTTACCTATTATTTTTAGCTGTGTTGATGTGGGCTCACAACTGAAGTTCGAATCTCTCAAGTCACAATAGAGAACTATTATCAAACAATCCTTCTGGGTTACAATTTATCACCAAGAAATATAATGCAAAAGCTAGATACAACAGACTCAAGTTAGCATGGATTTAGAATTCGAAGATGTTAATATATTTTAGAGAAGGACAAGAGCAATAATTTAACTTGCATTCTTCTTACTAGGTAATGAGTAGAGAACTTACATGACTAGCGAGCATATAAATTAAAAGGTTAAAAGCAGCACCAGCCCATGCCGTCTCTGTAATTATACCAGCCGACCTCGTGATCTGAAGGTAGAGTGGTATTATTCGGACTAGTCGAGGCACATATTGACATGTAATTATAATCATCAACACATCCTTTGCCTTCATAATCTCTGAAGCTTGGAGATTGGGGAGCACTATCAATACAAACACCTGGTTACGAAAATGATGCGGTCATTTACAGCTTTATGACAAAAGAGATTCCATGCATGGAAATATGGAATATGTATTTTTTTTCACATTGTTCCACCCAAACTTAAAAATGGCACATTCAATTATTCAAGTTTATAGGTTAACAGTATATGCCCATGTTGGCATGTTTTGCATGTGCTTCAACCATACCAAATTACCAAGGAACTGAACTGTACATCATTAGCTTATTAGTCAGCATGCTAAATATGGAATGCTCGCACTTAACATTCACTTGGTCAATCCATCTTATCAGCACTTAACATTTATGTGCATAGCTGCACTAAACCTCTCATTGCTGAGTCAGTAAAGGTTTGATTCCCCGCTGCCGCAACTGATTACATGGATGTTCCATATCTTTATGCATTCTGGCCCATTAGGCCCTACGAGTTTATTAAAGTATCCGAATATAGCTGAGAGTAACAGTTTCCTACTACTTTTTCTTCATAATCATACTTGAACAAACTAGTACAAAAGTGCATGCGTACAATGAGTCTTAATCCATCCGAACAAAATCATCAGAAATACAAGAAACACATGATGCTAGATAATTCCACTCTTGCAGGTAAATAAAGAAACTGATATATGAAGTACCTGAGGGAGGGGTAGGACAGCTAGAAAATCAATCAGAAAATATGTTGATAGATACCGCTTTGCTATTGCAAATGTGTCTTCAACCAAGACACCTCGGCCAAATACTCTGGAAGAGGGAGCGACAAATCCTGTTTTGAACTGGAATATCATATGGAGCAAATAGAAGATATCTGTGAAAAAGCGCAGGATACTTGCTATCCTTGCCAACTTCTTATCCAAATACAGGCAGCTCTTGTGACCGTCAATCACAGGGATATAGAAGAATAATGGGTCCACAGAAACTGCAATGAGACACGATATCACAAATATCTTGTTCCATCTTTGTAAAAATGGCCCTTGAGGATCAAGAACTCTTGTTTTGGCCTTCTTTTCCTCTGGAGTTGATCTGTTCAGGTTTTCAGAATATGAAACGTTCCCGAAGAATGACAAGGCTCCTAGAGTCTTATCCTTTAGTGAGTCAAATGCATTGTGTCTTCCTTGTGAAACTATCTTCTCTGAACTGACAGAATACTCTGACTTACAGTCCTGAAATCTGAAGAAGAAAAAAGTACAGCGAAGACTACTCTGAATACTGCTCATTCTTATTTTTTTGTATTACATTAACTTTGGAAATCTATCGAATGTGGACTTTCTGTAACCATAATGAAGCTGCCCTAATATATTTCCAATGAACTCTTTAATGCAAGGAGAGGGGAGAAACTAACCTCACATATCTCTCCTCTCGGAAAGACATGGAGTCTTCCTACGACCGAGGAGAAGAAAAAAAACAGGTCCTGGCTCCTGGGCAATGATGGATCAAAGTTTCAACTCCAGCATTGAAGTACCGCCTCTCCGTTAATCACATCCGCGAATGAGCGAGAAACCTAGTAGGGCAAAGAAAGAAAACTCGTAAATTCTCGATAACATCAGAAGTAAAATAAACTGGATAGAAATCTTAAGGCGGAAGAATCCAATGGGAGACTATGGAGAGTAACCCATGGCAATCCAATCATTCAATTTGCGATCTGAAGAGCGTGCTAGGGAACGAACGAACGAGCTTGCTGTGAATAGAAACATTTCCAGCAAGCATTTCCTCGGCTTGTAGGAAGGCGACCAAACGCAGAAGCTACGCTAAGAAGACATTAGTAAAGTAATTTGTAGCAGGACAGCAGTGAATCAATCACAGAACGAGGAGGGGAACAATTCCCAATTCCCTAAGCGACAAAGCAGTCTCTCCACCTAACCGTCCAGCGCCGCACACGAGACAGGCAGCGACCCTCGGTTCACGACGAAAAGGTCGCGTCGTCGCGGGAGATCACGCAATTCGGAGGCAGGAGCAAAGCTCGTGACTCACCCCGGGCGAGAAAGAGCATCGGGCAGGCACGGGCAGCTCCGGAGGAAGAACAGAGGTCCGGCAAGACGGCCCGCCGGCCGCCGGAATGGATCTGAGCTAACGGCGAGCAGAAAGAGTAGATCGGAGTGGAGGCTGCAGGAGACGCCGCCGTAACAGGCTAGCAGCGGCGGCGGCAGAGGGCTTACCCGAGCGGCAGGTCGGAGGTGGGAAATCGTCGCCGCCCAGGGAGGAAGGGCACGAGGTGTTAGTGCAGAGAGCTAGTGGGATGGATATGAGGAGACAGCGGCGTGTCAGGGACGGTTTGTTTGTCGACTGTCGTGTGTCGTGTCGTGCCGGCAGCCGCTGCACGATGATGGAGAAGGTGGACTCCGGCTCGACCAGACCGAACGACCCAAACGTACACATTTTTGGCTATTTTTTGTCCGGATTTTGTCTGTTGAGAGCATCTCCACCGGGGCCTCCAAATTCGTGTCCGGCACCCCCAATCGAGGCCCAATTGGGGTGCCGGACATGTGTCCGTCCATGTATTCGACGCGCCCACAGCGGCGCACCCCAAACGTCCGCCCCCAAATGCGAGCAAATCACCGAACACCTTGCGGGCGGATTTCAATACGAATTGATGTAATAAATATTACAACACAAGTTCAAATTCGAAATACAAAGTTTAAATACGAATTCAAGTTTAAACCATGACCTATCAAACAGCCGCCGGCTGAGTCGCTTTGATGGCCACGGGTGGTGCACGAGATCATCGTGCAGCTGCTTATGCATTGTTCCATCACGAATTTCCCGATGTATGGCAAGGAATTCTGCATACTGCGTCGGCACGCCCGGATGTGGATGGGCCATAGGCCCCTGGAAATCAAACACTTAGCCGACCAGTTGCTTCCTCGTATCACGCTCGTCTTCAATGATCATGTTGTGCATGATAACACAAGCATTCATGATCTCACACATTTCATCTAGCCACCATGAAAGACAAGGGTAGCGAACAACGGCAAACCTGCCCTGGAGCACACCAAAAGCCCGCTCCACATCTTTGCGAACTGACTCTTGCCTCTTTGCAAAATGACAATCTGCCTCGCCGTGAGGGTTGCGGATGGTCTTCACAAATGTAGACCAAGTGGGATAGATGCCGTCAGCAAGATAGTACCCCTTATCGTACTCATGGTCATTGATCACATAGTTGCATGGTGGAGTTAGGCCATCACAAAGTTTTTTGAACACATTGGATTTGTGGAGCACGTTGATGTCATTGGAGGCATCGGCGGTGCCGAAATATGCATGCCATATCCAAAGATCATAATCTGCCACGGCCTCAAGTATAACACTGCATTTTCCGTGGTGCCCTTACTTGTACATCCCTTGCCAAGAAAACGGACAGTTCTTCTAGTTCCAATGCATGCAATCGATACTTCCAATCATCCCTGGAAATCCTCTTGCTTCACCTTGTGCCAAGAGACGAGTCGTTTCTGCCTCATTTGGTGTCCTCAGATATTGCTTTCCGAACACCTTCACAACTGCCTTACAGAATCTGTAGGTGGCTTCGACGGCGGTGGACTCAGACATGCGGAGATAGTCATTCAACGCATCGGCGGGAAGCCCGTAAGCAAGGCACCGTATGGCTGCGTGCATTTCTGAAGTGATGAAAACCCAAGGAGGCCGGTGCAGTCTCTCTTCAGCGCGAAGTAGTCGTCGTATTCCCGAACGCCATGCACAATCGTCCTGAACAATGACCTGCTCATCCTAAAGCGCCGGCGAAATTCATGAGGCAAGTTCGTCGGATTGTCGGCAAAGTAATCTTGGTACAAGAGCATGTGCTCAGTTGCTCTGTTGCGTTCATTGTTGGGCCTCCGCCCCTTCTCTGATCCTCCAAACTTCGGCGCCGCGTCTTCCTCGATCGCGGCCTGTAGAAGTGCGGCCATGACCATCTCATTCTCCTCGATGTCGGCCGCAAGGGCAGCATCCTCCTTCATCATTTCAAAAAACATGACCTCGTCGTCGCTGTCCATGGCCTATTGGACGAAAAAAGCAATGGAACAAAGCCACAAATGAACAATCAACCAAATGAGCCTACGGACGAATGGTCGAACAGGTTGCGGGCGGGGTGGGAGGAAAGAAGAGGCGTACCCGGCTTAGAAACTAGCTACGCCGTGCTGGACTGGTCGCAGACAGGCGGGGAACGGCGGCATGTGGGTCTGCGTTGCCGCTCCGGCTAGGTGCCCGAGGTGCGAATCAAGCAGGCGGCGACGAGAGTGGCGGCGATGGTGCGAATCGTCGGCGAGAGGAAAAGAGAAGGAGGGTGTGGGGAGCAATGATTCAGGTCACGCCGCGCTGTCTCTATGACGGGCGGGCCTCCCCTGTCAGACGCATGTCCGCCCCATGTCTTGGAGGCCTCTTCGGGGGTGCCGAACATGTTTTTGCTCGGGGTGACCCTTTAGGGAGTGCCGCTGGTGGCGTTTTTGGCCGTCCGGACCCCCAATGTGCCTTTGGGGGGGTCACTTGGAGGCCCCTGGTGGAGATGCTCTTAGATCGGTTATTTTGCTTTTTCTTATTTTCTTTCTATCTCAACAAAGCTAACACTAGTAAGGTCTTTCTTCTCCAGCGGAGCCAGCCGGCGGATGAGAAAAAACTTCCTCCCGATCTCCACCGGCCAGATCACTGGTCTCCTCTCCCGCCTCGGCGGCAGGAGGGAGAGGGGACCTCATCCCTCCGTTCTGGTCTAATAGTTAGGGTTTGGACCTGTCTGCTATGGTGCGCCGTTGGGGTGGTGGGAGCGCGTCCGGACAAATAAATCTGTCTCAACTCTACTCCCACACCGACGACCACCTTTACGGCGGCGTCTCGGAGTTGATGACAATGTGTGCTGCTCGGTCTTTCGGATTGGCAGCTTGGTCTTCTCGCCGTTCTTCAGATCTGGCGAGATCGATTTCTCGATGTGTCGCTGGCGTTCGTGGTTATCCACGACTGCGCTGGCGGCTGGGGCGAGGTGGTTCTTCTGGAGCGAGGATGTTGGTCCGGAGGTGGTGGATCTGCCGTTCTTCTCCGACTTCGTCGATGGGAGGCGACAAATCTTGGTCCAAGACAGCACGGGGACGTCCCCCGGTCGACGTGCCACACCAACATGTGCCTCGCTGCGTGCAGCAGGACTGTTCATCGACTCACAAAGCCTCGCTCGCGATGGTGCTTTCTCGGATCTTGCAATGGTGGAGGTTCGACATCTCTTCCAGCGTTCGTCTCGGCGGCGTTGGAGTTGGGCGGCGACCGCTCACTACGGTGGTTGTAGGAAACCCTAAGGATCGTTTTTATTTCTCGATCTCTTAGGATTTTTTTTGCAAATTCAGGATAATCATTTTATGCCGGTCTGTCTTTTAGTTTCCACGTGTGTTGCTTATTGTAACTTGATTTTTGATTAATGAAATATGTGGTTCCTCTAAAAAAACAAAGCTAACATATGAGTTGTGGTTTGGCAAGAAGCCGAAATTATCGTTTCTTAAAATTTGGGGATGCGAGGCTTATGTCAAAAGGTTACAACCTGATAAGCTCAAACCCAAAGCGGAAAAATGCGTCTTCATAGGATATCCAAAGGAAACTATTGGGTATACCTTCTATCAGAGATCCGAAGGCAAAAAAATTGTTGCTAAGAATGGATCCATTTTTGAGAAGGAGTTTCTTTCGAAAGGAGTGAGTGGGAGGAAAATAGAACTAGACGAGGTTATTGAACCTTCTCCGAATTGGAGAGTAGTGCAGCGCAGGAAGATTTGGATCTTCAGGCGCCGCCTTCACCAGCTAGAGAGGAAGAAGCTGATGATAGTGATCATGAAGCTTCGGTCAAAGTTCTCGTTCGCAGTTCGACAAGGTTACGTACTGCTCCTGAATGGTACGGTAATCCTGTCATGAACATTTTATTGTTAGACAATGATGAACCTACGAACTATGGTCTATGAGGAAGCGATGATGAGCCCAGACTCTGAAAAATGGCAAGATGCCATGAACTCTGAAATGGAATCCATGAAGGAAAACCAAGTGTGGACTTTGGTTGACCTTCCTGATAGTCGTAAGGCTGTTGAATGTAAATGGATTTTCAAGAAGAAAACAGACGCTGACGGTAATTGATGCGGGTAGGGTCCCGATTTTCACGGATTGAGGGCGGATAGACGAAGAACGCGAAGAAACGAAGAACACAAAAGGGGAAAAGTCAAACACAAGATAACTAGCAAAGCAACATGGACGAAATCAACCGGTAACAAGTCCCCAAGGGCAGCCATCGATTCTCAATCTCCAAGCAACCTTACTCTTAGGTTTGTTTCTCTCACCGGTCAATCCCACCGGTCCAATCTAGTCACTCAAAGAGGAAGGATTGGCAAGTAATCGCAACTACAAGAAGAAGCCTTGAATCAACTAGAGGGATCTTCTCCACAAGGGGAGGCCTTGATTCATCTCCACAAGGGGAGGCCTTGATTCATCTCCATAGGAGGCAACACCAACAAGGGGTGGAAAGGAGCAAAGCTCAACTCAAGTCTAATCTCAGTCTAACCCTAACCCTAGGAAGAGGAAAGCTATTTATCGTCTAGTAGGCGAAAGGGTAGGTGAAGGGATAAGATTACATGGCCCATGGACCAATTTCAGCACGCAGGCTCGGCCTTGGTCGGTAGTACCGGACGGAGCATGGTAGTACCGGCTTCAGTCTTCAGGCCGGTAGTACCGGGTCGGCGGGTCCCGTAGTACCGACTGGGGAGCACTTCCGGTGGGCATGTGGCGGTAGTACCGAGCAAAATCCGGCTGAGTCCCGAAGCACTTCGGCTAACCTAGTAGTATCGGACGGCGCGGTACTACCGGGCTGGCGGTAGTACCGGCCATGCTGTAGGCAGCTTCATAGTCTTCTCCTTCGCTCGTCTCTTCTCCATCTTCGGCCATTCCTTGGGGTTCCTTGTAGGTTTCATTCCTGAGTATGCACAAGGTATCCGAATAAAGTAGCAAGCCATTCAAAGGGGTGTCAAAATCACACATAGAGAGGAGCGAGGTCACCTTTTCATGAAGTGCTTTGACTCTTGATCTTGTCATGGGACCATTAGGTGTGGACGTTGTAGGTGTACTATGTTGGGCTACATCATCTCCCCCCCTTGGGAAAGAGTCGTCCTCGACTCTTCGCGCTCATCATCACTTGTATTCCCATGGTAAGGCGAGAGGTCGGCTACGTTGAAGGTGTCATGTACGCCGTACTTGGACTTAGGGATGTCGATCTTGTAGGCATTGTCATTGATGCGCTTGAGAACCTTGAAAGGGTCATCTCCTCTTGGTGCTAGCTTGGACTTTCTCTCGTCGAGGAAGCCAAACAAGGTCTCATTCTTCAAATATCATGGCGCGCTTGTGCTTGTTCATCTTTGTAGCACGGTTTTCATTGTGCTTCTCTAGCGTGGATCTTGTGTCTTCGTGTAGTTTCTTCATATAAGCGGCGTGCTTGTCGAAGTCCATGTTGACTTGCTCTCGGAGTGGAAGTGGTAGCATGTCTAGCGCGGTGTAGGGGTTGGAGCCATAGACGATCTCGAAGGGTGTTCTCTTTGTTGCGTGGTGTAGTGCTCGATTGTAGGCGAACTCGGCGTGTGGGATGCACTCTTCCCAATTCTTCAAGTTGGGCTTGATCAACACACGAAGGAGTGTGGATAGGCTTTGGTTCACCACTTCGGTTTGACCATCGGTTTGAGGGTGTTATGCGGTGGAGAATAGTTGCTTGATTCCCATCTTGGCCATCAAAGTCTTCCAAAAGTAACTCACGAACTTGACGTCACGATCCGACACAATGGTCTTGGGCACTCCATGAAGCATCGTCGGTCTTGTTGCATGGTATGAAGTGTGCCATCTTAGAGAATCGATCAATGACGACAAATATGGAATCCTTGTTTGTTTTAGTGCGTGGAAGTCCTAAGACGAAGTCCATAGCTATGTCGGACCATAGGTGATGTGGAATAGGCAATGGTGTATATAAGCCATGAGAGTTTAGAGTAGACTTAGCTTTGAGGCATGATACGTCTCAAACGTATCTATAATTTTTGATGTTCCATGTTGATATTATGCCAATTGTTACATGTTTTACATACATTTCATATCATTTTTATACATTTTCTGGGACTAACCTATTAACAAGATGCCACAGTGCTAGTTCCTGTTTTCTGCTGTTTTTGTATTTCAGAAAAGCTGTTTTGGAAATATTTCGGAATTGGACGAAAAGTCATCTGAAGGTCCTATTTCACCGACACGTACACGGAGTCCAAAGGAGAGACGGAGGAGGGCTAGGGAGCCCCCACACGCACCCTCGGCGCGGCCAAGGGTGGGGCCGCACCCTAGGGTTGTGTGGGCCCCCTGGGTGCCCTCAGCCGCCGCCCTTTCGCCTATTTATTCCCCCCGACGCGAAAACCCTAAATACCCGAGCCATTATCCACGAAAAGTTCCAGATGTGTCGCCGTCGTCAACCCTATTTCGGGAGGGTCCAAACCTCTTCCCGGCACCCTGCCGGAGAGGGGAATTATCACCGGAGGGTGATGCATGTAAAATGCATACATGAACTTTGCATTATTTTTACTTATATTCCAGTCATATTTGCATCATATAAGGTTATATCACTGTTTTATAATGATTTTTGGGAATATTTGACATGTTTCCTATTTTTATGGAATTAACCCTGCGCAGGCAGAAAACCCTATTTCTATATTTTTATGTTTCAGGGACCCAAACGACGTCCAAATGACCTGGAAATTTACGAGCATCTTTTTTGGAAGGAACAAAGCGTGGGAGCGAAGGAAGCAAACAAGAGGAGGCCCGAGGGCCAAATTAGGTGGGCCCACGCGGCCCCTGTACCTGGCCGCGTGGGACCCCTCCTTTTGGGCCTCGGAGCTCCGCTGCCGTCGATCTTTCCTCCACCGACTCCGTTTTGACCTAAAAACACCTATAAAAATTATCCCCCGACGTTCTCTGGAAGGAGCGCCGCAGAAACACAGAAACACCGAAACAGAGACCTGGAGTTGCAGATTGGAGGGGGAAAACTCCGGCGGGGCGCTGCCGGCGTGGTCTCCATCTTCTCCAACGACTTCTCCACCGTCTCCATGATGAAGAGGGAGTAGTCCACCTCTGGACTATGGGTTTGTGGAAGTAACTTATGTATCTCTCTCTCTCTCGAGTTCACTAATTAGTACCGTATGAGCTGCTGAACATGATTACGGTCATCTATGTAATACCTTTGTGGTGGATCTTTTATGAGTTAATATATGTTTGAGATTGCAATGGTTTTGTTTCAGTTATGAAAGTAGATGCATATTATGTACCCCGTTCTTATTTACTTGTCATGATCAAGCATGTTTATGAGAGCGTGTGAGGGGAACGTGTGCATTAGTTGGAGTAACGGGGGGTGGCTAGTGCAGTGAACGTGAGAGAAAGTTCTGCGATCCACTTGGGTGTTTTACCTTACTTTGTTGCCTCACTAGGGATAAAAAGAAATACCATGCTACCAGATGTGGGTGTGAACATTGCCACTACTCCATGACTAGATCTAGCATGTTCTTATTTTAACTTCATGTCATGATACTTATTGCTATACTCTGAGTTATCTTAATTACTGAGGTGTTATGATTTAGTTCGCATCTTGGTGGAGTATAAGAGAGACTAATAACCAAAAGGTCTCTATGTTAGGACGTGATGCCCATATAATTATAACTTGTCATTAAACTGTTGTGTTGCAATCTCATATGTCAACTCTAGTGTTCCATTGTCCACCACTTTATTAAAGAGAGAGTGCATTTGTGAAACCATGAACCCCGGTCCATTTTTAATCATAAGAAACACCTTTCCACACACTTTTACCACTTTTCCATTTTCTGCCATTTAAAAATCCGAAAATACAAAAACACTTTTACATCTTGCATTCATCATAAAAAACCCAAAAATATCATTTATCATTGCTACCACCATCCTTGCATATTTATTTACCACCATTGCATGTTTATTTCTTGTTTGCATTGCATATTATCTTGATATCATTCTCACACCTTGTGCTTGACAACCACTAGGTGAGGTTGAGGACCAAAACATTGACTTTGTTTTGTAGGTAACCAAAAGAAGGATAGGAAAGATAAATCTTCACTACTGATTCCCCGAGAGTTCGATATTAAACCATCGAGTCACCCTCGTGGGGAAAACACGTCTTCCACTTACTACACACTCTGCACTTGGAGTCTCAACCTAACCCATTTACTTTTCACGCAGGTAACTACGCGAGCGCTCAGCAAAGTGCTTTCTGGCGCCGTTGTGGGGTAACTACGTGAAGGGCCATCAAGACTGTTTTCTGGCGCCGTTGCCGGGGAATCATTGCTGAAAGGTTTATCCAAGGATATCTCACCAAGTCAACTTCATCACCAACTTGTGCTAACACCTAAGCTTGGGGAGGTTGCACCTACGTAAGCATCATCTTATCCATCTTTACCTTCAAAGCAATTTATCTTGTTTTGTCATTGTCTTGCATTTGTTATTTCGGTTTGCATATTTATTTTCAGTTTTGCATAAAAAATTAAAAAACACATAAAAACTTGCATAATGGAAAAAAGAACCTACTGGCCATTTAGTGTTAAGAACTTTCCTCAAGATATGAATATCCCTGTTGAGAAATGTGAGGATTCTTTTATGAATACTGCTGCTACTAATACTCACTATTTACTTGATGGCTTGCTTTTGGAAGTGAGAATTAAGGAAAGTTTAGAAAAAGCCCAAGTGCCTGAAGATGTGTTTGATGACCGTTATGAAATATTTAACCTATATAATAGGGAAAAGAAAGTTGAAGAAGTTAAAATGCTTAGTGAAGTCAAGAAACCATTATTTGACTTAGGGAATTGTAGCTTGCATGAATTAATATCTATCTTACAAAAATTTGCAAGTGATCCTTCCATCAACTATAACCAAGCAGGTTTTGGTTCTTATATTGCTAATCATGTGTTAAAAGAAAAGATTGCTAGGTACAACCAAGAGGCTATGATACCACCTAAGCTTGGGGATGTATGGATTCCCAAATTCCTATTAACCATTGGAAAAGAGACACACCATGCTATACTTGATCTAGGATCTAGTGTCTCTGTTTTATCTAAAGAACTATATGAAGAACTTGAATTGAAAAATCTTGAAAAATGCTCTATTGAACTTGCACTTGCTGATGATTCCATTAAACATGCTTTAGGAAAAGTAAGTGATGTTTTGGTAGAGTTACATATGACATTTGTGCCTGTTGATTTTCTAATCATGGATATGGGGAATAAAACCTCTAGTCCAATTATTCTTGTAAGACCTTTTCTTCGTACTACAGGTGCTATCATTGATTCAAAAGAAGTGAATGTGAAGTTTCAGTTTCCACACAAGAAATGTATGGAACACTTCCCAAGGAAGAGGGGCACATCATTCAAGCTCCCCCATGAGCTTCGTCCACAATAAACATCAAGTAAGAAGCCTAGTTATATGGCTATAAAGAAAACGCTTTACGGGAGGCAACCCGGTTGTTTTTATTTGTGATTTTCTTTGTGTCCTCTTGCTGTAACAAGAGACTTAGTGTTTAGTTTAGTTTCTGGAATTTTTAATAAAGTGCCAAGGTTTACTCATTTTGGTATGAAGAAGTTGCTTATAGCGTTCGGAGATATTATTCTGCACGAATCTGTGCACGGTATGATTTTTAATTCTTATTCTGTAACTCCGAATGAGCTCATATTTAAACTGTAGTGTAGCAACTTTTCATCCTCTGTATGCATGAATTGTTTCGGAATTTTCGACAAAGTTAAGTAGGGTAGAAAAATACGTTTTAGCTGCTGCTGTTTTTCTGGACAGATTCTGTCCCATTTTGTTTGATGCATGCTTAGAACTTTTAACATGAATCTTTTTGATCCAATTGAGTTTATGAGTAGGCATACAACATTATACACTTTCTGGACATTCATATGAATTTTTGTCTAAGGATTATATGCAGCAAGAAATCTATTTGTTTATCACTACTAATGTGCCCCACAGAAAAGAAATGGGAGAAACGGTGTTTTGAAGTTTTTTCACAGGGATTAGAGGAGATGCACCAAGAGCTATCCAAGGATGGTGAAGACCATAAGCTTGGGGATGTGAAGACAACCCCACTGGACCTACACACTCTCGGTTTGCACACGTCTAACTTCTGTTTTTCGATCGAAACACTTTATCGCATAAACTTGGAGCGTCTTTTTGTTTGTTTAGTTTGATTTTTATTTTGTGAGACCACCACACTATCATTTATATATGAGAGAGCTACTGGAAATTTGGGTTGAATTATGTTGGATGCTATTTAAGATTGGGAAAAGGGATGTTGAGTTAATTTTAAAAGATACATATAATTGCATGATTCATGAGCTTGTTAATGAGTAATAATTTGCAATATTTTATCAAGAGCTATCTTTTATTCATGTTTTGATGCTAAATTTTTTACCTTGTTTTAACATGGATTAGTTAGTTCTATGGACACTCATGCATGCATTTAGATGGTCAACTTTCTCCCTCTTGCTAGCCCAAAAATTCCAACAAGCAAAAACTTGTTTCCAACACCTTCAACCAAAGTTTTTCCAGTGAGTCCACCATATCTACCTATTAGCTTTATGCTATTCCGAGTATGTTTATCATGATATTTGTGTTATCTATACCTCTGAATGAAAATGCTTATGTTGTTGATTGTGTGGGAAAAGTTGGTTATATAGCTCTCTCGAACTTGATGCACACTTTACTTTCATTGCATAAATAAAATATGACCCATTGTGATTAAAATTATGAGTTGTGGGACTTGACAAATGTCTTTGGTTGAGAGTTAGCCATATGTGCTGTCACATGGCAAGCTTTCAACATTGCACATCATCTCATTTAGTTGATATCATGTACTTTTGTTTATGGATGCTTACCATGGGTGAAATAAATGGGAAATGAAGTGAGTTTAAATGAGTTTGTATAAATGGTTAGAGAGACGCCTGGGCCGCTAATCTAAGCCATGCATCATTCATGGTGGAAATTTACTTACATGCTATGGTGAACCTTCTGTGATACACCTTACAAAAAAAGCTATCCAATGGTAAATAAAAAGGGTGTTGAGATTGTTCATTATGTTTGTTTGTCTTGTCATTTTGATATGGGCTTGTTCCATATCCTGGGACAAGAGGTACCCCAGTTGACGCTCTTAATGATATTTATTACTTACAATGATATTTAACTTGAACTTGCTTTGTTTTCCAAGTTGAGTAACACATGGAGTAGGTACTTGTATTCAAGGGGCATGAGACTTTCAACCTGTACTTTGTCAAGCACACTACTCGTATTGCTTTCACTTTAAACTTAATCATTCAAGATGCTATGATAGGGGAATGAGAGCTTGACACCAAGGATTACCATATTACAATCATTGACTTAAGTAGAGAAGTTCAGAAGTTAGATGAAATTTATTCATGCTTTACCTCTACTCATATATATCTTTCCAAAGTGTCCACCTTTTATATTCAGATTTTCATCAATACTCTATGACCATTATAGGATGTTCTTACTTATTATTATGCATACATGTGGTCCATAGTACTTCTCTCTTATGTTACACTTTGTGAATTATCATTGAACATCCTTGCATTGAATACTTGATATCACTTCATAAACTATCTTGCATATTGCTACTCCTTTTAAGAATGAATCATTTACTCTATGTAGCAATAGTAATCATCTTTGATATCCATTGATAGTATTAAATTGCAAAGTCCATGTTAGTTTTATCACCTTCATACTCGAGGACGAGTATAGGTTAAGCTTGGGGATGTTGATGCATGTAAAATGCATACATGAACTTTGCATTATTTTACTTATATTCCAGTCATATTTGCATCATATAAGGGTTATATCACTGTTTTATAATGATTTTGGGAATATTTGATATGTTTCCTATTTTTATGGAATTAACCCTGCGCAGGCAGAAAACCCTATTTCTATATTTTAATGTTTCAGGGACCCAAACGACGTCCAAATGACCTGAAATTTACGAGCATCATTTTTGGAAGGAACAAAGCGTGGGAGCGAAGGAAGCAAACAAGAGGAGGCCCGAGGGCCAAATAGGTGGGCCCACGCGGCCCTGTACCTGGCCGCGTGGGACCCCTCTTTGGCCTCGGAGCTCCGTTGCCGTCGATCTTTCCTCCACCGACTCCGTTTTGACCTAAAACGCCTATAAAAATATCCCCCGACGTTCTCTGGAAGGAGCGCCGCAGCAGAAACACCGAAACAGAGACCTGGAGTTGCAGATTGGAGGGGGAAAACTCCGGCGGGGCGCTGCCGGCGTGGTCTCCATCTTCTCCAACGACTTCTCCACCGTCTCCATGATGAAGAGGGAGTAGTCCACCTCTGGACTATGGGTTTGTGGAAGTAACTTATGTATCTCTCTCTCTCTTGAGCTTCACTAATTAGTACCGTATGAGCTGCTGAACATGATTACGGTCATCTATGTAATACCTTTGTGGTGGATCTTTTTATGAGTTAATATATGTTTGAGATTGCAATGGTTTTGTTTCAGTTATGAAAGTAGATGCATATTATGTACCCCGTTCTTATTTACTTGTCATGATCAAGCATGTTTATGAGAGCGTGTGAGGGGGAACGTGTGCATTAGTTGGAGTGGGGGGTGGCTAGTGCAGTGAACGTGAGAGAAAGTTCTGCGATCCACTTGGGTGTTTTACCTTACTTTGTTGCCTCACTAGGGATAAAAAGAAATACCATGCTACCGGAGATGTGGGTGTGACCATTGCCACTACTCCATGACTAGATCTAGCATGTTCTTATTTTAACTTCATGTCATGATACTTATTGCTATACTCTGAGTTATCTTAATTACTGAGGTGTTATGATTTAGTTCGCATCTTGGTGGAGTATAAGAGAGACTAATAACCAAAAGGTCTCTATGTTAGGACGTGATGCCCATATAATTATAACTTGTCATTAAACTGTTGTGTTGCAATCTCATATGTCAACTCTAGTGTTCCATTGTCTACCACTTTATTAAAGAGAAGTGCATTTGTGAAACCATGAACCCGGTCCATTTTTAATCATAAGAAACACCTTTCCACACCACTTTTACCACTTTTCCATTTTCTGCCATTTAAAAATCCGAAAATACAAAAACACTTTTACATCTTGCATTCATCATAAAAACCCAAAATATCATTTATCATTGCTACCACCATCCTTGCATATTTATTTACCACCATTGCATTTTATTTCTTGTTTGCATTGCATATTATCTTGATATCATTCTCACACCTTGTGCTTGACAACCACTAGGTGAGGTTGAGGACCAAAACATTTACTTTGTTTTGTAGGTAACCAAAAGAAGGATAGGAAAGATAAATCTTCACTACTGATTCCCCGAGAGTTCGATATTAAACCCTCGAGTCACCCGTGGGGAAAACACGTCTTCCACTTAATACACACTCTGCACTTGGAGTCTCAACCTAACCCATTTACTTTTCACGCAGGAACTACGCGAAGCCCTCAGCAAAGTGCTTTCTGGCGCCGTTGTGGGTAACTACGTGAAGGGCCATCAGAGGGCTCTACATCACCATGCCTGTCTCCGGAGTGATGCGTGAGTAGTTCATCCTTGGACTATGGGTATAGCAGTAGCTAGATGGTTGTCTCTCCACTTTGTGCTATCATGTTTAGATCTTGTGAGCTGCCTAACATGATCAAGATCATCTTATTGTAATGCTATATGTTGTGTTTGCTGGGATCCGATGAATATTGAATACTATGATCAAGTTGATTATCAATCTATCTTTATATGTTATTTATGATCTTGCATCCTTTCCGTTACTAGTAGATGCTTTGCCAAGTAGATGCTTGTAACTCCAAGAGTTAGTATTTATGCTAGATAGTGGGTTCATGCCTCCAGTAATCTGGGCGAGTGACAGCAACGTCTAAGATTGTGGATGTGCTGTTGCCACTAGGGATAACACAACAATGCTATGTCTACGGTCATATGTACTTGTTTACATTACGCACTTTACTTAATGCAATTATCGTTGCTTGCAACTTAATACCAACGGGGAACACGGATGTCAACCTGAAGGTGGATTATTAGTCATAGATGCAGTTGGATAACGGTCTATGTATCTTGTTGTAATGCCCAAAGAATATCATAGTAGTCATCTTGTCATATATGCATTGTCATGCGCTCAATATTTGTCAATTGCCCAGCTGTAATTTGTTTACCCAACATATTATTTATCTTTATGGAGAGACACCACTAGTGAACTGTGGACCCCGGTCCATTCCTTTACACTGATAAAACCACCAACTGCAATCATTGTTTCTTTTACTTTCTGCAATTAAACACTGTTTTCCACACCATACGTTTAACCCTTTGTTTTCAGCAAGCCGGGGAGATTGACAACCTTCCTGTTTCGTTGGGACAAAGTAGTTTGATTGTGTTGTGTGCAGGTTCCACGTCAACAGTCAGAATCCCCTTCAACACCATATTTTCTGGCGCCGTTGAAACCTTCTGAAGTGCTTCTGCTCCTACTGGTTCGATAACCTTGGTTTCATACTGAGGGAAACTTGCTGTTGCATTGCTTCATACCTTCCTCTTGGGGTCTCCCAAAACGTGTGTTTCACGTCATCAAGGCATGTCGCACATCGTCGCACTAGGCGTTCCACGTGACGCTTCATTTGTGGCCAATAATAGTTGGTGGCGAGCATGGCGTAGGTCTTGTCGCGACCAAAGTGGCCCATTAGTGATCCTCCATGTGATTCCTTCAAAAGGACCAAACGTAGCGAAGACTCGGGTATGCATAGTTTGTTAACCTTAAACAAAAATCCTTTGTGCAAATAGAAATCATCAATGCCTTTATGTTCCGTGCACATTGCAAAAATTGGACCAAATAAAGTGTCTGTGGCATAAAGATTCTTGATCTCGTCCAAACCCAAAACATTGATTTCAAGATGCGTAAGTAGGTTGGTCTTGCGTGAAAGAGCATCCGCTACAACATTCTCTTTGCCCTTTATGTACTTGATGGCCAATTGCGAATTGCATTGATTTTTGTTTCATCCACTTCAACTCCCTCGGAAGAAACCACAAATCCCAAGAAAACAAGCCTGTTGGTTGCAAATGTGCATTTGGAAAGATTGGCATAAAGCCGTTCATTTCGAAGAGCCAACAACACTTGGGAAACATGAGACAAATGTTCTTCCAAAGATTTGCTATAGATCAAGATGTCATCAAAGTAAACTACAACAAATTTTCAATGAAAGGTCGCAACACGTGGTTCATAAGACGCATAAATGTGGAAGGTGCATTGGAAAGACCAAATGGCATGACTAACCATTCATAAAGACAAGTTTAGTTTTGAGAGCGGTCTTCCATTCGTCACCTTCACTCATTAGTATTTGGTGGTATCCACTCTTAAGATCGATTTTGGAAAAGATGCAAGCACCACTAAGCTCATCCAACATGTCATCTAAGCGAGGGATAGGATGCGATACCGTACGGTTATGGCATTAATGGGGCGACAATCCATGCATAAGCGAAGTGTGTTGTCGCCTTGGGAACTAGGATCACCGGTACGGCACATGGGCTCAAACTTTCTTGAATGTGAACCCATGGAAAGGAGTTCTTGTATTTGACGCTCGATTTCCTTGGTTTCTTCGGGGTTGGTGCGGTATGGGGCGCGGTTTGGTAGAGGGGCGCCGGGGATGAGGTCGATGCGGTGCTCGATGCCACGAAGAGGAGGTAGTCCCGGTGGTACTTCTTGGGGAAACACATCTTCAAATTCCAGCAAAAGAGTCATCAAAGGCGAGAAAGGTTTGTGAAGTTGTTAGTTAAAGAAACCTCTCCCTTGCATATGAGGACATAGTGGAGGGTGGATGGGTTTTCTCTCAACTCTCTCATCTCTCTTTTGGTGGCAAGCAAGGACATGTTCGTGGAACTCTCTTAGTATGTGCACTCTCTTTTAGCTTGTGGCACTCACTCACATATTGGTGGATCTCTCTCTCGCCACTCTTCTCACTAGAAACTTTCTCTTGTTGTGATCTTGCTATTGTCTTGGCGTTGTCGGCAATTACTTGGCTTGGTGTCATGGGACGAAGGACGAAGTTCTTGTTGTCGCTCTTGAAGCTATAGTAATTGGTCCTACCATCATGCATTGCACCCTTATCATATTGCCATTGACGTCCAAGAAGCAAGTGACAAACGGACATAGGCACAACATCACAATCCACGGTATCTTCATATGCGCCAATCTTGAAGGACACTTGCACCATGTGTTGGATCTTGACGGATCCGGAATCGCTCAACCATTGCACGTGGTATGGGTGTGGATGCTTCTTGAACTTCAAGTTGAGCTTATACAAAGCTCTTTGCTAGCTAAGTTGTGGCAACTTCCACCATCGATGATGACCTTGATAGACTTTCCATTGATCCCCGCTCTTGTTTGAAACAAGTTGATCTTTGGTCTTCTTCTACTTGGAAATTGGCGGTCAATGCTCTTGCCACAACCAATGAGGGGTTGTTATCATCATCACAATAGATGTCATTGGAGTCTTCTTCAACATTTTGCGTTGCGGTGGCTTGGTTCAAAGCATGATACTCATCTTCACTCATCGACTCATATTCTCCCATGTCGTTGACAACCGTGACCTTCTTGTTTGTGCACTCAAAGGATTTGTGACCTTGTCCTCCACACTTGAAGCATTGAATCCTCTTGTGCCGGCGTGATGAGGACATCCCTAGCTCTTATACACTTTCTCCAATTGAAGATGTTGCTGTTCAAGATAAACCAAATGAATTGAGGATTGGACCAATGACAAGATCAAGAACCAAGTTATTAGAACAGCAGGTGAACTCACTCTTATTAGAATATGATGTTTGTAATTCTGAGAATTTTATACTACCTAAATCTATGCATTTATGTATGATCAGGGTTATTGATAACACAAGCATTCATGGAGGAGAGGAGCTGCAAGGCATGGAGTACATGGAGGATCACATGAAGAACAACAAGAATTTAATGGAGGATAAATTTCAGAACAAACACCACAAGTGCTTGAGGGAGGAGAGGGAGGCAGGAGCACAAGTGGAGAGGCAAGAAGGAGGAGCACAACCCCTGTTGGTGGCGCCAAGGAGGAGTCCTAGTCACCCTAGGACTTGGACCTGCGTGTCCCTTTTTAGGCTGAACCCAATTGGGTCGGTTTGTATCCAATTAGGTTGGACCCAATCTGAGTTGGGCTAGGTGGGAGGGCTCCCTGGCTGCTGGCCGCACCCCTCCCCCATATAAACCCTATTGCTGCGAGTTATTAGGTTAGACTACGATAAACCATAAACCCTATAAACCTCTTGTTGAACTGCGAGAAGCATTCATCTTGAAGTATTGTTACTGCTTGCAAATTCTGTGTGTTATCTGTTGTTCCATTGGGAATAAGGAGGTACAGGACCACTTGTAGTCGGTGGCTACTTGTGCAAGCTTGTGGAGTTGAGAATATCCAAGGGGTTGCAAGCTGTTGCATTGGCAACAGGGATCGGCCAGGAGTGTTTTCAGCAAGACAAGAGTTATCCAATTCATCCATCCAATAATTTCGCCACATCTCACTGAGAAGATCGGGACACCCCTTATCACGGCGGAAAATCTTTGAGGTGTGTTGCTTGAGGGGGTGCCTTCTTGAAAGGTTGAGTAGTTTGAGTGGATGGTGTAGGAGGACCTTTGTGTTTCCTTGAGGAGGGGCTTGCACGGATGTAGGAGTGGATGATGAAGGCTTGTTAGCGAAGAATGCCTTGGCCTTGAGGTTTTGAGCTCTTCAAGCACGTGACGCTCGGCCATTTGGCTTAATGGACTAGCTCAACCAAGGTGGCATAGGGTTGGAATTCCACAATCTTCTTGATGGGATAGTTGAGGCCATTCATGAAGCGAGCCATTGATTGCTCTTCCGATTCCTCAATATTGGCTCTCATCATGGAAATTTCCATCTCCTTATAGTACTCATCAATGGATTTCAACCTTGCTTCAACTCTTGCAACTTCTTGTACAAGTCTCTAGTGTAGTGACTTGGCAAAGCGCTTGTACATCGCTTCTTTCATCTCAACCCAAGTGTTGATTGGTTGTTGATGGTTGTCCACACGTGACTCTTGAAGTTGTTCCCACCACAAAAGAGCATTCTTCGAATTCCATTGATGTTAAGACAACCATCTTGTTCTCGGAATATGTCGAACTCGGAAGATCTTGTCAACCTTGAGTGCCATGAAAGGTACGCTTCCGGGTCACTTGTTCCGTAGAACTTGGGCATATCAAAGCGAAGGTTGTTCAAGTTGTCATCGTCGTCTCGACGGTTTGGAGGTGGGAATGCACGTCCACGTCTCCTTCGGTGTAGTCCATCATCAAGATGTTGGTTGGACTCCATATCACTTGATTCGGTGTTGTTGTGGTGGTGACGATAATGCGGACGCTCTTGGCGTTGATGAGGCTCATGGTGAGGATGATGCTCTTGGTATTGGCGAGGCTCATGGTGAGGATGATGTTCTTCATGGTTTCCATGCGCACGATTGTTATGGCGTGGCCTTGGAGGATGGCGGTGACGACGGCCTTGAACCTCATAGTCATGATCACCCGGGACACCATTGTCATTGGCCAAGGGTCTTGACGTTCTTGATGTTGAGGTGGCGGTGAAGGAGTTCGTTCACGGTGTCCACTATTTGGTCGATGTTGTTCTTGATGTCCATTGTCATGGTGTGCGCGAGGAGAAGGTGGGTGTTACACTTCATGGTGATGTTGAGCATGTTCGTCGCGCCTTGGGATGTCTTGACGACCTTGATGCGGTTCATGATGCGCATGCCGTGGTTGTCTCGACCTTGAGGCGCTCCTTGTGCGACGTGAGCTTGAAGAAGAGCGATGTTGCGCAAGGTTGTTGATAGCTTCAGTCATGCACGCCATTTGGTCGTTGAAGTTGGCTTCTTGAGCTTGAAGACGGCGATCATAGCGACCAAGCCCATCACGAACGAGATGTCGAAGGTCCACGAACTCGCCGTGTGTGACATAGCCAATGGCACTTTGAATTCCTCCATGGATGTCATCCTCCAAACTTGAGCTTCCGTTTGTAATTTCCCTAAACATGATCTCAAGAACAAGTGAAATTTGTGGAAATGGAGAACCAAGAGAAACTATATCGGATGAATAGAGTTGCTTGACGAAAGAGAATCCGGTTCTAACACCCAACACACACACTTATGAAGATAGGAAGGTATAGTGTCTAAAGGAAAACAAGCAAATCCAACGAAAAGTATGTTGTAAAGAGTAGAGAAAAACCACAATGATCAAATTAACAAAGAACAAACCAACCACACAAATTTTACGAAACAACGGAAACACATACACACAAAAGATACAATGGGGATTGTGTGACCAAAGGGCGAGCACTACAAAGATACTAAATGATGATCCTAACGAGACTACGTGCTCAAATGTCACACTACCGCAAGAAGGACACTAGTTCTTGCCTTGTGTAAGGGCAACTAGATTTGCGCACGTGCCAACCTTGTACTCTTCACTAAGTATTCGCAGCGTGCTACTCACAAAGGATGATACTTGTCACTTTTTTATATACAAGCACAAAGAAAATTAACTAAGCTGCGTTTTTTATGTACTACTCAATACCAAGGTGACACGATTGCAATGCCCGCAATATCAACGAACTAGTCCAATGGGATAGGTACACAAAGAAGAAGAAGGTCTCACAACGGATATTTGATAGGAAACATGTGTTGAGTCGAAGGTGTTGTTGGCGCTTGTTGTTGATGTTGGGCGCTTGCGGAAGCTTGTCGACGTAGAAGACGTTATCACCTCAAAGGACAACTCAAACACACAAGAGGGAATGCCAAAACGAAAATGGGGAAGAAAAAATTTTTGGCCAAAATTTGCACACCCGGTAGTACCGGCCAAGGCCCGGTAGTACCGACCTGCCCGATTTTGAAGTTTGACTTTCGATTTTGGGCGGAAATTGGACTCGAAAAATCCTCAAATTCGTGAGAAATTGGCAAAATTAGGCTGGAAAACTTAGAACAAAGGTGGAGGAGGTCCTAAGGCAATAGACCGTGGATCAAAACTACTCCAAACACAACAAATCGAGAGATCGGCTCAAATCCAAGAAAGGCTATTTTTGGTGGAAATTTTCGAATTTCTCAAAATCAAAGAAAAATTTGGTGAATTTGGGGTGGAAACACAAATCAATCCGTGTCAACCCAAGCTCTGATACCATATGATGCGGGTAGGGTCCCGATTTTCACGGATTGGGGGCGGATGGACGAAGAACACGAAGAAACGAAGAACACAAAAGGGGAAAAGTCAAACACAAGATAACTAACAAAGCAACACGGACGAAATCAACCGGTAACAAGTCCCAAAGGGCAGCCCCGATTCTCAATCTCCAAGCAACCTTACTCTTAGGATTGTTTCTCTCACCGGTCAATCCCACCGGTCCAATCTAGTCACTCAAAGAGGAAGGATTGGCAAGTAATCGCAACTACAAGAAGAAGCCTTGAATCACTAGAGGGATCTTCTCCACAAGGGGAGGCCTTGATTCATATCCACAAGGGGAGGCCTTGATTCATCTCCATAGGAGGCAACACCAACAAGGGTGGAAAGGAGCAAATCTCAACTCAAATCTAATCTCAGTCTAACCCTAACCCTAGGAAGAGGAAAGCTATTTATAGTCTAGTGGGCGAAATGGTAGGTGAAGGGATAAGATTACATGGCCCATGGACCAATTTCAACACGCAGGCTCGGCCTTGGTCGGTAGTACCAGACGGAGCACGGTAGTACCGGCTTCAGTCTTCAGGCCAGTAGTACCGGGTCGGCGGGTCCGGTAGTACCGACTGGGGAGCACTTCGGCGGGCATGTGGCGGTAGTACCGAGCAAAATCCGGCCGAGTCCCGAAGCACTTCGGCTAACCTAGTAGTACCGGATGGCGCGGTAGTACCGGGCTAGCGGTAGTACCGACCCGACCCGGTAGTACCGGCCATGCTGCAGGCAGCTTCATAGTCTTCTCCTTCGCTCGTCTCTTCTCTATCTTCGGCCATTCCTTGGGGTTCCTTGTAGGTTTCATTCCTGAGTATGCACAAGGTATCCGAATGAAGTAGCAAGTCATTCAAAAGGGGTGTCAAAATCACACATAGAGAGGAGCGAGGTCACCTTTTCATGAAGTGCTTTGACTCTTGATCTTTTCATGGGACCATTAGGTGTGGACGTTGTAGGTGTACTATGTTGGGCTACATCAGTAATGTCACCGTATATAAAGCTCGACTTGTCGCAAAAGGTTTTTGACAAATTCAAGGAGTTGACTACATGAGACCTTCTCACCCGTAGCGATGCTAAAGTCTGTTAGGGTTCTACTAGGAATTGCTGCTTATTTCAATTATGAAATTTGGCAGATGGATGTCAAAACTGCGTTCCTCAACAGAAACGTTGAAGAAGAGTCGTACATGGTACAACCCAAAGGTTTTGTCGATCCTAAGGATGCTGGTAAAGTGTGCAAACTTCAGCGTTCCATCTATGGACTAAAGCAAGCATCCCGGAGTTGGAATCTTTGATTTGATGAGGTGATCAAAGGTTTTGGATTTGCCCAAAATTATAAAGAAGCTTGTGTTTACAAGAAAGTGAGTGGGAGCTTGGTTGCATTCCTGGTTTTATATGTAGATGACATATTACTTATTGGGAATGTGTGGAGCTGCTTAACAGTGTGAAGATTATTTGAATAATAGTTTTTCAATGAAAGATCTTGGTGAAGCTGCATACATATTAGGCATTAAGATCTATAGAGATAGATCAAGACGCTTAATAGCACTTAGTCAAATACATACCTTGAGAAGATAGTGAAGAAATTCAATATGCATGATGCAAAGAAAGGTTCTTTGTCCATGTTACAAGGTAAGCCATTGAGTAAGACTCAGTGTCCAACTACGGCAACAGAAATAGAAAGGATGAAGAAAATCCCCTATGCCTTGGCCATATGTTCTATTATGTATGCCATGTTGTGTACTAGACCGGATGTGTCCCATGCTCTTAGTTTGACAAGCAGGTATCAGAGTGATCCTGGAGAGGCTCACTGGACAGCAGTTAAAAATATCCTTAAGTACCTAAAGAGGACTAAGGACATGTTTCTTGTCTATGGAGGTGATGAAGAGCTCTCCGTAAAAGGTTACGTCGATGCTAGCTTCGATACTGATCCAGATGACTCAAAATCTCAAACAGGTATGTCTTTATATTGAACGGAGCTGCGGTTAGCTGGAGGAGTTCCAAGCAAATCGTCATTGCGGCATCTACATTAGAGGCGGAGTATATGGCCGCTTCTGAAGCAGCGAAAGAAGGGATATGGCTGAAGGAGTTCGTCACTGAACTCGGCGTTGTTCCGAGCGCACTGGATTCCATGGAGATTTTTTGTCACAACACTGGTGCCATTGCTCTAGCCAAGGAACCAAGATGTCACAAGAGTTCCAAGCATATCAAACGCCGGTTTCATCAAATTCGTGAGCATGTAAATGAAGTAGATATTACCATCAGCAAAGTACATACGGATCAAAATATCGCAGATCCGTTGACTAAAGTTCTTCCACAGACAAAACATGATCAACACCAGAAGGCCATGGGTGTTAGATTTTTAGCAATGTAAACTAGATTATTGACTGTGCAAGTGGGAGACTGTTGGAAATATGCCCTAGAGGCAATAATAAAAATGTTATTATCATATTTCCGTGTTCATGATATATGTTTATTTTCCATGCTATAATTGTATTAACCGGAAACATAATACATATGTGGTTGCATAAACAACACCGCGTCCCTAGTAGCCTCTACTAGACTAGCTCGTTAATTAATGATGGTTATGGTTTCCTAACCATGAACATGAGTTGTTAATTAATTAACGGGATCATGTCATTAGAAGAATAACGTGATGGACAGACCCAACTAAGCATAACAATATTGATCGTTTCATTAAGTTTATATTGTCATGCCTTTTATTGTCAAGTATCCTGTTTCTTAACCATGAGATCATGTTATTCCCGAGTACCGAAAGAATATTTTGGGGACATCAACCATCGGTTCGTGACAGGGTGATCATAAAGGTGTCTTACAGGTATCTCGGAAAGTACTTGTTGAATTACATGAATCAAGACTGGGATTTTCCCTCCGTGTTTCGGAGAGATATATCTGGGCCCACTCGGTAGTGCACATTCAGTAACGCTTGCAAGCACATAACTAATGAGTTAGTCACAGCGAATGTTGTATTACGGAACGAGTAAAGAGTACTTACCGGTAACGAGATCGAACTAGGTATAGTGATACCGACGATCAAATCTAAATATCGCGTGACAAAGGAAATCGTATACAGATTATAGTAGTCCACGACATAGTGGTTCAACCAATAGAGATCTTCGTTGAATGTGTGGGAGTCATTATGGATATCCTGGTCCCTCTAATGTTTATTGATCGGAGAGGTGTCTCGATCATGTCTACACGTTCTCGAACCCGTAGGGTCACACACTTAACGTTCGGTAACGCTAGAGTAGCTATGGGATAATTTTGTTAATGGTGTCCGAATATTGTTCGGAGTCTCGGATGAGATCTAGACATCACGAGGAGCTCCGGAAGAGTCTGGAGGTAAAGATTTATATATGGCAAGTTGATTTCAGGGTTCCAGAAAAGTTCGGGAATTTTTTGGCAGAGTGTCGGAATGTTCTAGAAGGTTCCGGAGGGTCCCACTATGGGGCCCACCTGTCCCCAACGACCAAGGGTGGCCCACTGGTCCATTTTACCAGCCCTATGATTGCGTGGATCACACGTTCGTTGGGAGACCCCAAGAGGAAGGTATGAAACAGTGTAGCAGCAGTTTCCCTCAGTATGAAACCAAGTTTTAATCGACCAGTAGGAGCAAGAAATCACTTCTGAAGGTTGTTGGTGGCGGAATATGGCACGGCGCAACACCAGGGAATCCGGCGCCGACGTGGAACCTGCACACAACACAATCAAACTATTTTGCCCCAACGAAACAGTGAGGTTGTCAATCTCACCGGCTTGCTGAAAACAAAGAATTAAACGTATGGTGTGGAAAACAGTAGTAAATTGCAGAGAATGAAAATGAACAATGTTTGCAGTTGATTGTATTATCAGTGTAAAAGAATGGACCGGGGTCCACAGTTCACTAGTGGTGTCTCCATAAAAGATAACTAACATGCTGGGTGAACAAATTACAGCTGGGCAATTGACAAAATATTGAGCGCATGACAATGCATATATATGACATGATGATTACTATGATATTCATGTGGGCATTACGACAAAATACATAGACCGTTATCCAACAGCGTCTATGACTAATAATCCACCGCCAGGTTGTCATCCGAGTTCCCCATTGGTATTAAGTTGCAAGCAACGGATAATCGCATTAAGTAATGTGCGTAATGTAAACAAATGCATTAGACCTAACGGCGCACCCTTAAGCTAAGCATCGGTTATTTTATCCCTAGTGGCAACAACACATCCACAATCTTAGAAGTTATTGTCACTCTCCCAGATTACCGGAGGCATGAACCCACTATCTAGCATAAATACTCACTCTTGGAGTTACAAACATCTACTTGGCCAAAGCATCTACTAGTAACGGAAAGCATGCAAGATCATAAATAACATATAAGATAGATTGATAATCAACTTGACATAATATTCAATATTCATCGGATCCCAGCAAACACAACATGTAGCATTACAATAAGATGATCTTGATCATGATAGGCTGCTCACAAGATCTAAACATGATAACATAAAGTGGAGAGACAACCATCTAGCTACTGCCATGGACCCGTAGTCCAAGGATGAACTACTCACGCATCACTCCGGAGGCAGGCATGGTGATGTAGAGCCCTCCGTGATGATTCCCCTCTCCGACAGAGTGCCGGGAAGAGCTTCTGAACCCTCCCGAGCTAGGGTTGACGGCGGCGGCGTCTCTAGAACTTTTCGTGGATAATGGCTCTGGTATTTAGGGTTTTCGCGTCGGGAGGAATAAATAGGCGAAAGGGCGGCGGCTGGAGACGCACGTGGGCCCCACACCACCCCACGGCCGGGGGGGGCCCCGCGCGGCCCCATGGTCTGGCTGACTCGTGGCTCCCCTCCGTCTCTCCTTTGGACTCCGTGTACGTGTTGGAAAAATAGGAGGTTCTGTCCAAGTTTCGTCCAATTCCGAGAATACTTCCAGACTAGCTTTTCTAGAATACAAAAACAGCAGAAAACAGGAACTGACACTGTGGCATCTTGTTAATAGGTTAGTCCCAGAAAATGCATAAAAATGCTATGAAGTGTATATAAAACATGTACCAATTGGTATGATATCAACATGGAACATCAGAAATTATAGATACGTTTGAGACGTATCACCCTACTTGGTACATGCAGCCATTCAATGGGTAGCACTTTAAAAGGGGTGTTACCACTCTTGAAAGAGGGGGTTACCACCTTTTAAATGAAAAGGGGTTACCACTATTGAAAGAGGGAGTTTCTACTTTGGAAATAAAGTGGCTGCAGCCCCTTGTCTATATAAAGAGAGGGAGAGGCGCACCAAGAAGCTAAGGCTTGGCCGCACCACTTGCTTGCTGCTCCTCTACCTCCCGCGCTCCGCTTGGCGAAGCCCTGCCCGCGGGAACTCTCCACCATATCTACCACCACGCCGTCGTGCTGCTGGAATCGATCCCAACCTACTTCTCCCTCTAGCTTGCTGGATCAAGAAGAGGGAGACGTCATCGAGCTGTACGTGTGCAAGCCTCCGGGGTGCTGCTCGTTTGCGGTGCTGATCGGATCGAACATCGTCAACAACTTCACCGAGCTGCGTTGAATTAAACGTTCAATGCGCGTGTTCTTCGAGGGTATGATGAACTACTCTCCCCATTACTAGCATCTTCTAGATTGGATCTTGAGTGTTGCTTACGCATGTGAGAGATTTTTTTGTTTTCTATCGCGCAAACTCCTACAGTGGTATGAGAGCCGGTTATATGCGTAGATGTTTTGGTACGGGTAGAACACATATGTGTATGTGGGCGTTGATAATCATGTTATTACTTCCTTTGTGTATTTTGAATCTTAGTGGCATAGTGTGATGAAGCGGCCCGGACTAACTTTACATGTCCGCGTACATGAGACTTGTTCCACGACTGACATGCAACTTGTATTGCATAAGTAGCTTTGCGTGTGTCTGCTCTCCCACTATAGTTAAGATTTAATCTACAACGGGTTGTTAATAATTTGTTTATCACCTTTGTGGTTTCATGTTCTAGGTAAGAACGGTTCTTTCTTCGAAAACCCTATAAGCCACGTAAAATTGCAAAGAATAAGGGAGAGGCGTATAACTTGTTTTTGCAGGGGTGATTGTGATATGGTATATCCCAAACTGTTCATATGATATATTTGTGATGTATGAGATGATCATGTTTTGTAATGTTTCACGACTTGCATGTCGATGAGTACGGCAACCGGTAGGAGCCATATGGTTGTCTTAATTATCAATTGTATGACCTGTGTGTCAACTTCAAACGTCATGTAATTGCATTATTTATCGCTATGAGTTAGCAATATTTGGGATGCAACATCGTGGAGACAACCAAGGCACCACATGAACATGGCGCCATGATGGAGATCATGCTGGTGCGTTTAAGATGGAGTTCAAGATACAATAAAAGGGCTATACCATGTCACATACTTTTATGCATGTGATGTTTATCCATTTATGCATCTTATTTTGAGTGTGCACGACGGTAGCATTATAAGATGATCCCTCACACAATATCAAGATAAAGTGTTCTCCATTAGTATGCACTGTCGCGAAAGTTTGTCTTTTGAAGCATCTCGTGATGATCGGATGTGGTAAACTCTACGTTCACATACGACGGGTGTAAGCCAGTTTGACACATGCGGAAATACTTTGGTTAACTTGACGAGCCTAGCATGCACATACATGGCTGTCGTGGGGTAATCTCGGCAGATGTCATTGTAATGACTTCGTGGGCGTGGGGTTGTGCGAATCGAGCGTCTCCGAGCTTAAGATCACAGGGCACGAGGAAGACAATGTTTACCCAGGTTTGGCCCCTCAATGTGAGGTAAAGACCTACTTCCTGCCTATCCTAGATTGGAATTGATATGAATATGGTGTTACAAGGGTTGGCGGTCGAGGTATCGAGTCACGGCGATCGAGGTGTCGAGTCGCCGTATGTCCTAGGGTTTAGGGCTTGGATTCGATTCGATCCCTTCTACGTCCTGCGAGTCCTCCTTATATGCACGGACGCTCGCTAGGTTACAAGGAAAGTCTATTCCCTTAGGAAAGTGTCGACCGGAGTCCTTCTAGGAGACTACATATCTTTGTGTCGTCCAAGTCAAGTTATCTCCAGTCTTCTAGATCTTTCTTGCGACGACCTTGGTGTCGGCCCATCTTAATACAAGCCCGTTAAGGATGCGGGTGCGACCCCATAATGAGTCGCACTTCCCTTGATGAGTCGCGGGTTAAGTATTCCCCCGACATTAGCCCCCAAGGTCAACTTGGACTTCATAGGCTAAGCACTCTTTCAGCTATATACGAACTTTTCCTTTATTCGTTGATGAGTCGCAGCGTTGAATCGTCCTGGTTGAACTTCTCAATCTTCTTCTAGTCTCCCACTTGATGTTTAACTCTTCTGGAATTTGCGCGACTTACTCGCTTTGTTGACTTTGCGACTTACTCCAAAATCCAGCCTCCCCATCTTCCGTAAGTTTCGGACCCCTAATCTTATCACTCCCGTGTATCGCGGTCCTTCTGGTTTAAAGCTTTGCACCGCCCTTAGGTCAAGTCACCATCTAGCCTTTCTTCTCCCTCGTCGCGCCGCCCTTGTCTACTCTGCTTTATCTTCCTCACGATCTTGCAGACTTAGCCAAAGGAGATGCCTCGGCGTAGTTGCAACTGGGACGGCTCTTGGATTGATGAGGTTTTCCTCGAGTCCCTTACTTCTCGCGGGCTTCTGCCTCCAATGAATGAATGCGAATGGCGGGCCTCAGATGGCGAGCTGATTCCCAATCCTCAACCCGGGGAACTAGTCATGTTTGCGGAGCACATGGAGCACGGATTCAAGCCCCCAGGTTCTCTTTTCTTTCGTTCCCTGATGCAACGACTGAACCTGCGTCTTCATGACATCGGCCCCAACTCTATGCTCCAAGTTAGCAATTTTCACACCCTATGTGAAGATTATCTTGCGATCGAGTCCTCCATAGATCTTTGGCTCTCTCTCTCTTCTGTTGTAATAGTCAGCGCGAGGGCTCGGGCTTCCCTTTCCTTCAATGCGGTGCCATTGACTTTCAGCGTCGCCGGGACAGTGTATTTCCCAAACTTGCCTTAGCTAATAGGGTCAAAGATTGGCAGAGAACTTTCTTCTATTGCAAGGACACTTCTCCTGAGGAGGAAATCCATCTTCCTCCTTGGTCCCCGACTCCCTTTGTCTTTTCTCCTGCCTTGTCATCGAAACCAGACCCCTCTTCATTGTCAACCATTAAGGTTCTGATGGATCGAATAGAGGCGCTGAATCTCCACGGCCTTACTGGTCTCGACCTCATTTCCTGTTGGACCAAGTGGCGTATCCAGCCAGTGAGTCGCCGTCAACGGCTTATGGTTGATTATTCCGATCGCAATGATAACCAGGACATGTCTTGCCCTGAAGACTGGGACAAGGGCGAGTGGATCAATTTCATCAGACGCGTCACTAAAGTAGACATCAGTTCATATGACGTTGTTGGTTTAGCTCCTTTCTGGGAAGGCCACAAGCCTTTTGTGGTATGTACTTGCCTTCTTAAACTATTCCATCCTTCCTCATGACTTTATACTGACCTGCTGCTATGTTTTACTTTCAGATTGATCCTGAGTTCTGGACCCTTCCCACCAGCGACCAGGCGACTCAACCGAGCCCCCAAGGTCATGGTGAATCGTCGAAAAGGGCTGCGGAGGAAGAGGAAAGTGAACACCTGGTGGACAAAGACACCTCCAGTTCTGAGGATGGCATATCTGAGGAGGATCAACAAATGACAAACTTGCTCCTGTCTTCAGTTCCTTTTAATCCTGAGTCGTCACAGGGATCCCTCAGGTCTTCAAAGCGCTTGCTAGAGGGGAGCCTTGAAGATCCGATATTAGCTGTAAAGCGCCGCAAGGCTCTCACTATACTCGTAGAGAAAAAGGCGCTCAAATCTTCGGAAACTAGCCGAGCTGCTCGTGACTTGGGCTTCACTAGTCTCACCACGTGCAACAGCACGTCCATAAGCTCAAGTATTGTCTCCTCAATTTTTTGCTTATTCCACCACCATGTAGCCTGAATTAGGGAATAGTTTTATGTACTAATCCTTGCTTTCCTTTTCGCAGGTTCTGATCTGCAAGCTCTTTCTTCACCATCTTCTGACTGCTTGATGAAGAATATCCGTGTAGCACCAGGGTAAGATTTAAATTTCTTTGGTCTGTTGCACAACTTTTCATGACAACGGTAGCACCTTATGTTACTCATCGCTTCTATGTAGATCAACGGTTGAGGCTGAGGCAAATCTGGCAACTCTAAGTTCTTCTCCTGAACCGTCCTTGAGTGGAGGTCGCACCGCGCCTGGAGACGCTAGTCTTGCTGGTGATATCCCTGTAGACGCTCCTGGTACTGTTCCTGCTAAGCCGTAGGCTGGGATTGAAGATGCTGAAACTGCGCGAGTGAAGGGTCAGATGCCCTCAATCTCTTCTCTTGTCGGCTCGCAATCTCTTGAAGATGCTATTATTCAGGCTGGAGAGCGACATACTGCTGAGTTGCGGGACTTGGTAAAACGACTTCATGACTCGCGTCGGGTATGTTAAAAACAACACCTTACTACTCGGTTGTAGCCCCAAGAGTCGAAATCTTGTGACAGTCTAGGAAGCAAGGTTTCAAGTCTTCTGTCCAGTGTATGATTGCTAGTTTTCGCATTTCTGCCGATATCTGAGTAGTTATTCCTTCTGTCTGTAGGTTGAGCTTCGATCTGCTACCGCAAAGGACAAAACTCCCGTGGCCTCTACTGATGATCTGGCCGTTAAACTGGATTTACTTCAAAAAGATAATGCCAGACTTGAATGGGAGCGAGATTCCTGCGAGGAGCAATACCAGGGAGCTTGAAACTGAATCTACTCTGCGGCTAACAGAGAAGGACGAAACCATAAGGTCCCTAAAGGCTGCTCTGGAGCAGAAAACCCAGGAGCTCGGCCAAGTGAAGGCACAACATGTGAAGGAACTGGCCTCTCGTGATGAGAAAATTAAATCCCTTCTTAAGGCTGCCGAGCTTGCAGGAACTTTTATGAGGGGCATGATTGAGGATCTTACTGGTAAGCGGCTGACCATCTTTATCCATCACTATGCCCATCTTCCTTGCTATTTGGCTTTTTTACACCTTGTTTCTGTCAGGTCGCAATACTCCCTGTATCTTGCCAATATTAAAGATCAGCTTGAATATGTCAGAGACTTCAACCGACACATTCTTGTGGCGACTAAGCATCTGGTCACCAAGTTTTCTCCCAAGGCAGATCCACCGGCGACTTGCGAGTATTGGCTGAGCAAACTTGTAAAGCCTCCTCAATATTTGGCTGGTTGGAAAGGCTCTTCTGCCCATGCTAGTGCTGCGCATGTGCTTACTTTAGCTAGGGTCTGTTACCCAGAACTAGAGATTAAACAGCTCGCACAAGGCAAGGAAGCGACTCGCTTTGACGGCACCCAAGTTTCACTGATGGAGTACTCGGACGTTTTGAAAGGCGTGCTTGGCTATGCCACCTAGATTGTAGATGGTCTCAACCTGAGCACTTATTTTTGTCGGCATCGCCTTGATGGCTCCATTATTGAGAAGAAACCCAAGTCATCTCGAGCCGGAACTTCGCAGGGACCTGGTCCGTCCACAGGCGCTGGGGATCCATTGCCTGTAACTCCATTGGTGAGAACGCCAGCGATTGCTATTCCTGGTCAAGCTGGAAGGCCACCTGTCAGTTCTTCCCTGAAATCATCAGAAGACGGGAAAAAATAGTAAAATGTCCATACATGATGGCCTGTTAATCATTATATTGCTATCACAACCAGGTTAGTACTATAATAAGCATAATGTAAAATGGTTGTGTATTATAAGCAATACTGTATCTTTTGGTGTGCTGAAGCAGCACAATATATTTTCTGGTTTATGTACTGAAGCAGCACGATATGTTTTGTACTGAAGCAGTACGATATGTTTTTGTACTGAAGCAGTACTGTTTTGTGGCCTAAGGCAGGCTCTTGTTTTATTGCCCTTAAGTAGGCCCTTGCGCGGCTCAGTATTTCCCTAGAAAAATGTGTGTTCAGGGTCGAGAACGTCCATGATAGGCATTCAGACTCGATTGACGCCACACGCTGGTACTTTGGCGGCATAATGCGAGGTGCATCTGACTTAAAGGTAGAAGTCAGTAGGTTGGCTGGTTCAAGGGTGTAAGCTGAGCTATGTAAAGCATCGAAACCCCCAAGAAATTGATGATGTATAAAATTAAAAGACTCAACAACTCATGGAGGTGAAACGACAAACCCTTGGATACCAAGGATGCCGGCTTTTATTTCATAACCATCAAACTGATACAACAACGCATCTGAGTAGCGTTGATAAGATAGTGTAGACCCTTTATGCAGGTTTTCTGTTCCCCGCAGGTCGTACACATTTGATACAATGTTGCAAGATTGTGAGACCGAACCCTGAGTGGTTCAAAAATTGAGTCGCTAGGGGCGACCCAATGCGAGCATGATAGCTCTGTTGCTGGTTTACAACGGTTTTGTTATCTCCACGAGGCTTTCAGCCACCTGGAGTGCCAATTGCGGTGATTTAGTTGCTTCCAGCTTGGCTTGTGTGGCCAGTTGTCCTCTCATACCATAGTTGTTGATTGAACGTGGTTCCAAGCACATGCGCCACTCTCCTTTTTCCTTTTGGACTAAGGACGTTCTTGTTTTCGCCTCTTCTTGACATGAATTCTCATGGACAAGGTGCACTCCTTTCCTGATTGGCTTCGCGGCTCGCTTTGGCTGCGACTCAATTGCGGCTCTTTTAGGGCTTCGAAGGGTTTCGGGCGACTTAAAACTGTGCGAGGAGCCCGCGATGCAGGCTTCTTCTGCCAACGCCGCATCCTCTTCTTCGCATTCCAAGGCCTTCGGTCTGCTTCCATGTACTGTGATTACTCCATTCGGGCCTGGTATTTTTAACTGTAGGTACACATAGCAGGGCATCGCCATAAACTTGGCATATGCACTCTTCCAAATAGGGCGTGGTATGAGCCTTTCACGTCGGCCACTTCAAAGCTGACAAATTCTGTGCGAAAATTTCTTTCTGTCCCAAAGACGACTGGAAGGGTTATTCTTCCTACCGAGCGGATTAACAGCCCGGGCACTATTCCATGTATAGTTGCTCCCGTTGGTTGGAGTCGCCAATCTGGCATGTTCATCCTTTTGTATGTATCGTAATGGAGGATATTTATTCTGCTTCCTCCGTCCATTAGTACCTTGGTCAAATTGTACCCTTCGACTTGTGGTGAGACGACGAGAGCAAGTTGCCCAGGTTCTTTTACTTCTGGCGGGTGATCATCGTGGCTCCATACAACTGGTTTTTTTGCCCAGTGAGGTCGCTGTTGTGACACGGGTATGGTTCTTTCCCTTCTTTTGTTTCGTGGACAGCTTCTGCCCTTTGCCTGTACCGTGACGGTGTGAAACTGCCCCAGGTGCTTCCTGAAGTCGCTGCGCGGCTCGTAACGGTGCGACTCGGTATCGAGTCGCGTCTGTTTGCCAAGTGCTTCTTCTGCTTGCAGGCTTCCTTCTTGCCAACGCCTGTAATAATGGCACTCAGCCTTTGTGTGCCCTGCAGGCCTTCCGTCCCTTCTACGGTGTAGGCCGCATGATTCACCAAGAGCTATCTTAACACGACTCGGGCGACCTGTCATAATTTCCAACTTCCTCCTTTCTTGAGGTCGTCCGTTTCCCTGCCGCCAAGTTTTTTCTTCTGCGCGACTCGGCGTTTTGCTGTTGGCCTCTTTTGTGTCCGCATATTTGTTCGCTATTGCTAGGAGTTTTTCAAAGCTGTTGATCTTGTGTTGGGCGCGTCCTAACTTGTGCACCAGCGGCTCGAACCTGCAGTTTTGCCTCATCGTCTGTACTGCAAAGTCCAACGATATTTCTTGGGAGGAGGTTATGATGTTTGCGACTCTTTTTACCCAGTCGCGACTTGCCTCACTCGATCTTTGGACGCATTGCTCCAGGTCTCTTGCAGTGAACAGTTGATAGCTTTGGAAATATTTGATGAACTGCTTCTTTAATTCCACCCAAGTGTCTACGGATCTTGCCGGTATGTTTCTCATCCAAGTCCGACCATCTTCTTCGAGCACCATATATAAATATTTGGCGCGTACTTCTTCTGTTATATTGATCTGGGCCATACGTGCCTCGTATTCTTCTATTCATGAAATATGATCTTGGCCCATGCGAAAATTCTCTATCCCCTGAGGTTCTTCAAAATTTGGTGGATACCGTGCCAATCGTATCTTGTCTCCAAAACAAACAGGTCCTTTTAGTACTGACTGTGTATTTGCTGGCTTGGCCATAATTATGTGCGGCTCGGAGGGAGCTTTGTGTGGTTGAGCCGTGCTCGGAGGCGGCTCATCCGCTGCGATCTGAAGTTCCGCCAGCTGGTTGACTATCCTTTCCACTGGCCGCTCTTCCTGACTCCAGGTTGCTTCGGCTGGTGATTCTTTAGGCGTTACTCCGTATAGATTCGCTTGCTGCAGAATTGCGGTGCTGAGTAACTAGTAACCCACAAGTATAGGGGATCGCGTGTAGCCTTTTCGATAAGTAAGAGTGTCGAACCCAACGAGGAGCTAAACGTAGGATAAGTATTCTCTCAAGTTCTATCAACCACTGATACAACTCTACGCACACTAAACGTTTGCATTATCTAGAAAATAAAACTACGATAGCAATACGGGTATGAGAGGTAGTTTTGCAAGATAATAAATACAAGAAAGTAAATGTTAGTGCTGCAGCAATAAAATACACTAAGTAACCATATACTAACAGTACCATGAGTGTGGAAAAGTAGTGGTAATTGTGGTGGCTTTGTCCAAGATTAATTAGTGAAGGTACTTGGTTCATTGTCTTCGATGCAGCTTTCTATGTGGGAGAGGCTAAATATACATGCACTCCACTACTTGGGATTACAAGTACTATATGATTGGATTGTTAGAAAGCATCCGCAAATACTAACAATGCATTAAGGTTTCCCCAACCATAGCCTTAAGTTCAAGGTCCTCTTACTCCCATACGTGCAACTAATCGGTTCGCGTTCTCAGGTTTCTGTCACTCCGGCAGAATTTCCCCCGCTTCGTTACAAATACTACCAACCCTAGGGTGTTTGATCCATGCGCGCACAAATATAATGGACACCAAAGGACAGCACCATATAGACATACAACTCTAATGAACCTCATGCATTCAATTAAGCAATCAAAAGACAAATAAACTACGGAAACATGATGTAAATCATAGGATAAATATTATAGCATCAAACACCATGTTTACATAGGACGGTACAGAGGTTTGTGGGAGGATGAACTACTGAATACAACGAGGAGATGGTGATGGAGATGACGGTGAAGACGGCAGAGAGGGGCAGTGCGGCGACGCAGGGCGGCGGCGGCGCGGCGGTGCGGGGAACTCCTTTCCCCGCCGCCGGCAAGCTTGGGGAGCGCCGCCCCTTAGCCTCCCTCCTTCATGGCTTCTTGGGAGCCCTCCCCCATGGAGATGGGATCCATGGGGGAGGCAAAAACGTGGCTTTTGGTGGCTGAAATTCGTGGGTGGAGGAGTCCTCCACGAATTAGTTTTCCTCCCTTTATATATCTTCTCAGATTTCCGTCACCCCCTTTTAGGGTTCCACCAAAACGGGCCTACAGGCCGCGTCCGAACTCCGATTGGGCTGATCCCGGGCTTAAAATCTTCGTATGAAAAATTGTGACAACTTTCGTAACAGCCAAGTCTCCATATAATGTCATCTTCGAGGGTCAAACTGGCAATCTTCGTAAAAAGTTCTCAGACAGATTTCAGGAAAGTCCCAATTCGACTCCAACAAGGTTTCCTCTTGTATTCTTGATAATTTCTACACATCAAAGAGTAAAACAAGAACATTGTGCACTTTTGCAACTATTAGTAGGTTAGTCCAAATAAATAATAAACTTAATATAAAACAAGTGCTAAAAGCATAAAAATGGCATGAAACAATCAAAAATTATAGATACGTTTTGGACGTATCAACATCCCCAAGCTTAATTCCTGCTCGTCCTCGAGTAGGTAATGATAGCAAAATAATTTTTGATTGTAAATGCTATGATCAGGTCTTTAACAATTGCATGATGTATGGATAATAAAACTTAGCAATCATGTTTCCTAATGAAAAGTATCAACGAACTAAGAGCTTATAACATGAAATTTATAAACATCAACAAGATTGTAATGACCATAATAAAGCATGATAGAGTGGTATCTTGCTTGCCCTTAATTGTGGAGCAAAACATAAATGCCAAGGCACCTCTGAAGTTCAAGTGAAGACTAGATATAGAGATATCAAAAATAAAAGCATCATGGTTATACCTCAATTAATCGTATTCTGGGACAAGCACATTACACTAAGAACGACAGCTATGATCTCGAAGAAGTGCTCAAAGAAAGGATGGTGACTCAACATAAAAATAAAAGATTGGCACTTCGCAGAGGGAAGCAGGGATTAACACGTGCTAGAGCTTTTGTTTTAAAAACAGAGGTAAAAAATGTTTTGAGAGGTGTTTGTTAATTGTCAACGAATGGTAGCGGGTGAGAACAGTATTCTACCTGTCAAACGGACTTTTAAGAGCGGCTCCCATGAAGGACGTTATTTTCTACCAGCAAGGCAGATCATCCCTCTTTCTCTTTGGTTTACACACATTCAGGTATTTCACTGTTTGTCATTGCTTACTAATGAATCAGGGCAAAAGTGTGAAGAGAATTAATTGGTTAAAGTTGTTATTAATTGGGACTGGGCACCCCGTTGCCAGCTCTTTTTGCAAGTTATTGGATAAGCGGATGTATATGCCACTAGTCCAGGTGTAAAAGTCCATTTGACAAATAGAATAAAGAATAACCCACTAGTACAGAAAAGCTATTCTGTGGCGCACCATTTTTCTATTCTGTGGCGCATGGGTGGTGCGCCACAGAATAGTCGCCACTAAATAAGCTATTCTGTGGCGCACCACCAGGTGCGCCACAGAATAGTGGCTATTCTGTGGCGCACCCAGCCTGGTGCGCCACAGAATAACTATTCTGTGGCGCACCCCACTCACCATGCGCCACAGAATAGGGTGCGCCACAGAATAGTTCTGGGTGCGCCACAGAATTACTGTGCCGTATTGTACCCGTATATTACCAGAATACAAATACCAGTATAATACCAGAATACATGTATATTTCATATTTACACAGATATAACAGAAACAGGGATATATTTTCACAGATACATATATCAAAACAAACACATTACTAATATATGTCTCATCACAAGTTGATACAAAAGTGCCGAAGTTTTACACAAGTGTTGAGATATATACAAAAGTTAATCGATCGTTGCACACGTTACAAATGAAGTGTTCACCGCCTACACTAGGATCGAATAGATTACATCTCGGCGTTGACGGTGAGCAAAAGCGGGAGCACGACGATCTCATGTAGCGAGCGGTGCGAGCGGCGCGGGAATGGTTTGCCGTCTTTCTTCGTCATCCACGCCCTGTTGTCCTTCTGCAACTTTAGGCGTTCTTCGATTTCTCTCTGATGCAACCCTGTAGATGGAGATAGATATATATATTGGTTAATAATATCAATAGAGTATGCATGCATGATTTATTCATCTAAGTGGATAAAATAGAGTATGTATGTGTGCATGTGTAAGGTTTTCTTTTATAATACATCCTATCTACCTCGTCGGGAGCAATGGAAGGTCCCCCCTGCTGTGATAACATTTCCGACGATGACTTCCGATAACTTGGTCTTGATGCATTGGAAGTCTTTTCTAAGATCCATATCGGACTTGCGTCTGTCATATTCGACCCATGTTTGTAAAGCAGATGGCAAACCACATTGCGCTCCATCTCGGATAATCATGTTAATATGACGGAGGGCGTAGAAGGCATCCATCTCGCTGCCCGACTGCTCCTTGAGGCAAGAGAACTCGGTGATATGCTTGAACCGGCGCAACTTATTATCAATTAATTGTGGTTGCACGGTGCTTTCGAAGACGCCTCCCTTTTGGTGGTAGCCGTGAAGAGCTTGATTGAGGACAGCAATTATGTTGGCATACCTTTTCGTAGTAGTACTACTACCTGAGTCAAAATAAGTGGCATGGTAATGGCTCGGGTGTAGGATGATGAGGACGCAGTACTTGTCCCTGCTCAACACAATTTAAATGATGATGATCAGAAACATGCATGCATTGAACTCGGAAAGGCACAAGATACGGCGGCGAGCGGATGTGTACTTACTCGGGAAAGAAAGGCACAAGAAGGCAATTCTTTTGCTGGTTTTGCAACATGAACCTCTCGAGGTACTCAACTGCGCTGGTCCGTGTCACAGATCCTTGCACCAGCTGGCTGTCACGCATGTAGTAGGGATCCGCTACCGCGACGTGCGAGAGATTATCTCTGTGGATAGTCATGGCCTCATTGAGCGCGTATAGGCGGACCAAGTTATAGTTGAGCCGCTGCTGGTTAAATAGATTGAACACGTCCTCGTATGCTACTAAGAACAGATCCGCGGGGTGTTCACCGACGACCACCAACCCGCCTTCTTCCTTTGGCACTTGGACAGTGAACGCCGGGTAATTTGGATCCCTGTCTTTTAGAAGAAAGCCCTCTAGCATAGAGATAGAAGCGCTCAAAGAGATCATTGATGGAGTTGCGAGGTGGGTCATCTCCGGAGGCACTATCGGTTTTCCAGCTTCATGAACCATGTGCGCCGATTTGTCCGGAGGGGGTGGTATGGTGTCTTCACGACCCTGGATAATCATAGGAGTTGGCTGGCTCGCAGAGGCGCCCTTTGATCCCTTTGGCATCTTAGGTGGCTGGCTCGCAGAGGCGCCCTTTGGGCATCTTCTTGGGGGGCCTCCTGGGCTTATTGCTCCATGGCTGCCCACGAAGCCCCTCTGCAACCGATTTCGCAATCGTGCCAGGGGAGAAAACGCCGGTAGCCGGTTTGTCTTGAGCTGCAACGCCGGCTGCTGGAGGTGTCTCTTGAGATAAACCCTGGAAGTCCAGGCGCTGCGTGACTGCATTGAGACGAGCAGGTTGATCGGCGTGGGCACGGAAGGGTGGTTCGAGATCCACAGGACGCATGAATCCGTCGGCGTCTTCGGCGCCAGTGTTGAGGAAGCCACCGACGTCGATAAGATCATCATCGTCGTCGTCGTCGTTGCCACCAATACGTTGAGGTGCAGAGGCGTTGCCTGCTAATTGCACCGGTTGTGGTTCGGAGCCCAATTGCACCGGTTGTGGTTGAGAGCCTACCAACAGTTGCTTCTGGCGGTTGGTGGTGGTGGCGACGGCTGCAGGCTTCTTCGGGGGACGGATCGGAGCGTCCCGCCGGAACTTTGAGGTGGCGCCGGTGTTGCGTCTTGGGCCCTCATCAATAATACCCCCCCCAAGACGAATCTGGGTCTTCGGCCATAGCGAGACCCATTCGGGGCACTTTCCAAGGACCACGTGTTCATCGGCTCCTGAGGTTGAACGGGGGGGTCCATGTGTTGTACATTCGGCACCGTGACTACCTTGACCTTCATAAAACCCTTGTCCACTGGAGCGTGGTGCATTAGTTCGCTGCCTGTTTTTAGGATAAGGCCCGTAGCAACTTCCTTCAACTCGTCGCCTACCCTATGCAGGAGCATGCAAGGCGTTTCCTATAATGAAATTAAGCAACATATGCATTTGTGTGATTAATACAGTCATCGATCGAAGCAGACATAGTTATACAGAAGACGACGCAGACTAACTAATTAGTAACCTTGGTGACGGCGTCCAGCTCGGCTTCCGTCGAGACACGGGCGCCGGTGCCAGCGGCGGCCGGAGTTTTCTTCTCGCGTCCCGGTGCGGTAGGCAGCGCCGGTGTGACCAAAGGGGCCATGGGCGGCGGGGTCACGATGATGTCGCTCGGCGACCGGTTCATGGTGGAGTTGCTGCCGGAGAAGCTGGGCACGTGTATCGGCCCCTGTTGACCTCCCGCCATCCAGGCAGCGAACCCCTCCACTATCTGCGGGGGCATGATCTGGTGGATGCCTTCTCGGACTAGCTTTTGCACCTCCTGCTTGTCCACGGTGTTCTTCTTCAGCTCCTCCAGCTCCGCCTTCAGCCGCTCAACCTCGGCTCTATCCTCGTTCTTGGACGTCCTCTTCCTCTTTTTCTTCTCGCCGGCGCCGTCCGAGCTGTAGTACTCCGTGAACTTCACGCTCGTACCATAGCCTGACACACGGCCAGCTGATGTCGGCGGCGCCAACTTGTCCCTTCCCTTTGCAACGTTCATCGCCCGGTTGAAAGTAGTGTCCCACACTTCCCTCTCACCCTGGGACGACGACTGGCCGGCCTCAGCCTCAGCCTTCAACTCGTCCTCCTGCACACAAAGGTGAACACACTTAGAAATTTGAGATCAACGCAATGGACTTTGAGATATCTGTGGTATTTAAATTCACTTACCAGATTTTGCTGGAATTGCTTCACATCGTCGTGATCGGTAACGAACTCCCCAGTTTCCCAGTTGAGATAGTAGCGGGACCGGACAAAGTTCCTGGTCTGCTCGTCTGTGAATTTATCCCATGGGTTGTCCAGCCCACGTTTTCTTATTTCTGCGTCCTCCTTGTCCCAAGTGGGTTGTTTGGATTTGTAACCGCCGCTTCCCAAACGGTGGTTACCTAAGTTCCTCTTCCGCATTTCCTTCCCCCACTCGGTCCATCTTGTACACACCTCAGAATTTAAAAAGTCCTTAAATACCTCGAACTCTTCTAAGGTGATGTGAGGCTCGCCTGTACTAATCTCCTCCCAGCTCTTCTTATTATGAATCTTCGCCTTCACCCGGCATTTCCAGCTGCTCAAGGCGGTGCTCATCTTCGTGGTGGCGTAATTATCCACATTTTTGGGTTTAGGGTTCGGGAAGGTGTATCGTTGGTGAACCCTCCTGAGCAGGTGTTCGAGCAAAGCCGCATTCTCTTCGCTTCTAATGTCAGACGTGTTGATCGACACGCCTTCTCGGAGGATGCACCCTAGTTGCATGCTGTACCCTCGTGCAACGTGCTTAGGCTCCAACGGCATGCCACTTGGACTGACCTCCGTGATCACGTCCGTGACATTGTCCACCGACTGCACTTTACGCGGTTTAGTCCTTGCCCTCCGCTTCTTCTTCTTAGCGGCCGGGTTGCTGTCGCCGGGTTCCGTGTGGTCGCCATCGGTGCGGTCATCGCCAGTGGTCGTGTGGTCGCCACCATCTCCTGAGGTGTCATCCTCACCACCTTCTTCGTGGTACTCGGGGTCGGGATCCCGGACCTCCCGTTGATGCTCTCAGCCTCGTCGCCACTAGTGACCGCGGCTTCGTCCCTCATATCGTCGGGCCAAAAGTCCATGTTCTGTACTCTTGCTTGCTCTTCGATGCTCATGCGCTTAGCTGCGTCGCCCGACATGTTTGAACTGCATTAAAAAGAGGCAAAAAGTTAGTATGACAAATATAAGAGAAAAAAAAACACCTAACTAAGTACTAAGATACCCCGGCCCATGCATTAGTCGCAATACCCCATATGTCCTATTTTTAGCAAAGTCATGCCAAATTTCACGAAAAAATTCGGCATGACCTTTGCTAAAAAAGGGACATATGGAGTACCCGAAATTGCCGGAACGGAAGTTAATCGACGTTCCGGCAATCTCAAGGGCCTCTCGGGGGTACCTGCAACCATTTCCAAATTTAAAAAAAACACAACTCCACGACACGATGGTCGGAGCTCTTTTTCGCATCTCACCTCAAAAAGAAAGAGAACAACGTTGAGCTAGGTCCTTCCCAACTTCCTGCATATATACGGAAAAACAATATATTAGTTTACAAATGAAGTGCATTTCAAAAATACAACAAGATAAATTAACCTAGCTAGCACTAGCAAGCAAGCAAGCAAGCAAGCCTAAACTAAATCTACTCTAAAAACAAAAGAATCTAGATACTAAATGGTGGACAGAATAGAACTTCATTTGTTTGAGTTTGATGCACCTGATCTACATTAGCTTGCTGTTCAAATTCAAGCAACAAGAGAGGGGGCTGAACATGGACAGTGGATATTTCATTTACTGACTGAGAGCAGGGGCGCGATCTACTTCTTGCTGCTGACGGCCAAAAGGAGGCGCATAAAAAAAAGTACTCCGGCTTCCGGCTAACTGCCGCCGTCGCCCCCCGCTGCCGGCGGCTGGTCACGCACACAGGCCACAGCCCCATCCCCATGCTCAGTCGCCGCCCAAGTTTGTGAGCCAGAGAGACGAGAGACAGCAAGAAACCTGTTCGTCTCGCTGCTCTGTGCTCTCGCACATGAGTACACGACGCTTCCAGGTTGAAAAAAAAGAACGTATGGTTCTTATGGGCTGGACTGGTGGAACATACTACAGGGTAGTAAAAATATTGGTTTTTGCTGGGGGGCGACCGCCCTTTTCGCCCCCGTGAAGCTCCGCCGTTGGTCTAGACGATGGATTGGAGCTGGAGCTGGTGGACGGCAAGGTGCAGGGCGGCGAGGGGTTCGAGGAGAAGGAGGCGATGCAGGTGTGCCAGATCGCGCCGCTCTGCATGCAGCCGTTCCCGGACTCGAGGCCGGCCATGTCCGACACCGTGCGGATGGTCACCATGAAGACCGACCAGACCATCCCCGCCGACCAAGCCGGCCTTCCTCGGGCAAAACACAAAACCGAGCACCTCGGGCATTTTCACAAACACCTTGCAGGTGTGAAGGGGAGGGAGGGAGAGGGAAGGAAGAAGGAGACCAGGGGAGGAGGAGGGGTCACCTTTGGTGCGACGGCGGCGGTGTAGACGGCGGCGGTGTCGAGGGCGTTGCGCCGTGTCCAGACGGCGGCGTCGAGGTGGGGGCGGTCGGCGTCGAGGCGTCGAGGTGGGGGCGGAGAGGCGAGTTCGGCGACGGCGGGGGAGTTGGGCGGCGTAGGGGAGGTCGCGGGCTGCCGGCGGCGAGGTCACGCGCAGGGTTGGGAGGGGGCGGCCGGCGAGGGCGAGTTCGGCGACGGCGGGGGCGGTTTCGTGCGCGTGGAGAAAGAGAGAGGAATAGAGAGGAAGGAGACGGCCGGGCGCGGCCGTGCGAAATTTGTCTAAGTCAAAAACTTCTGTGGCGCACCTAGCTGGTGCGCTACAGAATACGCGTATTCTGTGGCGCATGCGCCCTGGTGCGCCACAGAATAAGCTTATTCTGTGGCGCAGGCCCATGCGCCACAGAATAAGCTTATTCTGTGGCGCGCACAGAATAAGCTTATTCTGTGGCGCATGGGCATGGCTGCGCCACAGAATAAAGCCCAAAGTGACTGACCCTCGCGTGGGTGTGGGGCCCGCGCATATTCTGTGGCGCACCTCTTCCAGTGCGCCACAGAATAATCTTATTCTGTGGCGCACAAGTAAATAATGCGCCACAGAATAAGAGTATTCTGTGGCGCATCTGCACAGGTGCGCCACAGAAGCTTATTCTGTGGCGCACGGCTATAAGGTGCGCCACAGAATAAGCTTCCATAGAATTGGGTTTTCCTACTAGTGACCACACTAATTCCTCATGAGCTAGTAAACATCGACACAAAAAGAGAAATATTTTGAAGGTTTTAAAGGTAGCACATGCAAATTTACTTGGAATGGCTTGAAATACCATGCATAGGAATTTTTTGGTGGACTCTTTGGGATAACTTGGTTTTAAGGATTTGGATGCACGAGCAGCATTCCCGCTCAGTACAAGTGAAGGCTAGCAATAGACTGGGAAGCGACAACCACGAGAGCGATAACGGTCATAATCATGCTTGCGACAAAATAAAATTAACGGAGGCATAAAAACGATACTAAAACTCTGAGGCAAAATAGATCATCAAGGCTTAATTGACTTTTATTTTTCAGTCATAACATGTGTGAGCATGTGCCAAGTCGATTCAAGTGAATTATTCAGAGGAGGATACCACAATACCATACCATCTTATGAACAGGACAATGCATGTTGATATCAAAATAACATAATATGCACTATTAGCTAGTTGAGACTAACCATAAGAAAACATAAACTACTAAACAGTATTATTCACACATCATTTTTAAGTTTCAACAAGTAATCCATTAACCAAGTAAACATTGAAAACAGAGGATAAATAAAATATGTGATGATCCACTTATTAATGTAACTGGTGTTTGATGCTAAGATAAATAGATAATAAAATACAGCCGCTTCAAGTTTAGTTAAGTTCCTATGTTGCTCAAAAAACAAAGTTTAAAGGTTTGCAAACCGTGGGGTTATTGATGAAGAGGGATGCGGGGACATCCCCAAGCTTATGACTTTGGTAATTCTTCAATATTCCATAGTTTGGTGTTCCTTCATTCTCTGTGAAAAAACTTCAACACAAAAACTTTCCCATTCTTTTCTGCGGTTAGACATTAGTACAATAGATAATATTTCCCAAGTGCTACTATTAAACCAAATAAAATTTTGTTTTTAAGTTACAGAAAGGTTGCTTAAATGGCCAACTTATAAATGAAAGGTAAGAACCATTAAAAATCAAATGAAAACGAAAAGAGGCCACTCTTGCAACAAAAGTCAGAATCTGTCCAGAAAAACAGCAGCTGGAAAACGCAATTTTTAGGTGCACTTAAACATGCCCGAAATTTTAGCCAATTTTTGTACATGCAGAGGATTAGGTGCTACAACATCAGTAATTTTTTCGTGATTTTTAGAGCTTCCAGTAAAATATGAAAAATCGCGCAATAAGCAGTAGATACCGAAAACAGAAAATCACTTTTTACATATGTATCAACTAAGCTAAATGGATAAAACTTGGTACTTTATTTTTGATAAACTAAGAAACCAGAGGCTAAGCAAGACCTAAACATGCTAGCTACAGCAAGGAAAACTCTAAATAAAAATCAAAAGTAAAACCCAAATAAAATTAAAATAAAGAACCAAACAAAGAAGCAAAACAAAAGAAAATATTTTTGTTATTTTGAATTTATAAGTGAAAGTAAAGAAGCAATCGAAACCAAATAAGGAGCCTAATAAAACTAAAGAAGGTAAAACCAAGACATATAAAAGCAATTATAATACAAGTTAAGACAATACATATCATGTGGACGGGTAATATAGAGTATGAACGAGACAACCTCATGTTAGTTGATGAATAGGGGGATGACTCGGGCATCCCCAAGCTTAGATGATTGTATCTTCTTGAATATGTTCTTGGGATGCACCTACACATCCCCAAGCTTGAGCTCTTGCGTCTTCTTATTCATCTCATATCACCATATTGATTAGATCTTATAAGCTACATCCACATAAAACTTCACAAAACTCATTAGTAGGGTTAGTACTCATTAAATAAAATCCACTCATGTTCAAGCATTGACAAGTTTTATAATTTTTACTCAACATTAGCCACTGTATATACTAAGGTGTTCATGATTTCCGTTGTCCGTCGAAAAACTAATGAAACTAACAACACCAAGTACAATATTGAATAAACAAAGAAATCTGTCAAAACTGAACAGTCCGTAAAGATGGCATTCAACGAGATAGTTAAGTAGCTCAAATCGAAAAACTTTAGTCTAATGAAAGAAAGATAATAATCTCAGGTTTATGCACAAAAATTTTCAAGTCAAAATACTATTCTGAGATTTATCACGATTTTATTTACAGAGAAGCACAAAATCTGTCTAAACAGAACAGTCAGTAAAGATCGAATTTTTCGACCTATCTACGTACCTTAAATCAGAAAAAGTTAGTCTAATGAAAGAAAGCTAATAAGCATCACTTTGCACTCAAGAAATTTCAGATCAAGATCACGTTCTGGTGATTTTAAACATTTAATACGGTGGAGCACAGAAAATCTGTTTCTGGACAGCAAAGTAAAACTATCAACTTTCAATTAACTAAAGACTATAATTAGCATTTTATTTTTATGTACAGAGGTATATACACAATATTTACAATATTTACATGTTTTTAATGAAAAGCTTCCATGGAAAGATTTGTTTTGGTTTCATAGGCATGAACACAAGTGTTCAAGGTCGACCCCCATTTAACCATTACTCATCTTTCCAATCACTTTTCTTTTTGAAAACGTTTTTAGATAACAACTACACCTAATTTTTTTTGTAATTCGCATTCCCTATCCATAGTAAGATAAAGAACAACTTGATACTGAAAATAAAAACTACTTAGAGATAAAGCAAACAAGTGCACACAAGAACATTAACCTACGCTATGGCTCCCCGGCAACGGCGCCAGAAAAGGTCTTGATAACCCACAAGTATAGGGGATCGCGTGTAGCCTTTTCGATAAGTAAGAGTGTCGAACCCAACGAGGAGCTAAAGGTAGGATAAGTATTCTCTCAAGTTCTATCAACCACTGATACAACTCTACGCACACTAAACGTTTGCATTATCTAGAAAATAAAACTACGGTAGCAATACGGGTATGAGAGGTAGTTTTGCAAGATAATAAATACAAGAAAGTAAATGTTAGTGCTGCAGCAATAAAATACACTAAGTAACCATATACTAACAGTACCATGAGTGTGGAAAAGTGGTGGTAATTGTGGTGGCTTTGTCCAAGATTAATTAGTGAAGGTACTTGGTTCATTGTCTTCGATGCAGTTTTCTATGTGGGAGAGGCTAAATATACATGCACTCCACTACTTGGGATTACAAGTACTATATGATTGGATTGTTAGAAAGCATCCGCAAATACTAACAATGCATTAAGGTTTCCCCAACCATAGCCTTAAGTTCAAGGTCCTCTTACTCCCATACGTGCAACTAATCGGTTCGCGTTCTCAGGTTTCTGTCACTCCGGCAGAACTTCCCCCGCTTCGTTACAAATACTACCAACCCTAGGGTGTTTGATCCATGCGCGCACAAATATAATGGACACCAAAGGACAGCACCATATAGACATACAACTCTAATGAACCTCATGCATTCAATTAAGCAATCAAAAGACAAATAAACTACGGAAACATGATGTAAATCATAGGATAAATATTATAGCATCAAACACCATGTTTACATAGGACGGTACAGAGGTTTGTGGGAGGATGAACCACTGAATACAAGGAGGAGATGGTGATGGAGATGGCGGTGAAGACGGCGGAGAGGGGCAGCGCGGCGACGGCAAGCTTGGGGAGCGCCGCCCCTTAGCCTCCCTCCTTCATGGCTTCTTGGGAGCCCTCCCCCATGGAGATGGGATCCATGGGGGAGGCAAAAACGTGGCTTTTGGTGGCTGAAATTCGTGGGTGGAGGAGTCCTCCACGAATTAGGTTTCCTCCCTTTATATATCTTCTCGGATTTCCGTCACCCCCTTTTAGGGTTCCACCAAAACGGGCCTACAGGCCGCGTCCGAACTCCGATTGTGCTGATCTCGGGCTTAAAATCTTCGTATGAAAAATTGTGACAACTTTCGTAACAGCCAGGTCTCCATATAACGTCATCTTCGAGGGTCAAACTGGCAATCTTCGTAAAAAGTTCTCAGACAGATTTCAGGAAAGTCCCAATTCGACTCCAACAAGGTTTCCTCTTGTATTCTTGATAATTTCTACACATCAAAGAGTAAAACAAGAACATTGTGCACTTTTGCAACTATTAGTAGGTTAGTCCAAATAAATAATAAACTTAATATAAAACAAGTGCTAAAAGCATAAAAATGGCATGAAACAATCAAAAATTATAGATACGTTTTGGACGTATCAGTAACCTGATGGCATGTCTCGCTTCTTCTTCCGCTAGGGTGCTACCTATGGGCATCATCTTTGATAGTATTCCGGTCGCTGCGTGCACGTTACCCTCCGGATTATCCTGGTGTCCATTTGGAGTCACGAACTTCCTTTCCTGGGACGATGAGGTCCTGTTACTATCTTCGAATGGCATCGCTGCGACTTTGTTTTCAAAAACTGTCTGGCCCCGATCGTGCTGTCTGATTTGTTTTTGTTCTTGATGAAGTTGCAGGCGGTCTTGGTGGAGCTGCTTGCGTTCCATACCCAGCCTCTGCGACTCATTGGCGAGTTCGGCCCTGATGGCCTCAATCTCCCCTGCATGGGAGCTTGATTCTTTTTCTGATGGCGGTGGCCAAATGATGTTTCGCACGTCGGTCGTCTGTTTACCTACGACTTCCGTGGCTTCCGTTAGTACGGAGATCCTGATGGGTCGCAGTTCTTCCTCTGGTTGAGTTCTCCGCGACGTACTGAAGGAGCCGCGGCTTATGGATCCGATGAAAAGCCTGGTGGGCCTAAAGGGGATATGTACCCAAACTCCAGGTTGTCCGCCTCCGGGCCCCACTCTGAATCGTCGATGAAGGGTACGCCATTGATCTCCTTTACCTGGCCAACAACCAGGTCTTCGATCCCTGACATGGATCTTGCTTGGAGTGTGATGCTTTTGACCGCAGGCCCCACGGCGGGCGCCAACTGTCGTGGGTTAATCTTGGCAGATGTCATTGTAATGACTTCGTGGACGTGGGGTTGTGCGAATCGAGCGTCTCCGAGCTTAAGATCACAGGGCACGAGGAAGACAATGTTTACCCAGGTTCGGCCCCTCAATGTGAGGTAAAGACCTACTTCCTGCCTATCCTAGATTGCAATTGATATGAATATGGTGTTACAAGGGTTGGCGATCGAGGTATCGAGTCGCCGGCGATCGAGGTGTCGAGTCGACGTATGTCCTAGGGTTTAGGGCTTGGATTCGATTCGATCCCTTCTACGTCCTACGAGTCCTCCTTATATGCACGGAGGCTCGCTAGGTTACAAGGAAAGTCTATTCCCTTAGGAAAGTGTCGACCGGAGTCCTTCTAGGAGACTACATATCTTCGTGTCGTCCAAATCAAGTTATCTCCAGTCTTCTAGATATTTCTTGCGACGACCTTGGTGCCGGCCCATCTTAATACAAGCCCGTTAAGGATGCGGGTGCGACCCCATAATGAGTCGCACTTCTCTTGATGAGTCACGGGTTAAGTATTCCCCCGACAATGGCCTCGGAACACGACAAACCGAAAGGTTAAACACGAGTCATATGAATGATATGATCAACATTTCGATGTTCACCATTGAAACTACATCTTCTCTCGTGAAGATCGGACTTGGTCTAGTGGATTTGGATCGTGTACCACTAGACAACTATGAGGGATGTTGTTTTAAGTGGGAGTTCGTTAGTAATTTGATTATGATGAACTCATTATCATGAACATAGTATAAAGATGTCTTTGCTAAAATGTTGTAGATCATGGCCTGCAACGTAGCTCAGTTCAACTTCGGCGCATTCCTTGAGAAAGAAAAACTGAAATCATCTGGTTCAAACTTCACTGACTGGCACCGCAACCTAAGGATTATCCTCACTAGGTGTAAGAAGCATTATGTGCTCGATGCTGCGCTAGGTGACCCACCTGCAGACGATGCGCCTAAAGCAGAACAAAACGTCTTTGAGACGCGCAGAGATGGTTGAAGAGCTAAAAACCATGTTTCAAACTCAGACCCGCGCTGAGAGATATGAGATCTCTGATAAGTTCTATACGTGTAAGATGGAGGAGCACAACTCTGTCAGTGAACATGTTGTCACCATGGGAGGCAATATCCAACGCCTAATTCAGCTGGGATATGTGATCCTGGATGAATTAATCACTGACAGGGTGCTACAGTCGCTCCCTCCGAGCTACGAAGTCTTTGTGTTGAACTATAACATGCAAGGCATGAATAAGACTCTTAATGAGCTCTTCGCGATGCTGAAATCTACGGAAGTGAACATCAGGAAAGAACATCAAGTGTTGATGGTAAAAAAGACCACCAGTTTCAAGAAGGTTAAGGCCAAAAAGGGACACTTCAAGAAGAGTGGCAAATCTGTTGCTGCTCCGAATGAACATGGGAGGTGCTCCAACGGGCTGGCGCATAGGGACACATGTCCGCGCGGACACGTGATTTTGCCCCAAACCTGGCCCAACTTTGGTCCAACTTTGGGGCGGGACGGACAACCTCCCGGTCCGCCCTTTGTCCTTCCTTGTCCGCGTCGGGCTCACCAGTCACACAACTCCCTCTCCACCCTACCCAAATCCTTCCCGTCCCCATTGCCTCCCGCAACCGCCGCCGCCGCCCTGGCCGCAGTCACCGCCGTTCACTCTCTCCTCCGATGCGGCCGCACCTAGCCTCCCCAGCGTGGTCCCGGTCCGACCATCTTCCCCAGAGGAGCTCTTGACATGCCTCGACGTCCGTCCCGGAGGAGCTCTCGAGAGGCCGCCCTCGCCCTCTTCTCCAGCCCCGGTAGTAGCCAGCCATCATCGTCCCGGCCATGCCGACGCTCCGAAGGTGTTCCAGAGTAGCTCTCGACGGTCTGCCTTCCTCGTTTGTCTCGGACTCGCAGATTTGCTCAACAACAAGAAGCCTGTCGGAAAGATGTGGAGCAAGCGTTTGGTGTGCTCCAATCTCATTTTGCCATAGTTCGACACCCTGCTAGAACATGGAGCAAGAAGATGATGTGGGAGGTGATGACAGCTTGTGTGATCATGCACAACATGATCGTTGAGGACGAGCGGGATGACGCGAGTCTATTCGACCAAGGATGGGAATATCAGGAACAGTTGGTTGAGCCAATTCCTGGGCCGGCGTCGTTCCAGCAGTATCTCCACGTGCTTGATGAGATGCGTGATAAGCCTACACACATCCAGCTTCAGAATGATTTGGTGGAGCATATGTGGACTCATCTTGGAAACCAGTAGTCGTGTCCTCTTTTATTTTATTTCATTGAACAAACTATGCTATTTATTTCATTGTGTGCACTTTATTGTGGACTATTTATCTGTTTGTGGACTATTATTTTCTATTCATAATTTGTTGCTATTTTACAAACTTGTGTCAAAAGAAGCCACGTGGTAAAAAACATAGCCAAAATCCGGACCATGCAAAAACATGCGCCGGGCCGTTGGGGGCACCGCTACCCTAAATGGACAGAGGTCCAAAATGTGTCCACGGTCCGCCCCAAACGGACCAAATCGGACACATTTTGGTGTCCGTTTGCGGCAGCCCGCCTGAGGGCACCTCCAACGCCATCCCGTAAACGGACGGACCTTGTCCGTTTTTGTCCGAACGCATAGAGGACATGTTCCAACAAGCCCCCGTAGACGGACCAGCTGCTGGTGGACTGTCCGTCTCCCCAAACCTTGCCCAAGTTTGGTCCACGTTTGGGTTGTCCGCTGTCATGTTATGTCCGTCCCTTGTGTCCGCTTGGCCCACTAGCAGCCACACATCTCCACTTTCCCACCTACCACGTCTTCTCTCTCCTCTATCTCACCACCGCCGACGTCCCCGAGTCCTGGCTCCTGGCCCTCGCGTTGCTAGTCTTGGGAGTGCGACTGCTCCTCCGACCTCCGGTCTGCTCCAGCCGCTCGGACGGGAAGGTGGTCTTCGGCACTGGTGTCGAGGAGAGCTGCAGCCTGTCCTTCTCCATCGCATCGACGACGCCAACCAGCGGAAGCAAGCGCTCGTCCTCGGAGCGCGCTGGAGGCGCTCCGCCAGGCCCATGTCGACCAAGCCGCCGTACTCTTCCGGCCTCGCCACCACGAGTGGGTGCCCAGCCTCTCAGCCGTGACCTCGTCCTGGGCGACGCCGTGCAGCTCCACGTCGATGCACAGCTCTAGGAGGCCCTCCCCGTGCTGCCGGCGCCTCCAGCCGCGCCACCGCTCATCCTCTCCTTGGGCTCGGAGACGACGCCCCCGAGCTCGCCATGCTCTGCGTTCTGGTCGCCTTCCGCGCGGCGCGCAGTGGCCTCGGAAATGCCACGCTCCATGGACATGTGCGTGCAAGAGAGGGTCGGACTGCATCTGCTGTTGTCGATGTGGACAGCCAACCGTGCCGCCGGCGTGCCACCGCCGCGTGTTGCAGCCCTCTAGGTTCTCCGACGACGTCCTCCAGTCCCGTCCTGCTGCCGGCATCGCTATGTTGGTTGTTCGTGTACTAGTACTACACGACCAATCCATTTCAGCTGTGGCAATAGGATGCAAGCTAGCTGAAACTGAGCATGGTCAATGGTGCTAGCTAGCTACTCCCTCCGTTCCGATTTATAAGACGTTCTGGAAATTTTCCGACAAGGCCAAAAACGAGTAAACTAATCTACCTGTCGCTAAACGACAAGAATCGACCCAGCACCCAACACCTCGCCGTGCTCCTCCGCCCCCGAGCTCCTCATGGAACATGCCTTCAATATTCTGAAATGACAAGATCACAGGCGTAGGCGGCATCCTCGCAGAGGTCAGATTCATCTCCTCCGGCGTCGAAGGATTCAGCACTGCGACTCACAGATCCGCCGCCTTGGACAGAAAAATCGGAATGCCAGGGACGCGCTAGGGCTGGAGCCACGCGAGGAGCTAGGCCGGCGGAGGCGCGGTGTAAGAGAGGGGGAGGGCGAGGGATCAGGAGGATCCGGGGAGCGTGCGAGGGGGTGGCCACGGCGGAACAGGAGGATCTTGGAGAGGTGGTTGTGGGCAGCGCGTGGGCGCCGTCGAGGAGGGAGCGGAGGGCTTCGGTGGCCGCGGCGGCGGAGGGTGAGCCGCTGAGCCCGCGGAGCGGGTTGGCCGCGAAGGCGTGGGCGCGGAGGTGGATGGATAAGGCGAGGCCACCAAGGTGTCTCGCCGACGACGTCAGGTGGGAACAAGGGTGGGGATTGGGGAACGTGAACGGAGGGGTATTTGCGGAAATTACAAAAAATTGGTAACGCGAGAAAAATGTGCCTACAAAACCTTATATGTCTTATAAATCGGAATGGAGGGAGTAGCTGAAATAGAAAAAGAAAAAAGTGGACATGTCCGAAAAAAAATGTGGTGGGTCGTTGGGTGCAGTGCCCATCCCAAACGGATAAAGCCCTTTTGTCTGTCCGCGGGCCACCCAAACGGACAAAAACGGACATATTTGGGTGTCCATTTACGGGGCCCGTTGGAGATGCACTGACCCCAAATTTGGTCACGAATAGAAAAACAGACATTGATCTGTTTCTGTGTTGGGATGTGTTTTTTACCCATACGGACAAAAACAAATACAGAGAACCTGCATGTGGTAGGATGGTCAGGAGGGTGGTTGTACTTGTACCCCCAGCCCACCAGAGTTGAAACCACAGGTTTGGCACTGGTGTTTCTCATTTAGGCGGATTATTCTTCAGTAGGAGGCGACGTTCCCGTCGACAGCGAGACGTCAGTGATGACTTCGTCAATTTCAAGACTCGACCGCCGACTCAGTCTCTCGGTGGTGCTCATAGGGGTCGGGTGTGCGTGCGTGCGTTCAGTGTGTACGCGTATGTGAACGTTTGCGTTGTACCGTGTTTCGCAAAAAAAAAGTCAAAAACGGATAAATCGGACCAAATGGCTTGTTGCGTTGGAGTTGCTCTCACGAGACACGATGGTCCGTCTTGTGAGGCCATCGGGTCATACGGTTTCTCCGGTTCTGTCTTGTATTTGGGAGGATCAAAATTCATCGGTAATCACCATATTTGTGTCGAAATGCACACTTTGGTCACTATAGAATAACTTAATACGGTCACTTTATTATACATAATACATATGTCGGCGACATATATAGTTACGGGCTCAATTCATATTTCGGCTAACCTGACTGGTCAAACTTCTTACGCGGTAAACAATGCAGCCTAATCCCCGGGACCATGTTGGAGGTGGAAATAAATGAAGAGATACAATAATGCAAAAATGGGATTTGAACTTTACAAAGCCATATACTCCTCTTGCCCAAAATATACATAAGATTGTTCGATATTATGTACGAGACCTCCTGAAAACCGTGCCGCTGCCACCGGCTCTTCCTCTGCCATAGCTCGGTTCCCCCTTCTCCGGTCGGCTTTGTCGGCGTCGGAAGGGGTGGGGAAGTCAATCTATGGGTGGAGTTTTTAATAAAAGTAGTGTTTTAATAGATTGGTTTGGGTTTTGGTAACCGTCTTCTTCATTAATGGAGATGACAGCAACTTCCGGGCCTTCGTTCGACGGCAAGAACTCCTTCCCGATGTTAATAGTGGAAGACTAAATTTATCTAGGTATGATCCTTCAAATCTTGTTTCACCAGATCGATTTTTGGATTTTTTTTCTCATGATTGCCACGAGGAGGATTGTTCTCGCAATATCTGTCCTGGCTGCTACGTTCTCGACAATGTTGATTCGTACTATCGGCTCCCATTGACGTCCTTAACCAGTTGCTTGTCCCTGAAATACCGGTGTTGTTACTCTTGCTGATATTGTTTGACTACTTTAATGGATGCGTGCATGCACGTAGACTTGACATTGCGGATGAAAATTAAAGGTAAATACTATAGATCGTAGTCCGATGGGAATGTATTCTTCGGACCACTTAGACGCCCTCCATTTCTTTTCCATCCGACGGTATGTACCTTCCTATTTTTTTTCCAGCAGCGCACGGGATTACCTAGCGGTTACAAATGGCCCATAAATTTCTCCCACAAACCACTCCCCTGATGTTATCTCGTCGATCTAATGCAGCCGCCGCCCCGTTTCCATGGTCTCTCCACCCTGCCGCGACCATCCTCTCACCGCTTCGGCCCTCTGCTCTCCCCCGCGCCGCCTCCCTCGCTGGTCCACAACTTCTCCGATGCCGCCAAACGATGCATCCATCTTTTTACCGTGCAGCGGCGTCATCGCCTTGGTAGGTGGTAACGGTGCTCATCCCAGTGTGTTGGAGAAGATCATCAGGCAGCAGGAGGATGCTGCACTCGCCTCGTGTGCGATTATTCTCGACGATGAAAGCAGGCACGGCCAGCTGCAGAAGACGGTGCCTCACGTCTTCAATTGACCTAGCTAGGTTATAAGTAATCTCCTCAACTGATCTATTTCTCCATTAACGATATCCTTGTCTAACAGCCCAACAGGTGCATCTCTGCTGCAGTGTTGCTCGATCCACGACAATGGATCCATGCTATGGATTCGCTCCAGCCATGTGCCTCCTCGCTGATGTTGCTCCAATCTCTTGACCATGGTACGGAAGCACGACCATCAGAATGAAGCATGTTCATCATGGGAACGAAGCACAACCACAATAGAAAGAAGCACATGCGTCAGTGCGTGCATCATTGGAATGAAACACAACCAGGCAACCATCAGTCTGAAGCACATCCATCATCATAACTAAGCATAGAATCCATCATAACTAAGCATAGTTATTATATGACGCCTCCATTGTGGGCGCAAAACCTAAACCCCCATTTTGTTTTGTGGAAGCAAATTCTGGTTTTTGTGGGTGCATATTGTAATATCTTTGGAAGCAAAATATACAGTTTGTTTCAAACCAATGCAACTGTTGCGATGGGAAAAATTCTGTATGGATACTAATATTTGTTTCCGTGGAAGCAATTTAATACTATGACGCAATTAGAAATATATTTCTACTACGCAAAAAAAACAAATACACTATCACATTGGACACAAATTTCACCAAATGGAAGCCATATACCGTCCACATAGAAGGAAGTGCTTCCGTTATTCAAGACACATGCTTCAACGTTTACTATAACATATTTCCAAGTATCACAGTTTGTGCTTCCCAGCCCTAAGCACTACACAAGTGGTTCACTAGCGGCTATGTAATGCTTCGAGCGCATCTTCAAATACATGGCCGGAAAACTTGTGAACAGAATGCATCGGAAGCACGAAAGAAATTGAAGTACACGATGAAAGCAATAAAGGAAAGCGCTGGAAAATAAATTTGCAAGATTTACGGGATTAGTTTTAGGAAGCAAATCCCAATCAGCGCCAATTTCTACGTGCAAACTTAATGCACATGCCGACCAGCCCACGTTTTAATGGCCCAATCTCTACTCTCCAGGAAAAACAATCCAGCGGTGGGGCACTAGTCCGATGGAAAGCTAGTGATCGGATGCCGATTCCTAGTGGCTCCTTAAACAAAATTATTTTTTTGGAAGAATCCTCATTACTACAGTTATTTGGTTTGGTATCTTTGCCATTCTTTTATGACTGTCTTCAGAAAAGTATAAGATTGTATCATCGAAAAAGAAATAGTTTGAATATTTCGAAGATTTGCTCGTTTCTTTTAGAATGCGTGCCCGCACGTGGTTGAGGTGACAAACTGGAGCACTCCACGGGGCGCGGGGGTTAGCCGGTTCGTTGACAAGGGCTACCACCATTTTAGCGTTTCAGTGTTATTTTTATTAAAACAATTTTAGATGTTTTAATTTTTCTATGAAAAAGTATGAGTTTTCACAAGGTATGCGTCTGTAACTTCCAAAAATTCTGATTCATATTTAATAGGAGCATTAAGACACAAAAAGACAAATGTAGTATGAATCTCCTAGACATTGGAGGGAATGTCGAGGTTTCGGTAACGCAGGCCTATAGTAGGGTGCCATGCGCCACGAGTAGAAGATGGGGAAGAATGTAGAGGGTTCCGGTGACGAGATTGCACACAAGGGTTTACCCAGTTTTGGATCTCACAACGGCGGCGAGATCCTACGTACTGCTATAATTCACTAAGGCGAATATGTGTACAGGTTACAATGAGGGTTGTAAAGCGTAGCCCTAACCCTTCCAGGAGGCCGGCTTATATAGGCGCCGTGCCTTCTCTTACAAGGAAAGACCTAACCGAGCTAGTTAAGGAGACCTAGACTAACACGGCTTCATGACCTAACTTGCTCCACAAGGCAAACGTCCACAAGCCTTCGTCTTGGTCTTCACTAAGTCGGCTTTAGGTTTGGCCTTGCGCTTTGGCCTACTGGACCGCACGATAAGGCAGAAAGCCTTACCACCCATGGGCCACCCTGGTAGGCCAGGTATTTGTCAACGTGGTGAGTATACCCGTTCGGCATATCCTCCACATTAGTCCCCGGGAAGGTTTAAGTTCTCCAGCTACCGCCTTTCTGATGATGCCGAAATGCATTTCGTCTTTACGTTTGACGGCGCGCTGCTGCAGAGGTTGAAGCATTCCCAAAAGAAGAAATCAATCCATTCGCTTAGAATAAGCCGAATCACTCCGCTACGCTTGTACAACGTATTAAGGCAGTAGGGACGCATGCATCTGTCAAAAGGAATCTGTCAGCGTCTTATCTTGTCATGACGTCAGTCCAGTCAACACACGTCCACGACAGTTTGAACAAGTGCCATTTTGGATTGAACAAATCATGATTGCGTTTTTTTCCGCGCGCATAAACCAAGGCGTCACTTAGAAGGGCTCACGGCGGTGTAAGCAGTGTAGTAGATTCAGCTCAGGAACGACCGAATGGCGATGGCGCACGCGACGGTTGTAGTCAATCTCGTTCCAATTCCTTGCGCTCCGACGAGATAAATGAAGTATAGGAGCTTTTGAAGGGCTCAGATAGGCTTGAGGGCGACCATGGCCGCGGGCGACGGTGAGATGGAGGTGGTGGTGGTAGAGAGAAGCAGAGACAGAGGAGAGGAGGGGGCGATACGGCGGAGGATGGGATAAGGTCTAGGGTTTGAGGAGGGGAGGCGCCGGGTTATCAAGGGGAAGGGAACGACCGGAGCCGCTCGATTGAGTTGCAGGAGGACGTAGCTATGGCACTCGGAGTTGTTTGCCCGATATGGTGATGACCCCACCGCGAAACACATCCTCGTCCAGTGCGTGTTTGCTAGAGAGACGTGGCACCGCTGCTTCCAGGACGCCGGGGTGGCGGCGGCTGCGCCGGCGATGGATGATACGCTCGAGATTTGGTGGGATGCGCTGCGAGCAGGGAGGAGTGCCATGGGGAAGAAGTAGCTGGATACGGTGGTGTGTACAGGCGTGTGGTACCTCTGGAAACAGAGAAACACGAGGGCATTTGGTAACACACATGCACAATTCCAGCCTGACAGAGTGGCTGCCTTAGTGGCTGACGAGTTCGCGCTGCTGAAGGCAGCCCGGAGGAGGAGACCTGGAGGCCGAAACGATAACGTGAGAAGTTAGCTTAGGTTTCTTTTTGGATGTATTTCTTTTGGAGTTTCTCTCGGTCCTCTGATTTCTTTGTACGCAAGGAAATCATGGCATGTAAGATTTTTCTGCCTTCTATAAAAGTACGGTACGCAGTCGCGTACTCTCGTGACCCCAGGAGGAAGACAGCCACGGTGGATCGATCCACTTTGGGAAAGATGGGTCCAAAGCTGACTTGGACCAGATTGCTTCCCCAGGCCTGCTAGGAATTTTCAGGAATTTCCCAATTTCAGAATTAGGAAAAGAGAGAAGGAAAAACAGAGAGGTAGAAGGAGGGAAATAATGTTGGGAAAAAAGAAATAAAATAAGGCAAGGTTCGGAAAAAAGCTTCCCTAACTTTTAGTTTTGATTTGAAATAACTTTACAAATATTTCCAAAAATATTATTTGAAAATATAAAAGTGAAGTAGGTGGATTTATTTAAAACCTAGAATCAATGTTGCAAAAACAAATTAGGGTTTGTGAAAAATAATATTTATGATAAAAAGGTGTGATGCTCATGATGCATGATGTGGTGATGAGGTAAATGTAAAATAACAAGCAATTTTTAGGGTAAAACACCCGGATGTTACAGCCGGTTGAAGGCGGACGCTGGCATTTGGCCTGCGGCGCGGACATCGTCCTCCATCCGGCGGCGTCCTCCGGTTCGTAGTTGGAATCTTGTAAACTCTAGCTTGGGGGTTTCCGTTGTGTGCATCGACGTCATGGCGCAGATCTAGGTGTTGTTTGAAGCACAAGCCCCTTGATCGCACACGGGTACACCTTTCGGTCTTCCTGTGCTAGTCTTAGATGCGCACCATGGGGTGGCCTGTGTTGGTAGGATGGCGGGCTAAACAAGGTGGCGCATCCTCAAATCCCGCGAGCCTTGGGGTCTCGTCAGCTTGAGGGACATCTTCGCAATAGAAGAAGGACCTTTGCCACGTGTCTTCTCTAGCTTCTCAAGGGAAGATCAACATAATCTTTCGAATCCCGGACGTGGAGCACCGCACAACTTGTTTCCAAGAACGGACCACGGTTGTGCTGGACTCGACCCTTCAGATAGAAGAGATTCCACCTCAAGCTAAAACGAGGACGGATCGCCAGATAGCTCTGGCAAAGGGCGAGAAAGTAGCATATTTGTAGTATCGAGTTTGGGATGAGGTGATATAGTTGGAGCCCGTAGACGTTGAGGAGCATGATGAGATGAGGAAGTCGTTTGCCGGGAAAGAAAGTCCCCGACGGACGAACCCCTGAAGATCACCCTCTCCTTTGTCTTGGGTTGAGTTTCGCTTCCTCTCAGGCTAACCGCCACTTGGTAATGGCAAGTTGTGGGACATAATCATCTCGAGAAAAAAATTCGAGGAGGCGCTGGGAAACATCAGACCCTCCCCATCTTCCCACGTCCGCCGAAGTCATTTTAGTGGAGAAGGAGCGAGGTTCGAGCTCTTTGATATTGGAGGAGATTGAAAACGAGGGACCGCGAAGCGGTGGAATCGCTCCTGCTCGGCGTTGTGCACCCTTATAAGGAACTTGCCATGCGTCCCATGGCGTGTGATGCAACCGCTCGTTCTTCGTGCAGTTAATCTTGCAAGGATCAAGGCGTAATCACGCATCATGCGTAGAGGTTATGCGCTATCCTGACGCCACGCGTGGCGCACTAATCATCCGGTCATTTCTGACTGCGAGCACTGTCGGACACGCCGTCAGATGGAATGACCGCTCGGCAACAAATCTTTGATGACATGCATGACGCCACCAAGCGGAGCCTTCGATGTTCTCGACTAGTACTAGTAGGTAACTACAACCCCTCAAAGACGAATTTTGGTGGTGACTTTTTCGAGTCGGTAAGTTGGTTGTGCCAATGACATCAGCAAGTTTTAAAAACTTGAACAAGATGGAATCACTCAACGGTTTTCCAGATGTTAACCGTTTCCCAAGCATTGACAAGATCAACAAGTCCATCAAAACTTTGTTATTTTGAAGACTTTGTATCAATTATATGATCGAGGGTCATACTCACACTAGTAGGAAAAAGTTTATAGGTGAAATGCTATCAGTGGCGCACTAGCTTGCCCGTGCGCCACTGATATTCTCTCTCCTTGTCTTGGGGATTTGGCAGAATATACCAGTGACGCACGAAATTTTGGTGCGCCACAGGTACTCGTGCGCCACTGGTAAGTTTCACCAAAATTTGAAAAATTCCGGGGGAGAAGAGAGAATATCAGTGGCGCACGGGCAAACTGGTGCGCCACTGGTAAAAAAATGAGGAGAGAGATTACCTGTGGCGCACCGTGCTGTGGTGCGCCACAGGTAAAAACAGGAGAGAGAATACCTGTGACGCACCACTGCCACGTGCGCCACAAGTATTTCTGGGCAGATATTTTGCAATGTGGACAGATAATACCTGTAGTGGTGCGCCACATGTAATTTTTTTACTTGTGGCGCATGGTGAGCTTGTGCGCCACAGATACTCATGCTGTCACGCACCACACCTTTTCTTTTTTTGAAAAGTCACGCACCACACACCTCAACCTCTCCTATTCTCTCTCTACCTTATCTCTCCACCTCTTCCATCGATCTCCACCACACACGCACGCATCACACGCACGCGCTGCTTCTCTGCCTTATCCTCCCAAGCACACGCACGACTCCCGTCTTCCTCTGCAGTTAGCCGACGACGCCATCCACCGCTCCCGCTCATCTTCCTCCTCCTGCTCGCCCCTCATCTTCCTCCTCCCAAACCGCGAGCAGGGCGCGGGAGCCGGCCAGGGAGCGTGGGCGGGCGGATCAGCCGGCAGTGTGCATGGCGAGGGCGGCCCGACGCGGTCGCGGAGACGTGCGGATGACGCGGAGACGCGGACGGGGCGGAGCAGCCGGCGCGGCGGCGCGGGTTGATGATGGCGGAGAAGCTCGCGACTTTCTGCCGGCCAGTCGCCCTCTCCCTCATTCTCCTCTGCGGCCCAGTCGCGCCGCCAGTCGCCGTCGTCGCGCCGGTGGGCGCGGGCAGCGGCGTCAACCAGCGGCGAGGACGGCCCCTTCTACTCACCACCGACGCCGACGCGCACGGTCTCCCTCACACACGCCGTCCATGGGGGCGGCCTCCCTTGCGTCGATGGGCTGCGGCGGCCTCCTCCCGGAGAAGTTCGCGCCTCTGAGCCTGCCCGCCGCCGGAGACGCCACCGAGGAGGCGCAGGCGATGACCGTGGTGGTGCCGCCCAGCGTGGACTCGGTCCACGTTCTGGGGAAATACATGTATTTGAAAAAAACAATATAAATTTTATTTTTTAATTCCTTATTACTTACCAATGGCGCACAATCTGAATGGTGCGCCACTGGTATTTCAAAATACTAGTGCCCCCCCCCCCCCCCCCCCGCCTTCTATATGTGGCGCACCGAAATGTTACCTGTGGCGCACGGCACGAGCCGTACGCCACAGGTAACACTTACCAGTGACGCAAGTTTAGTGGCGCACCACCGTGCGCCACAGATAACAAAATTTGGTGCGCCACTAGTAGGCTTTTTCCTACTAGTGTCACTAGCAAACTTTGGTTAACTGCAGGGCTAATGACGAGGGGGCCAGATCTAGGTAGGCCCACAGGACTGATTTCAATGGACCAAGCCGCAAGGTGAAGCTCAAGAAGCCCAAGAATCCCACGACAAGTACGGAGAGGTCGATTGGACTAGGATAGGTCCATGGCCTGGCTCGGTGTGTCGACTCCACCCCGGAAGTGAAGCTCAACATGCGCGGGATATGGAAGATCAAGTGTTATGTTTTCCTTGGTAATTTAAGTTATTGATGATAATGCACAAAATTCTAGCAAAGATCTTTTATAGGATTAAACCAAAAGGAGTTTTGGATGGTATCCAAACGTTTTACTTTGTTTTTATGATGCACTTGATGAAGCTTATACTCGATATTACTAATGATATGAACCTCTTTTTGCAAAGGAAGGATCAAGAATTTGTGAATGCCGTGTCATATGTTAGTACAACCAAAGGCTACAGCAGATGAGAACCAAGGATGGGACGGTCTATTTATACAGAGTAATTAATGATTTCTACCTCAAACATGGTATTCGTATTAGACCAATTTTTTTGAAACACAGTACAAACGCAGACGCTCACACATACATGCACACACTCACCCCTATGAACGTATGCATGCACACCCTACCCCTATGAGCACCTTCGAGAGACTGAGTCGACGAGTCGAGTCTTGAGATTGACGAAGTCACCACAGGCGCCTCGCTGTCGACGGGAACATCGCCTCCCACTGAAGAATATTCCGCTTAAATAAGAAACACCAGTGTCAAATCTGGGGTTTGAACTCTGGTGGACTGGGGGTACAACAACCCTCCTAACCATCTTGCCAAATGCAAGTTCCCAACTAATTTCTTTACAATTTGCCCTGTTTCTCCTTTATATAGATCAATTATTATTTTTAACTCTGAAATACGTTCTAAAATACATGACCTTCGTACCAATGTACCTAGCTACACCGAACCGGGTCGGGCTGCTCGATCAAATTAGTTGCATGTACCCTTATAAAATAGTTGCAACATACAACATCAAAGGTTGATCTTAGATAAGTTAATACCCTAACTGTTTTTTCCATCTTCTATTGTCCGAGTGGTTATTCTCCAATGACATAATTCTCCTTTACAGTGACCTATAATTCTAGTAGTGTCACTATCCTGTATCTGAATGTCAAACTTTCCTCTAATAGCAAATGTTCTCAAGAGCATCCTGAACTCTTCCATCGAAGGAAACAATGAACCTTCCTCGATCACGGGATTTTCTTTGTCATACCAAAAGTGATTCTCTTCGGGCATATGGTCAGGCACAGGGAGAGCCACATCAGCAAGTAAAATGTAGATTAAATCGGAATGGACGGAGTATTTCGAAGGATTCGTAAGTTTTTGATGGGCATTTAGACTAGTCATAGTGAAGATATCATAGGTAGTATCATGCATGATACTCCAGGACAAATTGCTCTACTTTGCAGGAAGTTTTATTTCTATTCTATACTAGTGGCCATGCACGTGCAACGCACGCCTCATAATTTATATAATATAAACACGTGTTTGAATCTATTTTTGTTTCATTGAGTTATTTTACCAAGCCAGTTAAATTTGTTTCATGATACAAAATTGAAATCGACCAAATATCTCCTCCACTGTCTCATTCCCGTTAGCGATGGTGATATAGGAAAAGGGTGTGTGTTGTTTTTCGGGATTGTTGATATAATATCGCTTGTGAAACATATGTGAAGTACACAGAAAAGAGCATAATAACTTGTCAAAATAAATAATATAATCAATTATGATTAATTGAATGAAAAATACTCAGACCATGTATATAGTTTTTATTTGTACCCCATTGTAATAGAGTAGCAGTTCGCCCCGTTTGATTTACATATTAGAAACACAGAATAACCAAAGTATAACTTTGAATCTCACTTACAAACTTCAGTCGACCGAGATGCGCACGTACAAGCATAGCAAGCAGACTGGTGACATGCACGTATTGGCAGGCTTGGTTTTGACTACTTTCCTTAGCTAGCTTAACGTACAGATCGAATTGCTTCTCCCCGAAACACACACTACACAGGAAAAGTAATCAACCCACTAATCGCGCGCTTGGAAACTCGGTGGTGGCGCTCTGCCTGCTCTCCTCGTACAGGCACCTAGGCCGATCTGCTTGCTCTCCTCGTGCAGGCACGGAGGCACCTGAGCCGTGGACGCCGTCGTCGTGGGCGCAAGGCAGGAGGCCATCAAGATAAACACAGCGAAGCAGGGGAGCTGATCGTCTCGTCTACGCACACCCACTCGTCCCCGGGTCTCTCTCTGGAGCACTGCCATCGTTTCGACGCCTCATGCCTGCGCTAGGTCTTGCGGGCTGCGTCCTGGTAATCCTCGACCTCGAGGGAAGCTTAGAGGGCTCAGCGTGCGGGGGCCCAAGATCTCGTCGACTTTGCTTCTGTCCGCCGACCGCCATGGTTCTTGCTTTATGTCTCGTCGAATTGCTAGCACGCGTGTCTCTGAACGCTCGATTTGGATCCCAAGGTTGGAACGATTGCAATCGATCGCTCTCGTATTTAAAGTCGCACAGAAGTCAAGAAGAGGCCGACTGGGGTCTGATCAGGACACTCGGGTTTGAATCGGTCTCTTATCCGACTAGGTCACGATCTCCCACGACAGACGAACGAAACCAGAACAACGAAGACTCGCGACGTTGGAAACGACGTAAAACGGAGGAACAAGAAACTGTGCGCCGGAAGAGGGACTCGTACCGGTTCATTTTCCTGGGTGTGTTGAGGTGCTCAACATCATTGGGGTGATCCGCAGGGACGGAGCCAGGATCCAAACATAAGGGGGCCAATTGCATATGAAACAGCTTGAAGGGACCAGATGGGTAATTTTAGCTAAATTTGGGGTCAAATCTGCAAATTTACAGGGGGCTTTTTCGAAAAATTTCCACCATGGGGGGCCATGGCCCCCTGGCTCCGTCCCTAGTGATCCGGATGGTTGATCGAAAATTAAACACGTGTGATTTAATGTATCTAATCATGTTTGCTCTTTTAATAATGGACTTGACTATGTAGCGACCGTGCTCTGCTTTAATCACACCATCCGGCGTACAATGGCTCCTGCGGTCCTACCCCTGTTGTCCGCGCACAGAAATTTACGAGGTTTTGCTCCACTCCTCTGTACGTAGTCTTACACAACAAATTAGCAGTGCACGCGCGCCGACTCAAAGGATTCGGTATGAACAACATATTAGTACGTTAGGCGCAAAAAAATATTAGCACATGACTATTTGCTACAGTAGGTATACTATTGGCTACAGTAGCTACAGTCGTGCACATTTGGCTATGGGCCGCAGTACGGCAGTCAGTTTTCACGGTTGATGCACTTTTGTTCACGTTGATTTCCCATAATTGTGACTGGCTTGATGTTTTTTTTGCAAAGTAGCATCGTGGAAAAAAAAATTATACTCATCTATTATCGCTTTAGTTTGTCAATTAGTAATAAAGAACTATTAAGTACCAAGAATCTGATAATATTAACACTGGTTCGCTACACAGTGCACGCCTCAGGTGATCAACCCGCTCTAGTCGGATTCGTAAGTTAAGAAACCAAACTGAGAAACAAGACGAGACATCACTGCACATGATTGCCAATAAACTATACATGATTGCCAAATAGTCCACGCTTGATTGACAACTAAACTACACATGGTTATTGGGCTTTAGACAAGGCGTATTCCTCAGGAGAATGAAAAATACAGTTGCCAAAATAAGTACACATGATTGTCCAATAAACTATACATGATTACCAAATAAACATCACCCGGCTGCCGAAGTTTAGACGAGGCATATTTCTAGGTAAATAAAAAATACAGTTGCTAAAATAACTATACATGCTTGCCAAATAAGCTATACATGATTACCAAATAAATTGCACGTGGTTGCCGGAGTTTAGACAAAGCAAATTGTCAGGTAAATAGAAAATACAATTGCCAAAATAACTACACATGATTGCCAAATACACTATACATGATTACCGAATAAATCGAATGTGGTTACCGGAGTTTGGACGATGAGTATCCGCCAGGGAAATAAAAACATAAAATTTCCAAAGTAACTACACATGATTGTCAAATACACTATACATGATTACCGAATAAATCGAATGTGGTTGCCGGAGTTTGGACGATGAGTATCCGCCAAGGAAATAAAAACACAAAGTAACTACACATGATTGCCAAATAAACTGTACATGATTGCCGAATAACAACACATGGTTGACAGGGTTTACATAATGTGTATATGTCAGGAAAATAAAAAACAGTTGCCAAAATAACTACACATGATTGCCAAATAAACTGCATATGGTTGCTAGGCTTTAGATAAGGTGCATTTGCCAAAAAAAAAGTATCGTTGCCAAAATAACAATACATTGTTGCCAAATACATTCTACGTGATCGCCAAATAAACCATACATGGTTGTGAGGTTCAAACCACATGTCATGAATATGCTTGGTAGCTTAGCCATAACCAATTGCTAGATTTTAAACGAGGTAGATTGTACAGCATACAGAGGAGAGCACCTTGTGAAAGAAAATCCAAAGAAAGGACAGGAGGATACTACTTGCCTATTTGTGATTAGCTAGAAGTAGGCAGTGAACTATAACATATACAATCTACCGAGAGTAAATAACCAGTAAGAGGCCAAGAGCCGCTCTACCACCAGATTCATGCGCGTGGCCGCCTTGCTCCTGCCGTCTTTGATGCGCCAATGTGCCGTGGCAATTGGAGAAGCTCACCGCCAGGCCAAATCCCAAGTTGAAAGCACTCTGCCGCAGTCCAAAATCCCAGTTTGGAGCGCTCTTCCGGCAGTCGCTCGGTAACACGCGCGGCCGTCCAGCGGTTGCCGTCACGGTCGTCCCGACATCTCGCACCATGTGAAGTTCCTGGTGGTGAACAACAAATTATTGCTTGACAGTACAAAAATGTAGTGCGTCAGTGTCTTGATCTTCAGATCAAAAATCAATCTTATTCTCATGCCCCAACCATCAAAATCTAAAACTACCAATGTGCCACATATCAACCAGTACTTGCATATGTAGCTAGGCATTTGAACGAACAGCTTGAGGGCGTGGTAGCGTACCTTGGCCAATAGCTGTCCATGGCGATGAAGCACCAAACCGCAGCGCTACCCCTGCCACGCTTGCTCCCGCCTGTGTGCCGCCCCAATAGCAGCGACACCATTGCCGTGCCTGCTCTCGCCTACACGCCGCCCATGTGCTCCCGCCTACACGCCGCCACGCGTCATGCTAGACACGTCCAAGAGAGTAGCACCGCCGCTGTGGTTCCTCCCTCATACGCGCCTCCGCCGTGGTTGCTCCCGCCTGCGCGTCGCTGCCGTGACCTGCTCACCACCTCCTCCGACGTCTCCTCCCGGCCTCGCGCTCTCTGTGTCTAGCCTTATCCACTTGTTTGGTCATAGAGGGAGCGCGCGGCGTACAAACATTGTGACAGCCACAAGATCGACCAACGCGAATCTCTGTGCACACCGTATGTGAGGGTTAGCCAGGGCACGTTCCCTAAATAGATTAACGTTTAATAATAGCATAAATAAGCAGCAATAGGTGTAGGTATTTTTTTTTTGGTGTCTCTAACGCTCGGTCGACTGAGAATTAGAATTCTCAGTCGGCTGACGTCACGTACGTCAGGTACATGTACATCGATCTGTACTAGCTCCCGTACTAGCTCCCGATCGATCGACTACAGGCTACTGCCGCTAATTGTCTTCTCGTGAATGGGCGAAGTCTTTTATGGCTATTTTCTTTTCTTTCGTTTCTTGGGCTTTTTAGTTCTTGCCGACTTCTGTTAAAAAAAATGTTGTTGCCGGCTGAAACCTATAGGTTAGCAGGGTAGCATACAGTCACAATTTTTTCATTCGTTCATGTGTACGCCGCCCAAGTTAAAAAAAAGTACGCTCAATTCACTTGCTAGCTTTAATTTCCACATTTTATTTTATGATATTCCCTCCGTCCTAAAATATAAGACATTCTTAGATTTCGCTGGTCAACGATGTACAAGTTTAACCATGATTTGTTCTTATAATATGTCCACAAAATTAGTCTATTGATATATGAAATAAATATTTTTTGTAAGTTTGTACCATTTATAATTCTCAATCTATATAATTTAGCATATATTAGTGTCAACGTCGAGCATCAAAGGCCAGCATAAAAACAGTGTGCCTTATATTTTGGGACGGAGGGATTACTAGATATGAAAAATAACCTCGGTTGCAATCCGACTTGCAACTGGCAGAACTCTATTACAACCCTATTGTAGCCCTATTTGTAACTGAAAATCTCAATAGCAAAACGTTGTAACCCGACTTGCAACCGGGAAAACTCAGTTGCAACCCTATTTGCAACTGAAAATATCACTTGCAACCCATTTGTAACTGTAAAAATATCAGTTGCAACCCCGCTTCCAACTGGATAATCCCAATTGCAATCCCAGTTGAACTGAAAAATCTCACTTGCAACCCGACTTACAACTGGGAAAACTCGGTTGTAACACTGCTTGCAACTAAAAATCTCAGTTGCAACCCCACTTGCAACTGAATAATCCCAGTTGCAACCCCACTTGCAACTAGGGAAATTCAACCCCGCTTGCAACTGAAAATCTCAGTTGTAACCTCACTTGCAAGTGAAAAAAAATCTCAGTTTCAACCCGACTTGCAATTGGGGAAACTCAGCAACGCATGTGCAACAAAAGCAATATAACTAAAAATAATGGGGAAAAAGCATGTACAAATACAAGACCTATACAAGCGAAAGTAAGCCCTGTAACACAACAAAGAAGGAAAAACCCACAATAATCTAGACCCAAATCGGCAGACTAGAAAAATGAAAACAAGCCCATGTGTTACGAAAGAGTTGCATGTTACGAACAATCTGCGTTACAAACAATAAACGCTCGTCACGGATCTTCGCACCCCAAATATGACAATTATGACGCTGACTGAGATTTAAAAATCCCAGGCAACCCTATTTGCAACAAGGACTAGTAAAATGACAGTTCTAACCCCATTTCTAACTGAAAGATGTCTCAGTTGCAACCCCAATTCCAACAAGAAAACTGACTTTGTTGAAACCACACTTATAACCAAAAAATTTCAATTACTACTCCACTTTCAACTAGAAAAAAATTCTCAGTTGCAACCGCACTTGTAACTAGAAAAAATATCTAAGTTACAAGTCCACTTGCAACTGACAAATATCTTAGTTGCAACCGCACTTGCAACTGGAAAAAAATATCCCAGTTACGAATCCACCTGCAACTGAAAAATATCTCATCTTGAAATGCACTTGGAACTAGAAAAAATATTTCAGTTACAACTCCACTTGCCAGTAGAAAAAATATCTCAGTTGCAACCGCACTTGCAACTGGAAAAATTATATCGGTTTCAACTACACTTGCTACTGGAAACAAATACTCCCTCCGTTTGGAAAAGGATGTCTTCCATATATCCAAATTCGGATGTATGTGTACACTAAAACATGTCTATATACATCCGAATCTAGATAAATCCAAGACATCCTTTTCCGGACGGAGGGAGTATCTTAGTTGCATCCGCGCTTGCAACTGAAAAAAATATTTCAGTTACAACTCCAATTGCAACTACAAAATATTTCAGTTACAACCGCATTTGCAACTCAAAAAATATCTCAGTTATAACTCCACTTGCAACTGAGATAATAACTCAGTTGTAAATGCACTTGCAACTAGACAAAATATTTCAGTTACAACTCCACTTGCAACTGGAAAAATAAATCTCACTTGCAACCGCACTTGCAAGTGGAAAAACATCTCAGTTACAACTCCATTTGCAACTTCAAAAAAAAAATCTCAGTTGCAACTGTCGTCGTATCGGCATCTTGGATAGGAGACGGGGTCCTGCTAGCCGAGGGTGAACGTAGGGCAAGAAGGTGAACGTCGTCGAGGTCGGGATTGTACACGGCAGTTTACCCAGCTTCAGGCTCCACGGCGGTGGCGGAGCCCTACGTGCTGCTATAACTCACTATAAGGCAATAGCCGGTACAGGTTACAATGAGTTGGTTGTGTGAAATGTATGGATTGGTTGATGCCCTAAAGGCGTCCCGAGGTCCAGCTTATATAGGCGGCTGGACCTAGGGTTACAAGGTGATTACGTATCCAGCAAGTATACGGAGTCCTAAACCTAGCCGGCAAGTATGCCGCCTTGTCTTGGTCTTGGTGGCTTCGTGGGCTTCAGTCTTGGGCCTCCTCCTTGCCGGCATCCGCCTTCCTTGGTCGTCAGCTATCTGGGCCGCCCGGCAGGCAAAGCCTTCACCACCACTGCGGGCCACCCTGGACTAGCCGGATTGATCCATGCTGGTGATACCCCTAGTAGGTATATCCCCAACATTAGCCCCTGGAAGGGTTCGAGTTCTTCAGGCGCCGTCTTCTTCTTGTCGGCAACGTCCGTCTTGTCTTGTAAGCGTCTGAAGAGCTTGAAGCATTCCAAAGTTGAAAGTAAGCGGCGGTCCGCCTAAAGTAGTCGGACATTTGCCGCCATCATGGGAAAGACGGCCTGACCGTTGTCAGGAATCTTCCCGGCACCAGTCTTGTCAATTGACTGGTCTTGTCAAATGTTGACGGATGACGTCATGCAGTCCACGACAGTTTGGACTTGGGCATGTGTCATGATTGTTTCTCCACTACGCACAAGAATCGGAGCGAGGGCCGCAGACACCGTTGCCACGACGTGCAAATCGTGGGCACGTGGCGGAAATCACGCGTCCCCCAATCTCGGGCACGATCTTGGCGCGTGGGGATAAATACCCAAAGGGCACACCGATGCAGGCCTTCTTCCCATTCGCACCCACCGTGGCCTCCTCACCTTCCCGAGCTCTCCTCCTCCCGTACTCAACTCCGGCGAGCACGAGCAGAACCTCCAAAAATGGCGAGCACCAGCAAGATCGGCGGCGCTGGCGCGGCCTCGACGACCCGCTGGATCTGGATCTGTCAGCGGCGGCGGCGGTGCCCGGGCGCGCCGATGACCTCCCCGTTGCCACCGTGGCTGCGGGCGAGGTTTCCACTTCTTCCCCAACTCCGGCGGCACCTGCAACAGCTGCTCGACTTCCCTCCCATCTCTTGCGGCGACCAGCTCTGAGGCTGCGGCGGAATCTGCCGCCGACGACGACGATGACGCCGAGGAAGAGGAGGAGACTGGAGACCTTGGCTCCAGGTACTGGCTGCCGTCAGTTATGACGTCAGCCTATCTGAAGGAGCTGGAGGAAGGCGGATACATTCCGCCAAAGACGGAATGCTCCTGGAGGGTTCCAGGCGACGAGGCGGTGCCTGACCCACAAGACGGCGAGCGCGTCATGTTGGCGTCGCACAGCCTCCGCGGTATGTCTCTGCCGCTTTCCGCCTTCTTCTTGGCGGTACTTAGTTTCTACGGGCTGCAGCCGCACAACATAGCGCCCAATAGTATTCTAGTGCTAGCCGGCTTCCAGGCTTTGTGCGAAGGGTACTTAGGCATAGCTGCGTCCATAGAGCTATTCAAGTACTGCTTCCTGTGCCGCCGGCAAACCATACCAGGCGGCCACCTAGCAACCTGCGGTAGTGTCACCTTCAACTGCCGCCAACCCGACTGGTACCCAAAGATACCATACATCGAGTCGGTGAAGCACTGGACCAGCACTTTCTTCTACTGCAAGGACATCCCGACACCTGGCAGCACACAGGGATGCCTGTCTTTGTCAACGGTCCGCCAACCCACAAGGCCTGTTGGACGGCAAAGGTGCCGCTCAGCAGCTTGTCGGCTGAACTTCGAATTGCCGTAGGCGGATCGAGTTCTTGACGAAGACGATGATGGCTCCAACTTGACGGAGTTGACACCGTCATCTGCTGGGTGTCGAGGAAGATAATGCCACTCCGCCATCGCCCACTGAAGATGTGCGAGTACAAGGCGGATGACGCCGGCAACAGCACCCTTGATCAGGATGCCTTAGATACCGGCTCAGAGAGCTTATCAAGCCTCTGTCGGTGAAGGCGGCTGAAGGCGTCGCCATGTTCACCCATGACAACCCAGCCCCAGCGGTAAGTCAAAGCTACTTTGTATTTCACTAACATCCTTTCCACTGGGTACTGGATTAATATTGTCTTGTTTCCTTTTCAGCTGCAAACCTTGGGGGAGGAAGAGTTGGCTCCAAACTGGTACGACACCGGTGCCAGCAAATCGAAGAAGCGCAAGCTGAGCTCCTCCACCAAGGATTTGGAGAAGAGGAAGAAGGCGGCCACCTCTGTCGATGCAGAGGATGAGACCGTGGGGAATGTCCCTTCAGCGGTAGCAAACTTTTGCTTTCCCTGACTTGCTAATATGTTTGTGCTGACAAACTTGCACTTTTCTGCTTACAGGGGCAAGCCTGCCATGCCCAAGCTCCGCTCCAACTTGAAGATTGCTGCCGGCAGGGGCAAGCCACCACGTCTTCTCCAGCCGCTGCGCCGACAACGCCCACAGTTGGCGTTCCCGTGGTTGTATGCCAGGGAACGTACACAGCTGCTGGTACCCAGAGGCGGCTACGGAGAAGATGGCGGGCAAAAATCAGTTGCCGGCTACCACTTCCAAGACGGCTGAAGCTTCGGCTAGTGATGCCGCTCGATTTATTGCCATGAAGCAGGAGATGGATGACCAGATGGCGGCGAACAAGGCGGATCGTCCTCCCATCCTGGCTCCCAATCTGGCAAAGGGTTGCAAGACCCCCGGCAAACGCTGAAGACCATGCGTGACGGTACCCGCAACTGGTACGCGCACATGGACGAACTCCACGAGACCCTGCACGGACAACTTGAGGTAAAATAGCCTATGGTCCCAGCCCCCGAGCACTTTGGCGGCTGAAAAATTTTAGCCGGCAAAGTGGTCTCGTTGACTAAATAGTGCTAACCATAATGTTGTTTTCGTGCATGCAGGCCGTTCTTGCTTCCAATCTTGAGCTATTTCGTGCTCAAGAGAAAAACAAGGAATGCCAGCAACTGCAGCAGGACGTGGATGAAGAACGCCCAAATTGCGAGCTTGGAAGAAGCTCGCAAGAAGGATGAAGGTGACAAAGCTTTCTTTGCCTTCTTTTCGTCCGACTTCTTTTCCTTTTCCGACAAGTATTTTAGTCGTCTTTTCTTTTTATTTGTAGAATTACTAAACACTGCGCAAGATATTCTCAAGAACTCCACTGACATGCAAGCTTTGATGAACGAAGCTGCAGATCTTGCCGGGCTGGTGCAAAGCTGAAGGCGGATCACGCCAAGGAGCTGGATGAGGTGCGTTGGCCCATGCTGCCGAGTTAGCAAGTTGAGGACAACTTGAGGCCATGAGCAACAACCTTGACCAGGTGAACAAGAACGCCAAGGAGCAGCAGGACCAACTGTCAAGGCGGTCCAGCTAGCTCAGAAACGCTTGAGAACCATCTGGATGAGGTCAACGCCATCCACGCATGTCTTGGGTATCTCAATCCTTCATCTTTGTCACCTTGCTCTTGAAACTTGAAGCTGCAGTGTGTAACTTTGTGTTTGTGCAGTGCCGGCTACTTGGGAGATGACCTGGCTACAACGCCGCGCCTTGCCCGAATCTTGAAAGTTGGCGAAATCGTCAACCAGATTGTCGGCGCAGGCAAAGCATTTGCCGCCAAGTTCTACCCTGGGGAGGACGGCGATCCCGTCATCTTCGATGCTCTGCCGGACCTGCTGGAGAAGGCGGCAGCGAACACGACAGCACACTACGCTGCAGCACGAGGCGGCGCCAAGTTGGCATTGGCAATGACGGCGGCGTGGTACCCGGAGGCTGATATTCATCAAGTCACCGAGTACTTCCCCACCGAAGACGAAAACACCAAGCCATCGTGATGCAGGACGTGCTGCGGTCTGTTCGCGGCTATGCGACCCGGGTTGCCAACATGGTTGACATCCGCAAGTTCTACAAGGAACACCCGGCCGCATGTTGCCGTAGCGATCCCTCCTTGGCGGATCCTGAAGCTCCCGGCGAGAAGGCGAAGCCGGAGCCGACAAGCGCAGCCCCAAGGATGGCGGAGCCAGCCCCAAGAATGCCGGCGTCAGCCCCCAGGATCTCTCCACCAGCTCTACCAAGGCGGCAATCCCTTGACTGTCCTCCTGCAAAGGCAGCACAAAACACTGCGTTAATCTGTTAACGCATAAAACTTTATTTTGGGTTGTAAATATTTATGGGCCAACTTTTATGCTACACTTGGCGGTAGGCTTATTTAAGTGGCCCGCCTTAATATGTATCTCGCCTGCATGTTTAGCTTTTTCATATGTTGGCGGAACCTCATCTTAGTTACTTTAGCTGAGCCAACCAGGTGCAATACCAACTAATTTAGACTCAGAGACCAAAGCCAGCATGTTGGTGCCAACGACATACTACTAGGCGACCCACACACAAACAGACAGATAAGCATATTAGGCGGTGCAAAGATTGTTTGCGTTTTTAGCCGGCAGACGGCAAATGTCAAAAAGTTTGAACCTTAGCACGGAGCAAAAACTTATTTTGTTTGGTAACTTTTATGACAACAGATATATGATTGCGAGAAAAGACAAAAGATGGCATGATCCCAAAACTGAATGAGCAAACCACAGACTTTTATTTCATAATCATATAGTACTTATTACAATGTGGAAATTGCTAAGTGTAAAAAGGACGTAGCTGCTCAATGTTCCAGGTCGCTTGGTTTCTTCGTACTTGTCGTCAACCTTCCTTTTGCGCTTGCGACCTCGCTTCTTCTTGTATCCGTCTCGTGCGTCTACCAAGTAATAAGAACCATTGAGCAACACCTTACTGACCACAAAAGGTCCTTCCCAAGGCGGGGATAACTTATGCAAGCCCTTCCTATCTTGGATTAGGCGGAGACCAGGTCACCAACTCTAAAACTTCGTTGCCGCACCCTTCTGCTGTGATAACGCCTCAAACTTTGCTGATAGATGGCGGATCGTGCAAGGGCAACATCTCGTTCTTCATCAAGTAGGTCAAGGCCATCCTGTCTTGCATCTTCTGCGTCTTCCTGGACGTAGGCTTGAATTCTGGGAGAATCGTACATCATGTCGGTTGGCAACACTGCTTCTGCGCCATAGACTAAGAAGAAAGGAGTAAACTTGGTTGATCTGTTTGGAGTTGTGCGTAAACTCCAAAGGACAGATTGCAATTCATCCACCCAAGCCCCAGCCGCTCTGTGCAATGGTACTTCGAGACGTGGTTTGATCCTTGTAGGACTAAACCATTTGTACGCTCTACTTGACCGTTTGCCTGCGGATGCGCTACTGAGGCTAGATCTAGGCGGATACCATGCTTATAACAGTATTCCTCGACTTCGCCTTGCGACAAGTTAGTGCCGTTGTCGGTGATAATGCTATGAGGCACCCCGAACCGAGAGATTATTCCCCACAGAAAGTTTGCGGCTGTGGCGCCGTCTAGCTTTTTGATAGGCTTAGCTTCAACCCATTTGGTGAACTTGTCTACAGCCACAAGTAAATGTGTGTAGCCACCAGGCGCCGTTTTAAACGGACCAACCATGTCCAAGCCCCAGACTGCGAAAGGCCATGTGATGGGTATTGTTTTAAGCTCTTGAGCCGGCATGTGTGATTGTCTGGCATAAAGTTGGCAGCCCCTGCATCTTTTAACAATGTCTTCTGCATCTTGCTTGGCTGTCAACCATAGAAACCTTGTCGGAAGGCTTTTGAAACAAGGGCGCGTGAGGAAGCATGATGTCCACATACGCCGGCATGTATCTCATCCAACAGTTCTCTGCCTTCTTCGGGCGAAATGCACGTTGGTAAACACCAGTGGTGCTACGCTTGTACAATTCGCCTTTGATTATTGTGAATGCCTTGGCTCTTCTTATTATTTGCCTTTTCAAAACCTCATCATCCGGTAACTCCTGATTGATCAGGAAGTCCAAATATGGCGTCGTCCAATCCGGCTTTACCAAGTAGACGGCATAGCTAGCATTATCAACTGGTTCTGCCGATTCTGGGTCAAGGAGGTCTGCTCCTTTATTGACGGCTTGTGTAGGTGTTCCAGGAAAACATCTTTTGGTACCTTTTTGCGTTCAGACCCCATTCTGGCAAGTGTATCTGCCGCCTCATTTTGAGCTCTTGGGATGTGGCGGACCTCGTAGCCTAGAAAACACTTGGCGAATTCGTCAACGGTAGCTCGATATGCCGCCATTGTCTCGCTCTTTGTGTCCCAAGTACCACGTATCTGTTGCGCCACCAAGTCTGAATCTCCGTAGCAGAGGACACGCTGGACGCCAAGTTCCTTGGCAATGTGTAAACCATGAAGGAGAGCTTCGTATTCAGCAACATTATTAGTTGCCTTGAAGTGAATTTGTAACACATAACTAAGCTTGTCTCCTTGAGGGTTTCTTAAAACAATGCCAGCCCCCGAGCCCTGAAGCATTTTTGATCCATCAAAGTGCATGATCCAGTATGCATCTTCAGGGAGAGGTACTTCGTCCATGGCCTCCGTCCAATCTGCTACAAATCTGCTAAGGCTTGAGACTTAATGGCCGTTCTGGGTTATATGATGTCGAAGGCGGCAAGTTCAATGCCCCATTTGGCAACGCGGCCTGTTGCATCTGTATTATTGATGATATCCCCCAGAGGTGCCTTGCTCACCACCGTTATTGAATGCTCCTGGAAATAGTGCCTTAACTTCCTGGCGGCGTAAAAACACCGTAGACCAGCTTCTGGTAATGCGGATAACGCTGTTTTGAGGCGGAAAATACTTCACTGATGAAGTAAACCGGACGTTGTTCCGGCAAGTCTGAATTTCCGTCTTGCGTTCCACAACCAGTACCACGCTAACAACCAAGTTAGTTGCGCGATATAAGCAGCATTGGTTCCTGCGAACGAGGAGCTGCCAAAATTGGAGCAGACGTTAACGCGTCCTTGAGTTGCTGCAAGGCGGCGTCTGCTTCGTCTGTCCACTCGAAGTTGTCGGATTTCTTCAGAAGCCGGTAGAGAGGCAGTGCCTTCTCACCAAGACGGCTAATGAAACGACTGACGGCAGCCGCCGAGCCGGCAAGTCGCTGCACGTCCTTCAGGTCCTTGGGCCTGGATATGTTGAGGATCGCTTTGATTTTTTCTGGATTCACTCTATCCCTCGTTCGGAAACGATAAAGCCAAGCAATTTGCCGGCAGGAACCCCGAAGACGCATTTTTTCGGGTTGAGCTTCATCCTATACCCGGAGGCTATCAAAGGTTTCTCTCAAATCGTCAAGCAAATCTGCCTTCTTTCTTGACATGACGGCAATGTCGTCAACATAGACGTGAACATTGCGGCCAATTTGCTCGTGAAGGCATCTTTGCATACACCGCTGATACGTTGCGCCGGCATTTTTTAGACCGAAGGGCATCGTGATGTAGCAGAAGGTCCCGTAGGGCGTGTAGTGAACGCTGTTTTGATTTGGTCGGATTCTCGCATTTTGATTTGGTGGTACCCGGAGTACGCATCCAAAAAGCACAGCAGCTCGGAGCCGGCTGTGGAGTCTATGACCTGATCTATACGAGGCAAAGCAAAGTGGTCCTTAGGACAGCACTTGTTCAAACCGGTATAATCAATGCACATTCTCATTTCCTTATTAGGTTTTGGAACCATTACAGGATTTGCCAACCAATCAGTGTGTACTACCTCCCTAATGAACTTGGCTTCTTGCAACTTGATGATCTCCTTCCCTATTGCTGTCCGCTTCTTCTCACCGTAGCGCCTTATTCCTTGCTTCACTGGTTTGGCTCCTTCGTAGACGTTAAGAGAGTGCTCGGCAAGTTCCCTCGGGACACCTGGCATGTCGGCTGATGACCATGCAAAGATGTCCTGATTCTCACGGAGGAACCTGACGAGCGCGCTTTCCTATTTGTCGTCCAAGCCAGCCCCTATGGTGACTTGCTTGGAGCTGTCACCTGGGACCAGATCCGCCTTCTTTGTGTCTTCGGACGCCTTGAAAGTGTTCTTTTGCTCAGCGGTCTTTACATGCTCCGGCAACTGCGACGTATCGAGCCTTTTTCAACATGGCTAACTCCTCTGCGTGGAGGACTGCCTCAGCGAAGGCGGCGTTGCCACGCTCACACTCCTTTGCTTTCTTGAAGTTGCCACTGATGGTGATTGTACCATTGGGTCCCGGCATCTTCAGCTTGCTGTATATGTAACACGGGCGAGCCATGAATTTGGCGAAAGCTGGCCGTCCAAAAATGGCGTGGTAGGCACTTTTGAAGGGGACTACTTCGAACCTGAGATACTCCGAGCGGTAGTTTGTCTCAGGCCCAAAAGTAACCTCCAATCTGATGCTTCCCATTGACTTGGCTTGCTTTCCCGGAACGATGCCATGAAACTTGACTTGCTATAGTCAAGCTGGCTTTCCGACAAGTTCATGCGCTTCAGTGTGGCGTAGATGATGTTGAGGCTGCTGCCGCCATCCATCAACACCTTGGTGAGCCTGAAGTTATCGACAATTGGGTCGACGACAAGGGCGTATTTGCCGGGGTGAGGAACGTGATCTGGATGATCATCTCTATCCCAAGTTATTGGCTCCTCTGACCAGTCTAGATACTGGGGAACGTCTGGTACTGTGGCGTTTAGCTCGCGCATCTCCGCCTTTTCTTCTTTTGCCGAAGGAGTGCCCAGGAAGCACACCAATTGGCCATGTACCTTGGGATATTTCCTTTCTTTGCGCATCAGCTTGGGTTCCTCATCCTCGGACATGGACACTGCCCCATCATCATCTTCCTTCTTTGTCTTCTCAGCCTTTTTGCTCTTTTTTGATTTCCAGCCAACCTCGGGGTCCTTCTTGAAGTCCTCCATGAACCGGCATTCCCCTAATGTGTGGTTAACTTTGCCTAAGGACGCGTGGATTGGGCAGGGCAAGGCTTTCGCCTGATCGTATGTCAGGCGCTGCTTGCTGGAGCCGCCATCTTTACCCTTTCCTTTCCACTTGCGGTTGCCGCCTTTGCCTTCGAAGGCGGCGGCGACCTCATTTTGACGGTCCGGCTTTGTCATCCTGGGGAGCCTTGCGTTTGTGACTTGCTCGCCTGCTTGGCGCCATGTCATGTGCGCCATCAC